>OZ002742.1:96928373-97571376 GCA_963924295.1 Dioctria rufipes | reverse complement strand
CCTTGAGGTACATCAGTGCGAGGAACAATGAATTCCTTAAATACGCACGTAGCATTCGAGAGTCGGATGGGAGTAGCAATTTTGCAGAGGCAGTTAAGGGAAAGGGACAATCCTTTTCACATGAGCACTGAGGCGTAAGTAAAGTATGAAACGGCAACGAATATATTAAGACGGAAATATTTATTTTTAGTTTTATCGCACACTTCCGGTTCAACCAGGAGCTCGCAATAGCTCTAATAGAGGAACTGGAAGCAATTTATGATGCAGATGATGGTTTTTTGAAATATGACTACCAGCATCATCAACGTACCAGTAAACAACAAATTCATGGTAAAATGACTAGACGAGCAGCAGACCTAAAATCAGCAACGGTGTTCTTTTGTCATTATCCAAACCCAAAGTGTACTAGTCGTCTAGCTGTAGACCATTTAACATCGAAATTAAAATAAGTTTTCTATTAAAGTGACTTTTTTTATTTATCCTGCTAAACCTCCACATCCTGGCAAACATTTTGGTCCTTCGAGCCGGATATAAGGAGATATGGATAAAGAGTAATCATAGAAAAATCGCGAGCTTTCGCAAACAGAATCATTTTTCGTAATTCTCTGGTGCATCGTCTTTGCGGTCGCGGCCTTTGTTCAAAGGAATTATATTTTATTTCCGTCAAACAACAACAAAATCTAACGGAACAATCAGATCAGGGATTACATGCATTGAGACACTGGTTTGATATCGAGAATTCGTACGGATAACAAGTAAGTTCGTTCCACTTTATTAGTACATGACACATGCATTCACATATACAAATTTACGTTCATTATATGACCAGCAGTAGAACATAATATTTCCTGTCCTCTATCTACAGCTGTACATATATATTCGCCTTGTTATTATTGTACAGTGAGCATTTGCGAAACTAGCAGTCTATATACCTACATTTAAACGTAAAATAAAATAGTTTCTATTCTCATCAGAGTCGTAAATCAGTTGAATACAAACTATATACCTACATATTAATTAACTAGTACCTAATTTTCTCTACAAACCAATCCTTATTTGCATCGTACAAATGGAATCAGCAAAATCGCATTTCTAAATTTATAAAAAATGCATTCAAAACGGGCAAAGAAAAACGGACTGAAGGTTATCTGAAAGCTCGAGTTCAATTATTGGAGCGATATTGGGACTCATTTCAGCTGGAGCACGAAAAATTGTGTGACGTTGCAACGGCAAAGGAAATCGAAAGCGATAATTATTTTGTCAATGACACGTTTTCCGATATTGAATGTGCATATATGGAAGCGAAAGCTCAGCTGTTCGATGAGTTACAAGAACATCAGATCGTACCCACCTTACATCAGGAATCTTTAATGCATTCTATTACAACAACGTCTCAATCAGTTCAGTCTATGAAATTACCCAAAGTTAGTTTGCCGACCTTTACAGGCTGTTACGCAGATTGGCCCTCTTTTCGAGATACCTATGTATGTCTCGTTAATTCATGAAAATGAGTCGTTATCTAGCATTCAAAAAATGCATTATTTGAAGTCTGCTGTATCAGGTGAAGCTGCGCCTCTTCTCAAGCATCTTGCGGTAACTAGTTGCAATTATACCTCCGCGTGGAATATACTTACAGGACGATACGAGAATCAGCGTCTCTTAGTTAATTCATAGTTGAGTGTTTTATCATCAACTCAAAGTATGTCTTCAGAAAACTCTAAAGAACTGCGGCGTGTTTTAGATAGTTTCACACAAGCAATACGGGCATTGAAGAATTTAAAACGTCCAACGAATCAATGGGATGATTGGCTCGTTTTCCTTTTATCTAATAAACTTGATCCCATTACTCGTAAAGATTGGGAGACATCCCTTAGCACTGCTACAACTGTGCCATCATTTCAATCAATGGAAACCTTTTTACAAGGTCTTAGATGCACTCAAGGGATTGTCTAAGTCTGATAGAATTGAAAAAAAATCAATGCATGCTAATCATCCGACTCAATATGCAGCGCGTGCATATCATACATCGTCCTCGAAGATTTGCATCTTATGTCAAGGCAGGCATATTCTCCTATTTTGTCCTGGCTTCAGAGCAAAGTCAATTTCAGAACGCCAAAGCTTTGTACGAAATCAAAATCTTTACGTAAACTGTCTCAAAGTAAATCATTCTCTTCAAAGTTGTCCTTCAACGTATCGTTGCAAACATTGCAATGGAAAGCATCATTCTATGTTACATACCGAAAACCGGACAGCCATTGATTCTCAACCAGGAGCGTCCTCGCAGATAGTTACCTCTACTCCAAACGCGTTACACATTCAAGCTTCAATTTCAACAAAAGCTTATTTGCCAGGAAAATTGTTGCCAACTGGACCCATTATCTTAGCTACAGCTGTAGTTGTGGTGGAAGCAGCCAACGGCCGTACCATTCGAGCACGAGCACTTCTAGATCAAGGCTCAGAATCAAGTTTCATCGCATCTTCTTTGGCGAACCTGCTTAAACTGTCAAAAAAGGGGATTCAGTTACCTGTGTTAGGAGTAGGAGGTTGTCAAGCCGGTATTGCCGAGTTTCTGGTAAATCATAATATCATATCCACAGTAGATCCGAACTTCGTTCTCTCTACACGGGCGGTAGTTATGACTACATTGACAAGTTTTATACCTTCTCAACCAATCACACGAGAAGACTGGCCTCATATTATAGGACTTACACTCGCTGACCCGGACTTCCATATCACCGCAAATGTGGACTTAATTCTTGGCGCTGATGTGTATGCTAGAATTCTCTTGAGTGGTGTGCGTCAAGGTCCGCATGGCACTCCGGTGGCCCAACAAACTAGGCTAGGTTGGATACTGTCAGGTGCCGCAGAAAACAAATGTAATCCACCACCGACAACCATTAGTTTGCACTGCTCATTAGATGATACTAATGAATTACTTCGAAAATTTTGGGAGGTAGAAGAAGTCCCGAAACTTATAAAGCTAACTCCCGACGAGGATAAATACGAGACCTTCTTTAAAGTTACTCATAAACGAAGTTCAACTGGTCGGTACATAGTAAAGCTACCACTAAAGTCTGCGTCCAGCAAGTTAGGTGAATCCAGACACTCTGTTGTTTCTGCGTTATTAAGGATGGAGTGCAGATTTAAGAGACAACCTGAACTGCAACAACTCTACATTGATTTTATGGATGAATACGGAAAGCTAGGTCATATGGAGCTTGTTTCTAATGAATAAGAAGGACATATTCATCGCAAATACTATCTTCCTCACCATGCGGTTCTTAAACCTAGCAGTACCACAACTAAGATGCGTGCGATTTTCAATGCATCACAACAGACTGACTCGGGTCTATCTCTTAATGATTTGTTGCACACAGGTGCTAAATTGCAAAACGATGTATCTGTTATTATTTTAAACTGGCGCGAAATTTCTCTTACTCGTACTGCACTCCGTGAAGCTTATCTGGCGGATTCATACGCTAATGCATAGGCTAGTGCTTCTGCTGTTGATTTCTTTCCTGCTAGTCTTAACGATTGTTGTAAATTTTGATCTGCAATAGCGTTCACAAATGCCTCCGTCGCCACTTCATTGAGAAAATCCGCATTCACGCTGGAGTATGAAAGATGAGCTAATCTTTCTACATCTGCCTGCAGTTGTTGTAGTGATTCGCCATGTTTTTGAATCCTGTTGCGTAACTGTAGGCGATATACTTGCTGCATGTGTTCATCTCCGTAACGTAATTCTATCGCCTGTACTAATGAAGTGTATTCACGTTGCTTTTCAATCGGTACCGTTTGTAAGAGCTCTGACGCAGGAGCTCGAAGTGCTAACACCAGAGCTATAGCTTTGTCTTCATCATTCCATCCATTTACCTCTGAAGCTGCCTCGAATTGTCTCTTGAAGATATGCCACGAATTTTGTCCATCAAATATTGGGGGTTTCATTATACCTGTGCTGGATATTTCAGCTGCTACGTTTAGAGGCTGACGATGCTTTATTCTTTCTAGATCTGCTTTAAAACTGTCAAGCTACTCGGTGACTTTTTGTTGAGCTTCCGCCACTTCCAGCTCGATTCCTTCAATTTTTAAATTTTGTTCGTCTAACGAGTTTTTCAGGAAAGTCTTCTGTTCCTCCAAACGAGTTTCTAGACAATTTTCCAGAGAACTCTTTTGTTCGTCCAAGCGGGTTTCCATAGATTTCTTCTGCTCATCTAACCGGGATTCTAGAGAATTCGTTTGCTCATCTAAGCGGGATTCAAGAGAATTCTTTTGTTCAACGAAAGCATTCTTTTGTTCGTCCATAGATTTCTTCTGCTCATCTAAACGGGATTCCAGAGAATTCTTTTGTTCCTCGAGAGAATTCTTTTGTTCCTCGAGAGAATTCTTCTGTTCCTCGAGAGAATTCTTTTGTTCCTCAAAAGCATCCTTTTGCTCGTCCAGACGGGTTTCCATAGATTTCTTGTGTTCCTCGAGAGAATTCTTTTGTTCATCAAAACGGGCTTCCATTTGCTTATTAAAGTACTCAAAAGCTGTTCCATTTTCATTGTAGGCTCTTCTTCAACTTCGGTTTCTTCCAACTTCGGTTTCTTCCAAAACAAATGTTTCAGGATTCTTTCCTTCCTCTATCAAAGCTTGTCTGAGTCGCTCGACTAGAACTTTCTTTGCACTTGTCGTTTGTAATGACCGGTTCCCTAACTCCACTTTCAAATCCTGCGTTCGAAGCTCCTCGAATTTTCGCCCATTACTTTAGAAATTCACTTTAAGTTGAATATAAATTATTTCCAGAACTTTCAAAATTTAACACAATTTCACAAAATTAATCACACTTTGAATTTTAAAGTCAATTGCCACCACTTTATTTCGCGAATTTATTTCACTTCTGACACCAGTTGTTGCGAGCGTGGCCTTTAGGTTCGTTATTTAAAACACAATATTAAATATGTAAAATACAAGTTCTTTATTTCACTCTAATCTTATATTATTCACAAACTTACAATTAATCAACTCAACTTTAATTATCGCTTAATACTGTACTTTTCAATTATCGCAATATAATTACAACACTTTCGCACGTTTATTACTTTCGCTTGTTAACACTGCAACGTCTAAGACAAGACTCTTATTCTGGCTATGACAACTGTTATATTTATACCCTAGAAACTCTCCAGATTATTCTCGAGTGTTCTATTTTCCAGAAGCTTCTTGACTGTTCTATTCATTCTATTCATTCTAATCCTGAACCTTCCTGTAGATACCATAATCAATTCTCCGAACCTAAAGTCGTTTACTTCTCCATTGCCAGTAGATGTCACCAGTTGTCTCTTTCTATTGCACGTAACAATACTAACTACAAAGAAAATTAATAAAGAATTATTCGTGCGTTCAACGAGTTCTTCCATTTGCAAATGTTTAGTTTCGTACTCACGATATTATTTCATTTCTTCGATTGTTTTTGAAGATTTTTACATTGTACCTTTTCGTACTAATGCAAAAAAAGACGAATAATAACTTTATGCAGATTAATGTACCCTACCTACATGTCACAGTTAAATTGTTAAGATTAATTTAGTCACTTGAGTATAAAAACATTATTTATAAATTATTTAAAGCTGATTTCCCAATAACTATCTTGGAAATTAATTACTAAAATTTTACTAAAATTCGATTTTCTTTTTCTTTTCTTTGAAATAAATTTAGATCATCCATGACCTATAACCTTCTCTCATTCATTTAAGTCATTCAATTCATTTTCCGCAAATTTCCTTATTGCGTTGATATGGTAAAAAGTTGCAATTCTCATCTTTTTCTTTCTCAATTATATATTTATATTCTAAACTACTGTGTGTATGTACGTACCAAGCACAAACTGCCAAACAGTTGACTGGAAGTTTTTTATTTGCGTACTGCACCGTGATGAGTATTTTGTTGGATTTTAGCAGTATCCAAAATTTACCGTCGTATTGACGTGGTTTTCTCTGCCAATTCCTCGTATCGCACGTATTTCTTTTGCAGGACTTATCCGACAACTTGCTCCACGTCATGCTAACTAACCGCAGTCAAATCCATCGGTAAGCTCGTTACCGTGATAAATCTTTCAGCATTAATGCTGCAATTTTCTCTGCGGGTCTATATACACCGAAATTAAGCCCGAAAGGTCTGAATACCCTTTTAGCTGGATGAAAAGAAGGGTACTTGAGGTGTAAATTGTGCGGGGTAGGTAAAAATACCTCTATTAATTGAAAATAGATCAGTATGAGGACTGAAAAATATTCTAACTCTACTTACAGGGGGCCTATTCTTGAATTACGAATGATTTTAACGTATGCGATAAATAACGAATGGTTCAACCCCATTCGTTATATAACGAATGGTTTGCGTACGAATATAACGAATGCGGATTTCAAGAATACCACATAAACATTCATTTCGAATGTTTTTGACAGATTAACGTATACGTCATCTGTATTCGTTATACAAGAAAAGGGCCCCAGGATTTATTTTCTAGCCGATGTCTACGAAATTCCCTTTTTATCGTATTCTCCTGAAGTATGTGAAGATATCAGGAAAAACTTATCAGGAAAGAATGGAACGACATGGGAAGTGGAACACAACAAATATTTTCATAAAGCCCAGCTTATTTGAATGGTTATTTATATATTTAGTTATTTGAAGTGTACTTTAATTAATAATAAAGATTGATAATTTACTAATTGCGAGTTTTTGTTTTATAGATTCCCAATTCGGTGCAACTTAATGCACTTTTCACCTTATTTTCAGAATATTGTTTGTGTTTTTTATTGGTGCAGTAATAACTATTGTCGCACAACTTTTTTTTGCAGATAGTTACTATTTAAATGTTCAATACTATCTTCTGAAGATTTAGAGACATATTCTAGGGTGCCAGCAGAAGTGGTTCCCGACTTATATTCAATTAATCTTGACCTTTCTTGATTCCAGATTTTAGTTTGGTTTATGTTCACAATTCGATGTACTTGCCATTGGAGCAGGAGTAATCATTGGCGCACAACTTTTTTTTGCAGATAGTTACTATTTAAATGTTCAATACTATCTTCTGAAGATTTAGAGACATATCCTAGGGTGCCAGCGGAAGTGGTTCCCGACTTATATTCAATGAATCTTGACCTTTCTTGATTCCAGATTTTCATTTGGTTTTTGTTCACAATTCGATGTCCTTACCATTGGAGCAGGAGCAATCATTGGCGCACAACTTTTTTTTGCAGATAGTTACTATTTAAATGTTCAATACTGTCTTCTGAAGATTTAGAGACATATCCTAGGGTGCCAGCGGAAGTGGTTCCCGATTTATATTCAATTAATCTTGACCTTTCTTGATTCCAGATTTTAGTTTGGTTTATGTTCACAATTCGATGTACTTGCCATTGGAGCAGGAGTAATCATTGGCGCACAACTTTTTTTTGCAGATAGTTACTATTTAAATGTTCAATACTATCTTCTGAAGATTTAGAGACATATTCTAGGGTGCCAGCAGAAGTGGTTCCCGACTTATATTCAATGAATCTTGACCTTTCTTGATTCCAGATTTTCATTTGGTTTTTGTTCACAATTCGATGTCCTTACCATTGGAGCAGGAGCAATCATTGGCGCACAACTTTTTTTTGCAGATAGCTACTATTTAAATGTTCAATACTGTCTTCTGAAGATTTAGAGACATATCCTAGGGTGCCAGCGGAAGTGGTTCCCGACTTATCTTCAATGAATCTTGACCTTTCTTGATTCTAGATTTTAATTTCGTTTATGTTCACAATTCGATGTACTTACCATTGGAGCAGGAGTAATCATTGGCGCACAACTTTTTTTTGCAGATAGTTACTATTTAAATGTTCAATACTATCTTCTGAAGGTTTAGAGACATATTCTAGGGTGCCAGCGGAAGTGGTTCCCGACTTATATTCAATGAATCTTGACCTTTCTTGATTCCAGATTTTCATTTGGTTTTTGTTCACAATTCGATGTACTTACCATTGGAGCAGGAGTAATCATTGGCGCACAACTTTTTTTTGCAGATAGTTACTATTTAAATGTTCAATACTATCTTCTGAAGATTTAGAGACATATTCTAGGGTGCCAGCGGAAGTGGTTCCCGACTTATATTCAATGAATCTTGACCTTTCTTGATTCCAGATTTTCATTTTTTTTTTTGTTCACAATTCGCTGTACTTACCATTGGAGCAGGAGTAATCATTGGCGCACAACTTTTTTTTGCAGATAGTTAGTATTTAAATGTTCAATACTATCTTCTGAAGATTTAGAGACATATTCTAGGGTGCCAGCGGAAGTGGTTCCCGACTTATATTCAATGAATCTTGACCTTTCTTGATTCCAGATTTTCATTTGGTTTTTGTTCACAATTCGATGTACTTACCATTGGAGCAGGAGTAATCATTGGCGCACAACTTTTTTTTGCAGATAATTACTATTTAAATGTTTAATACTATCTTCTGAAGATTTAGAGACATATTCTAGGGTGCCAGCGGAAGTGGTTCCCGACTTATATTCAATGAATCTTGACCTTTCTTGATTCCAGATTTTCATTTGGTTTTTGTTCACAATTCGATGTACTTACCATTGGAGCAGGAGTAATCATTGGCGCACAACTTTTTTTTGCAGATAGTTGCTATTTAAATGTTCAATACTATCTTCTGAAGATTTAGAGACATATTCTAGGGTGCCAGCGGAAGTGGTTCCTGACTTATATTCAATGAATCTTGACCTTTCTTGATTCCAGATTTTCATTTGGTTTTTGTTCACAATTCGATGTACTTACCATTGGAGCAGGAGTAATCATTGGCGCACAACTTTTTTTTGCAGATAGTTACTATTTAAATGTTCAATACTGTCTTCTGAAGATTTAGAGACATATTCTAGGGTGCCAGCGGAAGTGGTTCCCGACTTATATGCAAGGAATCTTGACCTTTCTTGATTCCAGATTTTGGTTTGTGATATATTACAATTGCTTAATTGTTTGTTCTTCTAAGGAAAGTGTGTTCTTTTAAGGAAAGTCCACCTATGATTTGGACAGGATTACATTTTAACGTTTAAAAGGATCTTCTGAAGGTTTCAAGATATATCCTAAGGTGCCACATGGAGTGGTTCCCGAGATATATTCAAACTATCCTGACCTTACCTCGATTCGGGAATTTCGTTCGTGATATATTATAAGGGGTTAATTGTTTGTTCTTTTAAGGAAAGTCCACCGTATTTTTGGACAGAACAATTAACCAATTAGGATATTTTTCAAAGTGAACCTTATGCTTTTTAGGGTGCATCCAAATACAACCTGTAAAGTCAGGCAGTACAGGTTGAATCTAACCTGTTCGGGTGTGCTCCAGCTACAGGCACGTGATTTCCACTAATGTTAGCAAAAAGTCGATTATATTGCACTTTAACCCATCCTATGCCTAAAATGAGTCACGTACCAGACCCGAGATGTCTTGGTCTGGCCAAAAGTAAGATCTTCGTATCAGATTTTAAATGAAATAATAAAAACACAATTATCAAATTCTGTGGCTTTATTAAATTTTAAACGCATTACTAATAATGTCCACCGGTTGCGCAAAATTTTCCTTTGATGAAACTGCTTGTGGTCACGATTCATGAGAAAGGCTATCATAGAAAGCGACACACATAATCATCAATCAAATCATAAGACATTTACTGAAATGCTCCTTTTCCTTAAGAGCTCGCATATAAAAGTGTGGTAAAACCTATGTATTGTACAAAATAATTATTCTTCGCAAAAAAAAAAAAAACTTCGCAGTCATCCCATATAATATCAAATCCAAATAGCATTTATTTGCAAACCCCTGCCTAAAACAACGCTGGGCATTCCGACATTTTACAGATTAAATTTAGATTGTTACAGTAGTAGAATAAAGAATAAACTACAAACTAAAAAGTACCTGGTAGTTTAACATATTCAGTGGCATTAGAACGAAAAATCTTGACATAGATTGTTACAATAGCAAGATAAACTATAAACTAAAAGATAAGCTATAAATTATAAACTAAAAACTAAACGACTTTCTAATAGCACAGAAATATTATCATCACAATTAAGCTTGATATGTATATTTAGATTTAGTGGTGTACTATAAATAAACGCAATTTTCTCTTAATTATAATTTTAAAAAACGGTGTACTACATTACATCTAGTGATCAGTTCACAGATATAAATATTAACTGTCCTCGCCAGGTATTTCCGAATCCTCAACAGTTTTTGTAGAAGGAACATAAACTTTGAACGAGAATTTCGTTTTAATGAAGGATCCCTGAAATTGTAATTTAAATATTTATATATTAAAAAATGAAATGTTATACTTACTGTATTTATAATGGTGCAACCATGTTGTGTTGTGTTAAACGGAGCGTTCCCTGGCAAATTAAGGTTCGCGCGAATAACCATGGAAAAGAATAAGTTTGCTTCTTTAGTTACGTGATTATCCAATTCGTCTATATCGGGAAAATGAATAGTATTACGACAAAACTTCACGATAAGATCAGCTCGGCAAACTACTATTTGCTGTGTGCAATACTGTAATCGACATGGATTCGTAGCAAATTTTATCCTTGGCCATTTTTGTAATAAACTTGCTGTAACGAATTTTAGCCAAATCAGCCAATTCTAAAAAAAATCTGTTTCAAATTGTGCATTTTTCCGTCTGCCTTACTGAATGAGCCCATTAGAATTATTGTAACTGGTGGACAATTATCATATCCTACAAACAGTTGTTTAAGTTTAGTCATAACGATTGGCAAATCTAAACGAACATCAGAGAGAAACACAATTGTTGCCTCAGTATTTATTAATTTCCATTAGTCGCGACGAATATTTGAGAAGTTTCTTAGATGGTCCACCCAAGTATTTTGAACTCCAAAAAATGCACGGCTACTACTGGCTTGTTCAGGAGGAGGAAATCCCAGGCCTGCAACTTTAAGAACACCATCTATGTACTTTCCTTCTGCTAAAACAAAACATTCTTCGCAAAAAAATCCAGCATGAAAGCGAGCTTCGCTTAAATCCAATGGTACTACTCCTGTAGTGTCTTCGATAAATATTTTCCTTCAACAAGTTGAATTAATAAACCAAGTTCAACTAATACAATTTGAATTTCTTAAGATGACTGGAAGTTCCTTCGATCACTGGAGAAAACATTTCATGTTTAGCTGTCTTCTGGAGAGCGCATGGGTCACTATAAGGATGTATTTATTAATTAATTGTTTAAAGTAGCCTTAAAAAATACTAACGATCGTACAGTAAAACAACTGAGTTTGAAGATATTGCAGACTTTCTTTTTTAAAGTACTTAATTCGTCGTCCATTCTTGTAAAACACCAAACCATTGAATAAATAACTAATAACTAGTTATTTACTCAATGCACCAAACACGTGCTTCCTGCTTCGAACCTTCAATTTTATAGGTGGGAAAATAATTTTGAGTGTTCAGATCTTGGAAGAGGGTTTGTTTGTACTTCGTATCGATATTTTTGTACTTTAAATATTGTTCGATATATATATATATTGTCGATATTTAAATGGCTCAACCCAGTCGAGAGGGGAGGATGGAATTTGGCTTAGACGTGCCAAACAACAATGTTCACATTACAAATTTAAAAATATTTTTGTATTGCTCTAAGTCGGTGTAGAATATCTATTTACCTTACACCACTGACTTATAACAATGGACTGAGCGTATTGCCATTTTCCTATAGGAAAGAATGGCACAAGTTTTACAGTTCTCTCTTTCGCCCTATGGCAGAGTTGTCATTTCCCGACTCTTTTCTTCCCACGATACCAGTAGGGAAGAAAAGAGCACGAGAATGATAGATTCGGTGTAAGGCACTGACTTATAACAATGGACTGAGCGATTTGCTATTTCATGTGGCACAAAAAATATTGTGTTTCTGTATACCACCGATAGAGCACCCTTTAAAACGTTTACTACATAAAAATATGTAAAACTCAACCAATCAGATGAAATTTTACACCCGTAAATCGAATTAAATTAAAAAAAATTATTTTCTTTTGTCCAAGTGATATGTTAATCGCTTATAAGCACTGTTATAAGAAATTAAACTAATTCCGACTTTAATTTTCAAAAGTTGTTCTTAACTGAATCCTGCGTATGGGCAAGAGAGACGGAGCATGGTAAACACTATCTTTACCTTATTCTTTCTGCGGTGATTGCATCTGCAGCCAACATAAAAACAGCAAATGGCCCAAGTAAACGTTCAGTAAGCAATATTATATTTTGTGTTGGTAGCTCCAACTCTGCCATAGGGCGAAAGAGAGAACTGTAAAACTTGTGCCATTCTTTCCTATAGGAAAATGGCAATACGCTCAGTCCATTGTTATAAGTCAGTGGTGTAAGGTAAATAGATATTCTACACCGACTTAGAGCAATACAAAAATATTTTTAAATTTGTAATGTGAACATTGTTGTTTGGCACGTCTAAGCCAAATTCCGTCCTCCCCTCTCGTCTGGGTTGAGCCATTGAAATATCGACAATATATATATATATATCGAACAATATTTAAAGTACAAAAATATCGATACGAAGTACAAACAAACCCTCTTCCAAGATCTGAACACTCAAAATTATTTTCCCACCTATAAAATTGAAGGTTCGAAGCAGGAAGCACGTGTTTGGTGCATTGAGTAAATAACTAGTTATTAGTTATTTATTCAATGGTTTGGTGTTTTACAAGAATGGACGACGAATTAAGTACTTTAAAAAAGAAAGTCTGCAATATCTTCAAACTCAGTTGTTTTACTGTACGATCGTTAGTATTTTTTAAGGCTACTTTAAACAATTAATTAATAAATACATCCTTATAGTGACCCATGCGCTCTCCAGAAGACAGCTAAACATGAAATGTTTTCTCCAGTGATCGAAGGAACTTCCAGTCATCTTAAGAAATTCAAATTGTATTAGTTGAACTTGGTTTATTAATTCAACTTGTTGAAGGAAAATATTTATCGAAGACACTACAGGAGTAGTACCATTGGATTTAAGCGAAGCTCGCTTTCATGCTGGATTTTTTTGCGAAGAATGTTTTGTTTTAGCAGAAGGAAAGTACATAGATGGTGTTCTTAAAGTTGCAGGCCTGGGATTTCCTCCTCCTGAACAAGCCAGTAGTAGCCGTGCATTTTTTGGAGTTCAAAATACTTGGGTGGACCATCTAAGAAACTTCTCAAATATTCGTCGCGACTAATGGAAATTAATAAATACTGAGGCAACAATTGTGTTTCTCTCTGATGTTCGTTTAGATTTGCCAATCGTTATGACTAAACTTAAACAACTGTTTGTAGGATATGATAATTGTCCACCAGTTACAATAATTCTAATGGGCTCATTCAGTAAGGCAGACGGAAAAATGCACAATTTGAAACAGATTTTTTTTAGAATTGGCTGATTTGGCTAAAATTCGTTACAGCAAGTTTATTACAAAAATGGCCAAGGATAAAATTAGCTACGAATCCATGTCGATTACAGTATTGCACACAGCAAATAGTAGTTTGCCGAGCTGATCTTATCGCGAAGTTTTGTCGTAATACTATTCATTTTCCCGATATAGACCAACTGGATAATCACGTAACTAAAGAAGCAAACTTATTCTTTTCCATTGTTATTCGCGCGAACCTTAATTTGCCAGGGAACGCTCCGTTTAACACAACACAACATGGTTGCACCATTATAAATACAGTAAGTATAACATTTCATTTTTTAATATATAAATATTTAAATTACAATTTCAGGGATCCTTCATTAAAACGAAATTCTCGTTCAAAGTTTATGTTCCTTCTACAAAAACTGTTGAGGATTCGGAAATACCTGGCGAGGACAGTTAATATTTATATCTGTGAACTGATCACTAGATGTAATGTAGTACACCGTTTTTTAAAATTATAATTAAGAGAAAATTGCGTTTATTTATAGTACACCACTAAATCTAAATATACATATCAAGCTTAATTGTGATGATAATATTTCTGTGCTATTAGAAAGTCGTTTAGTTTTTAGTTTATAATTTATAGCTTATCTTTTAGTTTATAGTTTATCTTGCTATTGTAACAATCTATGTCAAGATTTTTCGTTCTAATGCCACTGAATATATTAAACTACCAGGTACTTTTTAGTTTGTAGTTTATTCTTTATTCTACTACTGTAACAATCTAAATTTAATCTGTAAAATGTCGGAATGCCCAGCGTTGTACGTTGCTTTAGGCAAGGGCTTGCAAATAAATGCTATTTGGATTTGATATTATATGGGATGACTGCGAAGTTTTTTTTTTTTTTTGCGATGAATAATTATTTTGTACAATACATAGGTTTTACCACACTTTTATATGCGAGCTCTTAAGGAAAAGGAGCATTTCAGTAAATGTCTTATGATTTGATTGATGATTATGTGTGTCGCTTTCTATGATAGCCTTTCTCATGAATCGTGACCACAAGCAGTTTCATCAAAGGAAAATTTTGCGCAACCGGTGGACATTATTAGTAATGCGTTTAAAATTTAATAAAGCCACAGAATTTGATAATTGTGTTTTTATTATTTCATTTAAAATCTGATACGAAGATCTTACTTTTGGCCAGACCAAGACATCTCGGGTCTGGTACGTGACTCATTTTAGGCATAGGATGGGTTAAAGTGCAATATAATCGACTTTTTGCTAACATTAGTGGAAATCACGTGCCTGTAGCTGGAGCACACCCGAACAGGTTAGATTCAACCTGTACTGCCTGACTTTACAGGTTGTATTTGGATGCACCCTAAAAAGCATAAGGTTCACTTTGAAAAATATCCTAATTGGTTAATTGTTCTGTCCAAAAATACGGTGGACTTTCCTTAAAAGAACAAACAATTAACCCCTTATAATATATCACGAACGAAATTCCCGAATCGAGGTAAGGTCAGGATAGTTTGAATATATCTCGGGAACCACTCCATGTGGCACCTTAGGATATATCTTGAAACCTTCAGAAGATCCTTTTAAACGTTAAAATGTAATCCTGTCCAAATCATAGGTGGACTTTCCTTAAAAGAACACACTTTCCTTAGAAGAACAAACAATTAAGCAATTGTAATATATCACAAACCAAAATCTGGAATCAAGAAAGGTCAAGATTCCTTGCATATAAGTCGGGAACCACTTCCGCTGGCACCCTAGAATATGTCTCTAAATCTTCAGAAGATAGTATTAAACATTTAAATAGTAACTATCTGCAAAAAAAAGTTGTGCGCCAATGATTACTCCTGCTCCAATGGTAAGGACATCGAATTGTGAACAAAAACCAAATGAAAATCTGGAATCACGAAAGGTCAAGATTCATTGAATATAAGTCGGGAACTACTTCCGCTGGCACCCTAGAATATGTCTCTAAATCTTCAGAAGATAGTATTGAACATTTAAATAGTAACTATCTGCAAAAAAAAGTTGTGCGCCAATGATTACTCCTGCTCCAATGGTAAGTACATCGAATTGTGAACAAAAACCAAATGAAAATCTGGAATCAAGAAAGGTCAAGATTCATTGAATATAAGTCGGGAACCACTTCCGCTGGCACCCTAGAATATGTCTCTAAATCTTCAGAAGATAGTACTAAACATTTAAATAGTAATTATCTGCAAAAAAAAGTTGTGCGCCAATGATTACTCCTGCTCCAATGGTAAGTACATCGAATTGTGAACAAAAACCAAATGAAAATCTGGAATCAAGAAAGGTCAAGATTCATTGAATATAAGTCGGGAACTACTTCCGCTGGCACCCTAGAATATGTCTCTAAATCTTCAGAAGATAGTATTGAACATTTAAATAGTAACTATCTGCAAAAAAAAGTTGTGCGCCAATGATTACTCCTGCTCCAATGGTAAGTACATCGAATTGTGAACAAAAACCAAATGAAAATCTGGAATCAAGAAAGGTCAAGATTCATTGAATATTAGTCGGGAACCACTTCCGCTGGCACCCTAGGATATGTCTCTAAATCTTCAGAAGACAGTATTGAACATTTAAATAGTAACTATCTGCAAAAAGAAGTTGTGCGCCAATGATTACTCCTGCTCCAATGGTAAGTACATCGAATTGTGAACAAAAACCAAATGAAAATCTGGAATCAAGAAAGGTCAAGATTCATTGAATATAAGTCGGGAACCACTTCCGCTGGCACCCTAGAATATGTCTCTAAATCTTCAGAAGATAGTATTAAACATTTAAATAGTAATTATCTGCAAAAAAAAGTTGTGCGCCAATGATTACTCCTGCTCCAATGGTAAGTACATCGAATTGTGAACAAAAACCAAATGAAAATCTGGAATCAAGAAAGGTCAAGATTCGTTGAATATAAGTCGGGAACTACTTCCGCTGGCACCCTAGAATATGTCTCTAAATCTTCAGAAGATAGTATTGAACATTTAAATAGTAACTATCTGCAAAAAAAAGTTGTGCGCCAATGATTACTCCTGCTCCAATGGTAAGTACATCGAATTGTGAACAAAAACCAAATGAAAATCTGGAATCAAGAAAGGTCAAGATTCATTGAATATAAGTCGGGAACTACTTCCGCTGGCACCCTAGAATATGTCTCTAAATCTTCAGAAGATAGTACTAAACATTTAAATAGTAATTATCTGCAAAAAAAAGTTGTGCGCCAATGATTACTCCTGCTCCAATGGTAAGTACATCGAATTGTGAACAAAAACCAAATGAAAATCTGGAATCAAGAAAGGTCAAGATTCATTGAATATAAGTCGGGAACCACTTCCGCTGGCACCCTAGAATATGTCTCTAAATCTTCAGAAGATAGTACTAAACATTTAAATAGTAATTATCTGCAAAAAAAAGTTGTGCGCCAATGATTACTCCTGCTCCAATGGTAAGTACATCGAATTGTGAACAAAAACCAAATGAAAATCTGGAATCAAGAAAGGTCAAGATTCGTTGAATATAAGTCGGGAACTACTTCCGCTGGCACCCTAGAATATGTCTCTAAATCTTCAGAAGATAGTATTGAACATTTAAATAGTAACTATCTGCAAAAAAAAGTTGTGCGCCAATGATTACTCCTGCTCCAATGGTAAGTACATCGAATTGTGAACAAAAACCAAATGAAAATCTGGAATCAAGAAAGGTCAAGATTCGTTGAATATAAGTCGGGAACTACTTCCGCTGGCACCCTAGAATATGTCTCTAAATCTTCAGAAGATAGTATTGAACATTTAAATAGTAACTATTTGCAAAAAAAAGTTGTGCGCCAATGATTACTCCTGCTCCAATGGTAAGTACATCGAATTGTGAACAAAAACCAAATGAAAATCTGGAATCAAGAAAGGTCAAGATTCATTGAATATAAGTCGGGAACCACTTCCGCTGGCACCCTAGAATATGTCTCTAAATCTTCAGAAGATAGTATTAAACATTTAAATAGTAACTATCTGCAAAAAAAAGTTGTGCGCCAATGATTACTCCTGCTCCAATGGTAAGTACATCGAATTGTGAACATAAACGAAATGAAAATCTAGAATCAAGT
Source organism: Dioctria rufipes (assembly GCA_963924295.1). NCBI lineage: Eukaryota > Metazoa > Arthropoda > Insecta > Diptera > Asilidae > Dioctria > Dioctria rufipes. The sequence goes on along the minus strand of OZ002742.1, from coordinate 97,553,802 downwards.
AAGGTCAAGATTCATTGAATATTAGTCGGGAACCACTTCCGCTGGCACCCTAGGATATGTCTCTAAATCTTCAGAAGACAGTATTGAACATTTAAATAGTAACTATCTGCAAAAAAAAGTTGTGCGCCAATGATTACTCCTGCACCAATAAATAACACACACAATATTCTGAAAACAAGGTGAAAAGTGCATTAAGTTGCACCGAATTGGGAATCTATAAAACAAAAATACTCAATTATTAAAGTATCAATCTTTATTATTCTTTAAATCACACTTATAACAATTATAAATACGTAAATAAATATTAAAATATTTACATTTTGCCGTTTTTGTCCCATTTTCCGTCATTCCATTCTTTCCTGATAAGTTGACGTTTAAGATTTTCTGATTTGGACCATTTCCCACGTCATTCCATATTTTCCTGATAAGTTGACGTCTTTCCTGATATCTTCACATACTTATTGTTATGGACTCTTTTGTTTTTATTATTGATTTTAATAGTGGAATTTTCGGGGGAATTTACCTCCATGATCTCATACGGACCTGACCATATGGTGAGAACTTATTATTTCTCACCCTGCTTTTTAGTAAGACTTTATCGCCTACTATAAAAGATTTCTCGACGGAAATTTTCATATTGTAGTTTGGATTTTTCTTTGTTTGTCATGGCTATGTCTTTAGCTATTTTGAAGCTATGCTGTAGACGCGCTTTTAACTCGTTTGCATAATTGTCGTAATTATAGCAAACGGTTGGACAGGATTTCAAATTGTTTGGAATTTCGGCTGGGAATCCGTAAAGGAGTTCGCGAGGAGTATAATTAGTACTCGAATGAGGGGTGGTGTTGTATACAAACATGGCATAAGGAATCCATGTATCCCAGTCTTGTGGATCTTTTGCTACATAAGATCGGAGATATTCTGCTAAGGTTCTGTGACTTCTTTCCAATTCACCATTCGTTTGAGGGTGATATGGAGTAGTTTTAAGTCGTTTTATTCTTAGTAATTTAGATACCTCGGCGAACATGCCACTATTGAGGTTAGAACCTTAATCTGTGAGGATACTTTCTGGAATACCATGTCGACAAACTATCGTTGTCGTGAAGGTTTCCGCTAATGTCTTAGACTCGGTGTCGACTATGGGAATAGCCTCAGAAAATTTTGAAAGGTCGTCTTGAAATGTAAGGAGATATTTATTTCCAGAATGTGATATTGGGAGAGGTCCTACAACATCTAGGTACATTCTTTCGAAAGGTTTGGAGCTAATGCTCGAGATTTTCATAGGAATTTTTGGATTTCTGGATACTTTGTTTACCTGACAAAGTTTACATTTCCTTACATATTTTATGATATCGTCTGACATGCCAGACCAGTAGAATTGCCTTTTGATTCTTTTAATTGTGCGGGAAACGATTTGATGGCCTCCCGTCGGTAATGAATGAAAATCTTTTAAAACTTGTTCGATGTCATTAATGTCGGATAAATATTTAATAGAATCTTGAGATATTCGCATTATTATATCTCGGTGGTGGAGTTCGACTTTCCCGGATTACTGGCTACTGCCAGTTCCTGTTCTGTGGCTGTCTATTAGCCGTGTTTGATGGCGGAATTGCACCTCTTTGCTCTAAATTATTTTGATTTCTCTGGTTGTTGTCAAACCGAGAATTGCTCGCTGCTCTCGCTCTGCATTCTTCAATAGAATGTCCCGTCCGATGTCAATATCGACAACTAGGGACATGTGCCTGAGATGTAATTTTATTAAAATCTGGAGAGCGCTGTAATTGGGGGTTTGTTGTTGAAATTATGTTAAGACCCTGTGCAGAGCGTTGTGTGACTGGACATTTTGAAGCAGCATGCCCCAGTCTATCACATTTGAAACAACGAAGAATCGAATTTATGTTTTCGTAAAGGGGTTTTTGTTTGCTTTGTTATTTACTTGAAAGCCGAGCTGTTTCTGCTCTAAACGTGATAAATGTTCCAAAATATGCGATTTTACTACAGAAAAAGATTTATTCGAATGCACTTTGGCTAAAGTTTGGAGTTGGGCATTTATTAGCCCATCCTCGATAGCTCTCACCGCTTGATATTCGTTATCTTTTAAAAGAGATTTTAAAAGAATTTTATCACTTGTATAGGAGTGTGTTGCCTCATTTAATTTAAAGACTTGTGTTAAGTCTCTGGAGAAAATCCATTACGCTTTCTCCTACTTTCTGCTTGCTATTATTTAATTGAGATTGAAGGGCGGATCTGGGAATTTTTGCGTCGAATGTTTGTTTTAAAAATCATAATCGTGAAAATGAGTGGAATTAAGAAGGAACAAAATGCGAACTGGTCAGAAATAAATATTCCGGATGATTAAAAATTTGGAAATTTGGAAATTTTTTAATTTTCTTCTATACATTCTGTTCTCTTGTGCATGAGGTGTATGTACAAACAAACTCAAAACTAAACGGCAGTCGGATTGTTCCGACGTAAAACTAGTCTTAAACATTGAATAAATAGGTTTGTTCACGTACTCGAATTTGTGTGAATGCATTAAAAGATTTTCACCCGAAAACACCCAAACTCTGTTCACGTACTCAGAAAACTGGGGAAAATATGTAGACGCACACTTCCCCTTCAATAAAGTTTTAGCCCAAATCCACCCAAGAAAAAACTCGGGGTAACTATGTAAAAACTTTAGAATATATAGCAAACAGGAATGGTTGAATCGTGTGAAACTCGTGTACATGAGCGTAATTTGTCAAGAGCAGCATTATACATAGGAGTAAGTGAGATGATGAAAGGAAAATTTGTCAAAGCTGACCGACAAATTTAGTCAATTTAAAATTCTTTTGTGAAATTTAACAAAAGTACCGAATCAAATCTCTTCAAAACTATTTATCTTTGAAGTTTATTTAGTGCAAAGTTTTATAGTGCCACTAGAACCTGTTCATATCAATTAAAAAAACAGAAATGAAGTGTTCGGTCAGTGCTCGCAAATATAAATTGGATTATAAACTAGGGAATCCTGTTTGAGGCAACTGCACTACCTAAATTCTCTTTCTTGTTAATAGAAGCAAAGATTTATATAACTTAATTATGTGAATTGTTTCAAAATAGAGTAGAAAAAGAGCATTTTTTACCAGAGATGCTCCGCTCAAAGCCTTTGTTTACTTTTTGCAAATTGACAAGTTGCTTAGAGTAGGGATGGCGTGTAAATACATGTAAAAATTGATTACCAACACAACCAGAAATTCATTACGCAAAATCTGGCTTATCACTATTCCTGTATGCTATATATTTTAAGGTAAAAACTGCCACAAATTAAAATTTTAAATCGAGAATTGTCAAAGGAAAAATGGAAAGGCGGCAGAATTTGCAAATGATGTGCACCATTTGCCCAGGACGTATAAAAATCTACAAAACAGTAAGTAAAATGAATAGATTTGTTATGCTTGGCATTTTATTTTCAAATTAAAGTTGTTAGCTTAACAGTTTGTAATTGTCACTTTCGCTTTCTACCCAAGAACACGCAAAATTTGTTCATGTACTTTCCAAATTTGATAGCTTCCCCCTCCTGCGCATTTTCACACAAAAAAGCCCAAGTACGAAAACTCCCGAGAAGTACGTGAACAGATCTAGTAACTAATATTAGTTATTTATTCAATGGTATTAAATAGCTCCTGTCTAAACGGGCTCACTAAGTAACTTTGGTATTCTGTGCTCTGTACCGTGCTTTCCTTTGTCCACAAATGGTGGAACGTGGTTCGCAATGACAATATTTGTATTCTCTGTACCGTTGTGTTGACCCAGCTGTCATTCTACAATTCAAGCGCGAGCTTAGAATATATAGCAAATAGGAATGGTGATAAGCCAGATTTTGCGTAATGAATTTCTGGTTGGGTTGGTAGTCCATTTTTACACGCCATCCCTATTCCAAGTAACTTGTCAATTTGCAAAAAGTAAACAAGGTTTTGAGCGGGGCATCTGTGGTAAAAAATGTTCTTTTCTACTTTATTTTGAAATAATTCACACATTTAATTTAAATAAATCTTTGCCTCTATTAACAAAAAAGATAATTTAGATAGTGCAGATGCCTGAAACATGATTCCCTAGTTTATAATCCAATTTATATATTTGAAAGCACTGTCCGAACGCTTCATTTGTTTTTTTAATTGATATGAAGATTTTAACAGTCACTAGTGGCACTATAAAACTGCACTAAATAAACTTCAAAGATAAATAGTTTTAAGGAAAATTGATTCGGTACTTTTGTTCAATTTCACAAAAGAATTTTAAATTGACTAAATCTACTCACAAAACAAAAGCACATTTGACAACTTGTCACTCAGCTTTTACAAATGTTCCTACCTTCATCTCACTTACTCCTATGTATAATGTCCTGCTCTTGACAAATTACGCTCATGTACACGAATTATACACGATTCAACCATTCCTGTTTGCTATATTCTAAGAGCGCGAGACCCATTTCTTCTTCCTTTTAGCAAGCCAGCCTGCATTTTTTGAAAATTGTAAATATAGGAAAGATAGTACAACTAAAAAATAATCACATTTATTCAACACATGTACATTGAACACAGTAAAATTCATGAAAAATTGTTCTAAAAATTTTATTTACTTCAATTGTTTTTTGTAAATCTAACTCCAAAAAAAAATAAGGAAATCGAATTCAAATGCACTGTTAATTTTTAGGGCAAAGTAATTAATTTTTTCTGTTCAAGAAATTACATGAGTAATTTGTTATTTGATCCAGAAATTGTCTGCTTTTAACGTTTTGGGAACTAAATAAACATTCGAGTAATACAAAAGAACGTTAACTGTAAATTATACTTTTTACAATAAAATAGATAAATTGAACAATGGATCTATGAACTTCCAAATCTTACTGAATGGTTAAAAAAGTACATAAAATCAATTACTTAATATCTCTACAGTACTTGCTCTCACAAATGATATTAATTATGAAGAATGGAAAATATTTTATGTTGACATAGATCTTGTTACTTCACTGTGACGGACAATAAATTGCAGCTGCTTAAAGTTGTCCAGAGTCAGCTACAACAATTTTCTTCGAAGTTTTACCAGATTGACTGCCAAAAGATTCAATCTTTTTAACGATATCCATACCTTCTACAACCTTGCCGAACACTACATGGCGATTGTCTAACCAAGATGTTTTCACAGTAGTAACGAAGAACTGGGATCCATTGGTGTTAGGACCAGCATTAGCCATAGATAAAATTCCGGGTTCAGTGTGCTTTAAAGTGAAGTTCTCATCTTCGAATTTAGCGCCATATATGGACTTACCACCGGTACCATTATGATTGGTGAAATCACCTCCTTGGCACATAAAGTTCGGGATAACACGATGGAATGTTGAGCTCTTATAGCCGTACCCTTTTTCCCCTGTGCACAGAGCTCGAAAGTTTTCCGCTGTCTTCGGTACAACATCAGAACGGAGCTAAAATTAGAAAATTTCAGATAAATTGTTAATATTTCAAATACCTGCAGGGATAGAAATATGTTCACATAACCTGAATCAATTTAATTCTAATTTTATATTTCCATATCATTAATATTTCTGAAGAAAAACACTATTTACGTGACACATTATTTTTAGAACTAGAACTATAAGACATGTAAACTAAATTGTGAAAATAGTTCCCATATTTAGAGTATTAAGCAAACAGGAATGGTGATAAACGGAAGAAAGTGTAGTCATATTCTAATTCAGTGAAAGCTGAACCAGATTGCAATCACGACAATGCAGCTAAATTGTTTTGTTGTAATGTGAAACAGATTGTAACAAGAGTGCAGCGAGAAGTATATGCAGATTGCAGGGATTTTGAAACAAAAAGTTCAGATGTTGATTGAATACCAATTAATGCAAAAGTTAATACTTGTGATAATATTTATTTGATGTATTGTAAATTTGGAAGCTTATGCGATAGAAGTGTTCGGCGCATATGGTGTTGTGAAATTTACACGCACAATGAACGAGATATGCACAGTTTTTATAAATGTTGGAATTATCAATTATATTCATAACTATTTATAGATTCTTATACCACAATGTAGTCTTTTAATATTTGGATTATACTTAGTACAATCAATAAAAACCTTAATTGTAGCTAACTTAATGTATAACGTCACTCTGTTACAGTATTCGACTCACGTTGCTTTTACTACAGGTTATGCGCCCAGGCCCCAGAAATCGTCCCGGATTCTAAAAAAATTGTTTTTAGGTTTATTGATTTCGTTATGTCGAAACAATAAAGGCAAACACACACCGACGCGGTGGCGGTTGCGATAGACACGGTGGTGGCGGTGGTATGCACAATATTAAAATGATTGCGAGCGTTCACACCAAACACGGTGGTGGCGGTGGTATGCACAATATTAAAATGATTGCGAGCGTTCACACCAAACGCGGTGGCGGCGACAAAAGCGGTGGCGGTGAGTTGCTGCATGTTGTATTCTCACCGCCACCTCAATAGCGTAATTAATTTCAGTTGAAACATCGTAATGAGTGAAGAACTGATTTCAGTAGTAAAATTAAGCAAAATTTTATATGACTTGTCACGTCTAGAATACCGGGATATTGAAATCTTTTTTTTTTTTTTTTTTTAAACTAACTTCATTTTGTGTATGTTTAACCGTGCCACCACGTCGGTGTGTGCTTACATTCACCGCACCGCCATCATTATCGCTACCCTTACCGCTACTGCCATCGCGTCGATGGGGATTACAGAAAATATCTGGGGTATTATTGTACGTCGAATTTATACGGAAAGCAATATAACCATAAGAGAACAAAATGCGAAAAACTACTTACTTTAATGAATTGCATATTTTCAAGGAGGTATAGTATCACAAAAATTGCATTTCGATTATATCTCATCGTGTCTCATTGAATTTAATTACTTTATAATGGTCACAAATTACTATTCCTTGGTGAGTACTGTACGGCCCGTCATCCATTACTATTTTCGTTGTTTACACTTATTAATTTCTTCTGAAATTGTTTTTTAATCGAACTAGATTTAAATATTGTCTGGAAGAAATGAAGCGATTTATAATATTTATACACTATCTCCATTTTCCAACATCAGTGGGTCTCCGTCGTTAATAAATTGATGGAGGAAATGTCGTGATCTTTAAAAAAGAGCATGGGAATCTTGTTCCACGGAAAACTTATATCACCAGGAGGGCGACAAAATTCAGCGGAGAACAGGGGATAAAATAAGGAATAAACATCGATAGAATTCTCATGAATATTTAAGTAAAGGGTTTTCCAATAAGAGGTGTTATTTTAATTAGCCCGCTATTTCGGTAGATGTCACTTTTGGTGTTGTCATTTTTTGACATTTAACAAGTAGAAACTACGCCATTAATAAAAATGGAACGATACACAATTTAACAACGCATTGAAATTATTAAAATTCACTATAAAAATGGTGAAAATGTGGCAGAGACGGTTCGTAAAACTCGAACATTTTTGGGTCGTCGTGAAGCACCTTGTCGGACCGCAATACAGAAATTGGTAGAAAAATTCGAGCTGTCGGGACAAGTTAGTGATGTGAAAAATAAAACCCGTGCACGTCGCTCAAGAACAGCCTAGAATATTGCTGCTGTAGCCGAAAGTGTTGAACCCAGGTTTGTCCATTCCTCGTCGTTCTTTGGAATTAGGCATTCCACAAACGTCATTACACCGTATTTTGCATAAAGATTTGGGTCTTAAGGCTTATAAAGTTCAGTTAACGTCGAGTCTTTGCTGATTGGGTCCTTGAAATGCATGAAAATGATCCGGAATTCCATCAAAAACTCATCTTGAGTGATGAGGCCCATTTCCACCTTGATGGATTCGTCAACAAGCAAAATTGTCGCATCTGGGGCTCGGAAAACCCAAGAGTTATTGTTGAAAAGCCTCTCTATCCTCAACGTGTGACTGTTTGGTGCGGTTTATGGTCCCGCAGGGTCATTGGACCTTACTTTTTCGAAAATGAAGCTGGAGCAACAGTTACGGTGAATGGATTGCGCTATCGACAGATGATTAATGATTTTTTATGGCCGGAATTGGATGGTATTGATCTGGACAACGTTTACTTTCAACAAGACGGCGCTACGTGCCATACAAGCAACGAAACCATTGATCTTTTACGGGAAAAGTTTCCGGACCGTGTTATCTCTCGAAGAGGTTATCACAATTGGCCACCGAGATTTTGTGACTTAACACCTTGCGACTTCTTCCTTTGGGGCCACGTGAAAGAGAAGGTCTACGCCAACAGCCCAGCGTCGATTCAAGACCTCAAAGATGGAACTCGTGAGGCTATCGAAGACATAGGGCAGCCACTTTGCGATTTGGTTATGGAAAATTTCATGAAAAGGATATGGTCCTGTAGGCGTGGTCGAGATGGTCATTTGGCTGATGTTATTTTCGATTATTAACAGCATACTTTCCTCTTTATAATGAAATAAAGATCCGATCATTTATCTCAAAAAATGGCATTTTTCTTTGAATATAAAAATAACACCTCTTATTGGAAAACTTTATAATGATACGCCAGAAATAGTTCAGTTAAGTGTGCGTTTAATTAAAATAAAAACAAGAAATTAAAACAATTTATGAAAATAGTGTTACAAAAAAGGATAAACTCGATATACTTTTGACGAGACATAAGGTCTGTTCACGTACTCGAATTTGTGTGAATGCATTACAACATTTTCTACCAAAAGCACACAAACTCTGTTCACGTACTCAGAAAATTGGGGAAAATGTGTAGACGTCACACTTCCCCTTCAATAAAGTTTTAGCCCAAATCCACCCAAGAAAAAACTCGTGGTAAATATGTAAAGACTGTCAAACATATTAAAATTTGAAATCGAGAATTGTCAGAAGTTTAAATTGTCAAAAGAAAAATGGAATAGGCGGCAGAATTTGCAAATGATGTGCACTGTTTGCCCAGGTCGTATAAAAATCTACAAAATAGTAAGTAAAATGAATAGTTATGTTATGTTTGACATTTTATTTTCAAATTAAAGTTGTTAGCTTGACAGTTTGGAATTATCACTTTCGCTTTCTGCCCAAGAACACACAAAATTTGTTCATGTACTTTCCAGATTTGATAGTCTCCCTCCCCTCCTGCACATTTTCACACAAAAAGCCCAAGAACGAAAACACCCGAGAAGTACGTGAACAGACCTATAGTGTAGATTGTAGGTCTAGTGGAACTAAAAGGTGGCATACTAGAAATTTCTCATACACCCTCAAAATCTCAATTTATACCAAAAAAAACCGTTATTCGGTAGGTCCTTGAATATAATAATTTATAGCTTCGACATTTTTTATTCGATGTCGAATTTTTTTGTGGCATCTGAAAGAACAAATATATGCCATTCTAACCATATGTTCCTTATTTCGTTGCGATGAAAAGTCACGAAGTTGCAGTCGAAAACTTCGAAATTTACCATTTTTATACATTTTTTCAACTTTGACAACAATTTTATGGCTATTTTCCTCTACTACATTTTTCTCTGTTCATATCACTAACTCCGAAACGGTTGTTCTAAGGCCACCATGGACGGAACACCCTGTATAAGGGGTACTATTCGTATACATTTTTTTGGAAGAATGTTCACGTTTCCGCCGCTGTACCCCGTTACACATCAGACTTCAAAAAGTGTTTTGACAAAAAATGTAGGGAATTTAGTCTTCTTCAAATTTATATTTTTACATTTTTGTGGCAGGATCAACCATTGAGGAATTATTTTGAAAAAAAAAAACAATTTTGATACCTTTAATAAAAGATGGCAATCGCACGAACACCCCCCCCCCTCCCCCCACAAGGGTTTAAACTTGGATTTTTCATCGGGGTCTGGAACTCAATAACATATATAAAAATTAGAACTACCTCATTTTTGTAGGGCAAAGGCCTTATTTAGTCCCTATTGATTCTACTATAATTACATGAGAAGCCTTTTGAAAGTGAATGTTGAAAAATCTCCCAAGATTTTTATAAATGACACGTGCCGTATTGCATAGGATCATAGATAGGAAGCACATACACTCCCTGCATCAAAATGATAGGACACCCCTGAAATTTTCCCATTTCTCAAAACCGATAACAGACAGAAAAACCTTTTATTGTGTAAATGTATTGTAAAAATGGGTCGTGGTAAAAAATTAAGTGAAAGTGAAATAAAAACTATTTTAAATCTGAACAATGATAGCTTTAATGTCGCAAAAATAGCGAAAAGTATAAAACGAGGCCGAGATGTTGTCAATCAACTTACTAAAAGATCACGGAAATTACGGACAAAAGAAGAGTCCAGGAAGACCTAGTGCACTAAGTGATCGCGAAAAGCGGTCTTACGAGTAGCGTCAAACTCAACAGTAACAGCCAGACAAATTGCAGAAAAATCTGGTGTGAAAAAAAAACACCCACTATTCAACGAAGAAAATTTCTTAGAAAAATCATATTGAGGAACGGTTGAAAATCGCTCGGGAACATGTGAGGTGGAAGAAAAGATTTGAAAATGTCATCTTTACGGATAAGATTTACCTTGAATGGACCCCGACGGGTGGTCATAATAGCTGTGTTTCCAAGTTAGCAGACAAATGAGTGGTGAAGGTAGCATGGTATGGGCAGGGAATTTCAGGGGTGTCCTATCGTTTTGATGCGGAGTGTAAGAATAAACTGTCCTCCAAATGGAAGCTCTAATTCTACATTATAAAAACTACCACACATCGTTCTTCTTGCAGCGTGCGACAGTAATTATTGCTTTGCTGCCGTTGAAATCGGGACATATGGAATACAAAGTGATGGGGGACATACTCCAGACTGTGCATTTGGCAGCCAAATTATAGATGGAACAATTAACTTGCTGAAAAAATTTAAGAGCTATCAAATTCAAATAGCAACTTCCCATATTATTTTGTTCGGCACGCAGCGCTTACACTACTCACAAACATAATTCGACCATATCCAGGACATTCGATTTCGATGGATAAAGAAACTTTAAGTAAAAAATTGTCAAGTGCTCGTGTTAAAATTAAGAACACTTTATTAAATCTATATGGAGAGGACACAATTAATTGTTATTTTCATCAATACAATTTGAACGATTATTTTTTTTTTTTAATTATGGCCATAAAAATTGTTGTCATGAGAGACTACATAACATGGGGCATTATTCTCATGACAGAAAAGGACAAGGACAGCTGGGTACCATCAGGACCCGAAGAAGACGATGTACCACCAAGCTTGTTAAGGGCATCAATAATATCATCAACCGATATATGTAATGAATCCAAGTCAATAGGTCATTATGAAATGGTTAACCATTATCCTCGACGTAAACAGACTCAAGGTAGTCAGCAAAAAGACTACAAGCATCAATAGTATCATGCTATCATACTGTTATAATGGACGCATGAAGGGATACCATAAGAGTTCCATTTACCATTAAAAAACGGTCCAGAATTTTTGGCATTATGCTTAATATCAGTTTCAATAGAATTCAAATATTGCCTGTATAAAATATTGTTAAAAAATTCATACTCCCTCCGGTCTTTTAAAAAGAATACCACTTCTCCCTATATCGCATATGGGCCGCATTACGAGCATTTTCTAATTTAGCTCCATGTATGGCCAGAATTGCCCCTCCTTAATGCTATAGGCATTTAGAAAGAAAGATCCAAGGTATGAGCATTTAAATAAAATCACCCCATTCACATTCTTTCCATCCCACTAATATGTATGTCCCAACAAGTGTTAGATTCGATCAGGATTTGAAAATATATAATGCAATTGAGTTCATAGGCACCTGCTAACGCGAGCTTTTCCTACATAAAGATAAATTATTTTTGTAGCTTAATTTAGGTGATATAATACGAAATGGATGGCAGCAAGTTTACTGTCATTAATATTCCCCACGCAAAAAATTATAAGTTAACTTCTCGTGACAAAGGTTATTTCTCAGTTATGGCAAACCTGTAGAACTATAGTATTTTGTCACGATTGTGATATTCATATTACATCGAACTGTTATGGGGACGTTGAAACTTTTCCTCAAAACATTTACCTTTCCGTAAACAACCAAAATAAAAATAAGACCAACACAGACTCAAGTTCATCCCTTAGAAGCCAGTATGTATAGTTTATTCAATTTACATATTACGTACAAACATTTTCAAATATTCACTTTACTTAAGTTATTACATGTAGGAATTGTATTTAATCAATTCTCTGCCTCTCTTTTTGAAGATTTCAATTCTAGCTAAATGAAGATTTACAGTCGGGAACTAGCTTAGAAAAATCAACTAAATAGGTTTTATGAATAGGAGCTCGCTTAACAAAATTAAGAGATTCTGCAGAGATACTTTCAATTTACAGCTATGATGATGACTTAAAATTTGTTAAATAAATAATCATCGTAGGTTGTATCACTTAGAGTTATAGGGCAATTTATAAAATACCTATAAGAAAAAATCTGTAACGCCTCCTTACATTCAAACAACACATTTCAGAAAAGGGTGCGGGAGGGCGAGGGAGACTGTCACTAATGTTGATCTCAGGACACCTCAAGGAATTGATTCGCATACTCCATCCTACTTATTTTCCAAGCGACAGTTTAAGAAAATTATAATATATTATAGGTATTGTGAGTTAGATTTTAAAAAAAGGGCTTTTTTAAATAAGCAAATGTTACGTTCGAACAAATGTTTAGGCACGTTCGGCTCTGAACAAAATAAACAACTAGTGAAATTGTTATTAGGATTAATACCATTAATCCGTTAAATTTTTTCTTACACACTAAATTCATCAAATAAAACCGTACTAATAATTAAATCAGCTCAATTATTTGAACTGCAGTATTTTTCGCTAGTAAACTAATAAAATTTTAATTTTTGATGTCTAACCTTAATAACTTTTACTATAAGTTTTCGCAGATGTTGAAATTTTAATAAAAGTTCAGTAATTCTCATTGGATTTTAAAATTGTTATATTTCAATCTTGAATTGCTTATCTATCTATCAGAATTAGTTCAATCTAAGAATACACACAACAAAAACAAACTTCTACCTCTAGTCAAAGTCAAACACCTGAGTTTCAAAAGATGCAATTAATCGATTTTACGAGTAGATATAATAATATTAATTTGTTCTACTCATGACTTCCGTTTAAGTATTAAATAACACGCCATATGAAATGTTTTGTTTTCCTTGAATTGAGAAGTATTACGAAAAGCAATCTTAACATAAATTAGTAATAAATATTAGATTTTGATAAAAGATGACAAAACGGCAATTGTTATAGTCTCACATTGTGCCTAGTTATGTCACTTTATCTATATTTTCCGCGAAAATTTCTGGGACTTTCAGGAAGCATTAAGATAGGTCGTGCGGTTTATTGCATACCCCCACGCAGTACACCCAGCATAGACTTGTTAAAAAAAAAAAATCTGTGGACGTGGTGTTTTCTGAAGCTGACACTACTGAAATCGTTTACATTCATTTTTCTATAGTTTGCTCTGTCTGGTTAAGTACTGTATTCTGCTGAACCTTAAATAATAAGTTCTACAGTTCAGTGAATAGATTGCAATATAATACAGGGGTGGCGAGCTAATTAGCACACCTAACGATATAATTTATTTATAAGGAACTGAACTGTCTTCCTGGTGTACTTAGGGTCCAGTTCCTTGTTTGGCGGACGTCTCACGTAAGTTCGTCCATCAGTCCACTCAGATTAAATTTGGATTCATCACTCCAGATGACCGAATTCCAAAATGATTGACATTTGGACCGATGGCTTCTAGCGAAATCTATTCGTTTTCTTCGATTACCTTGTGTAACCTTTGGTTTCTTGAGGCTGACATCCTCGGAAATTATGTTCGAGTAACCGCTGTCTGACAGTCCTGGCAGAGATATTCACGCCATAATTTTCTTCCATTCGGGCTCTTATTTCCACTGAAGTGTCGAAAGGCTCTCTAAGATCATGCCTGATTATCAGACTGTCCTCTCGATTGGAAGTTTTTCTCGGCCTAGATCGTCTCAGATTCTCAAAAGTTCCATGATTTTGGTAGTGTTTGAGAGCATTTTGCACTTTTTTCCTCGAACAGCCCATGGTTCTGGCGATTTTACTGATGTTTTGTTCCTTTTGGAACAAATTCCAAATTAGCCTCCTTTCTTCCTTAGTAGAACTATTTTTTTTTCCCATAACTATTCTGAATCCGAAAATAACGCTCGAAAAATTAAATAGCTACAAAATAAAATTGTATTCCAATTAAGAAATAAAATAACTTAAAAATTAATCACCTGTATGTAAGGGTGTGCTAATTAAAATGCCAGAGCAACTTGGACACCTTTACCTTTACACTATTGTTTCCGTAAGACGTAATTAAGCAATATGAATGACACATCTTTCAAAACCTTTTACAGTTAAAAACTGATGAGTGAGTCATTTTATGGAAAAAGACAATATATTGCATATGCATAGGAGTGTGCTAATTAGCTCGCCAGGGCTGTATTTGTAATCGTTTCTATGTCCCCCAAACCTACTTTTAGGGCTTAGCCGCAGATGAAAAATATACAGATGTGGATTTTAGCCAACAGAATTGTTTTGCGTAAATTGCTGCTGCCACGTATCTTTGTGGAGTGCTTTACTTGCGTAAAGGTGCATCGAATTTAAATTTTCTTGCCTGAGAACGCGTCGACATAGAGAGCTGAAATTTGGTACATGGTGTTTTCATGGCAAATGGTAAATAAAATAAATGGACTAAATCGGGCAACACTTTGTCTGTTGCCATATAAAAATTTAAGCTCTTTACGTATACTGTAAAAACTATCATTCCTAGATTGTGTTTATTGTACTGTAAAGTTCTTCAGAATATGAAATCCTATGAAATTGGTTATAAACATTTTTATTGTTCGACGAACAGTTTTAGAAATATATGCGAAAAACCACTTCAAAAATCAAACTTACACAGAACAGATGAGTGACCATACGAAATTACATACGGGCATTCATCTAAAGTATCATAAGAATTGGTCTTTTTGTTATACCAATTCTAGCTTTTTAAGTTGTTTTTAATTAGGAATATTTTTAGTTAGTTCATTTTTAATATTTCAGATTTATTTTAATATAAATCAAAACGAAAGTCCATATATTGTACTCTTTTTCATGATTTACTATGTTACGATTGTAATTATTTAATAAGTTTAATTAACTCAGTTTTAAAACTGATTGACAGAAAATAAAGCTCGTGGTTCCGAACATTCAAATTTAACTGTGCATTAGTAGTACTTGTGTTTCTATTTTCTATCAGCAGTAGTACATAACTACCATTAACTGAACGGTATACAGAAAACAAGGATGTTATCTAGGAAACAATAGTCTGTCATATTGATGCCAAAACGTAGAGTCCTTGTTTGCGATAATCTCCGGCAAATTAATTACGTAAATTGGTTTCGTAATTTTCTTCTTTTTCTATTGATTTTCGATCCGGAACTGTGAGCTCGGCTTGAGAGCTGGAGTGCTTTCACATTGGCTTGGCCCTATGGACTATAAGGCCGAAAAAAGGTGCCGTGTCCGGCTAACTGTATGATTGCCATGTCCGGCTAAGTTGTCTTATAATTAAGTAATTGTTTTATGTTTTGCTATATATAGGTCGACGGAACACAAGTAAGTTTATTGGAACTGAAACTACCGACGTCACGCTTAATTCAGTGTTATAGTTGATGATATCAACTGATGAGTAAAATTTTATTTTATGAGCTACGAGAAAACAAGCACTATACACTGAACACCGAACACCAAAAATATATCCGAGAGATTGCAAGTCCAATGATGAATGGATGAAATCAGTAGAGAGAAAGGAAACCTCCTAATCTGGTCCAAAAGTTGAATCGAGCGAATTAGGTAAGACGTCCGACAGCCCTGAGAGACAACTTAGAACTGTTTTGTAATTTTATTGTTGCTTTAAAAAAAAACCTTACCATCTTACATCAGGTCAAGGATCAATGTAACATACCTTATCTTCTGTTTACCGTAACTACTATACAAGCATTAATTTTTTATTATAAATTCACTCGCACATTATTCTTTAGAATTTGTATGCACTATTGGTGCCTTGTCTAGATCGCTACCAGAAATATACATGAACGTAGAAAAGCAAAAATTTACCTAATATTTTTTCTTAATTCGATATTATTCAGAAAAAAGTTGTTTGGTTGCAGTTTTCTCGAAAATAGGACAAATCCGATAACTCCTTCGCAGTGTTGCCATACAAAAATTTCGTTATCACTATATTTATACATATGTGGACACCGAGAAGTCGACATAGAGTCGACATAGAGTTGAAATTTTGTATACGGCGTTCTCATAAATATTAAATACAATTTAAAAATGGACTAAATTGGACATTCCCGCTTTGGTGTTTCCATAAAAAAAATTGAGGTTTTTTACGTACATATACTGTGAAAAGGATCAGTCCTAGACGTTTTTATTGTACCGAAAAGTTCGTGATATCTTTTTTCCTTGTTGCATTTACTGCAGGTTGCTATAAAAGTTGTCCCATCGAACATTTTCAGTGCTGCACTGCTAGAAAAAGTGGTCCCATCGAAATCGCCATTACTTACATCGGTGTAAAGTAATGGTTACTTACGTAAGTAGATTTGAATGGAAACGTCAAAATTAAATTACTTACGTAAGCTATTGTCGACGAGTAAATGTAGCTTGTCATAATTTTATGCACATATGTATATGCACGCCTTAATAACATTACCAGATCTCTGAATTAAAAAAAAAGGTTTTCACAATTTTTATACGCTACGTAAAATCCAGATGAGTTTTAATGGTACGAAAAATGAATTAACGCTAATAGACTAAGAGCCCGCAGTAAATTTTGGGTGTGAAGTATAACCAATGAATATATGCATAAGTATTAAGTTAAAGGAAAGGCAAATGTCAAAAACAATTGTCTGACAACAAATCACCACGGCCTAAGCAGTGAATAAATAACTAATAAGAAAACGGCATATCGGGTGAAAATTCTAATGTCGTTTTTGTTTGAACATCAGTTTCGCTCTAGAGGCAACCTAAGTGCTGTCAAAGCGTTCGTTTGAAGCAACAATGACGTCATGGGTTGTATCTGGTGGCAACCCAAAAAGCATCAGTTTCGCTCTGAAAATTTTCTCGAACACACTCACTCACACAAACAAAGTCTACTAGTTGTGATTTGATATATTTGACATTATTTTAAAGACAACAATTATTATTAAGGCCACTCTATTATCCTCAAAATTATTCTGCAAAAAAATTATCAACCACTTTCTGCAAAAAATTCATACCGTACTTTGATGTTAGTATACATATACAAGCGAACTTTTTCACTGAACGAGGTTGCCTCCAGAGCGAACCTGGATGTTCAAACGAAAACGACATAAGCCACTCGGCGAAATGTATTAGTGTGCTGTGTTTGTAATCGTTTCGTCATGGCAGTAATGAAATCGCCGATCTAAGGCAAAGTTTACCTAAAGGTCTCCATTCACTTACAGATTATCTGCAGATTTAGACTGTAGATGGCATCTGTCAGTCCAAATCTGTTTTCGTTCACCCACTAGTATCAGATCAGATCGTAAGTTTGAAATTTGACAGATGGAAAACTTAAGATAAACTGACGATTAAACACACACCTACAGTTGGGTCTTCAGTCCATATCGTAATTAGTCTGTTCACAATTCTCATGCAATTCGGTTGAATTTTTAAAATGATTTTATCAAAGAAGAAAATTGCTGCTCTGATATTAATAATTCTTTCATCAGAAGTACCAGTGAAGAGTAAAAACGTTTTTGGTTGAAAGATTGGTTGCTTCAAAAAGCATCTCACATATGAGGTTATTAAATTTTTTCCTATCAGAATTAGTAGTAGCTTTATAACGTTCTATTTATTCCTGATAAAGTTTTTCTTTTTTTTTCTTCTGTCATATTTTACTTTCCATGTTTCCTGTATACTTCAGAATTCATTGAATGTTGTACTTCTATCCATGTTGGGTATGATGAGAAACTACAATTATCCTGCGAAAATATCAAACTGATCTGAAAATAATGATTGACGATGAAATTGTACACTTTGTATGCAGTTTACAAATCTGCAGGCCTTTTATCTGACGATGAACTCATGTGTGTGGTGTATTTATCTACAGATCTACAGTCTGCAGTCCATGAACTGCCGATCTGGTTGACAATCTAATCGTACAAACTTTCAACATACACACGCAGATTACCTAGACTGTAGATCAAATCGTACGATTTGAACTGTTAATGGATGGCGGAATTCAAATATATCTACAGTTCGGATCTGTAGATAATCTGTAAGTGAATGGGGGGCTTAATAATAAGTTAAGAAGCTGTAGAGCAAAATGGGCAAATTTCTGGTGTTTTTTAGAATGAAACAACTAATTTCATATACTTTCGTCTTTTACATGAATGGGGGAAAAGAAATTCTCTATGCACAACTGTAGTGCAACTGAGACAACGAGTTAAAAACAAAAATCGAGAGAACGTAGGATTACCCGAACGACAAAATCTTATTAAATTTCGCTTTGGCCCAGATGCTGAAGGAGATGTAAAATTATTCTCAAATGAAATTCTCATTTTTCCCGAAAATATCAGAGAATTCAGCATGAGTTCTCCCACTTAATATCTTCATAGCAAAACGAAAGTAAACAGAAACACGTGCTGTTCAAATATCATAGGATACAGCAACAACACGTGTCCTTCTATTCCTTTTACAACAACAACATGTGTCCTAACTCCTAACATTATCAATATTTCATGAAAACCGGTTTTCACAAAAGCGCGGGAGCATTTTATGAGAGTAAAACGTGAAAACTCCGCCCCTTCTCATTTATTTACGAAAATGAAACATTTGCCATTCTGTTTCGGTGCATGCAACTTGCGCTTTCACATTTTAATCTTTATTCATAAAATTTTTAAAGAGAGTTTGATTTTTTTTCGATTTTTTTTTCTTTCTTCCTTCCTTTCCTTGCCGTGTGCCTTTTAAATGTAAAACACTCGGATATCTCACCAGCTTCTTAACTTATTATTAGGTAAACTTTGTCTAAGGTCATACTGTCATTGAATTGCTTAAGCACATACACTGATTTCACACGGCACCCCGCTTCCTTATTAGTTATTTATTCAATGGGCCTTAATGAGTAATAGTATGTTGAAAATTGAAACACTTATTATAACCACTTAATACAAGTCTTAAAAAACATTTCCCTGAGCAGAAAAAAGCAGTCCCAAGATGTTTTGTGCGCGGCTAACCCCTTGACAGATGAAGTCCCAAGACGCTTTGCGCGCGGCTATAAATGCCAGTATGTAATTTCGTATGGTCACCTCTCTGTGATAGTTTGATTTTTGAAGTGATTTTTCGCATATATTTCTAGATTGACGCGTTCTCAGGTAGTGTTCAAATAATAGAGAAAAACGAAATTTTTGTATAGCGAAGTTATCGACGGACACTCAAAAATTAAAACAAGTTTTAATACAATTCATTTTGCTCTGCAATCATTATTTCTATGCGTTACATCTAGGGTATAATAATGTGTTTCCGATGCAAAAATGCGCAATTTTTTTTTTTTTTTTCATGAAATGAATATTTGTAAAAACTTTTTTTATAAGATTTATTCATTTTTCGATGGAACAAAAATCTAATTTTTATGTATATATGTACATATATACTATGTATCTCGATTTTATGGCCATGGTACCAAATTTTTGAAGAAAATGTTGAAGGAAAGAGACTTGCGGTGACAACTCCTGACTACGGGAAAATTATCTAAAATCAAAAAATCCAATGGAATTCCATTAATAACAGCCAAGAACAGTTTTCAACTTTATATTAGCTTCCTTATGCCCCTACACCTGGGGGAGGAATTTTTCAAATTCAAATACCTAGCATTTATTTGCGTCTTTGCCTAAAGCAACGTACAACCGCTGGGCATTCCAACGTTAAACATATAACATAACATATTCAATAATATTAGAATCAAAAATATTGAAATAGATTGTTACAAAAGTAAGACGAACAATAACTTCATTATCAATCTTAGATTTTTACCCCCCCCCCCCCCCCACGAGTGACTATTGTCACCAAAAAGTGACGCAAGCTGCAGCGTGTAAGTTGGCCTCAACGTTAAAAAAAAAAACCACAAAATCTTGGTACGTGCGTCTGTTTAATTTAAGGGGTGTATTCGCCCTTAAGTAACTTTACATACGTCCATTGTGGTCCAGTTTTACGTGCGATGGCTAGAAAAAGTGCAACTGATTTAGTCCCATCGAAATAGACATTAATTTGTGTGTTTTCGCAAATAAAATTCAGCGATTGACTTAATGCTGAAAATACATACCTATTTAACACAGGGGAAAGCAATGTATACACATGTCTCATTTTCTATTATATATATTATAGAATCGTTGCTTCAAGCAGGGGCTTATAAATAAAATTCCTTTTCATTTGATATTTTGCTTACACGTGCTGAATCTGAATCTAATTCCTCTTTATAAATTTCTTGTTTGCGACTAGTAGGTTACTTTATTTGAGGAACTAAAAAGTTTGCCTACTAGCAATTTTATAGCGACAAACAAATATCAGACGTATATCTCCTTTCCAATCAAAACAATAACTAAAATTGATTTGTGTAGATTTACGTAATGATTAATTTCTAATATCTTCAAGAAATAAACAGGCCCCACCCAACTTCTACCCAAATCAAAACAAAACAGCATATGAAAGCAATCTACTACTTATACCTACTAATTAGATATTTATGAAATTGGAGAAAAAAAAACCTCCCGAACTGAAATATCTGGAAAGTAACCCAAACTTCAAGGTCGAAAGCAAAAATTGTTTAACGCAATTTTCATTTATTTTTTAACAATCGTCTGCAAATCACAATTTAGAGAACAATTTTCAGGTCGTGTTATCTGATTTACATATTATGGTACTGCGGGACAAACTGACTCACCTAAAATTCCTATTCAATCAAGTTCATTTTATGACATCATTGATCATGCTGAACATATTTGGTATAAACCGCTAAATTAAGCCCGGAAAAATATTGGATTGAACATAAAAATCAAGTTACTAATAAAATATTTGACTGACCAGAAGAGAAAAAAAAAGTAGGAATAAAACTGGAACTTTCTATAGCAGTGCATACTCATTCTATACCCTATATATAAAAAATAAAAATATCTATATATATGTATATACATATACTATATATGAAAAAATACGTATTGTAGATTTCAGTTTTCAATTCGTCAATAAATTATAACAGAACACAGATTGTAAATGTAATATCATATTACTGCCACCTTAATTCTGAGCTGTACTTCAATGGCGCTGTCACTTTTATAATAATTTGTCATCTGATGCCAAAACTTATAAAAAATCTATTTTAAACTTTCATTACTTACTTCCATAATAATCCGTCCTAAAGGTTGATTATCGGCGGTCATATCAAAAAATACACGAGGTAAACCCATTTTATTACTAGCAAATTGACGAAGACACAATAATCCAAAAGCTGAGAGACTGGCTAATTGATCCGGTTTTCGTTTAATGGCGAAGGAACGTTGTAGTTGTACTTGCCGGCACAGAGTCACTCCAAAGGCCATGTTTCTTTACACTTTACACAACGTGGAGAGATTTACATGTGTGATAACAGGAAATTGAGTCAAATAGTGCGAACTGCAAACAATGGCAGCGAATTACAGCTTTTGCAGAGCAGGCAATTCACTACACCGAATAAAAAAATAATCAATTCTTAACTTTAAATATAATTTAAATAATATACTTTAAAAATTCAATTGAAATTTATTATATTTAGGGCTGCCTTAATAACAAAGAGTGCTGGCCACGTTCAGATTATGCTTTAGAAAAATAAAGACCGCGAAGGTAACCCCGGATTACACAAGTCAGTAGAACTGACACTGACTTACTCGTGTAAACTCCTACAGACTAGTATTTTTCACTGACTACATTTCTGGCCAGTCAGTATTGCCTGACTGAAAATAAAAGGTAGATGCCAGTGGAAATTTGTATTTGCATTTCTAATCTTTTCTCTTTTGATTGGGAAATGAGTGAAGAGTTGTATAATATACATTGGGCGCGTTCACTGCCACCGAAATAGTGATTTTTTATCGACTAGGATTTACTACCGAACGTTCACTCCGCCAATTTTGACAGGGTGTTTTTGTTTTTGCTTCGGTGTTAGCCCTCAAGTCACTTTAGTGTTCGATTTCCCAGAGTCATGGCACTCGTGACTCTCGAAGCTGTCACTTTCTGTTTTTGTTTGCTTCTTGGGTTAACCCCGGGCTAACCCTAGCTGCTCCTGCTCTTGACTAGGAGCACCGCAGTTCTTGTTTTGAAATGTCAAAGAAAGAAGAAGAGGTTAAGAAAAGTTTGTGATTGGTACTTTTGACGTTTATTGCTTCTTTTGCGCAAAAACACGAACCTGGCACTTCGGTTCTGATATCTCCCTGGATCCAAGAGTCACGTTCCGGAAGCAAAAACAAAAACCCTCACAGTAAACGACTACGCTTGACTACGACTATCGTTCACTCCGAACTTTGAATGTACCAAATAGTCGACTACAATCGACTACGCTCAGAAGAATAGTCGATCGTAGTCGGTTTGACAGAACTACACTACGCCAACGACTACGCCACCGAAGTGGCAGTGAACGCGCCCAATGTATAGAGAATAATGACAGATTAAGCGTTTTTGGCTGAAAATATGTAGGAAATTGACTTTTAAGGAAACAAAATTAAGCAATTTTTTCTGAACCGAATAGATGTCTTTCCGGTATGAGGCTATAGTATTTGAATTTGTTTTCTTAAAACGAAACATTTTGGGTATAAATTAGAATTATTCATAAGTTTCCAAAATAAGTTTACAAATCACAATATAAGAAGCTTAAGGCTGGGCAACTAAGGCCTAACCACAATGTGCATATGCTAGCATATGCAAAGAAACGAGCAATTGCTTTTCATAATTAACAACCCACAATAGGAATAACAAGCCGTTCGTCAAGTTTTAATTCCGTTCGTCAACTTCTGTCTGTACGTTCATGATCGTACTATTTTGCATAAGCAAATTTCACAGTTTGTGTAAATACTATACAAATGTTAGTGATGCATAAGGAAGCATGCGTGATATTTTCAAGGCTTGCATATGCAAGCTTATGCACATTGTGGTTAGGATGGATCGTTGGAATCACGAAGATATCGTATCGTATGATCTCTTCTGCATAAAATTAAGAGCTAGGCAAATATAATTAACTTTTTATATTTTACCATACACTGCACTCTTGCAAATTTCTACAATTTCTAACAAAATTGTAATTTTTATGTATGGCGGTGGACATTTTAGTTTTTAATTAAAACAATTTTCGCACAACAAATGTTAATTGACGCATATAATGGGCCCTATTCTGTAATTTTTCATAAAATAATATTTTATGTTATTTTATGGCGAAAAAATCCCTTCTTCATAAAATGAAAATAAAATATTTTAAAAATTCGTATTCTGTCGTGGTTCCATAAAACACAGATAGAACACATAACATAAAATATTTAGTACATTCTGCTATGCTTTCTATTACTTTTTGAACAGCTGGTAAATTGACATTTGCGTGATACTCTATCAAATCACCCACTAAATAATATTTATGAAAGCAGCTGATTTCTTAAGGCCGGAACACAATGTGGCGCGGTAGCTCGTAGCTGACGCGGTAGCCAGCCCTGTCAAAATTTGAAAGCACGGAAAGTCTATGATGGCGTTCCAATGTGTAGCTGGCGTTGGCGCTGTAGCTAATTTTTGCCAAATTTTAATTTTTGGAGCGCGCCAAATCTGACAGTCGTTGGAAATTGATATTTTTATTGAAAAGTTCGTTCCTTTATATATTTAAATGTTTTTTCGTAGGATCCGGAACTCATCCTCTGTTGATATTGTTATGTTGGTATGTAAAAGTGATTGGTTAGGACGTGAAGTCCAAACTGCCAGCATGAGCTGACAGATCACTCGATGACAGCGATAACACAGGGCGGCATGCTAGCACCTCGGCTATGTGGCGGAGAGTGTGGGGGGCTTCCCAAAAGAAACCTGCCGCTGTCACCAACCATGATCAACAAAAAAAAGTATCATGCCTGCATACAAAAAAAAAAAACGGGCACTCACTCACTCCTGAAGGGACCTTTACGGCACTTACCTACGTTCCACTGAAGGCGCAGATGGCGTGCCTTCCTTGCCAAGCCCCATCCTCCCATTGACTTTGGGTGGCACTGTTTTCCAAAGTCCCTTTGTTGACCTGTAAAGAGAGACCAGAGCAGACTAGGCGAACCTAGATGACCTTCATGCAGAGGGCTTCAGGAAGAGGAGGGAGAAGATAAAGGAGCTCACAGCATTATTACGTTATAAAATTTTCCAATTTACTTAACATATGATGACATTTTTCTTTCTTTTTTTTTTGTAATCTACAAGTCCTAATATCAAACATGGAGATAATACATCTCTACTAACTAGTCCAGAGTTCCACTGTACATAGTGAAGACATTCAAAGAAAATCAAAACTGGATTAATACATTCCTTCTCATATAATTTTAGCGGGATACATTAAATTGCGCTCTTTGATATTATTTACAGACGCTTCAGCTGGCGAAACTACGATTGTACTTCTAGCAAATATGACGATAGCATTATCGTACGTGTTCCGAACTGTATTACCGCGTGAGATCATTAAAGCACCTCAACGTGCGGGATTTAACCGGAAGTATGAATGAATGAACCCTAGGTGATCCAGGAACGTGGTAAAGTAGTATTCGAGCCGTGGCTGAGTTAAAAAGACAACTACACTGTTTATCTAACACTACACTATTTATCTAACATGGATCCATGTGTATGATTATGCGTGGACTATCAGTCACCTATCGTTTCTATTTCATATGTTAATTTCAAATTACAGTTTTCAAAAATTTTAGTTATCAAATTCGTTCAAAATGCAGCACAATTAATTGTGGATTACTTTTCCTGTTCCCAATCCCGGGCGTTATTCATTGACTGATCCTGGTTCTATTCTGAGAATCTCTTAATTCAACATTTGAATAAACTTGTCAATTTCAATTCGTATTATTATAACCATTAAATTCAATACCAACAACTTATAATTATCAGTACTCAATACCACTGAGCGCGCCGTCAGCTCTCAAGTGCGACAATACTTTCGGGCTATAGCCTTTGTCTATTATGACTTTATTTCGATCTGTATACATGAAACTATTGCATGCAAATCCTGAATGGATTCTTTAATCTATAAATCTATTCAATCCTTTTCGTTCACTATATCAATATAGCTTCCCTAAATCTAGCAAATAATTGGTTCAATATGATAATATAGTCTCTCGGAATCTAATCAATAATTTTTTTAATATAGTAAAATAGTTTTCTAATATAGTAATATGATTTCAATATAATAATATAGTTTCAATATAGTAATATGGTTTTAACATAATAATATAGTTTGGCTAAATCTAGTAAATAATTTTTCTTTATATAGTAAAATAGTTTCTCTAAGTCTAATAGCTCAATTCACTTTAGTATAGTAAGATAATCTGTCTAAATCTAATAAATGTGGCGAGTTTAACATGTGACATTCTCTGCCACTCTCCATTGAGAAAAGAAACAAAAATGTGAGCCGTGCGATCATATTCTAGATAATTCCATCTAATCTATGGTTTCTCCACTAATTTTAAGAAAAATGACAATTTAATAATTATTAAATACTGACTTTCGTGACGTGACAATGATTCCTTTTTGTTAAGGCTTAAACACAATTCCGACGACAGACGACAAACGACGACGATATATCGCTGTCAAACTTCTAAAACCACAGCATCTTATGCGAATGCACCAAATTGCGACGACCGACGTTGAGCGATCGACGACATTATCGCCGGGATTGATCAGTTTCTAATTTTGCCGTCGTCGCTGCAGTCCTACCAACAAAATTAATCGAATGAAATGGTTGTGGCATTCACTTTTGTCTTTTTTGGGTGGTAGCACGCCGCGGTTATTTTAAAATAATGAGCTTTGAGGAAAAATTGATCGAGGAAATGCGAAGTTCATAAAATAATTTATAGTTTACAAGATAGGGAAGACAAGTGGACAAAAGAGACGTGGGTTGGATGGATATTTCAAAGCGTTTAATTTAGTTAATATCTGCATTTTCAGTTTTTTTTTCTACACTTTGTTCATTGCATTTCTTTCAATATAATATAAAATATTATTGATAAAAATCTCCATTTAAAACGCTCAAAACATTTAACAAGAGAAATTTCAATATCTTCTTCTTTCACAATCGTCGCTCATCGCCTGTCGTTGCAATTGTGTTCCCAATTTTTCGAATGCCTGTTTCCCAGCGAAATTTTCGCTGTCGTCTGTCGTTCTGTCGCTCTGTCGTCGGAATTGTGTTTAAGCCTTTACTCCGTACTGTGCCGTGACTGTGGCTGTAGCAATTCCACTGCGACTAAATCGTAGGTAAACCTGAAACCACGTCGTTTTCACCTTTTCTTTTCCTCGATGCTTAATCCCAATGTAACGGGTGTTGTCCTTAATGCCTGGACAGCTAACTGAATTTACAGGAGCCCCCTTAAGAGGCAATTTGTTGTAGGAGCAGGAGTTGAGTTCTGGTGAGTGCGGCTTCTTCAACCTTTTTGTTTTTTTGTAAATACGTTTTCCTCCGTATATTACTTTACGCTGATCACTACCAATTTGGTGAAATAAAATTCGATGGCAAAATAATGCCAACGATGGAAACTGCTGGGCTCACGTGCCTTATGCTTGCACCCTAGGCACTCTTGCTTGAACATTCACAGCAGCGCTGTACGGTTGATAAAATAAAAGTTTTCTTAGACAATCTGTAATGGCTTCCTTCCTGTGTTTCACTCTTGACAAATGTCGTTTTCTTCTTCTTCTCCATCACCTCAGCGTACAACTCTGAGCTCGAGGAAGCATTACTCTCGGTCGGGTGCGTTCTGTATGCGGTTTACTTTACGGTCAGCGCACATGCATCAGCATTTTACATGTAGCATATTGCTATATGCAATAGCTACGACCATAACAATATAGAGGTCTAATCCACCACTTTCTGCGTTTTTTGTCTTTAAGTATGTGGCGCAATATCCAATTGTTGATTGTTACTTACACCACTTGCTAATCGTGAAGGAGAATAAAAAACCATAAAACGTTAGTAGGAAATATGAGGTGTGTGTCTCTTCTATGTGGACCATATTTGTCCAGAATAGACACAACAGTCCCGGTATATAAGTTGCGGCAAAACTTGTGCTAAGGGCTTATTCGACTTATATATTATATAAGAACTGCACAGCGCCTAGTTTGGTTGACAGGATAGTCGTACGTGGTCTTCCTAGTACCTGTCGTCACCTAGATCCTGCTATATGAAATAAATAAATAAAATCTTTTATTAAGCTCCGAAAGGAGTTCTAGTAGGCCGTTTCTGATGAAAACTTATTCGTCTGGATACGAAGTTTCGTTGTTTATATATATCGAACCGAACAACAATGAAATATTTAATTATTTAATTCCTTTTTTTTTGTTTTATTTCCAATCTATTGGATGCTCTCTATACAACAATCGTAATGCGAATGACTTAATATCTAACAACATTTTATTTTTTTACAATCTTATGCCTACTTATCAATATTTATAAACTATACGCTCACGCTACACAAAGTAGGAATTTATGTCGCTTTCGTTTGAACATCAGTTTCGCTCTGGAGGCAACCTAAGTGCAAGAAGCAAAAATTACGTCATGGGTTGCCTCTGGTGGCAACCCAAAAAGCATCAGTTTCACTCTGAAAATTTACTCGGGTACACTATGCGTTCACTCACACAAACAGAGTCTAGTTGTGATTTGATATTATTTAATTAATTTTAAAGTCAAGAATTATTATTAAGACCTCTACTATTATTATATTATCCTCAAATTTTTTCCGCAAACAAATTACCAACCAGTTTTCGCAAAAAGTTCATAGCTACTATACATACACAAGCGAACTTTTTCAGGTGCACTCTGAAACCGTTCGATTGAACGGGGTTGCCTCCAGAGCGAACCTTGATGTTCAAACGAAAACGACATTAGAAAACGTAGCATTTGAAAGCGTACTTAATATTAAGGTCAATACAGCCGTTAAATGAGCAAAACCTATTTTTCACTAAAGCGCCTCGCGTCGCCACATTACTCCCCTGCCAGCGAAACCAATGTTTCAGCGAAATTGCCAAGGGGTTCTTGTGGTTCGACCAGCCCGAGTGGTACGTTGCGGAATCACCGTGGAACCATCCGGCAAGAACCTAATGTGTCGAGCAGCAGCTATACTTGATGAGGACGTTGGTACGTTAAGAGAATTTCCAATGCTGGGGTTTTTAATAGTCTTCTGAGGGTTTCCGATAGTTGTCTGATAGTTTCCGATTGGTGTCTGAGAGTTTTCGATTGGTGTCTGAGAGTTTTCGATTGGTGTCTGAGAGTTTTCGATTGGTGTCCGAGAGTTTTCGATTGGTGTCTGAGAGTTTCCCTGGTTTGAGCCAGAAACACTCTCCGTCATTTCCAACTCTGTACTATTTGCGACTCGCGAATCATGAACGTTGCGCCGCTTATCCGCATTGTCGCAAAACGATTCGGTAAAATAAGGTTTTAGTCTATTTAATGATACGTTGACTTCCCTGCTCTTGACTTTCAGCTTGAAGAATTTGTCGTGCCGTTTAAGCACCTCGAACGGGCCTTCATAAGGAGGTTGTAGTGCGGCTCTGACAACGTCCGTTCTAATAAAAACGTGTGAACAACTATCGAGATTACTGAATTTAAACAATGCTTGTCGAGAATGATCTGCTGCGGGCACGGGCCTGATATCCGAGAAAAAATTGCGCAAGGCAATGACGAACTGACTTTGTGGGTGAATTTCAGAATTTTGAAGAAAGTCACTTGGAATACGTAGATTCTTCCCATATACGAGTTCCGCAGGTGCTGCCCGGAATTCCTCTCTGAACGTACTTCTAAGGCCTAAAAGAACAAATGGTAAAATTCTGGTCCATGACCTCTCTTGGTACGCCATAAGGGAAGCTTTCAGAGTTCTGTGCCACCGTTCCAAGAAACCGTTTGATTGAGGGTGGTAGGCAGTTGATCTATTGCGCGCAAAACCCAGTAATTTGGATAATTCAGCGAAAAGAGTCGATTCGAACTGTGATCCTTGGTCCGTGATTATTGTCTTAGGTACCCCAAATCGGGCTATCCAGTTCTGACACAGAGCGTCAGCTACAGTCTCAGCGTGCATGTCGGCCAAGGGAATTGCCTCAGGCCATCTGGTAAATCTATCGATGATAATGAGGCAATATCTGAAACCCTGCGAAGGAGGAAGTGGTCCAATCAAGTCTAAATGAATGACTTCGAAACGATCTGAACATCCCTGGAAAGTTGTTAAGGGGCTTTTGCAGTGCCGTGAAATTTTGCTTTGCTGACAGGCCAAGCATGCGCGAGACCAAGAATTGACGTCTTTGTTAATGGATGGCCAGAAAAACTTTGCCGTGACCATTTTGTTCGTTGCTCTAATGCTTGGGTGCGCTAAATTGTGAACGGAAATAAAAATTTCTTTTCTAAATTCTTTTGGTATATATGGCCTGAATTTCGAAGAAGAAACTTCACAGAACAGCTCTCTGTCTGAACCAAAAATTGGTAATTTACTAAATTTAAACTGAGGATTTTGACGAAGTTGATGAAACTCGGTATCCTCACTTTGTCTTTCTGCGATGGATTCGTAATTGACTGAACCCATAAGATGTATATCATCAATTCTAGACAGAGCGTCGGCGACAACGTTATCTTTCCCTGGTACATGTCTTATGTCAGTCGTGAATTGGCCTATGTAGTCTAGGTGTCGCAATTGACGTGGGGATGCTTTCTCTGGTTTTTGACGGAAAGCGTAGATCAGAGGTTTGTGGTCCGTAAACAAAGCGAACGGGCGTCCTTCCAAAAGGTACTGGAAATATTTGATGCCGCTGTATGCAGCAAGAAGTTCTCTGTCGTAAGTACTATAGTTCCGTTGAGCATTATTCAGTTTAACTGAATAAAATCCCAGCGGCTGCCAACTGTCATCAACTCTCTGTTGAACTGTTGCTCCAATGGCGGAATCTGATGCGTCCACCCATAAGGATAAATCGGCCGAAAGAATAGGGAAAGTCAGGAGGGCAGTTTGTGCCAATTGCTTTTTTACAAAGTCGAAGGATGTTTTAGCTTCGTCTGACCACGCGACTCGTCTTGTACCGTCTCTCTTGAACCCTGTCAGATATTAGTTCAGCAAAATCTGAGCTTCTGCTGCGTGAGGTAAAAATCTGCGATAGAAATTTATCATACCTAAGAATCGTCGTAACTGTTTTACAGTGTCTGGAAGTTTAAAATTTGTGATTACTTCGACTCGCTCAGGAGAGGGCTTACCGCCTTGTGGTGTGATGAGGTGTCCTAAGAATTTCACTTCTTTTCGCATAACACGCATTTCTCGATGTTGATGATTAGACCAAATTTCTGGAGTTTCCTAAAACTAGTTCTAGGTGACTGACATGCTCGCTTTCTGATTTTGAGGCAATCAAAATGTCGTCTAGATATACAAATCTAAAGTTGAAAAATAGCTACAATTCTGTAAGTTGTAAATGAAGTCGTGTATTAACGGGATTGGATAATTGTCAGGAATGGTACATGCATTTAAGGGCCTGTAATCTCCACATGGTCTCCACTCACCATTTTTCTTTTTAACTAAATGCAATGGTGAAGACCAAGCGCTGTCAGAAGGTCTACAGATACCTTGCTTCAGTAAGAATTCGAATTCCTTTCTAGCGTCGGCTAACTTCTCAGGAGACAGGCGTCGAACTTTTGATGAAATGGGAGGACCTTTTGTACTTATCTGGTGAGTAACTGTGTGAACCACTGGTTTAATAAAGGCGGTTTCCACCGTAATTGACTGGTACTCACGCAGTAATTTTTGAATTTTGGGGTCAATTTCTGAATTGATGAGGACCGAAAGGCTTGATTGGTGCCACTGGGCATGTTGTGCACTTGACTTCAACTTGGTGATAGGGTCGATCAAGGTTTTCATTTTGACGTCTACTATTAACCCATATTGACGAAGGAAGTCTGCCCCTAAGATGAGTTTGGCCACAGCTGCAATTACAAATTGCCATGTGAAAGATCTGCGTAATCCTAGATCTAATGACAAAATTTTGGTGCCGTATGTACTGATGGGCGATGAGTTTGCAGCAACCAATTGAAAGTTTGCGCTGGGAAAACGATCTGAAGTCGATTTCGGAATTACCGAGATGTCAGCTCCAGTGTCTATCAAAAATTGTCTACAAGTAGACTTGTCGAAGATATAAAGACGACTGCTTGCTGTGCCACTTCCTACTGTCATCAAAGAAGGAAGGCGGTCTAATTTGTCGATTTGACTTTGTTTATAGAGGCAATCGTCTCTTTGAAATTGCATGGCGGTACACATTTCTGAGCCTTAGCTGCGAATTTGTTGTGATACTAGCAGTAGCTGGTGTTTCTTGAATTTGACCTGTATCTTGAATGTGAACTATGTCTGGAGGTATCTCGTGGAGACCTACCCCGTGATGCATCCCTACGGAACAATAAAAACTTCTCGACCAATTTGGACAATGCGTTAACCTGAGACCTGAGTTCCTGCAATGCTTGATCTGCGCCCTTGGGGGCGGATGACACCGCATAAACCTCGTTTCTAGGATTGATGGCACAATCTGCCAACACTTCCAAAGTACCAGGGTTGCACGTCAAAATGGCTTGCATGTGAGCTGTTAATGTTTGAAGCCAGAGGGATTTTAAGACTACCTCATTGAGCTTGTTCCCGCTGAGGGCTCGCATTTCCCTTAATAGTTGGGAAGGCTGGGAATCTCCTAAAGCGATTTCTGTGAGGAGCTGCTTTAAATTTTGATCCTCGCTACCTGAGAGTCGAGAGATCAACGTATCTCTAATTTTAGCGTATTTTTCAGTATGGGGAGGCTCGTCGACAATGTCACTCACTCGACGTATTACGCTCTCATCAAGAGCACTAACCACGTGGGCGAATTTGGTGGCGTCTTGTGTGACTCCCGCTAGCTGAAACTGGGACTCGAGATGACGGAACCACAGACCAGGACAACTCTTCCAGAAAGGTACCACCTTGACTGACACGGCACTTAAAGCCAGAGGAGGAGCAAATGACGAGAAGGCGCTGGAGTTTAGATGTGTTGACTCCGCCAATGAGTCCTCACTCTCACTGACTCCATTCTGAGCTGGATTGACCATCACGGACGCAGGTCAAGAAAAGAAGCCCAAAAAACTCTGTGAAACGTGAACGTTTAAACACAAATTTAACCTAATAGATATGTAACACTTATTTCTACTGATGAGGCGAATGGCCGAAAATAATAATATGTAATATATATATGATGTCTTCTTTATTAATAAAATATAGAAATTATAGCTACAAAGGCTGACCTTACAGTTCCTGCTGAATACATGATTTTGTCCGTCTTGATGCTTCTTCTAATCTTGACTGCGTTGCAGCTGGCGGTGATGAGTGTAACGAACTATCCAGAAGCTCTTCCAGGAGTTATTGTGCCAACCTGTGCTTTACTTAGGGCACGATTGACAAGATATAGCCATTTGCAGTATGTTGGTTGCGCTGTCGGACAACCGATTGAATCTCTGGATAAAATACTCGAACTATTGGGCGTTGGTTGCGCTATCGGGCAACCAATGAAATATCTGGATGAAATACTCGAACTATTGGGTGTTGGTTGCGCTATCGGGTAACCGATGAAATCTCTGGATGAAATACTCGAGCTATTGGGTGTTGGTTGCGCTATCGGGCAACCGATGAAATCTCTGGATAAAATACTCGAGCTATTGGGAGTTGGTTGCGCTATCGGGCAACCGATGAAATCTCTGGATAAAAATACTCGAACTATTGGGTGTTGTGTTATGGTCGGTAATGACACCAGCCCTTAGGCCCCTAGCATAACGAGCGCCAATTCCATCAATTACGGCCAAAGAGAAAAGCACGGACAGGTCGGAAGAAAAGTAACATGATGAAGGTGAATAAAGGTCAGAAAAATGTTCGAGATTAATCGGTGTGTCATGTGGAGATAAGGAAAGAACGGAAAAAGGAAAAGTTTTTTTATAAAGGCGGAAAACTATAAGTCCGGTAGTGGAAAATTTTAATTTAGGAAAGTAAAATAAAAAAGGAAACAAAAAAGCGGTGAGATCGGTAGAAAATAAGGTATTTTCGATGAAAAGTCAGCGGATACAAAGGCATGAAAATAAATGCTGTGACCATATGGAGGGGTGATGACAGTGATCAACGTGACCAGGGCCTATTATCCTGTGGTGACCTTTTCACATTTTTTTTCTTGGGTTAAAGCCCAGAGGAAGGATTGTCCAGAAGTCTTCGTTGAATTTCCTCAACAAGGTTACCGTCGGAATTATCTGTAATTGCCTGACGTTTTTTTTGGAACAATTTAAGTTGCGGCTCCAAAGGGGAAACAACGCGCTAGCTGAAATCCTCAAACCAAACCATTTTTAAGAGTAATTTCTTTAAATAAAGAATTGGCTGCTGGAGTGCCCGGCGAAAAATCATTTGGACACAAAATATCTGTCTGACATTGCTATCTGCTCAGGTACTGACTCACGTTCATTGTATAAAAAGGAAAGGTGAATGAATTTGCCAAATTATGGATTAGAATTAGTATACAAAAATAATTTTTTATGATAATCTACTACAATAATGAAAAGGATTAACTATCTGTAGGAGAAATTTTGCTAAAGTGATTAATTTTCGAAATATTGAGTAGAATTAGGTACACGAGGATTTATCTATATAACAATTTGATGAGGCATTAATTGAGATTCATGATATAGAAATGTTTGCTGCGGCAAGGTGGCTAAAATTCTGCCTCGACGTAGCTAAGACTAAAATTCATATTAGTCGTAGGCTGTAGGCTGCAAAAATAATTAACTAAAAGAGAAATTGTACGACCAAAAGAATTTACAAATGAAAAATCAATTGCTAGAGTATTTCGCTAGACTAAATGACTACAGTAGGTAAAGAATCGATTCACTAAAATGACAGTCCAAATAGTTTGCTATCATAAATGATTTACTTGTGTCACTTACGGAATGAGTATCGGAATAGGTGTTAAATTACATTTGCTGCAGGAAGATTAGGATAATAGAGTGAGAAAGTCAGAGCTTACATTGAGAGACACTTGGGAATTTCGAATGATTTCCAACTTTTATATATGAAGAAAAAAAACCAATATTGATAACTAACCTTTAAGTGGCATAGCGGAACATCCACGGAGGCGCCTCTGGAATGGACCACAGCAACAAAATGTATGTAAGTGATGCCTTTTTCGTTATATTTCTTTTACTTGCAAATTTTTCAGTTTAATTAAAGAAAAGAAAGGAAAATAACGCTTAATGACTACCTAATTATATAGACGGGAGAAAAGCCTTTAATTTAGTAGTACATATACATTATGATCTCGTCACGTTAATTATCTCCACATAAAAATATTTTATTTTATATTTATAATTTGTTTAATCATAACAACAAATAGGTGTATTCCTTTTAGGTTTACAAAGCATACGCGCATTCATACCCAGGCTTTTAAGTTTAAAGCATTAAAAATTTGTTTGAATAATCTATCAAACAATCGTAAAATTAAGATTATTTACAATTACAATCCAAGGATAACACTAGTTTTTAGAAATTAAAGAAAAAAAAATATTCTATTTGGACAAATCAATTTTTGAATATATATTCTTATATGGAAAAAAAAAAGAAAAAAACAAAAAGGAAGGAAAAGTCAAGCTCACTGTAATGATAATCTCAGCTTTATTGGCGAATAATTTTTGAATTCTTTTGATCATGTTCAATATATATATTGGCCGAGCAAATAATCTCCGGCAATTTTAATTTGATATGGTCTAACGTATAGCGTCAGGTATACCCGTCTAAGTATAGTTTCAGTAAGCATCATTATTGTTATTGTTGTAAATGAAGAATTTAGTTTCCGGCAATTTGAATTTGATATGGTATAACGTATAGCGTCAGGTATACCCGTCTAAGTATAGTTTCAGTAAGCATCATTATTGTTATTGTTGGAAATGAAGAATTTATAACGTGGTCATGATTTAAACACTTTTATTTCTCCTCTCACTATCCTGGAGCCCTCTCTCTCATAGGATGAAGGTCGTCTAGGTTCGCCTAGTCTCTCTCATTACAGGTCAACAAGGGAGGATGGGGCTTGGCAGGAAGGCATGCCATCTGCGCCTTGAATGGAGTATAGGTAAGTGACGTAAGGGTCCCTTCAGGACCGAGTGTGTGCTGGCTCGTTCAAGTAGGCATGAAGATTTTTTTTGATTATGGGTGGTGACAGCGGCAGGTATTTTCGGGAACCTCCCCACACTCTCCGCCACCCTTAGCCGAGGTGCTAGCATGCCGCCCTGTGCTATCGCTGTCATCGAGTGATCTGTCAGCTTAGGCTGGCAGTTTGGACTTCACGTCCTGACCATTCACTCACAACATAGATCCATAACAAAATGGCGCCCAACGTGGGGCCACCTCAATTAGACTTCGGTGGTCTAAATGTAACATTTGCTGAGGATTGTGATTACTTCGAGATATGGGCATTTGGCTGTTAGCTAAATAGCCTGACTCGGTAATCGCATAATCAGTGGAGGTTATATGCGGACCTGGGTTTAATTGTTTGTTATTAGTTGATTTTCTATAGAGTAACGTAAAGTTTTTAAAGTTTTGAGATTTTGTTTTTTGATTGATTTTATAACGATTGAAGTAAAGTAACGTTTGAAAAGTTTTCTTGTAGAGTAAAGTAAAGTTTTTGAATTGAAGTTCGACTCTAGGTTTGACTTTGGTCAAGCCTCGAGTCTGTACAGGTGTCTAGTTTTTGAATTTTTTTGAATTTTTTGAAATTGATCTTTCCCGCTGGCCTTCTGCCATGGAAATGGTAGGTGGCCTCACAAAATTTTTTTTGGATTGTGTTCTCGCGGACAATTGTTCTGTTGGCCAACTGGCTGGACAGAGTTATGAGTCTGTGAGACGACTTTTTGGCTTTCAGCTAATTAGTTGACCAGATCCATGACTCTGCCCAGCTGGCGAACTATCTGGACATGAGGATCCGGTGAAGAGGAGAGGAAGAGTTCTCTGAGGGTGGGAGTGATGCTGGAGATCTTCAGTAATCAGGAGTTGGCATACTGCTAACTGCCTGGCTGAAGAATCTCTAGTAGCATTCTCAGCCTTTGACACCACCAACTTGACTTTTCCCAGAGTTCTGTGAGAACCCAACCAAATCTTTCATGCACCACTCACGTCACTTGCATATATCCTGTTTTTGACCTTGGAAGAGAGAGAGCGACCTGACCTCTTGTGTGAGGGTTAGCTTCGGGAAGTGAGGGAGAAATTGTATGATCTTTGTTAAAGAATTTTTTTGAAACGCTTGAATTGTTTTCGTGATCTTTTTGGATCCTTCGTAATTTTCAGAATTTTTTTTGAAGATTTTATTCGACGAGGCTGTTAACGCTTCACGACATTGGTTTTTGTCTTAGAATTCATTCTTTACACTATCTCGATTTGAGAAGCCTTAATTAACTTTT
Source organism: Dioctria rufipes (assembly GCA_963924295.1). Classification (NCBI taxonomy): domain Eukaryota; kingdom Metazoa; phylum Arthropoda; class Insecta; order Diptera; family Asilidae; genus Dioctria; species Dioctria rufipes. Next base: position 97,516,998 of record OZ002742.1, on the reverse strand, counting down.
CGAATCCTTGTTTTTCTAAATTTTTTTTCAATTTCTTCGAACGTTTGGGAAAACTTTTGTCTGAATTTTAGTATCTCGCCCAAAGCCTTCGACTTTAAAATAGTATTTAGCCATCATCACATTGTGAAGAGCGTGTCTCTTCCAAACGTGCAAACTTCTAGAATTTTTTTTGGGATAACTATCCTAAACCCGGATTTGACAATTTTTACTTGACTTACGTCTAAATTCATTATGGCTACAGTGAGGACACCACCTCCAGCGACAAACGGCATGACAATGCTGCCTGAACCATGTTCTATCTGCCGGGACGCAAGCTGGTCACTCGATCGGAAGCCGGTCATGACTGTATGCGAGCATATTTTCCACCAGGCATGTCTGCAGCATTGGATAGGTGAACATTCTAGTTATCCTAACTGCCGACGTCACATTACGCAACAGGACTTCAGTGAATATTCTGGTGCAATCCCAAAGAGACCGAAGAAGGTGAAGCCCGCGAAATCGACAAGGCGCGACTGATTGCCAACCTTTGATTTGCCTAACTTTGACTTACCACGTTCGAATCGACGATCCTTGTCTCCAGGAATGCCTGACTTACATTCAAGGACTTTTGTAAACCCGAGTCCTCGACGTGATATTCCAGCGCGCACAGCTCAAGCCCACAACACCTCAGCTGCTACGGATGCGCTGATAGCAGGCTTGAGCATAAAGATGGAAGACCTAATAAACCGAGGTCTCCAGCAGGGTTTAAATGTTTTGCGGTCTGAGTTAGGAAACGATATCAGACAACAAGTAGCAGCAGCAATGCCGCCAGCAGACTCCACACGACCTCATTCGTCCAGAAGCAATCAGAGGCCGTCAAACGATTTTCCTACACGGGGAAGGCAATCATTTAGGAGACCATCACCACCTTCTGGTCAACCTTTTGGTCAACCTTTTGGTCAACCTTTTGGTCAGCCTACAAATCAGTCCAGATCGAACTTTATACCACCTCAACCACCTCAACCCCCTCCACCACCTATGCATGTTCCTGCTAATGTAGGATACCGACGATCAGGCAGTCCAATAAGGAGATGGAACCTGACCTATAATGGGAATAACGCAGAACTATCAGTTGACGAATTCATCTTCAGAGTCGAAGCGCTTACGCACTCCGCTCTAGAAGGGGATTTTGGGTTGTTAGTAAGAAATATGCTTACGCTACTGACAGGACCAGCGAAGGACTGGTATTGGTCGGTACTACGTCAAAATCCATTTCCAACTTGGGACGTCATTAAGATGGGATTGTATACCGAATGGGGAACGCCGAAGGATGATTTTAAAACTAGATTTCAACTGATGTCAAGAAAACAAAAGCCTGGGGAACTGTTCGCAATGTATCACCACCATCTGTGGTTGCTGCGCGATCAGTTACAGAACGCTATGCCAGACCAAGAGTTTCTGGAGATTGTCAAATCGAATCTCTTGCCGGAGATTCAAGAAAAAATCTGTCTGCATCCTACTGATACGATAGGACAGCTGAGATCACTGGTCACGCGTATCCAAGCTACACAGACACGTATTGCGACAGCTGGCAGTTGGAATCCTTACCGAACCCAACGAGTGCATGAAGTTGACAATCTTCTGACCTTAGATCCTGAACTGGCAGTAGCAACAGGCAGTGATAACAGCCTAGGTGACGTATCGAGTATTTCAGCCAAACGCCCTATTATATGCTGGAACTGTGACCAGTCCGGTCATTTGTATCAGGACTGCAGACAAGAAAGACAAGTGGTGTTCTGTTATGGATGTGGACGGAAGAACACTTTCAAGCCAGATTGCAGTCAATGTCAACAGAAAAACTTCAGACGGGTCGGGAATACCAACACCTCTTTCCGACCAGCGTCAACGTCGCAAGCAGCAACTGCAACGAACCTTCCAGTTCAAGCCTTGAACAAGGAGAAAGGTCCGCTCCATTAGCAGACACTAGCGATAACTCCCTGTTACGCCCTCTAATATCATTCAGTGATTCTGGTGATATCAGTACAACACCTGATAGTACGAATGTTGCACCGATAGAGGCGGAGAACTTAATAGACTTCTCCACAGATATTCAAGCTCCCATTTCCACTTCTGGGGAGCCCATGACATTGCTAGACACTTCTTTAGAAGAGTCTTTAATCTTCGATGTCCCGTTGACACCTACAGCACGCGTAGCTGACAAAGTTACTGAGCGGGAGATTTGGCCTCCTGTCATTTCTGTTTTAAAACGGCCACCAAGCTCTGTATGACGAGTGGGCGTGAGCCAGTTTTACATCCGCTGACGCTATATCATACGCGTCTGCAGAAATACAAAGCAGTAAGAGGCCGAATCTTCTGCTCAGTAGCGGAGTTAGCTGAAATAATGTTTCCAGACGACATTCGACCGTACGCCGACGTAAAGCTGCTCGGGCGAACTGAGAATGGATTACTTGATAGTGGTGCCACTGTCAGTATTCTAGGCCAGGGAGCTCTCGAGAAGCTTGCGGAAGCCGATGTCGAATGGAAGAAGTATCGGACACGACTGTTCATGGTCATGTGAACTTGGACGTCACTTTCCGTGGTAAGACCCAAAACGTGCGTTTCTACGTGGTTCCTGGGCTCACACAGGCACTATATCTGGGAATAGACTTCTGGCGTCTATTTGGGTTGGCTCCAGATGCCCTAGGTATAGTCGCAGAAGTGAATTCAAGTGGAATAGCTACCTCTGACACCGACTGTCACATCCTTTATAGTTTCGATCAGCAACGCTTAGAAGCCACAAAACAGCTTTTCCCCTCTTTCGACTCGTTAGGCCTTGGGAAAACATCACTGGTCACTCACAAGATTGAAACGAATGACGCTGCCCCGATAAAACAGCGCTTTTATCCGATTTCGCCGGCAGTGCAAAGTTTGATGGATGCTGAATTAGAGCGAATGCTATCACTGGGGGTGATAGAGGAGAGCCAGAGTCCTTGGAGCTCTCCAGTTGTTCTGGTAAGGAAGCCTGGAAAGGTCCGGCTTTGTTTTGACGCCAGGAAGGTCAACTCTGTTACGAAGAAGGATGCCTATCCGCTACCGCAGATAGACGCACTTCTGAGTCGACTTCCTCCGGCAAACTACATAACGAGCCTGGACCTGAAAGACGCATTCTGGCAGATCCCACTAGACACTGATTCCAGAGAGAAGACCGCTTTTACAGTGCCTGGTCATCCTCTCTATTAGTACACAGTGATGCCATTCGGCCTATGCAATGCTCCACAAACGATGTGCCGCCTCATGGATAAAGTCATTCCTTTTGTTCTTCGTGAGAATGTTCTCATCTATCTAGACGATTTATTAATTCTGTCATCAGACTTTGACTCGCATCTCACGTTACTATCCCGTGTAGCGGATTGTTTGAGGAAAGCTGGCCTCACTATCAACGTCGAGAAGAGCAAGTTTTGTATCAAAGAGACCAAATACTTGGGATTCATTGTCGGAAAGGGTGGTATGAGAACTGACCCTGACAAAATTTCAGCTATAGTTGACTATCCGTCACCTAAATCTGTTCGGCAGGCTCGACGCCTATTAGGTATGGCGGGATGGTATAGACGGTTCATCCCGAACTATGCTGATTTAACTGCCTCCATTACAGACACCTTGAAAAACCCTAGTCAGTTCAAATGGACACCTGAAGCCCAGACGTCTCTTGATCTTTTAAAGCAAAAACTTACTTCTGCTCCGTTGCTAGTGAGCCCCGACTTCACCAAACCATTCGTTATACAGTGCGATGCGAGCCAACAAGGTATTGGAGGAGTGTTGCTTCAACTAGATGATGATGGCCACGAGAAGCCAATAGCCTATGTCTCGAAAAAGTTGAACTCAGCACAACGAAATTACACCGTCACAGAGCAAGAATGCTTAGCTGCAATCTTGAGCGTACAGAAGTTCCGGCCCTTCATAGAACTCATGCCATTTAAGATAGTGACTGATCATGCGAGCTTGAAATGGCTGATGTCTCAAAAGGACCTCAGCGGTAGACTTGCACGGTGGAGTTTGAAGCTTCAGGGCTTCGACTTCACTATTGAGCACAGAAAAATTCCCCATTCTCAAACCTATGAGAAAAGCGTCCACACTCAATGTGTGCCAATTCATTGAGACCGAAGTGTTCCATGTGCTCGGAGTCCCTGAAGTGATCGTCTCTGACAATGGAGTCCAGTTTTGCTCGACTCAGTTCACTAGATTACTGGATAAGTATGGGGTGAAGCACTTGCGAACAGCAGTTTACTCGCCGCAAGCAAACCAGAGCGAGTAAACAGGTCTCTATTGTCGGGAATTAGAGCATATATTAAGAAGGAACACACGAGATGGGATGAGAGACTAAGTCATGTAGCTAGTTCCCTCAGGAGCTCTTTCCATCAAGCTACTGGTTTCTCTACTTATCGAACACTCTTCGGTCAACAAATGATTGAACATGGCATCTCCTACACCATCTTGAGGAGCCTTGGAACTCTTAGTGAGCCATTGAGAGTGGATGCAGAAGACAAAATGAGATTGATCCGTGCGAGAGTGCAGGAAAATTTACAACATGCATTCGAACAGGGTTCAAGAGCCTACAATCTCAGAGCGAAACCTGTCGATTTCAAAGTGGGTCAAGAAGTATTTAGACGGAATTTTGCCCAAAGCAATTTCCAGCAGCAGACCAGTGCAAAACTGGGACCGAAATTTGTCAAATGTCGAGTCAGAGCCAAGAAGGGAAACGCTTACTATGAGCTTGAAGATCTGCGAGGGAAACTGTTAGGTGTCTATCACGCCAAAGACATCAAGCAGTGATCATCATTATGAAAACGTCGTCTATACCTATTGTCGTTATTCCTGGTAGCCCTAAGAAGGCATCCAGTCAGCTTCACTGGTAACCTATAGGATATCGCGAAGCCCTCCTATTGCCCCGTCAATGGTGGGTGATATACCTGTTGAAATTCAATCTCCTCAGCGCACCTCTACATCTTATGAGCAGATAACCTTTTATAGTCCCTTCCGGATCGGCCTCATTAGGAGGAAAATTTTTCTTGTCTGTCCAGCTACAACATTTTGTTAATCGTCGGACATAGTAGTACTAAATCTATTCCTGGTAGCCCTAAGAAGGCATCCAGCCAGCTTCACTGGTAAACTATAGGATATCGCGAAGCCCTCCTATTGCCCCGTCAATGGTGGGTGATATACCTGTTGAAATCCATTCCTGGATAAGGCTGTCAGCATGTCACTACTTCAACGACGCCTGGGAGACACACCCTTGAACAATCGCCGGTCGGAGATCGGGGTGAGATGTTGCGCCGGGAAAGCTTAGCAATCAGTTCTTTAGATTGCTGATCGCGAGGCTTCCTCAGCATCTCGGTGAAGGAAGGCAGAGAGGCATCGACCGGTTGGATTTTTTTGGTTACCAGCTTGTCGGTGTACCTTTGACTTCCCACACTGAGATGGATGTTGAAGTCTGATCAACGGCTGACGAGACTTCGGGGATGTGTCTTCGATGCGTCATCGGTCAGGTAGAATCCGAGTGATGAGGAATGTACATTGGGTCGTGGGTCGAGACACACATTGAGCGCCCGCAGTGATGAGGCCAATGTTTAAGACCGGCTAGCTCAGTCGACCATTTTTCAGAGTCGTCTGAACAACGGGTGGCGCAGACCACTCTGCCCTGTTATGGTCGGTAATGACACCAGCCCTTAGGCCCCTAGCATAACGAGCGCCAATTCCATCAATTACGGCCAAAGAGAAAAGCACGGACAGGTCGGAAGAAAAGTAACATGATGAAGGTGAATAAAGGTCAGAAAAATGTTCGAGATTAATCGGTGTGTGATGTGGAGATAAGGAAAGAACGGAAAAAGGAAAAGTTTTTTTATAAAGGCGGAAAACTATAAGTCCGGTAGTGGAAAATTTTAATTTAGGAAAGTAAAATAAAAAAGGAAACAAAAAAGCGGTGAGATCGGTAGAAAATAAGGTATTTTCGATGAAAAGTCAGCGGATACAAAGGCATGAAAATAAATGCTGTGACCATATGGAGGGGTGATGACAGTGATCAACGTGACCAGAGCCTATTATCCTGTGGTGACCTTTTCACATTTTTTTTCTTGGGTTAAAGCCCAGAGGAAGGATTGTCCAGAAGTCTTCGTTGAATTTCCTCAACAAGGTTACCGTCGGAATTATCTGTAATTGCCTGACGTTTTTTTGGAACAATTTAAGTTGCGGCTCCAAAGGGGAAACAACGCGCTAGCTGAAATCCTCAAACCAAACCATTTTTAAGGGTAATTTCTTTAAATAAAGAATTGGCTGCTGGAGTGCCCGGCGAAAAATCATTTGGACACAAAATATCTGTCTGACATTGCTATCTGCTCAGGTACTGACTCACGTTCATTGTATAAAAAGGAAAGGTGAATGAATTTGCCCAATTATGGATTAGAATTAGTATACAAAAATAATTTTTTATGATAATCTACTACAATAATGAAAAGGATTAACTATCTGTAGGAGAAATTTTGCTAAAGTGATTAATTTTCGAAATATTGAGTAGAATTAGGTACACGAGGATTTATCTATATAACAATTTGATGAGGCATTAATTGAGATTCATGATATAGAAATGTTTGCTGCGGCAAGGTGGCTAAAATTCTGCCTCGACGTAGCTAAGACTAAAATTCATATTAGTCGTAGGCTGTAGGCTGCAAAAATAATTAACTAAAAGAGAAATTGTACGACCAAAAGAATTTACAAATGAAAAATCAATTGCTAGAGTATTTCGCTAGACTAAATGACTACAGTAGGTAAAGAATCGATTCACTAAAATGACAGTCCAAATAGTTTGCTATCATACATGATTTACTTGTGTCACTTACGGAATGAGTATCGGAATAGGTGTTAAATTACCGGGTTATAACATTTGCTGCAGGAAGATTAGGATAATAGAGTGAGAAAGTCAGAGCTTACATTGAGAGACACTTGGGAATTTCGAATGATTTCCAACTTTTATATATGAAAAAAAAAAAACCAATATTGATAACTAACCTTTAAGTGGCATAGCGGAACATCCACGGAGGCGCCTCTGGAATGGACCGCAGCAACAAAATGTATGTAAGTGATGCCTTTTTCATTATATTTCTTTTACCTGCAAATTTTTCAGTTTAATTAAAGAAAAGAAAGGAAAATAACGCTTAATGACTACCTAATTATATAGACGGGAGAAAAGCCTTTAATTTAGTAGTACATATACATTATGATCTCGTCACGTTAATTATCTCCACATAAAAATATTTTATTTTATATTTATAATTTGTTTAATCATAACAACAAATAGGTGTATTCCTTTTAGGTTTACAAAGCATACGCGCATTCATACCCAGGCTTTTAAGTTTAAAGCATTAAAAATTTGTTTGAATAATCTATCAAACAATCGTAAAATTAAGATTATTTACAATTACAATCCAAGGATAACACTAGTTTTTAGAAATTAAAGAAAAAAAATATTCTATTTGGACAAATCAATTTTTGAATATATATTCTTATATGGAAAAAAAAAAGAAAAAAACAAAAAGGAAGGAAAAGTCAAGCTCACTGTAATGATAATCTCAGCTTTATTGGCGAATAATTTTTGAATTCTTTTGATCATGTTCAATATATATATTGGCCGAGCAAATAATCTCCGGCAATTTGAATTTGATATGGTCTAACGTATAGCGTCAGGTATATCCGTCTAAGTATAGTTTCAGTAAGCATCATTATTGTTATTGTTGGAAATGAAGAATTTATAACGTGGTCATGATTTAAACACTTTTATTTCTCCTCTCACTATCCTGGAGCCCTCTCTCTCATAGGATGAAGGTCGTCTAGGTTCGCCTAGTCTCTCTCATTACAGGTCAACAAGGGACTTTGGACGATTGTGCCACCCAGAGTCGATGGGAGAATGGGGCTTTGCAGGAAGGCGTGCCATCTGCGCCTTGAATGGAGTATAGGTAAGTGACGTAAGGGTCCCTTCAGGACCGAGTGTGTGCTGGCTCGTTCAAGTAGGCATGAAGATTGTTTTTGATTATGGGTGGTGACAGCGGCAGGTATTTTCGGGAACCTCCCCACACTCTCCGCCACCCTTAGCCGAGGTGCTAGCATGCCGCCCTGTGCTATCGCTGTCATCGAGTGATCTGTCAGCTTAGGCTGGCAGTTTGTACTTCACGTCCTGACCATTCCCTCACAACATAGATCCATAACAGTTGGTTGCGCTATCGGGCAACCGATGAAATCTCTGGATAAAAATACTCGAACTATTAGGCGTTGGTTGCGCTATCGGGCAACCGATGAAATCTCTGGATAAAATACTCGAGCTATTGGGTGCTCTCTAATACAATGACTGCGACACGTATTTGTCGACGCCAAAATAATTTTCGAATACATGCTACGACATTAGGGCATAGCAAATGCTGCGACGCGAAAATGTCGTCGTCAAAAAGTAGAACAAATTTCTAAAATTGTCGTTGCGCAGTGCGACATTTGAGTTTGACAGTTCGTGTGTTGGTACATTCCACGTACTTTTATTTTAAAACTGACATAACTGCATATAATCTTTAATGTAACTTATACTTGTTCTTAAAAAATGTAAGAAAAATCCGTAGACATCACAAAACGGCAAAACTCAACTCAACTATCTTGAAATGACGACGAATAATGTCGCATTCATTGTATTACGTCTGCGACAAACGACGACGCCAATTGGCGTCGACAATTTCATGTCGCATTCATTGTATTTCAGGCTTTAATATCTAACATCATTTTATTTTTTACAATCTTATGCCTACTTATCAATATTTATAAACTATACGCTCACGCTACACAAAGTAGGAATTTAGAAAACGTAGCATTTGAAAGCGTACTTAATATTAAGGTCAATACAGCGGTTAAATGAGCGAAACCTATTTTTCACTAAAGCGCCTCGCGTCGCCACAAGTATTTATAAGTGAAAAAGCACAATTGCACTACACATTCTAAAAAGGCCATTTCTTGTAATTTTTCCATATTAAATAATATTTTCAAATTCCATAGATCAAAGTAAAAGTAAATAATGAGGTATTTCACCGTCCGTACCATTGGCTACATCAAGCTGCATCATTGTAACCAATGTTAGCTACATGGCGCGCGCCAGTGCAAGCTACAGCACCAGCTACCTCGCCAGCTACGAGCTACCGCGCCACATTGTGTTCCGGCCTTTAATAGCTCTTAAGATACTTTGGGTGTAAAAGTTCTAAAATATGACAACTCTTGACTGGAATTTGATACGAACCATATTTCCGTTCAATTTTAGATTCCTAACTCAAAGTGAACGGAATAGATGTCTTTCAAAAAATGACACCTCCAAAAGTGACATCTACCGAAATAGCGGGCTAATTAAAATAACACCTCTTATTGGAAAACCCTGTATTTGAATTTGTTTTCTTAAAACGAAACATTTTGGTTATAAATTAGAATTATTCATAAGTTTGCAAAATAAGTTTACAAATCACAATCTAAGAAGTTTATTAATTATCCAGCCGAAAGAACTTTTGAAGCCTAAGGCTGGGCAACTCACATGGATCGTAAGAATCACGAAGATATCGTATCGTATGATCTCTTCTGCATAAAATTAAAACCTAGGCAAATATAATTAACTTTTTATATTTTACCATACACTGTACTGATGCGAATTTCTACAATTTCTAACAAAATTGTAATTTTTATGTATGGCGGTGGACATTTTAGTTTTTAATTAAAACAATTTTCGCACAACAAATGTTAATTGACCATATAATTTTCATAAAATATGTCACAAAGATAACAATGTATGACCGATTCGAGAGGAAGTTTTTGGGTTTCTACGTCATGCGGACACAAATGTCATTGCCAATGACAAAAGTAATTTTCAAATCGTCAAATTTCCAAGTAAAGAAGACAAACTCTTGTAATCGAAAGTGAATGTTTCTTCAACAGAAATATTGTGGACAGCGTATAAAACTGAAAAAATACGAAAGGGAGTTTATAGAGGATATATTGGACAATCGTTACTGGAACTGAACTAATAGTGAATTCTTTTCTGTAACTCGGTGTAAGCACTGCCACGCGAATCTGACATTTTCGGGCTCTTTTCTTCCCACCACACCCGTAGCAAAACCAAACGCGCAATCTTTTCTACCTCTGTTATTTTTGGTGCTGCCCCTGGTTGCAAATTTCTACACCCAAATTTTTTCCAGTGTCGGGTGTTGACTGGTGTTTGAGGTTATGTTTTATTGTTTTGATTAAGCGGGATTTTTGTTATTTTTTGTGGAAAAGTTAATTACATCGTTTTTGTTTTATAATGAATTCTTTCTGCTACTCGGTGTAACCACTGCCACCGAATCTGGCATTTTCGTGCTCTTTTCTTCCCACCACACCAGTACAAAAACCAAACGCGCAATCTTTTCTACCTGTTATTTTGATGCTGCCGCTGGTTGCAAATTTATACACCCAAATTTTTTCCGGTGTCTGGTGTTGACTGGGGTTTGAGGTTATGTTTTATTGTTTTGATTGAGCGGGATTTTTGTTATTTTTTGTGGAAAATTAATTACATCGTTTTTGCTTTAACGACTACTTGCCAGCTACTGCCAGTTCTAAAAACTAAAGCTATTCACTCATCAAGTGCTGTTACTGGTTTGCAGCTATCTGCTAGCACTTGAGTGCCCTTATGGGTTATCTACAGGCTAAGCACAGCCCATGACTAGTTACGACGAGTGTTTTCCAATAAGAGGTGATATTTTAATTAGCCCGCTATTTCGGGAGATGTCACTTTTGGAGCTGTCATTTTCTGACATTTGACAAGTAATTAAGTAATTAATAAAAATGGAACGATACACGATTCAACAACGCATTGCAATTATTAAAATTCAATATAAAAATGGTGAAAATGTGGCAGAGACGGTTCGTAAAGCTCGAACATTTTTGGATCGTCGTGAAGCACCTTGTCGGACCGCAATACAGAAATTCGAGCTGTCGGGACAAGTTAGTGATGTGAAGAATAGAACCCGTGCACGTCGCTCAAGAACAGCCTAGAATATTGCTGCTGTAGCCGAAAGTGTTGAAGAAAACCCAGGTTTGTCCATTCCTCGTCGTTCTTTGGAATTAGGCATTCCACAAACGTCATTACACCGTATTTTGCATAAAGATTTGGGTCTTAAGGCTTATAAAGTTCAGTTAACACAAGAAGTCAAGCCGGCCGATCATCAACAACGTCGAGTCTTTGCTGATTGGGTCCTTGAAATGCATGAAAATGATCCAGAATTCCATCAAAAACTCATCTTGAGTGATGAGGCCCATTTCCACCTCGATGGCTTCGTCAACAAGCAAAATTGTCGCATCTGGGGCTCGGAAAACCCAAGAGTTATTGTTGAAAAGCCTCTCTGTCCTCAACGTGTGACTGTTTGGTGCGGTTTATGGTCCCGCGGGGTCATTGGACCTTACTTTTTCGAAAATGAAGCTGGAGCAACAGTTACGGTGAATGGATTGCGCTATCGACAGATGATTAATGATTTTTTATGGCCGAAATTGGATGGTATTGATCTGAACAACGTTTACTTTCAACAAGACGGCGCTACGTGCCATACAAGCAACGAAACCATTGATCTTTTACGGGAAAAGTTTCCGGACCGTGTTATCTCTCGAAGAGGTGATCACAATTGGCCACCGAGATCTTGTTAACACCTTGCGACTTCTTCCTTTGGGGCCACGTGAAAGAGATGGTCTACGCCAACAACACAGCGTCGATTCAAGACCTCAAAGATGGAACTCGTGAGGCTATCGAAGACATAGGGCAGCCACTTTGCGATTTGGTTATGGAAAATTTCATGAAAAGGATATGGTCCTGTAGGCGTGGTCGGGGTGGTCATTTGGCTGATGTTATTTTTCATTATTAACAGCATACCTTTCTTTTTATAATGAAATAAAGATCCGATCATTTATCTCAAAAAATGGCATTTTTCTTTGAATATCAAAATAACATATATATATATTATACTTAAATCATTCACCGGAAGCTTGTGGAAAACCAAAACAAAAAGTTGTCATTTTGAAGTTTAACTCTTTATTGTAGATGAGCCTATTAAGGAGAGGAAACTTCTTAAGTGTGAAACACAGTGATGGCTTTTCCAACCTGGCCGGCCTCACCAACTTTGACAGTTCTGTAGAATATATGAGTTCAGGTTATCAAGCTCCCAATGGGAAAGTTGGTGAGACCGGCCAGGTTGAGGTTGACCTCGAGTAGGTCTACTTTCTACTCTGCTGAACTTTGTCAGCTTTGACAGCTAATTTTTGTAATCATTTGATGTCAAATTGTTTACGAAAAAAGTGTACAGGAAATTTGTTGAAAATAAGTTTGGGAAACATATTTAACGTGAAAAGTTATTCCTGCTGTAATAAATTATTACAAAATAATTTCAATTTTCAACCTAATAGCCCAATCAACTGCTATCATACTGAAGTTGTCAAAGTTCGTATTGTGAGTTGCAAAAGTTTGCAAGGCTCATCAGTACCGAGATTCAGCTAATTTGTGAGTGATTCACTTCATTCACTTCTTTCACTCACTTTTGAAAATAAAATGATTCCTTTAAAAAAGTGAAGTGAGTATTTTCGAATATTAACTTCGAATGTCATTTTCACAGCTTTTTGGCTTTTTATGTGTGAAAATGAATACGTCTGCGAAATATTATCCTCTAAACATTTTATTCAGATAATAAGGTGGAATATAATATAACATATTCCAGGAATCTAATTTTTCAGTTCTTTTCTCCCGTGCATTGGTGTCCCTGTGCACTAACAAGCATCCCCTCTAATACATTATAACTTTATTGTAGTCCATCAATAGAACTTTCTAGTATGCAAATGGCGAGTTACAATTTATTAGTGATAATTAATTACTATACGTACTTACCATTTCTAAAATAAAATCGCTGCTCGATGATTTCACTCCCAACTCACCGCAAAATTGAAGGTGAGTGAAGTGAGTGAGTGAATTTCTTAGCAGAATCAAATTTGCAGAAAAGCGACTCACTTCACTCACTTTTTGCCAATTTCGACGTAGCTGAATCTCGGTACAGGTTGAGGTTCTTAAAGTTATGCTGAGGCCGAGGTTGGAAAATCTAGCACTGTGTTTCACGCTACCTCCCCAAAAACTTGTGTGGCAAGTTGTTACTCTGACTAATGTATCCTTTAAGCCTGATTCAGATTGCTCGACAGCGACAGCAACAGCGGCAGCAACGCAAAAAACAGTTTTGCTGTCGAGTGTATCAGATTGCATTACAGCAGCACAAGTCAGCGAGCAGAATATTATGACATTTCTCAGCAACATTACCACTTTTTTTTAATTCATTGGAAATTTTTTGTAAGAACTTCTTGATTTTTCATATAAAAATTGTTTGTTTTTACTAGGATATAAGTTTTTCCTCCATTTTCCCTACATGGAAAATTAACTTGACAGCTTGGGATGACAGCAATCGCTGCCTATGAACACAGCAACAGCAAATTTAGAATTTGAGATGACTCGACAGCACGACGTTTTTGCTGCTGTCACTCAATCAGCTGATCGCTCTCAACCAATGAAAACGATTTGCTGTTGCTGCCGCTGTCGTGCCAATCTAATTCAGGCTTTAGGCAACTAAATTATGAACGCGCCTCTTTGAATGAAATTTGAAGCGGCTGGCAGCTCTCTTTCTGCTTTGACATTTTGTCCCAATTTAAGCTGTCAATTTTACCGACAATATCCATCTTTATTATATTATTGTAAAGATAAATTGTAATAACAATTAGTTTAAACTCGTGGTTATTTTAAGATGTCGTATGGTGGTCAATCCAACCCTCCTTGGCAGAGGAAAGCTCTTGGTAACACAAACCAAGCAAACACGTCCAATATGCCGAACCAGATGGGACTACAGAATCCTATGCATTATCAAAATAGCACACTTTTTAATCAAAATATAAGTATGTCTCAACAGCCTCCTAATCAGAACGTGGCATTTTCCCAATTGAGTAATATAAATCAAATGCAAACAACCCCACAACCTCTGTTTTCTCAAACTGTGTCTTACCCTGGTCCCGGCAATCGCGGGCAAAATTCTAACGCTTTCTCTGCTAATAGCAATCAAAGTGGAGGATCTCAGCAAAATCAACATAGTGGCTACAATTCTATGGGAATTGTAACAAAAATTCATAACGATTGCGGATTTATTGACGATGAAATTTTTTTCCATAAAAATGTCTGCAAGGGAGCAGTTCCGAAAGTAGGTGATAGAGTTTTGGTCGAAGGATCATACAATCAAAATTCGCCCTTCAAATTAAGTGCTACGCGTATTCAAGTCGTATCTTCAGTCAATGTTGGGAACGGTGGTAATAGCAATATATCTAATATACCTAGGAACCAACCACCGCCTTTGATGGGCACAAATGTCAAAGGATCTGTTTACAGTGCAGTGCCACCACCCAATGAATATGCCAGAGCATTAAGTCAGAGACGTATGTCTCCACGTAGATCGCTTGAGCGTTCATCGAGTAGAAAAGAATCAAGAATTAGAGATGATGTAAAGAGAACACTTTTTTATAATAACATCGAGTATAAAAATATTAATTGCAGAATGAAGTTGATCGCAAAAGACGTCGCGAGGAAAGAGATCGGGATAACAATGCAGATAGGCGGGATCATAGTTCAGAGAAACGAGAAAGAAGTCCTAGAAGATCTTCGCCAAAGAGACGAAGAACGCGAGCAATACCTCGTTATATGGTACAAATACCCAAGATATCTTTGAATATGTAAGAATTAAATTAAGGTAAATTTTCTATGGAATTGAAATATTTTTTTTTTTACAGAACTGAAGCAGATGTTTTAGAAATTCGACGAAGGTATACAAATATGTATATACCATCAGATTTTTTCTTCTCTAAAATACTATGGTCAAAGTCATTCAAACCCGATAATCCATTTTCAATTCAACGCCCATGTTCTTTTCACATTATGCATAAAGCTGTTAATCCTCCAGAAGACAACGTTCAGACCATAGATCCTTCAGATGCAGATTATCTTTATTCAGCAAAAGTTATGTTAATGGGAGCTCCTCCAATTACAGAAATATATCAGAAATGCTTGTATGATGAAAAAGAACGTGAGGGTGAGCGTGACTTTATTCATCCAACGAGATTGATAAATTTTTTAGTGGGAATACGTGGAAAAAATGAAACTATGCCAATAGGTGGGCCATGGAGTCCTTCTTTAGATGGGCAGAATCCTCAGAATGATCCAATGGTTCTGATTAAGACAGCGATAAGAACTTGTAGAGGATTAACTAATATTGATCTTTCTGCATGTACGCAATGGTAAGATGCTTTTTTTTTATTTATATAAATACAACATACATAAAAGAAAATGGAATTAATTACATTATTATTATATTATTCAAACTTTAAATTAGTTCTGATCCATGACACAGTATATTTATACAGTAGCCCAGCTTAGAACAAACTACTGAAAAGTGAATTTTAGAATTTTAATTACGAAAAAAAAAAAACCTCAAAATTTCTGGAAAATAATTTATATTCAACTATAAGTGAATTACTAAAGTAATGGCACAGTATATTTATACAGTAGCCCAGCTTAGAACAAACTAATGAAAAGTGAATTTTAGAATTTTAATTACAAAAAAAACGTCAAAATTTCTCCCATAAGAGGGAACTATTAAGTATGATACGGATGTAAATGAACGAACAGTACCTAGTTGCACAATTGTTGGGAGAAGTATTAGTTTTATGTAAGTACACATCTCAGCACCAGCCTGCAAATGTATTGTTCCATTACCAAACAGGTTTGATTGCAAAGTGGTGTTCGTTCCATGGACAGTGTAACAGTCAAAATGGCTGTAATAAACTTAGAATATATAGCAAATAGGAATGGTGATAAGCCAGATTTTGCGTAATGAATTTCTGGTTGGGTTGGTAGTCCATTTTTACATGTATTTACACGCCATCCCTATTCCAAGTAACTTGTCAATTTGCAAAAAGTAAACAAGGTTTTGAGCGGGGCATCTGTGGTAAAAAATGTTCTTTTCTACTTTATTTTGAAACAATTCACATAATTAATTTATATAAATCTTTGCTACTATTTACAAAAAAGATAATTTAGATAGTGCGGTTGCCTCAAACAGGATTCCCTAGTTTATAATTTTATTTTATTTACAAGCACTGACCGAGCACTTCATTTCTGTTTTTCTAATTGATATGAAAATTTTAATAGGCACTAGTGGTACTATAAAGCTTTGCACTAAATAAAGTTCAGAGATAAATAGTTTTGAAAAGAATTGATTACGTACTTTTGTTAAATTTCACAAAAGAATTTTAAATTGACTGAGGCCTGAAACACAATTGGAGCTTTTCAGCCAGCTTGAGATTTGTTGACAATGTAAATCAATGTAGAAGAACACAATTGGAGCTTTAACTTTTTTGCCAGCTTCAAGCTGGCTTGAGATTTGATCAAATTGCAAAATTCAAGCCCAATGACTGCCAACTTGAAGGAATTTTTAATGTTGCCAACTGTGCGAATGTGGAATATTAGATGAGAAGGGCTTCTGTTGAGACATTTAAGATGTAAACAGCTACCAAAAATGTTAAAATTGAAGAAAACTTATAGAGCTAGTAAAAGATAAGCAGTTTCTGTGGGACATAAAAAAAATCTCGGTATTATTTTTACATATAATTGGTACATCTCAAAACTATCCAAAAAAAGTATGCATTTATCGTAATTTTGGAAAATCGGAAGCATTAACTATCGTTCCTTAATAAATATTCTCAACATAAACAAGTTAAAGCTGCAAATGTCAAAAACGCCAGTTGTGTTCAATTCGGCTTTTTCAGTCAGCTTTAGCAGAAAGCTGGGCATAAAGCTGGCTGAAAAGCTCCAATTGTGTTTCAGGCCTAAATCTGCTCACAATACAAAAGCACATTTGACAATCATGCACGCAGCTTTGACAAATTACGCTCATGTACACGAATTATACACGATTCAACCATTCCTATTCGCTACATATTCTAAGGTAATAATGCTTGTGACATTTTGATATTTCTACCAAGCCGAATAGCATGGGAAGTGGAAGAAATTGTTTTTAGTTTTTTTTTTCTTGCAGAATAAGTTTTGATTGTCATTTTGTCCTTCTTCCTCTAGTACAAGTTTGTGTATGCTGTAAGTTCAGTTTCTTCCATTTTAGATTTACATAGGAAACTTTGCATTAGAAATGTACTATTGTGTTAGTTAAAACAGTTGAAAGAGAAAGTATAGTCTCTTTATAGAAGCATCCTGCTCGCTTGACAGTTTTGACAGAGCTGGGCTACTGTATGATATATACTGTGTCCATGATTTAAAAGAATTCACACCTTTAAGAGTGTAATAGTCTACGGTTTCGCAAAAATAAATCAACTTACTATTTTCCCGTTTGCATATGTATATCTTCAACATTGTTGTTATTTCTAAATATTGTAGTATTGTTAAGTTGGCCTTAACTATTTAAATGAACAAATAGAATTTTTCTGGTACTTTAAGGCCACTTATAGGTGTAAATCTTAACGGTGTGTTAAGACTCAGATTAAATTAAACCTCGACAGTGTGTCATTGCTTTATCGGTGAATATAAAAACGAACTTTAAGCTTTAAGTTACTAAGTAGAAATCGATTTATTAATGAAAATTTACTTTGTTTTATACTATAATAATTCTGCATACCAGAAAAAAATAAACACTAAACGGTAAGTTCATTGAGTCATTGCTTGCGGGAGAAAATAATTGGGAAATTTTATATGTAAGCATTTTCATCGACCTGGTGAGTGCGGTGAGAAATGCGTAAATTTATAAGCTTGTAACTTGAGTTAGAACCATAGCGAAAAAAATCTATATAGACCGAAAATATGTGGCGCAAAAAAATATATATTATACCTAAGAGCGGTCTCTGAACAGTGCCACATTTTAGAGATATTAAAAAAAATGCATTTGCTTATCATGATTACCGCCATCTGGCTGCCAATCTCTATATTGGTTCTCAATGCTTTAAAAGTTCTTTAGTATATCGCGAAATATTACAAATAAAACTTGTATCGTATGAATGAAAATGTATTTGATTAACCCTTTTTCCAAGTGAGAATAGTTTTATCATGCTTTTTTTTTGTAATGACTAGATCTACTGTGTCGACTTGAATCGGAGAATTAGAACAGCAAACAATAGTAAAAATTGTTGCGAATTTGTACTTCTGCGTGTAAGTAAAAGTAGGTTTCATATTCGTATACTAAGTTTGTCACTCCGTTTGTAACGCATAGAAATAATGATGGTAGAGCAAAATGGATTGGACACCTAAGCATAGTATTAAAAGTTATTTTGATTTTTGCATGTCCATCTGTCTGTCCGTCGTCTCGATATCTCGAGAACGAGTTCAAATTTAGCACACGGGCTTTTGAAAAAAAAAGGTAAATTTAAATTCGAAAATGGGACAAATCAGGCAACTCCTTCGTAAGGTTGCCATCCAAAAATTTCTTTTTTCCCTATATATTTGGACACTGCCCGATGACGTAGAGAGCTGAACTTTGGTACATGGTATTTTCATAGCAATAGTAAATAAAATTTAAAAAATCTAAATTGGACAACTTCTTGATGTTGCAATATAAAGCTATGGTTTTTCACTATATATTTGAACACTGTCTGACACTGAGAACGCGTCGACGTGGAGAGCTCAAATTTTGTACACGGCGTTTTCATAAAAATTGCAAATACACAACTTTGGGTTTTCACTATATATTTGGACACTGCATACGAACGAGTCGTCGTAGAGGGCTGACATTTTGTATACAGCGTTTTCATACAAATAGTAATTAAAACTTCAGAAATGTACTGAATCGGGCAATCTGTTCTTGGTGTTGCCATCACTTGGGGTTTTCACTTTATTTAACTTTTATTTTCATCTAGGGTATAATATTATTGGTCTCAATTTTAAATTTTTTTCTTGTTTATTGTTACCTTTATAATGGTGTTTAAGAATTTATTGTTGACTACTTATGATGGACAAATTTGCTTTTTCGTATTTTTTCGATATTTTCTTATTGGATTTCCAGATCTTGAGCAAAGTTGTTTATATCCAAGTTTCAGTTTTTATAAACCTTTATACGTAAGAACAAAAATTTGTAAAAAAGCTTTATATACTGGGACAATTCACATAAAGGCACTACTATATTTGATAACATACAGGGCGACCCGTATATGGTGTTACTTCCGATGTCTATATATAGATCATGCTTAGATAAGCAAAAATTTGTACCTTTCCAATGTTCTATATATTTCCCCCTTCTTTTCTCCGTGAAGTTATAGCTCAACAAAGTTAAAATTTCGGAATTTTACCTCCGTTTGTTTTTATTTAACTACTATTTTTATAAAAAAACACGTCGTCAACTCCAACTTTTCATATTGGATTTAAGAAGCGCAAAAGCTTCACTTTAAAATAACCCTGTCAAATTTTCTAAATAAAAGCGTAAGATCTACGCATCCTTTAACATACCCATTCTGTATTCAGCAAAATTAAAAATTTAATATCAGTATATATCTCGTGTATAAATCGTGGTTGAGGGATATAGTTTCTTTTCTTTATATTGTAGATTTTGGAAGTATTAAAGGTGCTATAACTTTCGACGAAATGGAGATGGAGAGGGTATTGTACCTGTGGTTTTTTCAAATAACTTGTTATCTGCAAAAAGCCTGTTTAGAGAAAACAAGGGAAAAGTGGAAAAAAGTGAGAAAAAGTATTAAATAATTTGAGATTTTTGGGTACTTCAGTGGTTATTCTTTTGTTAATAACAGTATAATTGCTATAACAGAGTACGCAGGATTATAAAATATAAAAGTTTATGTTGACTGGTATATTTATTTTAAAACGGAAATTTTGCAGATAACGAGTTATTTGAAAAAACCAGTGATTTATGGAAAATTTTAGGCGGTTTACTATAATCTGAGATGCAAGTTATCTTCACAGAATCTATAGCAGGGAAGCTACAGGGTATTAATGTATAAAGAATCAAAATCACAAAGTAGACCAAAAACTTTGCATGATTTTACTAAGAAAAAAAAAACACAGAACAACCCGATCTTCGAGAAAAAAGCGTTTACTTGCACATCTATTTATAAGTCGTAAAATTATACAAATATATACGAAATTCAAAGTTTAATTTACCGTGCCCAGATACGTTAAACGCTTATATGTCTGCTAAAAATAGAACTACTACAACAAAAAAATCCCAATATTTTAAAATTATGATGACTCATTTTTAAGGCTGCTCTCATTTTCGATGAAATTCGTATTCGATCTGACCTCCAGTACCATATAAAAAAAGATTTGGTTTAAGCGTCTGTGACAATGGGCTCAATAGGAAACCTGAATAAAAAACAATTTTAATAAGTTTATTTTTCAATTGGAGCGGAGCTATGAAATTGGGCTTTTAATATCTGCTGAACCTGCTACAGGAGAAGAGAGTTAAAAGATTTTATATTTTAAATTTTATCTGAATGTAAAGGGCACAGCATACATACGATAGTCACAGTATGCGATCACTTTGAGATACTAAGAATCATTCGAAATTTCAATGTGATTCCGATTCAATAACAGCATTATATGATTTAATTCATTTAGAAAAAGCTGCGCAAAATACAATACATAATTAAATTTGATCTATTCACTCTTCTGATAGTATTATTGCATAGGATATTATTAAAGCATTTGTACGATCCTCTGATTGGGTTGTCTCACAAATTTATAATAAGGGGTGCTGATTTTAATGATAAGTCATTCAGGTTTAAAATTATAAGTGTTTATTAACAGAAAAACTACAATGAACGCTTAGAACAAGATACTTGTTATATTATAAAAGTACGTAATCTATTTTTATAATTGATATACAACAACTTGGTTTTTTAATTCTAATTAATGTTATTGCTGGGTTTTTCACTCTGAAATGAAATAGAAAACGCAGTGGTTAGTTGGTTTTATATAATACAGGATTACAAACGTTAGAATGGTTTATAATCCAGTGATTCTATGCACCTTTAAGCGGTGGATAGAATCTAGTGATTCTATAATCTATTTTTATAATTGATATACAACAACTTGGTTTTTTAATTCTAATTAATGTTAGTGCTGGGTTTTTCACTCTGAAATGAAATAGAAAACGCAATGGTTAGTTGGTTATATATAATACAGGATTACAAACGATAGAATGGTTTATAATCCAGTGATTCTATGCACCTTAAAACAGAATCTAGTGATTCTATACTCTTAAAACGGATATAAGATCCAAGTTTGCGGTAGTTATAAACGTTGCAGTGGTTTATAATTGAATAATTCTATGCACCTTAAAACGGTGGATACAATTTAGTGATTCTATTCTCTTAAAATGGGTATAAAATCCAAGTATGCGGCAGCTATAAACGTTGGTTTATAGTTCAATAATTCTATGTACGTTAAACGGTGGATGGAATCTAGTGATTCTATACTCTTAAAACGGGTATGAGATCTAAGTATGCGATGGCTATAAATGTTGCAGTGGTTTATGGAGAATACTATAACGTTAGAACGGTTTATAGTTTCGATCAGGTATAACGACTCTAATTGTCTAATTTACAACACTAGACAATTGGTGGCAAATGAGTAATTTAAAACACCGCTTAGCAGGTTTGTAATTTAGAACATTACCTATGACTGCTCAGCAAGGAATACAATGATCCGAGCGTTGTGTCCGCTTTATATAGCCAATTTGCTCGTTGCAAAGACTACTAAGATGAAAAAAAAAGTGTCTAGCGTAGTCCTTACAACGATTCGTTATTGAGTTTGATGTGACTGGATGTAGGATAGTATAGGATTTTTCAAAAAATGGAAAATGGCTGCTATATACAAATATTAAAAAACCACTATCACTTCATAAGAAATTTGCAGTGCGCTGCATTCCTGATACCATATTTTTTGATCAGATGCTACATGATAATAATTAAAGTGGAAATGAACCGAAAATTGATAGAACAGAAAGAAATTTACTTATTTTCCTGAAGAAGAAAATTAAGCGGCTGATAAAATTTACCTAAGTAGTTTTCGGGATATATTGCTTACAAAATGATGCAAAAATTATCTTGCAACATTTTAAATGTTTTCATATATAGAGAAATTTCACGAAAAAAAGCAACAAATTTTAGAGCTTTGGTAATTAACCAACAAAATCCCGATTAATATAATATTCAGTTTTGTGTAGCATAGGTTAAATTTCCTTGACTTTGCGATATTTGTTTTAATAAAAACGTCAGTGAGTGATGGAAAAACGAAAGAAATCCCTGTCTTATCACGATAAAATGCAAGTATTGACTCGGTAAAAAACCGGTGTAGCACGAAATGTCGACTTTGAAAATATCAAAAATCAAAATGTAGCCTTATCCAAAATCATTCATTTTAATAGGAAACAACAAATTTTATGTGTAAAAGGCGTTGCGTCTAAAATAGTCTTCATCAACTTATAAAATAAGCAGTGGTTTTAGTGAAATAGGCATACAAGCGGGAGTCGTGTTCGAGCAAAGGCCGCTACAAAGTATATGATACGTTTATTAAAATCGAGTTCTGGTTTTGTCTTAAATTTATTCATAAAGCCACGTAATCAAATAATGCTTTCAATAAAGAACAGTGTTATTTCTGCCTTTTCATTTTAAACTTCCTATACCCTTTCCTAATAAATCCCACACATATTTTTATTTATTCGATACAAGTTTCGTTTGAAGTATTTCTCTATATACTAAATAATTTTTAAAGAATAGGGAATCAATATAGATTGACAGCCAAATGCCGGTAATAATGATAAGCAAATGCATTTTCTTCGGTATAGTCTCTAAAAAGCGACGGTGTTAGATTCGGTTCGGGGGGGGGGGGGGATGTGAGAACTTCCGCCATATATTTTTGGTATCTATAGATTTCTTCACTCTATGGTAGAACTAGAATTTGGGTCTTTTAATTTTGTTATAATAAAAAAAAAAAAATGACTTAATGATCTTAGCAATTACTTAATTAATGTCGGTATGCAACGTTAGTGTTATTATTATCTTTGTAATAAATAAAAATAATTTATGTTAGGACTTAAACGTTTTGGTGTCCAGTGGCTGTCAAAACTTTTTTAAAACTCGTCTGTATTGACGTGCTGGCTGTTGATAGCCTTCTCCTATCAGTGATGGTGATGGCCTTCTAATATTAGATGGGGGTGGTTGCCTTCTGTCGCAGGTACAGGTTCTGAAGGGTTCCTTAAGTTTTCTTTCAGTATTTGTACACAATTATAATTTTTAACTATATTTCACTATTGTATTCACGTACTTCTCGGATTATTTCATTCTTGGGATTTTTTGTGTGAAAATGTGCAAGGGGGAAGGTGTCAAATTTGGAAAGTACATAAACAACTTTGTGTGTCTTGGGCAGAAGGCTAAAGTGACAACTACAAACTGTCAAGCTAACAAATTTAATTTGAAAATAAAATCATTTTAGTTACTATTTTGTAGATTTTGATATCTGATATCTGCCGCCCCTTCCATTTTTCCCTTGACAATTTAAACTATTGACAATTCTTGATTTCAAATTTTAATTTGTTTGACATTTTACACAGTTACTCCGAGTTTTTCCTTGGGTGAATTTGGGCTAAAAATTTATTGAAGGGGAAGTGTGACGTCTTCATATTTTCACCCATTTTCTGAGTACTTGAACAGTGTTTGGGATAATTCATTCACCCAGATTTGAGTGAACAGACTTACTATTACTAAGTATAAATCACTTCTAATCACTTGTATAACATAAAATCACTAAATCAAAGCCGAGATTGTTTTCATAAAAATGTGAAATGTCAGCAGAGATGTCTAACAATAAAGCCAAGCGCTCTTGTCAGATTTTTTTACACACAAAAGTTTTTGAAATAAATAACGGTATTTATGAAATGTGTAAGATGTGTGTAAGATGCTTTATTAAAAAATACAGAGTAATACACTTTTCAACAGCTACTATTCTTGGCTATTTAATAAGCTAACAATAACCAAAATCTATGGGGTGGTTCAAAACTATACTCATTTATTCTCACGAATATTGGCGAAATCTTCAACTAGCCACAACTCTTAAAGGAAGGTTTCTAGGGGGTGGGGGGGGGGGGGGGTGTATGTGGAACAATTTTTTGATCATCTTACTCAAGGAATCACGTGGTATACCGGAAGGTATCTTGATCTGAATCACCCTGTATATAAACAAGTAAAAAAGCTAGAATTGGTCTAAGACCAATTCTTATAATACCCTAGATAAATGCCCGTATGAAATTTCGTATTGTCACCCTTCAGTGTAAGTTTGATTTTTGAAGTGGTTGTTCGCATATATTTCTAGAACGGTTTGTCGGGCAGAAAAAATGATTATAGCCAATTTTATAGGATTTCTAATTCTGAAAAAGTTTTTAGTACAATAAAAATGTCTTGGACTGATCGTTTTCACAGTATACGTAAAAAACCTAAATTTTTATATGGCAACACCAATAAGGAGTTACCCGATTTAGTCCATTTTTGAAATTTTATTTGCTAGTACAATGAAAACGAAAGTTTTGTATGGAAACCCCACGAAGGGTTGCCCGATTTGTCTCATTTTCAAACTTAATTTTACTTTTTTTTTAAAGTCCATGTACAAAATTTCAGCTCTCTAAGTATACGTGTTCTTGAGTTATCGTGCGCACAGACGGACGGACATGCAAAAATCAAAATAACTTTTAATATTATGCGTGGGTGTCCAATCCATTTTGCTCTACCATCATTATTTCGAGATGTTACAAATGGAATGACAAAGTTAGTATACCCTATAGATTTCATCTAGGGTATAAAAATATATACATATACAAAAAATATAAACTTCAAAACTGCTACTATCAGAATCACTGATATCACTTTGTTTGTTCTACAACATTAAATTCTTCATCACTACTGTATATTCCACCCCACTGGGCGGGAGCCTCCAGCCCCCATTTCTTCATTCATTTTTTCATGGTTTAGATATTTCACGAAAAACCGTTAGAAATAATAAAATTAAATTTAATATTTTATTCAAAATGACGGCAGATTGCTCCACAGGCTCGATGTGTAATATACGCTGGTTTGCAGTGATTAATCGCAATAATAATAACATTGGTAAATTCTGGCAGTCATACTTCCGGTTGGAGTAGAACGCTGGCTTAAGCTTGGCAGTATTACTGCCCGGTTGGAGTGATAAGGGTTTGAAAATCTTCGAATCTATTGGCGAAAATTTCTATTAAGTTTGCAATCTTTGCAGCAGAAAATGGGAAATATTCCCTTTTTATACCATAGATGAAATCTATAGGGTACCTATACTAAGTTTGTCATTCCGTTTGTAATGCACAGAAATAATTATGGTAGAGCAAAATGGATTGGACACCTACGCATAATATTAAAAGTTATTTTGATTTTTGCATGTCCGTCCGCCTGTCCGTGCGCACGATAACTTGAGAACGCGTTCACTTAGAAAGCTGAAATTTTGTATACGGACTTAAAAAAAAAAGTGAAATGAGACAAATCGGCCAACTCATTCGTGGGGTTGCCATACAAAAAATTCGGTTTCCACTATATATTTGTACACCGCCTGAGAACGCGCCGACATAGAGAGCTGAAATTTGGTACATGGTGTTTTTAAAGTAATAACAAATAAAATTTCAAAAATGGAATAAATCGGGCAAACCCTTCTTGGTGTTGCCATATAAAAATTTTGGTATTTTACATATACTGCGAAAATGATCAGTCCTAGACATTTTTATCGTACTATAAACTTCTTCATAATACGAAATCCTATAAAATTCGTTATAATCATATTTTCTGTCCGACGAACTGTTCTAGAAATATATGCGAAAAACCACTTCAAAAATCAAACTTGTATAGACCGGCATACGAAATTTTATACGGGCATTCATCTAGGGCAGGGATGGGGAACCTTTTCACCATGGAAGGCCAATTTAAATTTCGAAAATAGTAAGCAGGCCACATACATACATATAAGCTTATTCTTTTCCTTAAAATATATTACCAGCTTATTCTAGTACTAGTACAAAAAATAAAAATAATTTTTTTTTAAATGCAATTTTATTATAATTTATTATAAAATTATGATATTACCACTTTTAAAAAGTATTACCACTTTTAAAAAATGATATGATATTAAAATAAAATAAACTAAGACCAAGATAACCAATTTAATGCGAATTTTTTTGTGCCTGTTTTTTATTGGAAAGTAATTGGATATTAGGTTCGAGCTTAGTAACACGTAATTTGAGTTGGTCTTCCAAATGAACATCAGTTATCTGTCCGTAAATCGGTCTTAATTTGTGTTAGATATGAAAAAGTTGATTCGCAACAGTAAGTAGTTTCAAAGCAAGAAAGCAGTCGACGAGCATGTTGACGTAAACATGGGTATTCAGTTGCATTTTTCCATATTTCAATAGGATCTTTCTTTCAAAAAGGGATTTTATAATATTATCTTCACATAACTCAAACCATTCCGTCTGTAGTTCGCTAGGCGCTTTTCGATATCAACTAGATGTGGTTCAAATGCTAATTTCATTGTGATACTATGTACTTCAAAGTCAGAAAACCGTTCAGTATACTCTTCAATTAATGAGTCCAAAACAGCAATATAATCTTGAAATGTTGCACTTCCAGATTTCTGTTCATTTAATACTTTCGCTAATTGCGGAAAATGCTCTTCAGAAATTTCCGATCGAGAGAAAATAGTTTTGAAAAATAATAATTTTTTTCGAAAAGACTGAATTTTTTGCCAGATATCATAAATATGTTTTGTTTTACCTTGCAAAGAAATATTTAAATCATTCTACTTTACCATAATATCCCACAAAAATGCAGTATTTCTGCAAAAATTTTCATCTAGTAATTCGCATTGTTGTTTTTGTTCCTCATAAAATCTTATAATTTGTTCTCACAATGATAAAACTTTCACTAAAACATGTCCTCTTGATAACCATCGAACTTTGCAATGATACGACAAATATACACTGTACGTATCATCATCGGACATAAGAAGGTTTCGAAATTGGCGATGTCGTGTTGCATTTGCTCTGATGAAATTGACAATTAAAATTTGTAATTTAGGCTGCTCACTTTTAGTAGATCTCTGAACACTCCAATTGCAGTGCTTTCGAAGCAAAACTAGAAGAAACAAATTAAGTGCTTTAATTTTATGCGTGAAGCAATCATTTCCATCAGGGAACCAATCTCCGAATTCGTCATGTTGCTTGGTAAATTCCAAACATTAATTAACCATTAGTTGTTGAATGTGTTTTTCTTCCTTATTATGTTTGAACATATCATCGAATATCACTACATGTAATTTACATACTATTGCGAGCGTGGCTTTTGGTTCGTTATTAAAAACACAATATTAAATATTTTATATATAAGTTCTTTATTTCACTTCAATCATACAAAATTCATAAATTTTCAATTAATCAACTCAACTCTAATTATCGCTAATACTGTACTTTCAATTATCGCAATCTAATTACAACACTTTCACACGTTTATTACTTTCGTTTGTTAACACTGCAACGTCTAAGACAAGACTCTTACTCTGGCGGTGACATCTATTATATTTATACCCTAGAAACCCTCCAGATTATTCTGGAGTGTCCTATTCCAGAACCTTCTTGTCTATTCTATTCATTCTATTCCTGAACATTCTCGAAGATTCCTTCACCGATTCTCCGAACCTGAAGTTGTTTACTCTCCATTGCCAGTAGTCTCTTTCTATTGCACGCAACACTGCCCCCTTCTTAAATTTGTTCGTCCCGAACAACAGGTGGTCTTGATGCTCGTAGTATTGACACAAGCGGTCCAAATGAACAATTTTACGCTTGCCTCTTGTGTCACGCTGAATCCTGTATACCACGTCAGTAATTCTAGTTACTACTGAATACGGTCCCTCCCAGTGTTGTAGTTTTGGAGAACGTCCCTTATGTCGTTTCGGGTTGTACAGCCAAACAAGATCACCGGGTCTTTATTTCACTTCAATCATACAAAATTCATAAATTTTCAATTAATCAACTCAACTCTAATTATCGCTAATACTGTACTTTCAATTATCGCAATCTAATTACAACACTTTCACACGTTTATTACTTTCGTTTGTTAACACTGCAACGTCTAAGACAAGACTCTTACTCTGGCGGTGACATCTATTATATTTATACCCTAGAAACCCTCCAGATTATTCTGGAGTGTCCTATTCCAGAACCTTCTTGTCTATTCTATTCATTCTATTCCTGAACATTCTCGAAGATTCCTTCACCGATTCTCCGAACCTGAAGTTGTTTACTCTCCATTGCCAGTAGTCTCTTTCTATTGCGCGCAACACTGCCCCCTTCTTAAATTTGTTCGTCCCGAACAACAGGTGGTCTTGATGCTCGTAGTATTGACACAAGCGGTCCAAATGAACAATTTTACGCTTGCCTCTTGTGTCACGCTGAATCCTGTATACCACGTCAGTAATTCTAGTTACTACTGAATACGGTCCCTCCCAGTGTTGTAGTTTTGGAGAACGTCCCTTATGTCGTTTCGGGTTGTACAGCCAAACAAGATCACCGGGTCTTCATCCGATCAGTATTTGCTGCTAATTTCGTTCTCGTGGCCTCGTGTACATCAGCTAATTGTTGTTTGAGCTCCGATACGTAGTCTTCTGGTAACTTTTGTTCACCTTTGGGGGTACCAAATTTGAGGTCGCTAGGTAAACGTATCTCCCTTCCGAATATGACCTTAGCTGGTGTTTGTCCGGTAGTGTTATGAATGGCTGATCTATAGGCCATTAGGAATAAAGGAATATGTTGATCCCAATCGCGTTGATGATAGTCAACTACATTCTTTAGATACTCGATCAATGTTCTGTTGTAGCGCTCTACCATGCCATCAGATTGTGGGTGTAGAGGAGTTGTTCTGGTGTTGCTTATTCCCAACATTTTACACATCTCCTGGAAAGTCCGTGATTCGAAGTTCCGTCCTTGGTTCGAATGAAGTTCGTGAGGTACACCAAACCTACTAACCCAATTCGTTATTATTTGTTCCGCAACTGTGGTTGCCTCTTGATTAGGGATTGCATAAGCTTCTGGCCATTTACTGCAATAGTCAATGGCAACTAATATATAACCGTTACCGCCATCCGTTTCTGGAAAAGGTCCAGCGATGTCTACAGCTATCCTTTCAAAGGGGGCTCCGACATTATACTTATGCATTTCTCCTCTGCTCCTGTGTTGCGGACCTTTGCAAGCAGCACAGAGAGTGCATCTGCGGCACCACTCCTCCACATCTTCTCGCATATGTAGCCAATAAAACCTTTCCCGTATTTTGGAAATTGTTTTGTTCACTCCCAAATGTCCTCCAGAGGTTCCACCATGCATTTCTTCTAGAACATCTTTGACGTTTGATGCTGGCACGACTATCTGCATTTGGAATGACTCGCCGTTAGGTGCTTCCCATTTGCGTTTTAATATACCACATTCAACATGAAGAGAGTTCCATTGAGCCCAGTTTGGTCTTTCCATGTCTTCTTTCCAAGCGAGAATAGGTGAAATGTCCGGATCTTCTCGTTGTGCTGTTCTCAGGTCCTCGTTGTCCCAACCTGTAGATGGTTCCACGGTTACCAACTGTATAGTTGCTGTTGTTTCTTTTTCTACCACCCGGGCACAATGCTTGCATTCAAGCTTGCATGGACGTCGTGAAAGGGCGTCTGCATTTTCATGGATATGACCTCTTCGGTGTTGGATTTCAAAATTATAAGCCTGGAGTCACTCTATCCATCTCGCCACTTATCCCTCAAGGTTCTTAATTAAACTGCAGAAGCCCTTTAAGGGCTGCATGGTCGGTGCGAAGGATGAATTTCTGCCCGTAGAGATATTTATGAAAATGTTTTGCTGAACTTACAATGGCAAGTAGCTCTTTTCTTGTAGCACAATAATTTTTCTCTGACTTTGAAAGTGCTTTGCTATAGTAAGCTACTGGAACTTCTTGACCATTCTCCTCCTGGGAAAGCACTGCACCAATACCTTCATTGCTAGCATCCGTGTCTAATATAAATTTTTCCCCAGCTTTGGATAGTGAAGTACTGGAGCTTCACAGAGCTGTTGCTTCAAATTTTAAAAACTTCCGTTGCATTTATCCAACCATATGAACGGCTTTCCCTTTTCTGTAAGTTGATGTAGGCTTCTTGCTATATCTGCAAAACCTTTCACGAATCGCCTGTAGTAGGTAGCTAAACCAAGAAAACTCCGTAATTGATGTTTGTCCTTTGGAACTGGCCAATTTTTAACGGCTTCTATCTTCTCTGGATCGGTTCTTACTCCTTGTGATGAAACTATGTGCCCTAAATATTTAACTTCATTTTTGAATAGAGCACATTTACTCGCACTGAGCTTCAATTTTGCATCTTTGAGTCTTTGAAGTACGTCCCGTAAGTTGTTTTTATGTTCCTTGAATGTCCTTCCGATTACTATTATGTCATCCAAGTAGACAAGACATGTTTTCCAGGTTAAACCACGTAGAACACATTCCATTAGTCGTTCGAATGTGGCTGGAGCATTACATAACCCGAATGGCATTACTTTGAATTGCCACAAGCCACTGCCAACTGAGAAAGCAGTTTTCTCTCGGTCCTAGGGATGTATTTCCACTAGCCAGTAACCACTCTTTAAATCCAGCGTGGAAAACCATTGCGCTCCGGAAAGGGTATCCAACGTGTCACCAATCCTTGGTAATGGATAGCTATCTTTTCTCGTCACGTTATTTAGTTGGCGGTAGTCTACACAGAATCGGTTGCTGCCATCCTTTTTCCTAACCAGAACAACCGGCGATGTCCAAGGGCTGTTGGATTCCTCTATTATGCATTGTTTCTTTATGGAGTTCAACATGTCTGCAACTTCTGGTTGTTTGGCTAATGGCAATCTTCGTGGTGTCTGTCGAATTGGCCTGGAATCTCCTGTATCGATCCGATGCTGGACAAGATTTGTTTTACCATAGTCATCATCATTCATTGCAAATAATTCCGAAAATTCATCGATCACCTCTTTGGCATCATTGTGTTGTTGTTCACTTAAGGCACTGGACGAAAGAAGTTTCTGAACCTGTTGGGTAGTAGCTGGTATATTTTTTGTCTCCTTGACATTATTGCCATTATCCAAATTGATGATTTGGTAAACGGGTTCACAATTTCCAATTATAGCACCTTCTTTTAGTTGTACTTCATTTTCGGATGTGTTAAGCACTCTGACTGGTATTAATGTTGCACCTTCTGCTTTCACTAAAGTCTTGCCAACAATAATGCTCGATGTAACTTTTGTGGGGTTAGGCTCCACCAGATAGAATCGGCAGGTCCCGATGTTATCAGTAAGCTTTGTCCATACTAGTGTCTCGGAGCATGGCGAAAGAGTAATATTTTCGCAGGATGATCTGCTCCTTCTCCTAGTTTCATAGGAATTTCTATGTTCGCATATTTGAGAATCCGCTCTCCGACATCCAGATTTATTTTGTAAGTGGTCATGAAGTCTATTCCAAGAATGCATTCATCCATTATGTCTGAAACCAGGAAAGTGTGAGGAAATAGTAGTTCGCCTAGTTGAACATCTAAAGCTATTTCTCCAAACACCCGTGCTGCTGCTCCAGTTGCTGTTCTTAGTAGATATTTGGTGGTGTTGTGAAGCCATTTGCTCTTAACAAGATCTGCTCTAATAATTGATCTTAAAGCTCCAGTATCGATAGTGACTGCGCAGTAATTTTTTCCTACATTTCCATATATAACAAGACTGCTATTATTTCTCTGTAACTGGCCTACTTGAATGATGACTTCGGGGCTGTCGATTCCACCAACCAACTTCTGTAACTGGCCTACTTGAATGATGACTTCGGAGCTGTCGATTCCACCAACCAACTTCTGCCCCAGAAAGCTGGTTTTTACTAGTTTTCCGATTGCTCAACAGGAGAGGTGATGCGACTAGTTGCTGCTTGATTTCTTGTCTCTCCACGAATAGCCTGTTCCCTGGCTCGACATCTTTGGCATTCTTCTTTCCCCTCTTCTTCTAGCAATTCCACTCGGCGACGTTTTCTGCAGTCTCTTTGAAGGTGCCCTGGTCTATTACAATTGCAGCATCGAAGGACACCACGTGAAGGCGGGCTCTGTGATGATTGCACTATGTTGCAAGTACATTCTTCCACAGAAATTTCTCTCACTCGTACTGCACTCCGTGAAGCTTGTCTGGCGGATTCATACGCTAATGCGTAGGCTAGTGCTTCTGCTGTTGATTTCTTTCCTGCTAGCCTTAACGCTTGTTGTAAACTTTGATCTGCAATAGCGT
This sequence comes from Dioctria rufipes, assembly GCA_963924295.1. NCBI lineage: Eukaryota > Metazoa > Arthropoda > Insecta > Diptera > Asilidae > Dioctria > Dioctria rufipes. The sequence continues at coordinate 97,484,515 of OZ002742.1, read as the reverse complement.
TCACAAATGCCGTCGTCGCCACTTCATTGAGAAAATCTGCATTCACGCTGGAATATGAAAGATGCGCTAATCTTTCCACATCTGCCTGCAGTTGTTGTAGTGATTCGCCATGCTTTTGAGTCCTGTTGCGTAACTGTAGGCGATATACTTGCTGCATGTGTTCATCTCCGTAACGTAATTCTATTGCCTGTACTAATGAAGTGTATTCACGTTGCTTTTCAATCGGTACAGTTTGTAAGAGTTCTGACGCAGGACTAACACCAGAGCTATAGCTTTGTCTTCATCATTCCATCCATTTACCTCTGAAGCTGCCTTAAATTGTCTCTTGAAGATATACCACGAATTTTGTCCATCAAATATTGGAGGTTTCATTCTACCTGCACCGGATATTTAGCTGCTACGTTTAGAGGCTGACGATTCTTTATTCTTTCCAGATCTGCTTTAAAGTTATCAAGCTGTTCCGTGACATTTTGTTGTACTCCCGACACCTGTTGTCGAACTTCCAACACTTCCTGCTGGATTTCTTCAATTTTCACATTTTGTTCGTCTAATGAACTTTTCAGAAAATTCTTCTGTTCCTCCAAACAAGTTTCTAGACAATTCTGCAGAGAAGTCTTTTGTTCTTCCAGGGATTCCAGAAAATTCTTTTGTTCCTCAAAAGCATCCTTTTGCTCGTCCAGACGGGTTTCCATAGATTTCTTTTGTTCCTTGAGAGAATTCTTTTGTTCCTCGAGAGAATTCTTTTGTTCATCAAAACGGGCTTCCATTTTGCTCATTAAAGTACTCAAAAGTTGTTCCATTTTCATTGTAGGATCTTCTTCAGCTTCGGTTTCTTCGAAAACAAATGTCTCAGGATTCTTTCCTTCCTCTATCAAAGCTTGTCTAAGTCGCTCGACTAGAACTTTCTTTGCACCTGTCGTTTGCACCGGTTCCCTAACTCCACTTTCAAATCCTGTATTCGAAGCTCCTCCACTTTGCGCCCCATTACCACAGTATATATCATACAGTAGCCCAGCTCTGTCAAAACTGTCAAGCAAGTAGGATGCTTCTATAAAGAGATTATACTTTCTCTTTCAACTGTTTTAACTAACACAATAGTAAATTTCTAATGCAAAGGTTCCTATGTAAATCTAAAGGGGAAGAAACAGAACTTACAGCATGCACAAACTTGTACTAGAGGAAGAGGGACAAAATGACAATCAAAATTATTTCTGCAAGAAAAAAAAAAGCTAAAAACAATTTGTTCCACTTACCATGCCATTCGGCTTGGTAGAAATATCAAACTGTCACAAACATTATTACCTTAGAATATGTAGCGAATAGGAATGGTTGAATCGTGTATAATTCGTGTACATGAGCGTAATTTGTCAAAGCTGTGTGCATGATTGTCAAATGTGCTTTATTTTTGTGAGCAGATTTAGTCAATTTAAAATTATTTTGTGAAATTTAACAAAAGTATGTAATCAATTCTTTTCAAAACCATTTATCTTTAAAGTTTATTTAGTGTAAAGTTTTATAGTACCACTAGTGCCTATTAAAATCTTCATATCAATTAGAAAAACAGAAATGAAGTGCTCGGTCAGTGCTTGAAAATATAAATTGGATTATAAACTATGGAATCATGTTTGAGGCAACTGCACTATCTAAATTATCTTTTTTGTTAATAGAAGCAAATATTTATATAAATTAAATATGTGAATTATTTCAAAATAAAGTAGTAAAAGAACATTTTTTACCACAGATGCTCCGCTCAAAACCTTTGTTTACTTTTTGCAAATTGACAAGTTACTTGGAATAGGAATGGCGTATAAATACATGTAAAAATGGACTATTAACACAACCAGAAATTCATTACGCAAAATTTGGCTTATCACCATTCCTGTTTGCTATATATTCTAAGTTATTACAGCCATTTTGCCTGGTACACTGTCCATGGAACAAATACTTTGCAATCAAACAGCTGTTTGGTAATGGAACAATACATTTGCAGGCTGGTGCTGAGATGTCTACTTACATAAAACTAATACTTCTCCCAACCATTGTGCAACTAGCTACTGTTCGTTCATTTACATCCGTATCATACTTAATAGTTCCCTCTTATGGGAGAAATTTTGAAGTTTTTTTTTGTAATTAAAATTCTAAAATTCACTTTTCAGTAGTTTGTTCTAAGCTGGGCTACTGTATAAATATACTGTGCCATTACTTTAGTAATTCACTTATAGTTGAATATAAATTATTTTCCAGAACTTTCACAATTTAACACAATTTCTCAAAATTAATCACAATTTGAATTTTTAAGTCAATTGCCACCACTTTATTTCGCGAATTTATTTCACTTCTGACACCAGTTATTGCGAGCGCGGCCTTTAGTTCGTTATTTAAAACACAATATTAAATATTTTATTATACAAGTTCTTTATTTCACTTCAATCATACAAAGTTCATAAACTTTTAATTAATCAACTCAACTCTAATTATCGCTAATACTGTACTTTCAATTATCGCAATCTAATTACAACACTTTCACACGTTTATTACTTTCGCTTGTTAACACTGCAACGTCTAAGACAAGACTCTTACTCTGGCGGTGACATCTATTATATTTATACCCTAGAAACCCTCCAGATTATTCTGGAGTGTCCTATTCCAGAACCTTCTTGTCTATTCTATTCATTCTAGTTCTGAACATTCTCGAAGATTCCTTCACCGATTCTTCGAACCTGAAGTAGTTTACTCTCCATTGCCAGTAGATGTCACCAGTTGTCTCTTTCTATTGCACGTAACAATACATTAAAAAATATATCTGATGGTGCATACAAACTTCCAAAATCTGAATTTTTGGAATAATTTTTTTAAAAAATTAAGAGTTCAGAGGGACATCTTAAAATTTCGTCATTCTTTAGCATTGACCTGTCACAATTGGTACAATTTATTAACTTAAGGATTTTGTAAGCTACAGCGATGAAGTCAGCTCAATTTTCACAATTTTCACATTTAAGTTATCAATTAAATTTTCTTCGAGGATATCGACATAATCAACTTTTAATTTTTCATATTCAGCTATTGGGGAACCTGTGTTTAATGCAGAATCAAGTGAACTTTCACTATGTATTTCGGAACTTGACAGGGGCATTTCCATCATTTCATCTTTATCTTCTTGACAATTACTTAATGAATTAAATCGAATAAGATTTGTTGAAATAATTTTAGCCAACAATAAGTTCAATTCATAAACAGATGGGTTTCTTGAATCCCACCTTTCGCTCTAATTTGAGCAAAGAGATTTTCTGCGGGATCCTGATTAAACCGCCTTGTAAGCAAAAAAAAAATAAATTTATAAAATATTTTTATCTGCCAAAGGTACGGTGGCTCGTAAAGTTTGCTCCAAGCCTTTCATGCAGTAAATTTTCATAGATTGCTTTTCCAATTTTATGTTCTGCAATAAAAATTATATTCATGAACTAAATTATTTTTCCTTAAAGCCGGCTTAAAAATATTTTTATCATTTAAAGAGCTACTATTCATGCAATCAAATATTTTCTCAATTTTCTCAATAAAAGTTGCTGTGGAGAGTGCAACTTCATTTGAATTTTTTAGAAACTTGCCAGTTTCTACTGCAGTGCGAATTCCTGCCGCAACTGATCGACTAAATATTTGAGCAGATAAGCATACACTCATCATTTCAAAACTATTTGGATTTATATGTTTTTCTGTGAGTTTTGGGCATATCTTTGTGACTTTATCCTATTCTAGGTCCCATAGATCTCTCATTACATTGAAACTTACTACTAGTTCTCTGAAACATTTCCTATTATTAGGACCTTGATCATATGTTATTACTTTCACATTTAAGTCTAATTCAAATGCGATGCTTAGATTTTTTTGAAGAATTTCTTTTAGTGTGGATCCACTGATACTTGTTTCTGAAACAAAATAGTTTAAGACACACTTCCAATTATTAATCAATTCACGTAGCATAAATACAAATACTTGTTTGCCAATAGCAGCAAATTTATTAAATCCTACATCATCCAGTCCGTCAATTATATTAACAGTAGAATTGTATGTTAGCTCTTTTCTAATTGAAATATCATCACATATCAAAACAGCTTTTCGGGTCTGTTCATCCATGTCATTAATATTTGCTTTTAAATGATTAAGTACGGTATTATAAAAACCAGGTTGAAGATTTTTTACAGGTGACCATCTGTGCAATGATGATATGAGGCAAATTTAATTTAAGACCATCTCTTAAGAAATTATAAGCAGATTGAGATCTTAAAATATATTTTGTGCCAAAGTTTCGCCTCGACTAATGGTGGAGAGTGTGGGGGCGGGGGGTTCCACGAAATACTACCGCTGTCACTTGTCATAATCAAAAAAAAAATCGTGCCTGTTCATACCAACATGAAGCACACATCCAGCCATGAAGGGCCCTTACACCCCTTACCTTACCCTATGATGAAGACGCAGATGACCTGCCTTCCGTGCCATTACCCCAATCCACCCTTGACATTGCGGGCAAGATTCTGCAATGTCCCTTTTCTGAAACCCGAGGAAAAGTAGAACTAGTCGACCTTCATATTGAGAGAAGCGTCAGGGAGTGAGATGTGTCGAGAGGTTAACAGGACATCACTTCCCTTTTAGGAGCAGAAATTAATAACCTCTTCAGCTCGTGCGTAATCGATACGTTTAAAATCTACATAATCCTCTGGGTTGAAAAATGAGGTAAGTGCGAGGGATACTGTGTTAAACCTCACTACTCCTTTAACTTTCAGATGAATCCGAATATTTCTAATGAGTTACTGCAATGTTGTATTTTTTTTAAATTCTTTTCCTTGTTTTTTTTTGTTAAACAAATTTAATCGACATTCTATCCATCCGAAAATTTCATGCGTACCAAAGATCCATATACATATACCCCATAAGAGAACTTCCTTAATTCGATATGTATCCTTATTCTAACGCTAGTAATGTAAACATGGAAATGTACCGCGATATATATATATATTTCTTATTAAATTGAATGTAAACAATGTTGAAAGTTGTCATTTTATTATCCCTAATAACATGCTCATAGACGATCCTTGTTCTTCATCTATGGGCCTTTTTACGAGAGACTCCGTTTGATCTCCGAATACAAAAACTTACTAATCATTACTTAGATTCCCACCTTTTGAGTGGATTAGTTATATAAAATTCTTTGAATTCTGAGATTACCACTTATAATTATTTACGCTTGCCCAAGTGACATACTAGTATGCAGGCTCAAAAAAATTACAGGAGTTGTTCTTTTTTTTTTTCAATGCCAATTGTACTCCTTCGACAGGTAGATTATCGTTTTCTTGTGACCAAATTTCCCTATTCTCGCAAGTATGGAAGTATGTAGAGTGATTGGCTTAGATGTGAAGTCCAGACTGCCAGCATGAGCTGACAGATCACTCGGTGGACAGCGTTGACTACAGGGTGGTATGCTAGGTCGCCTCGGTTATTGGCGTAGAGTGTGGGGAGGTTCCACGAAGACCTACCGCTGCCACCAGCCATATACAAAATTTTTTCGTGCCTACAAATCAAAAGGCCGTAGCACACATTCAGTCCTTAAGGGACTTTTACACCACTTACCTACATCCATTGCGAAGGCACAGATGTGTTGACCTTATCTGCTCGCCCCAACCACCCAATCGACACTGAGGGCAGATAGTTTTCAGTGTCCCTATGCTGACCCGAGCTTTTAGAGCAGGAGCGGACCTGGTCGACCTTCACATTAAGAGGGCTCGGGGAGAGTGAGAGGAAACACGAAAACTTAGCGTATTACCATGTAATGATTCGTGTTTATTTAGCGATAACACATTCGAGAAAGTCTCTTAGCAATAAAACGTAATAAAATATTTCAGCTATGGAGCAAATATGAACATTTTAGCAAATGAAAGTGTCCATCCATGCCAGCTATACTTGCAATGTAAATCTTATTAGACAACTAATTAAAATTGAGGTACTGAAATTTATAAAAATACTGTAATTATGAACCGCATATAGCAATATTCCGGCAATGCAACGTTTATAAAGCATGTTTTTTTGCACATACTATGTATACAACTGACTTTGCATTCAGTAATGAAAAATTTTTATATGTATTTTAGGGAAAAAAAAAAATGTATAGATAATTTTTAGTAACAATAAACTGAAGAAACTAAACTTTTCTGCAGATACACTTACATATAACTGATTAATTCAATATATATAGATAAAAATTTGTTTATATAAATACAAAATTATTAAAGGCGACAACTTACATGATTTATTGTAGAGGATCCATCGCAGAGGCGCTTCCGAGAATTACCTTCTGCCTCTGTTAAAGAATATATAAATTTTCTTTTCTTGCAAAAGTTGCCTATACCATAAAGTGATAAAGTTACTATTTATGTCGAACATGTACATCATAAGAATAATTATCTCCAATTCTGGTTGATTTTCCAAATCTGATCCCAATAATTAATTGATGTGTATGAGTTGGGGAAGGACTCGGCCAATTTCCTGCCTTCATGCCATGAGGTTTACTACAGCGATCACACAGCTCGTAGTTACTTCACCGCGTATGACACGTACAGAGTTTCATAAAAGTTAGAAATCTTGAAATTGACTTTGTCTCCTGAATAAGCAATGTATAATGGAAGTCTCCCAAAAGAACGTTCTGCATCCGCAATTTCCGCGCTGGTATACCATCCATTCCTCGAATTATTATAAGGATAGGTATGGTCCCATCGGGGACCATAGAGAATGTTTAAATAGGTTACCTCGAAGATTTACGTGCAAGGCACCAGTCTTCTCCAATTAATATATTTTTCTTGTCGGTTTAGCCTTCTTGATTTTTCTCCTCTTCTAATCTCTTAGACCACCTTCCACATCCAATCTTTTTATCAGGATTAGGTACTCCTGAAACGGATTGGAGAAGCGAATTTTCATTTAACTCAATCGAGAACGAGAATATGAAGAATTCCTTCATGAAAGCAGCTAAATTCTAATTTCGGATCTCTTTCGATTTTCAGAAAAACTTGCCGAATATCTTCACGCTCATTCACCATCCTTTCTTATGAGGAATTAAAATTCAGCCGCCGATGCTTTTAATAATTTCCGATTCTTGTTTCCCCATAGGCCATGCACTTTTTCGCGGTGAAGATGAACAATCAGACAAATGTATACATTCTTCTTCTTCTTTTCTTTCTCGGGTGCGTTCGCGCATTTCGATCTCCATCCATGCAGAAGACAGTTCGCGCCCAGCTCGTGCTGCTACGGGTCGCTTAGACGTGTATCTAGCTCAGTGTAGCATATTGCTACATACACTACGCTACGACCATAACAGCGCAGAGTGGTCTAGACCACCCGTGGTTCAGACAACTCTGAAAAATGGTCGACTGAGCTAGCCGGTCTTAAGCATAGGCCTCATCGCTGCGGGCGCCCAACGTGTGGCTCGACCCACGACCCATGAAAGCATTTCGCGTTACTCCGTCTAGGTGAATGCTACAGGTTATTGTCTGATATGCTCGACACCTGACGCATCGAGGCACATCCCTGAAGTCCCGCCAGTCTTTGATCAGACCTCGACATCCCTCTCCGTGTTGGACATTGACATTGCATTGACAAGCTGGTAGCCCAAAAAATCCAGCCGGTCAATGCCTCTCTGCCTTCCTTCACCGAGATGAGCCGAGGGAACCCCACGGTCAGTAACCTAACCAACTGGTCACAGAGTTTCCTCAGCAGTGACATCTCACTCTGATCTCCGACCGACGCTTGTTCAAGGGTGTGCCCCCAAGGCGTCGTTGAAGTAGGGACGTTGCTGCTTTCCTTCCTTAAATTGCTAAAGACCGTAGACAGGGTTGAATTCCAACAGGTATACCACCCACCATTGACGAGGCAATAGGGAGGCTTCGCGATATCCTATAGTTTACCAGTTAAGCTGGCTAGATGCCTTCTTAGGGCTACCAGGAACTAGATTTGGTTCTATCATGACCGGTTGTTGCCGATTAACGAAATGTTGAAGACGGCCAGACAAAGAAAAATCCTCCTAATGAGTCCGATCCAGAAGGGATTGGAAAGAGTTTATCTACTCGTAAGCGATAGAGGTATGTTGACGAGGTTGAATACCAACAGGTATATCACCCACCATTGGCGAGGCAATAGAAGGGCTTCGTGATATCCTATAGTTTACTAGTTAAGCTGGCTGGATGCCTTCTTAGGGCTACCAGGATTGAAAGTGACATTAGCCGGATGACGTGTTCGAGAATATGAGTATCACGGCCTGATGTCTTTGGCGTGATAGATTCCTACCTTTTTCCCTGTAGATCTTCAAGCTCGTATAAGGAGTTTCCTTTCTTTGACTTGACCCGACACTTTATAAATTTTCGTCCTAGTTTAGCACTAGTCTGCTGTTGGAAATTGCTTTGGGAAAAATTCCGTCTGAACACTTCTTGACCCACTTTGAAATTAACAGGCTTCGCTCTGAGATTATAAGCTTTAGAACCCTGTTCGAACGCGTGGTGGAAGTTCTCCTGCACTCTCGCACGGATCAATCTCAATTTATTCTCAGCATCCATTCTCAGAGGCTCATTAAGAGTTCCAAGGCTCCTTAAGATGGAATAGGAGCTCGCATGCTCAATCATTTGCTGACCGAAGAGTGTTCGGTGGGGAGAGAAACCAGTAGCTTGGTGGAAAGAGCTCCACCCACTTTATGTGTTCCTTCCGGATGTATGCCCTAATCTCTGACAACAGAAACCTGTTCACTCGCTCTGAGGCGTTTGCTTGCGGCGAGTAAACTGCCGTTCGCAAGTCTTCACCCCATACTTATCCAGTAATCTGGCGAACTGAGCCGAGAGACTATCGTTTCCGGGACTCCGAACACATGGAATATTTCGGTTTCTATGAACTGGCACACATTGAGAGTAGATGCCTTTCTCATGGGTTTGAGAATCGGGAACTTTGAAAAGTGGTCAAGAACTATTAGTATGCAGACATTTCCTTTCACTGACCGAGAATATGGACCCAGAAAGTCGATGTACAGCTTTTGCCATGGTCTTTCTGTCACAGACTGGACTCCCATTGGTAGTCTAAGAATAGTATTGGGGGCTTTGGTCTCTTTACACACGTCACAGGCGCCTACGTACTTTCTGACATTAACTGTCATTCGTGGCCAGTGCAGGTGTCTTCTTAACTGTTCCAGTTTTTTTCCCAAGCCTCCGTGGCGAATCATGCGCTCTTGAAACAACCTCGGAGACAAGCCCTCGTGGAATCCAAAGCTTCCAAGCTTTTCCTCCTGAATCGGATCGCCTGTTCTCGGAATAGTCCGAATATTGACGAAGCCAGAAGCTGTCTTAACCTTATGCCTCAGGTCCTCCTATTCCAACGAGTTGAAATATGGCGAACTAAGGTCAACTTTCGGGCCAGGATCTTCAGGTGTTGACAAGCAATGAATTCGTGACAGCGCATCAGGAACGACATTCAGGCTTCCTTTTCGGTGTTCAATTGTGAAGTCGAAACCTTGAAGCTTCAAACTCCACCGAGCAAGTCTACCGCTGAGGTCCTTTTGAGACATCAGCCATTTCAAGCTCGCATGATCAGTCACTATCTTAAACGGCATAAGTTCTATGAAGGGCTGGAACTTCTGTACACTTAAAATTGCAGCTAGGCATTCCTGCTCTGTGACTGTGTAATTTCGTTGTGCTGAGTTGAAGTTTTTCGAGACGTAGGCTATTGGCTTCTCGTGGCCATCGTCATCTAGTTGAAGTAGCACTCCACCAATACCATGTTGGCTCGCATCGCACTGTATAATGAATGGCTTGGTGAACTCTGGGGTCACCAGCAACGGAGCAGAGGTAAGTTTTTGTTTTAGCACTTCCAGAGACGTCTGGGTATCAGGTGTCCATTGGAACTGATTTGGATTCTTCAAAGTGTTAGTTATGGAGGCAGTTAAATCAGCATAGTTCGGGATGAACCGTCTATACCATCCCGCCATACCTAGTAGGCGTTAGGCTTGCCGGACAGTTTTAGGTGACGGATAGTCAACTATGGCTGAAATCTTATCTGGGTCAGTTCTGATTCCTCCCTTCCCGACAATAAAACCCAAGTATTTAGTCTCCTTAATAGTGAGGCCAGCTTTCCTCAAACAATCTGCTACACGGGCTAGCAAGGTGAGATGAGAGTCAAAGTCTGATGACAGGATCAATAAATCGTCCAAGTAGACGAGGACATTCTCACGAAGATTGAAAGGAATGACCTTATCCATGAGGCGGCACGTAGTTTGTGGAGCATGCAAAGGCCGAATGGCATCACGGTGTACTGATAGAGAGGATGACCAGGTACAGTAAAAGCGGTCTTCTCTCTGGAATCAGTGTCTAGTGGTATCTGCCAAAGACGGGTCCATCTATCTGCGGTAGCGGATATGCGGCCTTCTTAGTAACGGAGTTGACCTGGCGTAAAAACAAAGCCGGACCTTTCCAGGCTTCCTCATTAGTACGACTGGAGAGCTCTAAGGACTCTGGCTCTCCTCTATCACACCCAACGATAACATTCGTCACAATTCAGCATCCATAACATTCTGTACGGCCGGTGAAATCGGATAAAACCTCTGTTTTATCGGAGTTGCGTCATTCGTTTCAATCCTATGGGTGACAAAAGATGTTTTTCATAAGCCCAACGAGGCGAAGGAAGGAAAAAGCTGTTTCGTGGCTTCAACACGTTGGTGCTCTAGAACATAAAGAACATGGCAGTCGGTGTCAGGAGTAGCTATTAGACTTGGTGTCACTTCTGCAACTATACCCAGGACATCTGGAGCTAACCCAAATAGACGCCAGAAGTCTTTTCCTAGATATAGTGCCTGTGTGAGCCCAGGAACCACGTAAAAACGCACGTTTTGGGTCTTACCACGGAAAGTGAGGTCCAAGTTCACATGACCATGCACAGTCGTCATGGCACCATTAGCTACTTGTACCTGTGTCCGATACCTCTTCCATTCGACTTCTGCTTCTGCGAGCTTCTCTAGAGCTCCGTGGCCTAAAATGCTGACAGTGGCGCCACTATCAAGTAATCCAGTCTCAGTTCGCCCGAGCAGTCTCACTTCGGCATACGGTCGAATGTCGTCTGGTATCGACACGGAAATGTGTGCCAGTTTCTTTCTTTTCTGTCTCATTCGTCGACAGTATTCCCGCCAACGAATGGTCAATCGTTTCTTTTTTGTTCTAAGGTCCAGGTCAGGATATATAATTCCAGCTAGCTCCGCCACTGAAGAAAAGATGCGGTCTCTTACTGCATTGTAATTCTGCAGACGCGTATGATAAGGCGACAGCGGATGTAAAACAGGCTCACGCTCACTAGTCATAGCAGAGCTTGGTGGCCGTTTTAATACAGAAACGCCAGGAGGCCGCATCTCTTGCTCAGTAACATTGCCAGCGAAAAGTGTTGTCAGTATTATCGGAACGTGAAAGACTCTTCCAGAGAATTGTCTAGTAGTGTCATGGGCTCCTCAGAGGTGGAAACAGGAGTTTGAAGATCTGCGGAGGAGTCTATTAGATTCTCCGTCTATATCAGTGAATTAGTGGGACGATCAGGTGGATGGTTGATATCACCAGAGTCACTGAATAATATCAACAGACATGTTAATATTTCGTCGTCGGGGCCTGCTGATGGAGCGGACCCTCCTCCTTGTTCAAAGCTTTAACTGGAGTGGTCATAGCAGTTGCCGTCCGGGACGTTGCAACTGGTCGAGAAAAGGTGTTGAGATTCCCGACCGGTCTCTCGTTTTTCTGTGAACAGGGTCTGCAGTTTGGTTTAAAGACATTCTTGCGTCCGCATCCATAACAGAACACCTGTTGTCTCTCTTGCAGACAGTCCTGATAAAAGTGACCTTGCTGATCACAATTCCAGCACACTGTTGCGTGTCTGGTTGAAATGGCTGACACGTCGCCTAAGGTGGTGTCACGGCCTGTTATTAATGTCAAGTCCGGGTTTAAAGACTGGCAGTCGTCAATCTCATTGGCTCGGTAAGGGCTCCAGCTACAAGCTGTAGCAATTCGCAGCTGTAGCAATTCACAGCTGTGTGGCTTGTATTTGAGTGACGAGTGATCTCAACTAGCCAATAGTATTGGTGGGGTGCAAACATATTTTGTTCTGGATATCTGGCAATAGATTGGATTTGATTATCTCCAAGAACTCACTATCCAGCATTGGAGTCTGCAGTTGGTCACGCAAATACACTAGATTTTGGTGGTATGTTGCAAAGGATTCTCCAGATTTTTGCCTGCGGGACATTAGCTGGACCCGCACCTTCAGAACGTCTTTGGGAACTCCCCATTCAGCTAGGAGAGCTGTTTTAACGTATTCCCAGGTTGGTGTGGAATTCAGTATAAGTAATGACCAATACCAATCCATGGCCGGGCCTGCGAGCAGTGTGCTCATGTGTCTGACCAGCAGGTCATAATCTCCTTCGAGCGCAGAGTGGGTGAGTGCTTCAACTCGGAAGATAAACTCATCCACTGAGAGTTTGGAGCTATCTCCACTATACGAGATGTTCCATCGTCGTATAGGGCTTTCAGATCGTCTTGACCATGCGTTTCGTTGAGGTCTGTCATTCTGAAACGGCGATGCCTGGGGAATATGATTGGGCCCTGGCCTCTGAGGACTGTCGGGTCTATTCTGATTGCCTGATGCGTTATGTTGTTCGTCAGCTGGTCTGGGCCGCTCTATCGAAGATCTAGGTTGTCCTATACGTGGTGGTGGTCGAAAAGTGTCTACGGGAGGCACGACAGGAGCTTGTCGAGGAAAATTGTTAAAGAGTTCGTTCCGCAGAGTGTTCATACTCTGTGTGATTCCCTCTCGAATAAAATCTTGCATCTGCATTCTCAAGCCAGCCATTAACGCTTCTGAAGCGACAAGGCCTTGGCCCTGTGCAGTAGGTAACGGACTATTCATCCTCGAAGTTGGATGTGAAAAGGTTGCGGAATGCAAATTGTGCAGTGTCGGCGATAAAGATGGACGATTTACGGGTGGAACCGTTAGTAGTGGTAGATTAAGGACTGGCATGGGCTGTCGTAGCTCTTGACTTCGAGGCTTCGTAGCAGTCCTTTTTGGAACAGCACCTGTATAAACAGTGAAGGCATACTGTGTAAGATGACACCTAGAATTAGGACAGTTTGACTGTTCACCGCAAGCATGCTTTGTGGAACACATCACCGCAGATGGTTTCCACTGGCTTTCTATTGGCGAACCAGTCTCCATCCTGACAGATGGTACACTGCCCAGGCAGCGTTGTCGGAATGTTAGTCTCCTGTGGTGGTGTTCGCACAGTAGCCATTGTACAAAATTGGAAGACAATTCAAGGAGAATTCGAAGCAATCAAAAACAATGGGATCAGATCTCACTGATCTTGAGATTCAAAAAAAATTTTATCAACGGAGGGCTGATGTTTATTTTAAAACTGACTATGCAACTTCAGTGTTGCCACTTTTCACAAGCAGGAGAAATCTTGATTCGCACCGGAAAAGATTCCAATAAATTTAAAAATTTAAAAATTCAATCAATAACTTAAAGATCTCTAATCTAGTTACAGAAAAACTGAATGAAGTTTGTACAATAAAAAACTTCGCCGCCTTGCTAAAGATCGACGCTCTAATTCAGGATTGATAATACTATACGCACCTGCAAAAGTACTCAAAAAATATAAACTGTAGCCTACAGTATCAAAAAAAAAAATTGTTATGAGCTAAACTCAAATTTTTCAAGTCGAACTAAGAAAAAAAGATTTCATACACTAAGCTCAACTTTTCGGAAAGCGAACTAAAAAAAAGACTTATCATACAATTCTCCCTCCCTCCAAGAGCCAACCCTCAACACAAAGGTGTCTCAGGCCCACTCTCTCTCCAATCAGGTCAGAAATCATACGACGAAGGTAAGTGATGTGAATGTGTGCATGAAGAGCTTGAGAAATCTGGGAAGAGTCAGGTTGGAGAAGCTAGAGACTGAAAATGATACTAGAGATTCTTCAGCCAGGCAGTTAGCGGTATGCCAACTCCTGATTACTGAAGGGCTCCATCATCACTTCCATCCTCCACCAACTCTTTCCTTCCTCTTCACCTGATTGTCATATCTAGCTAATCTGGTCAACTAGTTAGCTAAAAGCCAAAAAGTCGTCTCACAGGTTCACGACTCTGTCCAGACCGTTGGCCAACAGAGACATGCCTCCGTGGGAACACAATCAAAAATTTGTGAGGCTACCTACTATTTCCATAGCAGAAGGCCAGAGGGAAAGATCAACAATTAAAAAAATTAAAAAAAAAAACTTAAAAACTTGACAACTGTTCAGACTTGAGGCTTGACCAAAGTCAAACCTAAAGTCGAACTTCAATTCCAATCAACGATAGCAAAACTTTAAACTTTATTCATTTCAAAAACTCAAAAATTTACTTTAATTCAAACAAAATTTCATAAAAACAAAATAGCAAAACTTTAAAACTTTAACGTTACTCTACTGACAAAAACTTTAAATCACAAAACCAGATAGACTCAAGTCCGCATATAACTTCCACTGATTGTGAGATTACCGAGTCAGACAATTTAGCTAACAGCTAAATGTCCATATCTCCAAGCAAAAGTCACACTTATACTGCTGAAGTCTAACTGAGGTGGCCCCACGCTGGGCGATAATTTGTTATGGAAGTATAACACTATGGAAGCGCGCACAACTACAACTACTCTACAAAAAAAATTAATTTAGATAACAACACCAGTTAGACTCAGGTCCGCTTGTAACTTCTACAGGATATGAGACTACCGAGTCAGACCATTAGCTAACAGCCACATGTCCATATCTCCAAGCAATCCCAGTCCCCAGCATCAGTCACATTTAGACGCCGAAGTCTAACTGAGGTGGCCCCCCGTTGGCCGCAAATTTGTTATGGAAGTATGTAGAGTGATTGGCTTGGACGTGAAGTCCAGACTGCCAGCATGAGCTGACAGATCACTCGGTGGACAGCGTTGACTACAGGGCGGTACGCTAGGTCGCCTCGGCTATTGGCGTAGAGTGTAGAGAGGTTCCTCGAAGACCTGCCGCTGCCACCAGCCATATACAAAATTTTTTCGTGCCTACAAATCAAAAGGCCGTAGCACACATTCAGTCCTTAAGGGACTTTTACACCACTTACCTACATCCATTGGGAAGGCACAGATGTATTGGCCTTCCCTGCTCGCCCCAACCACCCAATCGACACTGAGGGCAGATAGTTTTCATTGTCCCTATGCTGACCCGAACTTTTAGAGGAGGAGCGGACCTGGTCGACCTTCACATTAAGAGGGCTCGGGGAGAGTGAGAGGAAACACGAAAACTTAGCACATTACGATATAATGATTCATCTTTATTTAGCGATGACACATTCGAGAAAGTCTCTTAGCAATAAAACGTAATAAAATATTTCAGCTATGGAGGAAATATGAACATTTTAGCAAATGAAAGTGTCCATCCATGCCAGCTATACTTGCAATGAAAATCTTATTAGACAACTAATAACTAATAGTAATAATAACAAAATTAATGTACTGAAATTTATAAAAATACTGTAACTATGAACCGCATATAGCAATATTCCGGCAATGCAACGTTTATAAAGCATGTTTTTTTTGCACATACTATGTATACAACTGACTTTGCATCCAGTAATGAAAAATTTTTATATGTATTTTAGGGAAAAAAATGTATAGATCCTTTTTAGTAACAATAAACTTAAGAAACTAAACTTTTCTGCAGATACACTTACATATAACTGATTAATTCAATATATATAGATAAAAATATGTTTATATAAATACAAAATTATAAGAGGCGACAACTTACATGATTTATTGTAGAGGATCCATCGCAGAGGCCTCTGTTAAAGATTATATAAATTTTCTTTTCTTGCAAAAGTTGCCTATACCATAAAGTGATAAAGTTACTATTTATGTCTAACATGTACATCACAAGAATAATTATCTTTTCTCCAATTTTGGTTGTTTTTCCAAATCTGATCGCAATAATTAATTGATGTGTATGAGTTGGGGAAGGACTCGGCAAATTTCCTGCCTTCATGCCATGGAGTTTACTACAGCGATCATACAGCTCGTAATTACTTCACCGCGTATGACACGTACAGAGTTTCATAAAAGTTAGAAATCTTGAAATTGACTTTGTCTCCTGAATAAGCAATGTATAATGGAAGTCTCCTCGCTGATATACCATCCATTCCTCGAATTATTATAAGGATAGGTATGGTCCCAGCGGGAACCATAGAGAATGTTTAAATAGGTTACCTCGAAGATGCACGTGTAAGGCACCAGTCTTCTCCAATTAATATATTTTTATCGTCGGTTTAGCCTTCTTGATTTTTCTCCTCTTCTAATCTCTTAGAGCACCTTCCACAGCCAATCTTTTTATCAGCATTAGGTATTCCTGAAACGGATTGGAGAAGCGAATTTTCTTTTAACTCAATCGAGAACGAGAATATGAAGAATTCCTTGATGAAAGCAGCTAAAATGCGCACAGAATCTCTGCACTTCCACTGTAATCTTTCTTTTTGGTGTTTTTTTTTCTCGATAATTTCGGATCTCTTTCGATTTTTAGAAAAACTTGCCGAATATCTTCACGCTCATTCACCATTCTTTCTTATGAGGAATTAAAATTCAGCCGCCGATGCTTTTAATAATTTCCGATTCTTGTTTCCCCATACTCCATGCACTTTTTCGCGGTGACGATGAACAATCAGACAAATGTCTACATTCTTCTTCTTCTTTTCTTTCTCGGGTGTGTTCGCGCATTTCGATCTCCATCCATACAGAAGACAGTTCGCGCCCACCTCGTGCTGCTACGGGTCGCTTAGACGTGTATCTAGCTCAGTGTAGCATATTGCTACATACACTACGCTACGACCATATCAAAGTACAACATATTAAAAATCCTACGTGAGTTTTTTTCTTTATTCTTCCTTTTTGTTTCTAATTAGGTGTACTCCTTTGTTACTTAAATTATCAGTTCTCATAATTGAATAAAATAATATCTACATTTTCAAAATTGGGTACATGATAAATTAACTGATGGTGTCCTTTCCTCTTTTTTCTTATTTTATGTATTGTTATGCTACCAATAATATGAATGTGGCAGTTTCTGAGAAATATGTACAAATAGTGTTTGTTTTTATTTTCTCCTTTATAGCAATTCGACACGCCTAGCCTAATTTGATTACCTTTTTGTTCTTAGTCTCGCCAATTAATAAAAATTCTCGGCAGTCAGGCAACAAAAACTACAAATCCTTGTAGACGGAATAGGAAGTTTAAATTCAACAGTACTCACCAGTATGATCTTTTTCTTGCACTTTGTTTCAAAATTTTTCTCTGCTTCGCTGTCCCGAGGAGACCTCCTAGAGTTGCTGCTGATAGTCCAGTCAAATAAGCCGAAAAAATGCTAAAGATCGCATTTAATTTGTTTCAGGCTGCAATTTTGAGGGTTGGTGTAGGGTGGTCCTGGGAGTATTGTCGCAAAAATGCAGCCTCGCAGGACCAAAAAAAAGGGGTGAAAGACAATAAAAACACCCCCGAACGCATGACAATCTATTTGCCGTACGTGCGGTTTGGAAGAGGTAAAATTTTTGTAAAAATTAAAAATGCTATATTATTCAGAATATGATTCTAAATAAAAAAGTCTATGGTGGCCAACCCCTATCTCGTAAGGGCGTGACAGGAAAACCGAAAGAATCTAAGGGTGGACACATCGCTAGATACACTAACATGTGTCCGATTACCGCAATCACCGCAGAAAGAATAAGGTAAAGATAGTGTTTACCATGCGCCGTCTCCCTTGCCCATACGCAGGATTCAGTTAAGTACAACTTTTGAAAATTAAAGTCAGAATTAATTTAATTTCTTAGAAGAGTGCTTATAAGCGATTAAAATATCACTTGGACACAAGAAAATATATTTTTTTTATTTTAATTCGATTTACGGGTGTAAAATTTCATCTGATTGGTTGAGTTTTACATATTTTTGTGTAGTAAACGTTTTAAAGGGTGCTCTAACGGTGATATACAGAAACACACAATTTTTTGTGCCACATGAAATAGCAAATCGCTCAGTCACACGTGGCCAACTCCTATCTCGTAAGGGCGCGACAGGAAAACAGAAAGAAGCTAAGGGTGGACACATCGCTAGATACACTAACATGTGTCCGATTACTTCTATTCTGCAACATTTTCGTTCAAGAGCTAGCAACCAAAAGAAGCGTGAATTTTTCATGGATGATGGAATGGAAAAACGGAGGGAGTTAAGAAAGTTATCGGATTATATGTTGAGCAATATTTGCGCTCATGTTTTGCTGTGGTGACGTACTTGGAACATTTTTGAATTTTTCTTAGAATTTTGGCTGGTTGTGCAAAGCAAGCCGAGATATGATGATTTTTGGTTTGAATGTTTTCTTTTTAGTTCAATATGGCTGCAGTTTTGCGCATTCGATGGTTTTTAGGGGTTTAGATGACTGCGATTGCGTAGGCGTGGGAAGAAAATAATGCATATGCATTTGTTGTTTGTTTTTAATTGTTCTAAAGGGTAGGATATGGGATTGCAGGCTACACAGGAAGAATGGGATATAATAAATTAATGGTATAGACTAGATGGGTGCGATCTGGGTTGGTTAGATGGTTAAAAATAGAAGCGTTACCTTATTTAAAAATTTATTACTGACAAATCATAGTTATATCAAATTCGCACGTGCTTTCTTTTTTAAAATATAATTAAAAAAAGGTGTACTAATTCCCAATATGATATAGTGCAATAATTGTCTCTTGCAATTTTCAAATCAAATTAAAAAGGATTTATTTCATGTACAAGCCATTTTTTAGCTGTACAACGTTGGGCAATATGAGACTAAAGATCATAATTATAGATTAACAAATCAGAAAAATTAACAATAAAGTCATTAGATTCATTATCTTGACTGGTTGGAAACCAGACCAGACACTTAATTATAAGTAATCATAAGAGTAATATTAGAATACATATAGGTAGTAAAGAGCAAATAAGATAACAGTAAGAGCAATCTTAGACTATGCAACTAATCACTAATCAAAGATATAAAGTGAAATGAGATAAAAAGGATAAAGTTATAATTTCACTACTACTAATAATAACACTACAGTTGTTCTTATATTACTGAGAGCAGCAAATTACCAGAAGTAAACATGTAAGGAGTAAAGTTATGTTTATAATTACTGGGTGACATTTGAAAACTTAAAGGCACACAATACGATAGAGCAACATAAAGAATTATAACTACATAAATAATTGTAACTATATTAATAATACCAACTTCGTGATAAAGATATCAATTGCTTAATCTAGGTTAACATAAATGAGTTTCATAACTATAGAAATTATGTTTCTTAGAATAACCAATTAATTGTTTTCAACTATATTATCATATGTGTATCCATTAGAACTATTAGTATGAAAAAATAAATTTTCCATTTTGATTATCTTTAACATTACCTTTTTTAAAGATATCAATATGACATTTACTATTTAATGTTATATTATTTTTATAATGAAATGGTCAATTACTAAAGTCCCGCATGGTGGAATTGCTCTTATTATTATCTTATTTTCTAATTTTTCTGATTTGTTAATCTATAATTATGATCTTTGGTCTCTTATTTCTCAACGTTGTACGTATAGCTAAAAAATGGCTTGTACTACATGAAATAAATCCTTTTTAATTTGATTTGATTTTTTGATTTGAAAATTGCAAGAGACAATTATTGCACTATATCATATTGGGAATTAGTAAACCTTTTTTTAATTAAATTTTAAAAAAGAAAGCACGTGCAAATTTGATATAACTATGATTTGTCAGTAATAAATTTTTAAATAAGGTAACGCTTCTATTTTTAACCATCTAACCAACCCAGATCCCACCCATCTAGTCTATACCATTAATTTATTATATCCCATTCTTCCTGTGTAGCCTGCAATCCCATATCCTACCCTTTAGAACAATTAAAAACAAACAACAAATGCATACAATCACATAAGATTATTTTTTTCCACGCCTACGCAATCGCAGTCATCTAAACCCCTAAAAACCATCGAATGCGCAAAACTGCAGCCATATTGAACTAAAAAGAAAACATTCAAAGCAAAAATCATCATATCTCGGCTTGCTTTGCACAACCAGCCAAAATTCTAAGAAAAATTCAAAAATGTTCCAAGTACGTCACCACAGCAAAACATGAGCGCAAATATTGCTCAACATATAATCCGATAACTTTCTTAACTCCCTCCGTTTTTCCATTCCATCCATGAAAAATTCACGCTTCTTTTGGTTGCTAGCTCTTGAACGAAAATGTTGCAGAATAGAAGTAATCGGACACATGTTAGTGTATCTAGCGATGTGTCCACCCTTAGCTTCTTTCGGTTTTCCTGTCGCGCCCTTACGAGATAGGGGTTGGCCACCATAGAATTTTTTATTTAGAATCATATTCTGAATAATATAGCATTTTTAATTTTTTCAAAAATTTGACCTCTTCCAAACCGCACGCACGGCAAATAGATTGTCACGTGTTCGGGGGTGTTTTTATTGTCTTTCACCCCTTTTTTTTTTGCCCTGCGAGGCTGCATTTTTGACACAATACTCCCAGGACCACCCTACACCAACCCTCAAAATTGCAGCCTGAAACAAATTAAATGCGATCTTTAGCATTTTTTCGGCTTATTTGACTGGACTATAATTAAAAAAGGGTTTACTAATTCCCAATATGATATAGTGCAATAATTGTCTCTTGCAATTTTCAAATCAAAAAATCAAATCAAATTAAAAAGGATTTGTTTAATCATATTGATACTACTTTGTGTGGGCACAAGATGGTGGACAATTCTTTATTAAAATCAGTTACACTAAGACGAGCTTTTAATAGTCTGTCAATCATACAGTGAAAAGATGCCATTTTTGTATTTTTTGTATTCCAAGGATGACAAGATTTAAAAGAAAGAGCGGAACCTATAGCCAAACCATCACTCTGAATGTAAAATTTCCCGTTAAATTGGAAATGATTTTGGTCAATGCACAGATCTATTAAACTAATCAATTGTAATGTTTTATTTTTGTCTAAGATTTCGGTTTCAATTTTTTTGTATAAAACATTTTTTTAATTTAGTTAGAGGAATCGACGGAAACAAATTACTTACATCAAATGAAATTAATTTAGCGTTATTAGGTATATATAAATCCTTAGTTTTTTTAACCAATTCTAGCGAATTTTTGATTGAAAATTTGGGTTTAAAGTGCATAAAAGTGGAGTCTATAAGCTTAACTGCAACGATTGCCAAGCTGTTTATATATGGAAGACAAAAAGATCTCTTAAGACAAGATTTTCTGAACACATAAAATCTAGTAAATCCAATAACCCGAACACTGGCTTTGCAAAACATCTACGCGATACTAAACATTCAGCTAATTTAAACGACATGGAACTGGTGCATTGCTTAAAAGGTGGAAAAATATTAGACAAGTACGAAATCTATGAAATCGGAAAGCAACAGAAGAATGGTACTTTTCTAGTTAATGACCAAATTGATTTCAGTAACAGAAACCATCTGCTAGACCTTGTTATTGTTAAAATTAGCTCTCAGAGCA
Organism: Dioctria rufipes; assembly: GCA_963924295.1. Lineage (NCBI taxonomy): Eukaryota > Metazoa > Arthropoda > Insecta > Diptera > Asilidae > Dioctria > Dioctria rufipes. Next base: position 97,462,824 of record OZ002742.1, on the reverse strand, counting down.
TCTAGCCAGCTCAATCAAAATTGATAATTAGTAGTCGTTTAGCCTTGATAATGTTCTGATCGAACGAAACGCGTCGGCTTTAATTTTTTGTTTTTTGTTTTTTTAATAAAATGACAAATATATTTATAAAGTTGAACATAAATTGCCAAGTATTTTTTTTAAATTATTTAAATTGCTTAAAATTTATAACACCTTACATAACGTGTAGCATGCTCCACCAAGTGCCCACACAAAGTAGTATCAATATGATTAAACAAATCCTTTTTAATTTGATTTGATTTTTTGATTTGAAAATTGCAAGAGACAATTATTGCACTATATCATATTGGGAATTAGTAAACCCTTTTTTAATTGACACACCGTATTATTATTATATTACTAATGGGCCATCCATCACGTCCAAGGTACGTCGTCTCTCTCCGGAAAAACTGGTGACGGCCAGAAAAGAATTTGACTTTTTATTAAAGCAAGGCATTTGCAGGCCTTCAAGTAGTAGTTGGTCCACGCCATTACACTTGGCAAGGAAGAAAAATGGTTACTGGAGACCTTGTGGAGACTACAGGCTGTTAAATGCTCGTGCCGTTCCCGACTGCTATCCCACGATTTCGTTTACTATATGCAAGATAGCAAATATTTTTCAACTTTAGATCTGACTAAAGCCTACCACCAAATTCCCATTGAACCCGAGGACATTCCAAAAACTGGTATTTGCACACCATTTGGACTTTTCGAGTTTACACGCATGACTTTTGGTCTGTGCAATGCGGCACAAACCTTTCAGAGGTTCATTCACAATGTGCTCCAGGAATTTACATTCTGTTTCGTCTACCTCGACGACATTTTAGTCGCCTTCCGAACTAAATCAGAGCATTTCATCCATTTAAAGACAATTTTTACGCGGCTAACTGAATATGGACTAATAATAAATGTCGACAAGTGTACCTTCCTACAATCCCCAGTCAAATTCTTAGGTCACCTGGTTACAGCTGAGGGGATAAAGCCTTCACCCGAACGCGTGGCAGTCATTGGAAATTTTAAAATGCCTAAAACCGTGAAAAACCTACGTCGTTTTCTGGGCATGATAAATTTTTATCGCAGATTCCTTCCACATGCGGCCAGTCATCAGGCCCTTCTTAACAATTATTTGACAGGTCCTAAGAAGAATGGAGTTCAAATCATCAACTGGTGTACGGAGGCCATAAAAGCTTTTGAGGAAGTAAGATCTCAGTTGTCTCAAGCAACTCTCCTAGCTTTTCCCATCCTTTCAGCCGATCTAGCGTTATACGTGGACGCATCAGATTCAGCCATAGGAGCCGCACTCTACCAAAAAATTGAGAGCTATTGGCAACCACTAGGGTTTTATTCAGTCAAATTAAACAACGCTCAGCGTAATTATAGTGCTTACGACAGGGAACTATTAGCCGCATACCAAGGCATATAATATTTTCGATGCCACTTAGAGGGAAGAATTTTCACTTTATACACGGATCACAAGCCTGTGATATTTGCATTTAGGCAAAATCCAGAAAAACCTTCCCCCAGGCAATTACGCATTAAGATTTCGTAGGGCAGTTCACTACGGACGTAAGGCACATTGTAACGAACCATTTGATTCGTTCATAATTTAATATCTAATTTTCTTGTAAAACAAAATACGGCCCCGACTTTACTTAACCAAATACAGTCCTGACTTCACATATGATCCCAGTAGCATTTATTTCGCCACTCAACAAGCTCCCAGTTACAATTGCCCCGCCACTCCACCAACCTTTGAGAGAAGCTCCCGAGGGTATAAAAGTCCCAGCACAAGGCCTGACAAGGCAGTCTTTTCCCGGACTCAACCGAGTAAGGTCCTCTCGGTACCCTACATCTAGCTGCCGTGCCGTATGGCTGTAGCTATATTCCACCTCCCGCTACCGTGCCGTATGGCTGCAGTTGACTTCCTATAATATTCCTGTGTATCTGCCGTGCCGTATGGCTGTAGTTATATAAGTTCCCGTACCGTTTCCTCCTTCAGCTGCCGTGCCGTATGGCTGTAGCTGTTACCATACCTAAATATTCCTTCTAGCTGCCGTGCCGTATGGCTGTAGCTCTGTTCCACATGATATTCCTGCGTAACTGCCGTGCCGTATGGCTGTAGTTATATATGTTCCCGTACCATTTCCTCCTCCAGCTGTCGTGCCGTATGGCTGTAGCTGTTACCATACCTAAATATTCCTTCTAGCTGCCGTGCCGTATGGCTGTAGTTATGTTCCTTAAAATATTCCTTCTAGCTGCCGTGCCGTATGGCTGTAGCTCTGTTCCACATAATATTCCTGTGTAACTGCCGTGCCGTATGGCTGTAGTTATATATGTTCCCGTACCGTTTCCTTCCCTAGCTGCCGTGCCGCATGGCTGTAGCTGTTACCATACCTAAATATTCCTTCTAGCTGCCGTGCCGTATGGCTGTAGCTCTGTTCCACATAATATTGCTGTGTAACTGCCGTGCCGTATGTCTGTAGTTATATATGTTCCCGTACCATTTCCTCCTCCAGCTGTCGTGCCTTATGGCTGTAGCTGTTACCATACCTAAATATTCCTTCTAGCTGCCGTGCCGTATGGCTGTAGCTCTGTTCACATAATATTGCTTGTGTAACTGCCGTGCCGTATGGCTGTAGTTATATATGTTCCGTACCGCTTCCTCCTCCAGCTGCCGTGCCGTGTGGTTGTAGCTGTTGCCCTAACTAAATATTCTTTCTAGCTGCCATGCCGTATGGCTGTAGCTCTGTTCCACATAATAATCCTGTGTAACTGCCGTGCCGTATGGTTGTAGTTATATATGTTTCCGCCCCGCTTCCCCCTCCAGCTGCCGTGCCGTATGGCTGTAGCTGTTAACCTGTCTGATTATTCCCCCAGCTCCCAGTATGCCCGGTCTAATAATATCTGTAACAAACAACTGAACCTCTCTAACGAACAACTAAATCTATCTCTCTCTCTTCGGCAGTAAAAATGTATATAGGTATAAATAGAAGATATTATGTATTAATAAGATTAAGAAAATATACTCTGTATATGATAAGATCCGAAAAATAAAGAAATATTATATTTTGTAACTAAGTCTTCTCAATTATTTAAACCTTGGATTACTCCAGAGCTCCCGGCAACCCCTACCATTGGCACCACAGTAGAGAAAGTCAGTTACAAAATTTGGCCCCCGAGCAGGGACCAGAAAATAATCAGCCGAGGGACCAAAAACGGTAGACCCATTTAGAGAGAGAGAGAGAGGAGGCATACATTGCATATAATATACAAGTTCCTGACAAGTACCAGTAAGTTAATAACTAATAGTCAAACCGTGCACATCTTGAGGTTCATAACCAGCAGCCGAAGTAAATAATTTATAAAATACTAGTTCCTGACAAGTACCAGTCAGTTAATCACTAACAGTCAAATCGTACACATCTCGAAGTTAAAATTATAGTTCCTGACAAGTACAAATCAGTTGATTACCAGCAGTCAAACCGTGCACATCTTGAGTAAGAGAATACGAACCAAACTTTTTATGGATAATGACCGAAAAAAGGAATATGGACACCGTGAATCACCTGCGAAAGCCATCTATCAACCAAGGGAAATATAGATACGCTTCGCAAAAGGCTGATGGCACATCTCAACAGCCGACCAGGCGACAACCAGCAATGCGAACCGGACAACAGAAGCCGAGAAAAATATGTCAACCCGACAGTAAACGATGCCAAACCAGAAGAAAATGGTACATCTCCTGAGCTCGTGGATCGAGTACGTAAATGGGGCACACACTACGATGGTGGTAAAGACGTCTATGGATTTTTAGAACGAGTGGAGGAACTCACGGAAGCTTACGGAATTCCTAAAAACAGTCTCCCCGGTACCAGCTCAAGTTGGAGGAAGAATTCCGATCAAAATGCATGGGACAGAACGAAGGTATCCGTGAATATATTTCCGCCATGCAAACACCAAATAGACGCATTGGTATGACAACACCAGAACTGCAAATAGAGCGCATATATTTAAACTTAAAACCGGAATATCGCTTGTATATCCGCCGCCAAGATTTCAGCACCATCACCGAACTGCAGACTTTGGGTGAAGAGTACGAATCGATCCGAGCAGAACAAGGTGGTTACCGTTCCTCAATAACAAGAGAAGTTTCAACATGAGTTCGACTATTGCTCTCTTCTACCACAGTGCATCCCAGATATGATAAAAATACTTGCTGTTGGAAATGTGGTGATGAAGGTCACGCTCGTTTTCAGTGCCAGAAACGTCCGAGACTACTCTGTTCACGGTGTGGTACATTGGGAATAGCAAAAATTGTCAATGCCAGGGAAATGAAAGTCGGACCGTGGAAAACCGAACAAGCCCCTACGGTCCAAACGGAGACGGGCACCAGTAAACAGTTCCAATAAAAACAGCATAGATAAAAACAACCGACCTTTCGTACAAATCAAAATTTTTAACAAAAATTTCACCGCCTTACTAGACACCGGAGCTATGCTGTCTTATGTAGGAAACGTAATGACCGGAATTTGCAAACAACACAACGCCAAAGTTATCAAAGTACCAAAACATAAAATTTGTTTAGCCAATGGAACATTTGATAACGTCTCAGAAGCCATATCATTAAATTTTTAGATTAACGAATGGAAAGGGAATCATGATTTCCATATATTACACACACTAACTCCAGCAATTGTGATTGGGATGGACCTGTTACATAAGTGCGGCCTCAAAATGCTTTTATCCAACATACCAGAAATTACAAACACCAGCAACATCCTAGAAGTGACCACTATCCAGCAGGTCGAAATAAATACTTTATCCGAAGCCTAGATGTTAACACATTACGGTCCGCTGTGTTCCACATTAAACTTCATATGAAGTCCGGGCGAAGTTCCATCTCAGATTTGGCTGAAAGTTTCACAGTTGGTAGGGAATACCAAAGTAACTCACACACATTTTTTTGTTTTCTCCTACCACCCCCCCACAATTTTACAATGAAGCATAATTTATCAAAAAATGATATCTCGAGAAAGGAGCAACCGATTTTTCTGATTCAAATGTCAAATGAAGCTTAATGCTTTATATTTTTTGTAAAAACATATACCAGCACCGACCGAACATTTTTTCTGTTAATAATAGTATTTAAAAAAAGAAAATAGTATTATTCACTAGTGAGGACCTCTAGCATTTTTTTCTATTTGTGTAGTGAAGCTAGAAATTTTATCTATCTATGCACAAAAAATTGCGATGATATTCGGCTTTGTTTTTGAGATATGACTTTTGAACGTCACCGTATACCCAAAGTAACCTGTATGGGAGCAAGCACTGTACTGAGGGGAATGTATTTTTTTACTGTGGACCTCTAGCACTTTTTTTGTATTTTTGGTTTGAAATAGCAGACAAATTAAGGATTAAAATGCCTATAATAGCACGTTGAAAATGGTTCAAGAAAGTGTTGGAGGTGGCATCACTTAGCAAAAATAACGGTTTTTGGCACCAAATCGACCGAAAAGTGGGGTGGAAAAGAAGTAACAGATTTTTTGTTATGTACTCGTTGAGACCTTTCCAAAAATTACCCACATGGCGGGATTAGGAAGAAAGTAAAAATCGCGATTTCAAAAATCAAATTTGGAAATTTTCGCAGGAGTTGTCGCGGTTAAATTGGCTCAGAATTTAAACAAAAGCGCCAAATTCATTCGGATCTTCCGGAAATTTCGTATATATAACCTCCTAAGAAGCGTCCATCCATAAAAACATATAAAATTGGATTTAACGACAATTCGATTAAGCAATTTTCGAAATGAATTTTTCAGACAGAAATTTTGGCCATCGAAAATTAATTTTCACAACGAATTTGGGAGGGGAAGGAAAATATTCTCAAAATATCAAAAAAAAAAGATCACAAAAAGAGTAGCAAAAGTAATGTTGCAAATCAGAAAATATTTAGTCGAGATTTTGGGTGGGGGTGGTTTGCTTGATTACGACGTCGCTGTTAGAATGAAACACTAAATACTTTTCGTTGTGAAATTGTGGAAGGAAGGAAATTACGATAATTTACGTGAAACAATAATGCTCTATCCACCGAAATAGTTGAATAAAAATTGAAGAACCAATTACGAAATATGAGTAAAAAATTTTTCGCAATTGTGTAAATTGAATTAAAAATATTTTATTAGTACAAATTATTTACATAATAGTAATAACTACTCTGTTTCATAAAATATCCTAATAAGTATAAGTAAAAGAAATAACAAAAATGTTACATAATTTTTGGGTTCAAAATTAAAACTATGTAAGTGCGTATTGAAATGTGAATCTTCTGATGAAAGCAAAATTTTTATTTAGTATTTTTGCTTTGAATGATATGCATTGTAACATATACCAACATGCAAAGGAACTTTGCAATGTTTGCACATCAATGTTGTCTCCTTACGGGATTTATGCAAAATACAAACTCTACAGACCCTTCTAGGCTGATTTATATTTTTTCCTTTAGGTATTTGAATGAGTTGATGCTTTATGGAATCCTTAGATATTCGATCGACTGGATCAGAACGAATTCTAGAAATAGATGCCTGCATAGAGGATGTAGATGGGGCTTCGGGATCTTCAGTTTCCATTTGAGTAATCTCCAACCATGCCTTTGCCATATTCATGTCCTGATTGTTGTTGATTGATTGTTGTTGAAATGGAGAAACATGAGGATTTCTTTAAATCGATTCCGACTCATGGTTTTTCCAAAAATTGGCGTTTCTATAAGTTTGTCCGTCGACCAATAATCATTCAATGTACCTTTACGGACTTGACCCATAATGATGACCAATCCAAACCATTTTTTTAATTCTACTACAGTAACGTCAACCCGTTTGACAGTATTTTTGATTACCTTATATTTTTGCTGATTTTGAGCCCTGTATTTGTTAATCTCTGAAGCAATTATTGCAAATAAATCATTCCCGATGAACAAAGCTGTTACATTTTCCACATTGGTGACATATTCCGGAATTTCTTTCACTCCAGGTGCTCCTTCAAAATAATTATTATTTCTTGGAATATCTCTATCTTTCCACTCCACTGAAATATTTTCATCATCACTATCTTCATCGGTTGAATAAGATAGATGCATCATACGTGCTGTGGACGAACCGCTGTCACTATCGTTTTCTGAGTCACTTCTGCAATCATCTGGCTCATCGGATCAGTTGTCTTCAAAGTTTTCTTCCAAAAATGCATCATTACCCTCAGCCATATTTTTGGAGTTCAACACAAAAACGTTAGAATTTAAACAAATGACAGAAAATAAGTAAAAGTCACAAATGTTCAAACCCTTTCGAAAAAAAAAATTAACCACTTTTGAAAATATTTAGAATCAATGTCAATTCAAATTATAAGTTCAAAATGTATATACTCAATAGCCCAATAGTACAATAATAACCGACTAATAGTAGAAAGAAAAAAGTGTTATAAAAACACGACATATCTGAAAAGGACATTACAAATTGTACATGATTTAATCACGCTTCTTCCTGGACGAGGAATAACTAAAATTATACAAATATGTACAGAAATGTGGTTTTAACTGGAATCCAAACATAGTGTTTTTCCGCGAAATGTGCGCCCTGCAGTGGGTTCTGAGTAAGGAAAAAAATTCATACTAATCTGTTTGTTTCTTTTTTGCTATCCGCTAATAGATGTCATGCAAAATATACAGGGTGGTCCACAACTGAAAGTCCACATGCCGGGAACTGATACAAGGCCTTGAGTTATGACCGAAACTGTATAGCAGGGTTGGGGTGGGGAGCGGTAAGGGGATTTTAATTATGTGTACTTCTTCGTAACACCCTGTAACACTTTTACTATACACTATAAAGATAGTTAAAGTCCTCCAAGACAGCGACCTGGGGTTTCCAAATGTTGAAAAAATCGTGTTTATCGTCCTTTTTGGCGGGAAAATTGGAAAACTTTGGATAAATTTTAGAATGTTTTTATTCTGTCGAGCTGTAACTCCTGCCCCAATAGTAGTAGGGTAAACCTTTCACCAAACGCTTTCATTTGATGCCCATGTCAAGTGTTTTGTGAAGAAAGAGGTAATCCGCCATCTTGTTGCGTCCACCATATTGTGTTTAGAATGACGCAACATAGCTTATCGTATTCTGCTCGTCAAACCCTTTTATTTGATGCCCATGTCACAGGGGTTGTGAAAAAAGAGGTAATCCGCCATCTTGTGGCGTCCACCATTTTGGGTTTAGAATGACGTCACATAGATTATCGTATTCTTCTACTCGTCAATCCCTTTTATTTGGTATCAATATCAGAAGGGTCGGACCATAAATAACAAATTACGACCGCCATCTTGGCGCCGCCATTATAAATTTTTACTATATAAAATCGTTGAAGTGTATTGTCATCGAAACTACATGTATGTTCAAAATTTCAACCCAATCGGTTAAGTAGAAGTAGTTGAAAAATCCGCCGGAATATTTGAAACTAACAAACAAATATACGAAAATGAAGCTAAATAAAACCTATTCTATTGACTTATTTGTAAAAAAAATAATTAATTATACACTTCTATATTTTGAAATTTATTTTTCAAGTTACTAAAATATTTACAAATGTATACACTTCCATCTCTTCAAAGAAATTTAAATCTGTATCATGTTGTTATGACATTTTTTTGAACATAAATATACAATATTTTTAACACGCGTAAACGCGGGAACGGCCTGTTCGGAAAGTTCTGCTATCCCGCGAAAACGCGTGAACGGACCGTAACGTGTTAAGGGGATTTCTAGAGACAGAGTTAGCGAAATTTGACAAAATAAAAGGTACAACAACGCTAGTAGAACACAAAATTCGATTAAAAACGGACCAACCAATGAAACACAGATACTTTCCAAGAAATCCAGCTATGCAGAATATAATAAATACCGAAGTAAATCACATGTTATCGGAAGGTGTAATCGAGCCAGCCAGTAGTCCATATAATTCACCAGTGGTATTAGCACGGAAAAAATGGGACATACCGTTTTTGCATTGATTTCCGGAAGGTCAACGAGATCTCAATAAAAGATGCATACCCGTTGCCTCAAATCAATCATATTCTAGATAAATTGAGAGAGGCAGAATATATTTCAACACTGGAAATGCACCAGGGCTATTGGCAAGTACCATTAGCTACGGAAAGTAAACCCATTACTGCATTTACCGTACCAGGCAGGGGATTATTCCAGTTTACCGTTATGCCATTCGGACTTCATTCCGCACCAGCCACATTCCAACGTTTGCTAGATACCGTGATTGGACCAGAAATGGACACCAGAGCTTTTGTATATCTTGACGATATAATTATCCTCGGGAAAACCTTCGAGGAACACTTAGATAACTTGAAAGAGGTATTCACCCGTCTCCGAAGAGCGAATCTGCGTTTAAATCCAGATAAGTGTAACTTTTGCCAACAGGAATTAATATACTTGGGACATGCAGTTACGTCACAAGGAATCAAAACCGACCCAGGAAAAGTCAAGGCAATAGTTGAAATATCAGCACCAACTACACTGAAACAACTGCGCCAATTCCTGGGCATAGCATCTTGGCATAGACACTTCATCCAAAATTTCTCAAAAATCGTAGTACCCCGCAATCTTCTGTTAAAAAAGAAACAGAAATGGATATGGGGACCAGAACAAGAGAAATCATTCCAGACCCTGAAGAAAAACTTAACAGAAGCACCAGTTCTAACCTGTCCAAACTTCGAGGTGCCATTCATTTTACAAACAGATGCAAGTTTCGAAGGGCTTGGAGCAGTACTATCACAGATAATCGATGGAAATGAACATGTGATAGCTTATGCCAGCCGTACATTAAATGAAGCCGAGAAAAAGTACTCAGTATCAGAAAAAGAGTGCTTAGCAGTAGTGTGGGGCATCCGTAAAATGAGACCATACCTAGCAGGTTATAAATTCACCGTAGTGACAGACCATCAGGCATTAAAATGGTTACAGACTTTGGACAATCCATCCGGAAGGTTAGCTCGCTGGGCAGTAGAGATTCAACAATATGAATATGAAGTCAAATACCGGAGAGGAGTACTAAACAAAATAGCAGATGCTCTTTCTCGTCAACCAATACCAGAAAAGGAGATTGCCACTATTACACCCGAAACAACTTGCGCTTGGTATAGAGAAAAATTCAATCCAGAAAGTTTCCCAAACTATTGTATCCGAAACCGGAAGTTATATTGTTATATAATAGACCGAAATCATTTTAATGAACCAGATCCCGAGCAAGAGTGGAAACTTTGTATACCGAAAACACTCAGAAACCAGATATTATACGAAAACCATGACGCACCAACCGCTGGACATTTGGGAGTGGCTAAAACTATAAATAGAATCTCCAAATTATATTATTGGCCTGGCATGTTTCGAGAGATAGCAAAATATATACGTAGTTGTACTACATGCGCACAATATAAACCAGACCAACAGAAAACTGCAGGAAAGATGTACACGCTACAACCTACAAATTCTTGGAAAATAGTAAGCTCAGATGTGATTGGACCTTTGCCTAGATCCAGACACGGCCATACAATGATTCTCGTATTCCACGATAAGTTTACAAAGTGGGTCGAGATTCAACCTCTCCGACAAGCCACCGCACCAGCAGTAGTAAAATCGTTAAAAGACCGCATCATTTCAAGATTTGGATGCCCGAAAATCATTATCACAGACAATGGGCCTCAATACACCAGCAAATTATTCTTAAAAACTCTAAAAGAGTTCAATATACAACATCGACCTACACCACCGTACACACCCCAGGCGAATCCTACGGAGCGCGTAAATTTCAATTTTCAATTTCAATTTTCAATTTATTTGATTAAGGCATTGTACAATGAAGATGCGGGATCTTATTATTAGTACAAGTTCAAAAGTATATACAAAAGAAAGAAAAACAAAACTTAACCTATCGAAACTCCAAAATATTGAAATAATGAATACATGTCAAAAAAAAAAAAAAAAAAAAAAAAAATAGAGTGATTCACACAATGATTGCATGTGAAAACAGACCATCGTAACTGGGACCAATACAATCCTGAATTTATGTTAGCAATTAACACCAGTACTCACGACTCAACTGGATATACACCAGCGTATTTAAACTATGGAAGAGAACTACGACTACCAACAATACGATCCCAAGAATCTTGTGTTACTCCGCTGATAAAACAAAACATGATAATGTCCGATATTCATGAATTAGTCAGAAATAACTTATATAAAGCTTCCGAACCACTACAATTTGAGACGTAGAAACTGGGAACCAGCTATAGGTGACTTAGTAATGAAAAAGGAGCACCAACTATCGTCAGCTGTAAAATCATTCTCAGCCAAATTAGCTCCGAAATTCTCCGGTCCCTACAGAATTAGAAAGAGAATATGACCAGTAGTATTTGAACTAGAGGAAGAACAGACCAGCAAGTCTAAAGGTGTTGTACATATCAAAGATATGAAATCACTGCCTTCTCCAAACTATATAAAGGAAAGCAGAAATCAAATAAACATGAGTAATAAACAGGTCATCAAGATGAGCGCACCAGGAAATAAAAATTTAAAGCCCAGTATCGGTAAGACATTATCATGACCAACAGTAAGGAAAAAGACCTGTCCTCCAAAAGTCATAAACCCCAGAAGGAAGGCACCAACAGCCACTGCTGTAATGGCCCTACATGGAGTCATACCACATAATCGGACACAGCCTTTTCTACGGCCAGCCTTAATAAAACAAAAAAGGATATTTCCAGAAGTAATGCAGAAAGGGGTGGTTATATTTGCTGGAGAAAAACCACCACCAAACAATACATCTATAGCCGAGGACGCGTCAACATCTAAAAATATTTCTCCTTCAAAAATACTGCCGCAAGAGACTACAAAAGATGGGAATCTACTACAACTGGATTTAAGCATCTCTAGTGATGAATCATCTTTCGAAATAATACCTGAACAGCATGACAAAGTAAACGATGCCCCGTCAGTAAGATTTCCACTTACCGAAATATCACAAAATACAACACCAGTAACCTCGCCATCTGAAAATATTGCACTTATGGAAACTACAGAGGAGTAATAACCATACCATCAGACGAAGTAAACAACACCCCGCCAATAAGATTTCCTCTTATGGAGATGCCACACAATAAAAATCAACCAGAAGATGAACACTGGATTAAAAATCCAAAACATGGAGTGAGTTCTTCAATAACCGTAAAAGAGTGACTCACATTATTAACCATCAACGTCATACATTCCTCTGTACTAAAAAGGGAGAGATATTGGTTCACCGAAACCGTCCAGTCAACCAGTAATCAACCATTACCACAACCGAATGAAGTTATTTATTTTATTTTATGAATGTATTAGTTATAGTTTGTAAACAAATAAATTTGAGTTTTATCTTATAATTGAATTGTATTAGGGAAACTGGTATTTTATTTTATTTTTATCCTCTACCGAAGAGAGGGGAAGATGTAACGAACCATTTGATTCGTTCATAATTTATTATCTAATTTTCTTGTAAAACGAAATACGGCCCTGACTTTACTTAACCAAATACAGCCCTGACTTCACATATAATCCCAGTAGCATTTGTTTCGCCACTCAACAAGTTCCCAGTTACAATTGCCCCGCCACTCATCCAAGCTTTGAGAGAAGCTTTAGAGCTTTGAAGCTTCCGAGGGTATAAAAGTCCCAGCACAACGCCTGACAAGGCAGTCTTTTCCCGGACTCAACCGAGTAAGGTCCTCTCGGTACCCTACATCTAGCTGCCGTGCCGTATGGCTGTAGCTATATTCTTCCTCACGCTGCCGTGCCGTATGGCTGTAGTTGACTTCCTATAATATTCCTGTGTAACTGCCGTGCCGTATGGTTGTAGTTATATATGTTTCCGCCCCTTCCCCCTCCAGCTGCCGTGCCGTATGGCTGTAGCTGTTAACCTGTCTGATTATTCCCCCAGCTCCCAGTATGGCCGGTCTAATAATATCTGTAACAAACAACTGAACCTCTCTAACGAACAACTAAATCTATCTCTCTCTTCGGCAGTAAAAATGTATATAGGTATAAATAGAAGATATTATGTATTGATTGAATTTCTTGATGGCACTTGTTTAAATTTCTTCATGATTAATTGAAAACACTTGTTAACTTTTAAACTATTTATTAAAAAGTCTTTTTATAAGAGATTCAGTCGATAGCCTGATGATGCCTCGATAGGGCGAAACGCGTCGCACTCTTATAAAAAGACTTTTTTAATAAATAGTTTAAAAGTTAACAAGTGTTTTCAATTAATCATATTATGTATTAATAAGATTAAGAAAATATGCTCTGTATAGGATAAGATCCGAAAAATAAAGAAATATTTTGTTTTGTAACTAAGTCTTCTCAATTATTTAAACCTTGGATTACTCCAGAGCTCCCGGGAACCCCTACATTGGGACCACAGTAGAGAAAGTCAGTTACAACATTGCAGGCAAAGATAATATCGTCGCCGACACACTTTCACGATTAGACGAGATTCATTTACCCAGCGTTATAGATTTTGGAGCTATCGCAGACATCCAAATTGAGGACGATGAGTTAGACAAACTAATAAAACATTCCCAATATAAATTCGAGAAATTACCAATTTTCTCCACAAATAAGCAATTGTACTGTGAGGTTTCCCCTATAGGGACCAGACCTTTTATTCCACGCAAATTTAGAAAGCAAATGTTCGATTCAGTACATAACCTCGCTCACCCTGGCATTCGCACGTCAAACAAAATCGTTACATCCAGCTATTTTTGGCCGTCCATAAATAAAGATGTAAACTCCTGGGCTCGCGCTTGTTTGACCTGCCAGCAGAACAAAGTGTCAAGGCATGTCAAGATCACTCCAGGCTCTTTTTCTTCATCTTCACATCGCTTTCAAAACATACACATCGACATCATAGGTTCTATGCCTCCATCTGAAGGTTTTAGATACTGTCTTACGATCATTGACAGATTCACCAGATGGCCCGAAACCATTCCCCTCGAATGTATCGATGCTGAAACAGTAGTGGAAGCTCTCTGCCAGAACTGGGTATCTCGTTTCGGAGTTCCCAGAACGATTATCACAGACCAGGGGCGTCATTCGAGTCTTCACTCTTTGCTGAGCTTTTCAAGCTATTGGGCTTCGAGCGTAACCGAACCACAGCCTACCATCCCCAATCCAATGATTTTCTCGAACGCTGGCACCGGACACTGAAGGCAACAATAATGGCTTACATAGACAAATCCTGGTCAAAAATTTTACCTTTGGCGTTACTAGGGCTCAGGACAGCTTTTAGAGAGAAGTTTCAGGCCACCTCAGCAGAACTAATCTACGGTGACAGCTTACGACTGCCAGGGGATTTCCTTCACAGCTCATCAAGACTTTCACAAAATGACTTCATAATCTCTCTACGAAACATCTCTTCGGACATAAGACCCGTTCAGGCCTCAAACCATTCTCGGCAATCCCTTTTTAAATTCAAAAACCTGGATAATTTCTCCCATGCTTTCATACGAACAGACTCGGTTCGAGCTTCTCTCCAACTTCATTATGAGGGTCCTTACGAGATCATCGTCAGCAAAGATAAATACTTCACTATGAAAGTAAAAAATAAAGGGGTCAACGTTTCCCTAGACAGATTAAGGTCTTACTTTATGGAAACAAACATCGAGTTTCATCAAAACCAGCAAAACTTGAATTGCGACTCGTCATTAATACACTCACCACCAAGAGATGAACAGCCGGTTCAGCCAGTGTCTGAAGGCTCGTCTCAGCCAGTGCCTGAGAATTCAACCACCAACATAGACACCGATACCACATACAATATTACAATCCCAGAAACTCAAGTCTCACGACAAGCACATACCGATACACAACTCACACGTACCGGTAGGACCTTCCGAAGTGTTAGGTTCCTTCCTGATGGAAACACAATCCTACAACCACAAACCACTAGAAGTGGACGAACCACACAACCTCCGCGCAAATTTAGATATCGCTAAACCAGCGGTTTCATGGCGGGGGAGTGTTGTGGCGACTTGACGACGTCAGGCGCGGCGTTTACGACCTTGGGCAGCCGAATTAAATCTGTTCGCTTTTCGCTAAACTCATCGAAGGTCACTTTGAGAACTAGAAAACAGTATGTGTAAGTAGGCTGCGAAATAGATGTAAGAAAACAAAAATAGAAAGAATTCATTGTTCCGTGAGAAGTTAGTGAAATTACAAAGGATGCAGTCATAAGTTTTAAAATAATTTTAACAAGTTTAATTATAACGTTTGATTTTTCTGCTCAAATCTGGGTGATCAATAAAGGACCCCGATCAAGATTAATTGATACTTGAGAGTTTTAATTCTCTACTCACTAACGAGGCCATATGATCATGTCCGCTCAGACAGCGGCTCTTTGTTTGCCTTTTTATTTTATTTTTAGTTACACCGCGGATTATTGTACAGGCAGCATCAGCTAGTAACTAACAGTTATTCATCTCTACCTGATATCAAGCTAAAACTCGAGAAGTACAATATCTATCTGCCGTGCTCGAAGATTTTGACTATTGGATCGCTGAAATCTACGTAGCGGGTTTCATTATTTTCAACAACTGTAAATAGTTACGACACCTCGATCAGTCAACTGGTCAACTGGTTAGTCACCGAACTCTATTAGAGTTATCAAGCCGGAATAATACTTACCTTCTAATCAGCTCGACATTTGGTCAGCTAGTCAATCGACATTCTTAAGGGTCGTCTTCAATCAAGTGATGTCAGCGACAAGAATCTGATGTAAGGAACAGTGCTTCTATTAGTTGAGGTGGTTAAGGTCTTGTCAAGAAGATATCCGAGTCCTCGAACATGGTGCCTCATTACTTTTCAAGTGCAAGCTTTCATATTACAATTTTAGGAATATGTATCAGCGGCTCTAACAATAACCACCCGCACAGGGACAGCTCTATGGGAGCCCTACAATAGGTCACACGACTTCAACCTGCTAGACAAAATCTACTGGCAGTGATTCCTTCTGGTCGATGTTTTCAGGTCCTTTTATTAACCGGAGAGTTGATTTCTGAGTTACTGACCGTCAACGTTATGTCAAATACTTCTATAATACAATTAAAGACATAATCTAACCGGAACCTCCACGTCAAGCCAAGAGGTTCTGTCGATACAAGACTTACCCAAGAGTTCGGTACCTAAGGGTACACAACAACTTACAACGAAAAACAAATGGTTGGTACTTAGGTATTATACCTGAGTATCCACTAAAAAGTGTTTTTTTGAAAAATAAAATAAAATTTGCACGATTTTAAAAGAAAAATAAAAGAAAGTGGTGTCGTTTAATTAACAGAGACCTTTGTTTTCCACATCTCCTTTCCTTCTCTCACGTATTAAGGAAAATAAATCAGAATCCTCTAGTTCCATACACGAAACTGATATGATAGTGACGCCCTGCCTAATGCCCAGTATTTATTCCAAGTATCAGTACTAGGACCCATACTTCAAGTCTTTCAAGTACAAGTTCCGGTACTGGTACTTAAAAATTGTCAAGTACAAGTCTAGGTACTGGTACTGGTACTTATAACGTTCAAGAGCTTTCGAAAACTCAAATCAGAAATTTCCATTTACGAAATATAAAATATCGTATAAGCTTTTGCTGTTTTAATTTCTACATAATTTTGGAAGTTGTATATGCAGTATTTGAGTTTGCCTTTAGCAAAATAAATGTCACATCAGATAATGATTGCCTTTGTGTAGCATTTACAAAACCTGCAAATGAAATTCAACGCAAATATCGATTCAGCATGTCAATTTCCTACAGTTACTAATATATTGCGCTAATTTTTTTCTATTTTACTGAAGGGGGCAAGATTTCTTGAGACGCTGTCGAGATGCAGATAACCTCTATTATTAGAAGGAGTATTTAAATAATTTACAAGAACTGAAGTACTACGCATTATGGCGGTATTTGTAGTAATTGCCTTAAGTACCAGTATCGGGACTTAAAAATTTCTTGAGTACCAGTACTGGAACTTGCACTTGTACTTAATCAACATTTAAGTTCAGGTTCTGATGCTGGTACTGATACTTAAGTACTTTACAGGGCTGAAGTTAGATACATATTTTAGATTAATAATTTACGTTTTTACTAAACACTAATAAAGAGATAGTTAAAGTCTGTATACGCTTTAGCTTACGGGTTTTTTTCTGCCAACTTATTTAGCACCTGTCGCGCTGTTAGTTTGTTTTTAACTATCTCATTTTCAATGTTTATGAGTAGCTACGCTAGGAGAGTTCTGTCGCACTTTTCCCATACAAAAAGTGCAAGGTAGATTCCAACTATTTTGATGGATCACTGAGGGTTCTGGAGAAGGGTAGGGGAGGGGTAAGGGGGATAAGGTTGATTTTGTACTGAAAATTTGACATTATCTAGAAGTTTTATTTTAGGAGGATACAACTACAACCAATGTAGGTAGGTATGTTGACTTGGATATGACCGATAATCAAATTCCGAATAATGTAAACAACATCGCAGCCGAATAAAGTAAACAAATTGAGCGATACTCACACACACACACACACACACACACACACACACACACACACACACACACACACACACACACACACACACACACACACACACACACACACACACACATTTTCTACCAGGTCATACCATGTTATTAAATTAACAATAACAACAACAACTAACGTAGGTAGATATGATGACTTAGATATGAAATAGCCTAATTTTTGATTTTCAGGTGCAATGCTCCTAATTTGATTCATTGCATAAACAATTCGTACAGCCGAATAATGTAAACAAAATCGCAGTCGAATAATGTAAACAAAATTCTCACAGAGCCGAGTAAAGTAAACAAATTTATGAAAAATTCTCAATAGCTGAAAAAAACAACAGCTGATATGTTTGAAATTTTTTTTTGCTGAAAAAAAAAAACAACTGCGGATTAAAAAGGAAAGAGTGATCATGATATCTAAAAATAAATCACGGCTGCTTGTAAGAAGTAGTAGAAATTAAAGCCTCGGTGGTCAGGTGGCTGGTAATTTGATATCGCCTCTTCGCACCGCCAAGTAAAGTAAACAATGGTTTTTGCATCTAGGAGTGTGTATTGAAAAGTCATAAGTTTTATGAAAAATTGTGTTTTATTTTAAAGTTTCTTTTTACAAAAATTTGTTTTTATTTCCAATAAAATTTCTTATTACAAAGGTATTTCTTATAGCACATTGCCCAATATGAACTTGGCAAGATGGCGCATTTGTGTTAATCTCTATTAGTTTTCCACAGTTGTATTCATCTTCGACGTTGATAATGATTTCACCTCTCCAACTATCTTCTGCATCCAATGAACTTTTTCAGCTCCCTTTACATATATGGTTTTGTTTCGAAGCAGTGGTTCAACTATAATATACAGGTTGTGATATGGTATGTACCCATCATCCCAGCGGAATCCATGAAAATTGTGTTAAGCCATTTTACTTGTCTCTTTTTTGCTGAAGTCAAATCTTTGTATCTGAACGGTGGTTGAAATATAAAGTGCTGCATCTGGTTTTCATTGGTTAAAATTGCCAGTTCTTTAGTGATAAATTCATTGAGGTTTGTTTTGAATCCTTGGATGTCTACGATGACAGCCATCTTCCTGTATTCCACTATTCGATCATGTAGAAGCAGGCAATATGCTGTTGTATTAGCCGGTATATTTTCAGAGGTCTTGAATTCTAGCCTTATATCAACAGGTCCAACTTTTATTGTTTCATTTTGATGTGTGCAATCAATGACAGCGATCGGAGCATCGGTTTTGAACTTCTCCCATGTGAGGAACGGCTGATACTGATGACCATAGTATGATTGTGTAAACTTTATGTACATGTCATACAGCTATGCGTATCTACTCAGATCAAATTTCAAATTCAAATCATCATAAGGATATGATTCTGAGTTCAAATGAACTGTAACATCGGTGAGTTTGCAGTGATCAAATTTGCTAACATCCTTGGTTTTATCGTTCCTTCGATCCGTTTGAAATGCTAAGATAAGTTGAGTGGAAGTCTTAACTGACCAGGTACGGAATGGTATTTGTATTGGGCGACCTATCCCGATAATTTTAAATAGTTGCAGCTTTTCATCATCGGATACTGTAACTTGTGGAATGCTGTATTGAAGTTTGGTAATTTCAATTTTCACCTCATCTGTGGCTGATATAATGGCATTATCGTCGGTCCTGCTCCGGATCAATATGAGTTCATGTTTGGAATTTATCAGAATTTTCTTGTAATCTTCAGCGAATCCCAATAAATATTTCAGAGGTACACAATAGTTAAACAGTCCATTGGCTGGTATAACGGATGAATCTGGTGACCAACTGCCGTTGAGTAGTATCCTGCTTACATTTGCATTTATCGATACGTAGTTTTTTAATGTTGTTGCAATCCCAAGATTTCTTGTACGGTCGATTTCCACTGCATTCAATTCATAGCGTATTTCCTCAAAAAGAAATGGTAGAGCGTTGTTAGCTAATTTTGCGGTTGCTGAAACGGTTCCATCCAGCTTTGTTAGCGATCCTTCAATGTAAAGAAAACTCCTGCGGGTAGAAGATTCAAGTCCTGATGTTGTACAGAGATTCGGATTTCATCGCTGTTTTTAAATGATGTTAGGAATGGTGAATAGGAGTGATGTTCAAATTTAGTAACACTGTTATCAAAGCGAGCGTCTGGTGCAATATCTAGTATTTCTTTATTCATTGTTTCAGCGTTAAGCCTATCGATTGTAAATATGCTGTATTTGCAGGTGTTAATGTAGGTCTTGACCGCTTCAAGGCTGCCCGCTGACTAATGATCTGGTTTGCTTCGAACTCGTATTTATCATTATTGTATATCAACATGCTGTGGCTTCAAATGTAACCTGATGGTTATAGTCTCTCCTCTGAAGTTGATTAAGTCACCGTCTTGGTCAAGCAGCTTCAATGTTAGAGAACTTATACGCTTGGTATTCACGGGCAAATAAATTACATTTTTGGGTACCTCCACTATTTTATACTCAGGCCCCACGTTCGGTGAAAACTCGTGGAGAGTGTATACTTGTGTGTTGTTGAAGAATGATCCTGATATAATATTAAATTCGATGCGTATAGTATTTACTTTAATGATGTTGACTGGCAACTCTGATGTATGCACTATATTAGCAGATAAGTTCCTTTTACTGAATCGAAGCAGAGGAGCTATGGATCTCTGTTTTTCAAAATGTACTTCTTCAGTTGCCTTAACTTCACTCTTCAATGTATTATTGTTAGCCTTTATCGCAATCTTTATCCTTTTCCCTTCCTTGTACATATTTTGCTATATCATCAATCTCATAAGATCCAACAGGTATCTCAACAGCCTCATTCCCTACATGAACCAGACTATTGCTCATATCAATATTTGGTATAGAGTTGTATGTTTGAAAATCAATTAATCCACAAACATAATCCGTTGCTAGCTCCAGCGGAGGAAAGTACTCAGCAGTGAGTAGAGATGAATTTCCCGTGAGAGTAAGTGTTAATGACATGGCGGTTGATAATGAACTGTCACAATTTCAATATAGATACATTTATTTATAGATAATAATTAATGGCTATAACAATTATATAAAAACTCTAAGCATAAGTGACCGCAAGTTACTGCATCATAGTTCTGATAGGAACTGCAGTTGTATGTAATATTACTACTCAAGTAGTTTATGATCCCCTTGGTGGGTGGAGATTGCCAAAGCTATCAAAGTATTCGATGTTTTCACCTTTTTTGTAGTACGCTACCCAGTGTGTACCTGCTCCAGTTGAGATGTCCAAGTTAACAATTCCGCTTTCTTGCTTCCATGGCTTTCTAGGTAGATTATCACGCATTAATACTCCTCTGAAGTGCGGCAAGTGTGTGGTATACTTGTGGAGATCCAACTCGTTTAGCGGTTTTTTGGGTAGCGTCTTTAATAGTTTTTTGGTTGAGGTTGTAAATAGAGTTCAATTCCTATTCTGTACGGTTTCAGGAACAGCCCGTTTCCATTTTTCCCAACCGCTATAGTCTCCATTGCTTGGTTATGACGTTTGCTTTCTTCCAATTTTGCCTTTGCCGCACTGGTATCATTTACTGCTTTAGCTATGCCTGCTGCACCTCCCGATAGTGCTCCCAATGCTGAAAGTCCAGCAAACAACGGGATGAGGAACGGAAGTGCCCCACCAACCTTTGGTACAGGTATCAATCGTGGAGTTTTAATAGATTTCATCTTTCTTTTCACAATATTTTTAGCTGCACTAAGAGTTATTTTTGTAGCTTCCATCAAGTCTTTTGGTTTTTTGATTTTTAAGATCTTACGATCATTTCGTATTGCTTCTCGGAATGTGGGTTGGCGTTTATTTTTAGCCTTAAGACCCATACCTAGCTTAATTTTAGCCTTCATTGCGTTCGTTATAAGCCAAGCGTTGGCACTTTCACTCAAATTTGCGTCTGTAGATTTTGCACGCTACCAGGCTTTTTCAGCTAATATTTTATCAGCTATATGTCGACCACTTGTATCTTTATGTCGCGAGTATGCTATATCGTGCTGCTTGCAGGCTGCGTCCAGTGGATTAATGCCCGGATCTCCTCTCGCCAATCTTTGCTGTAACTTTGTTCCTGGTCCACAGTACTGGTACCCCGGTAGATGTAATTCTACAGGTAGTTTGTTGATGATTGAATTTAATAGTCCTCTGCCCCCTTTCAAAGATTTTCTTGAGCGTTTCGATTTGTGATCTGGCATCTTATAAGGTTCCGATGATACTGTTGAAATGTAATATACGCAGGTGTATTTATAGGAATCCCGTTAGTCTTCAACATGCGGTTCATTAAACAACAACAAGCTTTTCCTGTTCGAAATGCTGATGTAGCAGTTATGAAGGTGAAAAAGAAGCATGGACCCCTATTGCCTAATAGTATAAGGAGCATCATTGTTGGACCATCCAATTGTGGAAAAACTAATGTTATGATAAGTTTGCTGGAACATCCCAATGGTCTGAGATATGAAAATATTTACATATATTCCAAATCTTTACATCAACCAAAGTATGAATACTTGAAGCGAGTGATGACCTCCATATCAGGATTGGGGTATTATACATTCTCAAACAACTGCGACGTTCTACCACCAGAGGAAGCCAATCACATTCAGTGTTTATTTTCGATGATGTAGCATGTGAAAAGCAAGATAATGTGCGATCAGAGCTGTTTGGAAAGCTGTTATTCAGTTAATAACAAAGATGAATGAAAATCTATTAAAAGAAATAATCAAGACTAGGAACGCAGTGCGAAGGAAATTAAAAGCCCTAAGGATGGGAAGGATTGAAGCAGAAGCTCAACTTGATATAGCCAAGTTTGAGGCAAAAGATGTAAAAGAAGAAGAAGAAGCAAAAGAAGAAGCCAATGAGATTCTGGAACCTTTTACGCCCCCAAATCGAAAATATGTGAAAATGGAGGCTAGTAGCACACCTATAAATTATGGAGATTATTCCTTAACATCTGAAGAATTATTCGGAACACCTAAACATTCAAGAACATTGATTGGAAGGTCTCCTGTCACCTCCCCCGATACGTCTGGATACATAGTTTCAAACTATTTAAAGCTATTCACTGATAATAGCCCTAAAATTGATCCAACCTATGGAGTTTACTATGATGACAACGCGTGGAGAATCGGTAATTCAAATTTTGATGTTGATGATGTAGGAAATATTGTTATCAAAGGGAAGAGCTATAAAACAACTGTGGGGTTATGTGAGCTGCTATTTATGAAAGATCCTATAAAAAGTCTATATATTAAAGAGGATTTAACTAATTATGGACCTATTTTGAGAGATACCAATGCATATAAACGTGCCTATGCTGAAGATGGGCAAATAAAAGGTACTAGAGCGGCTAAGTATAAAGCTATAATTAGACTAATGCGTCTGCCTAAGGAAAACATTGATCACATTTACTGGGATGATCCAAATGAATTAGTTGATAGACTGCGCCTTCTAATGGCATCAAAGCAGGCTGGAAACACCAGTCACAACAATGAAATTGTATCTATCCTGGAGGAGTTGCGAGAAGTAGATATTATAGTTTAAATACCACTCCATTACCATACTTCTACACAATCTACAGATGAGCGTTGACAAGTTTGGACGTTTCTCTAAGCGAGGATATCTTGGGAAAGTAGGTGAACGTGGACCAACAGGAGCTCAGGGACCAGCCGGTGAACAAGGAACTCAAGGACCAGATGGTAAACAAGGAGCTCAGGGTCCAGCTGGTGAACAAGGAGAGCGGGGTATTGGATTTAATTTAACGATAAACGGAGACTACGATCTAAACTCAAAGTGTATAAAACGACTTGGTGAACCCCTTGAAAATGATGATGCTACTTCCAAAGACTATGTTGACAAGAAAATTAAAATAAGTGTTGAAGAAATAAAAAATAATATTAATATAGAGGTGGCAAATTTAACGCTATATATTAATGATGAAATCGCGAAGATTGAAAACTATCTGTTTACTTCAGTAATAAATAAGAAAGACTTGACACCAAAAGATGGTGTATAAGAGTAAAAACTCTTGAGAAATCTGTATCATTTATAATTACGATGAGTAAGATACAAGTGGTAAATGAGCTGCATAAACCACCGAGAAAAAATTTTAAACGACGTCGTGTGATTATCAAAGTACTAGATGACTTGTGGCAGGCAGACTTGGTTGAAATGGATCCCTACAAGTATGTGAACAAGGGTTACCGTTATCTACTGACAGTAATTGATACCTTCTCCAATATGCATGGGCAATTCCAATTAAAAGAAAAACTGGAGTAGAAGTAAGAGATGCCATGCAATCTATATTAAGAGAGGGACGAATACCTAAAAACCTGCAGACTGATGATGGAACTCTACAGCAGCCTCTTTAAAACTCTAATGATGAAGCATGCAATTAATCATTACTCTACGTACAGTTTCCTCAAAGTATCAATAGTGGAACGATTTAACCGAACTCTGAAGGACATGATGTGGAAGGAATTCAGCTTTAATGGAACTTATCAGTGGATTGGTATGGTAAAGAAACTGCTCACTGAGTACAACTCAAGAATACATCGAACTACGAAAATGAGACCACGTGATATCAACGCCTCCAATGACAAACAACTGCTTTCAACTGTATACAATCATATAAAAATTGTTGTTCCTGCAAAGTATAAAGTTGGGGATTTTGTACGCATCAGCAAATACAAGCATATATTTGAGAAAGGCTATGCACCAAACTGGACAGCTGAGATTTTTAAAATTATTAAAGTTCAAAACACAAACCCCATCACATATCGGCTGGAAGATTATCAAGGGAATCCAATCACAGGAGGCTTTTACGAATTGGAGCTGCTGAAAGTTAAACATCCAAACCTAAGGAGTGGTCCAGAAAAAATTGACCCATTTATTTTTGTTTGCAGTAAAAATTCTAATGGCAATTTTTTTATAAAATTTATATATTTTGTTTCTTACAACTTAAACTTTAAAATACAAAAGTTATTTCTAATACATTTTTTGTTTTAGAGGAATGTTTTAACTTTGTTCTTCAAGCCGCGCATTAGATTTAGAACAGTTATATTAGTAACATTTCTATATGCTCTTTTCCATTTATTTCTGAAATCAACATCATTTTTGGCAAATTTCTTTGTTGTTCTAAGCTCCTTTTTCATTAATGCCCAGTACCTCTCTACTGGACGAAGTTGGAGGCAGTTTGCTGGATTGGTTTCCCTTGGCACGATATTGACCTCATTAGTTCTGTACCATTCCATCGTTGCTTTTGCGTAATGACTGGTGGCCAAATGTGGCCAGAAAATAACAGACCCTTGATGCTGTTGAATAAAAGGTAGAAGTCTTTTTTGAAGGCACTCTTTGATGTACACATCTGAGTTTATTGTTCCTTTGATGATAAATTCACTGCTTCGTAAACCGCAAGAACAGATCGCCTGCCAAATCATGTACTTCTTGGGAAATTTTGTCATTCCTTTTGTTGAAAATTTTCTGGATACTCCGCCCGACTTTTTGCAGTAAAATATTCGTCACCTGCTATCTGCGAAAAGTCAGCTTTGCAATAGGTTTCATCACCCATAACGACACAATCGTATTTCGTCAGGTAGTTCTCATAAAGTTTTCTCGCTCTTCTTGCTGTTTTCTCTTCTTCTTCCTTCCTCAGCGGCACTTTTTGAACCTTATTGCTCCTTAATCCACAGATTTTTTTATATCTGTGCACTATAGACTTTGTTTTTCCAGCCAATGTCGCCATATCTCTTTCCGAAGTTCCCGGTTTCCGAGAATAAGTACCCTTCATCTGTTTTATGACGTCTGGACAGGATGGCCGTGGTTTTCTACCTGACCCACGTATCCTTTCTATTGACAAGCCTCGCATATACTTGGCTATTGCCCTTTTTACCGTGGAATAACTTGTATTCAGATCTTTTGAAATTTTTAACAATGAAATTGTGGGATTTTCCAAATATTTGGACAAAATCATTTCACGCACATCTTTTTCGCTTCGAGACATCTTAACTATTTCACTTCCAATACACGAATGATTCATATAAACTCAGAGTTCAGTATTTATGGAATATTTTAACAAAAAAAACCAGACCTGGATTATTGTAATTTTGCAGATATAACAATAACTTAATGGGTCAATTTTTTCTGGACCACTCCTTATATCTCGTAGAGAAAAGAAGAGTGGAGATAAAGCTTACGTTAAATGGCTCCAATTTTCATCAAAACACAATTCTTGGATTAATAACAAAGATGTTTTATAATTTCTTGAAAAAACATTTAACAATTTAAAATAAATTTATAATTGTAATACATGATACATGTAGTTATAATGCAAATTATTTTAATAAATAAA
Source organism: Dioctria rufipes (assembly GCA_963924295.1). Classification (NCBI taxonomy): domain Eukaryota; kingdom Metazoa; phylum Arthropoda; class Insecta; order Diptera; family Asilidae; genus Dioctria; species Dioctria rufipes. The sequence goes on along the minus strand of OZ002742.1, from coordinate 97,436,797 downwards.
ACTAAAACTATAATACATTTATTATTTACACTAGACTTAGATACTTTTTGCGGTTGCCACTTGTTGATCTGATGAAATGGAGTCATGGTAGAGTATCCATCGTTCCGCTCATAATATGTCGCTTATTATCATAAGGACTCAATGCGATCTTCTTTTGACTGACAGTGTACACCCTATGGTAATGGGATCGTATGGAGCTCTGATTAGCAGTTAATATTCGCTTGTTATTCAAACATTCGACGTAGTTTTCGAAATTGATATGTCTCTGTACTACATTACTCCTTTTGTTTTTTTTTTACAGTTTTATCATCGTTTATACATAGACTGTACACGTTCGAGCGCAAGCCTGCAAATTCGGTCATGATTTTCCCATTCAGCTCATCCTTCATTAGACCAGGAATCTTTTTATTCATGAGCGGTAAATCGAACTGGTTATCTTCTGGGTAATCACTTGTATCAAATTTGTTTATATTTTCAGCAATAAACTCATATGCATTTTTCTCTTCAAGTTCATATGTATATTAGAGAATCTGTATCAGTATACATGACTTTACATTTATCTCCAAATTCACGCTGCATAAAACTGTAGTGGAAATCGTAGAGGCATATCTTTGAAATTTCCATAACTGCCATTCCAATATAGAGAGGCTTATTGAATAAGATTTTGAGTCGCTTTAATCCACAGCAACTAAATTGGCATCAAATATTGTTGCACTGTGGAGGTTGGGTGCCGCGATCCGAGCTTTTGCACCATAGCGACCTTCCCATTTTACGCAAAGTTTTATATCGCTATACTTGCGAACATTTTCCATGGTCTTACCAAAAGCTGAATTATTCATCTTCTTATAGCTGTCCTTCTCATGATCGCTAGTAGCCTGCTTCCGTTTGGTGGTATTTAAGTCAATATATGGTCTATGATTGGTTGAATTGAAGAACCCGGTACACTTTTTTTAGGATGACGCCATGTGATAAGCATTGCTTCAAATTTCGGTAGTGTATAACATATTTAGTTTTAGGATGTAATGTTGCCAAAAGCTTTTCTAATTTTGCTCCAGGTGGTGCTGCATGCTCAGAGCAAAACGGTAAATCCTTATGTTTATCATGTAGATGTTGAGGATAGTCCAAGTCGACTTCGAATATGTATCCAGTTGGAGAATCATCAGGAATTTCGAAAACGTCAATATTGGGAACATCAACCCATTTGAATCCTCCGGTTGGTAAATGCTGTGACATGGCCCATCCATAAAGGTTATTTACATCATAATACATCAAGTATTTCTCTTTCTCGTCAGGCTTAAAATCATCCATATATTTATTATTTGCTTTACTATATCTGTTCGAGCATTGACTTGTACCACTTCGAATGCCTCTCTCTATGAATAGCAGTATATTTACGTCGGTTATCAGCTCTAGTTTCACTTTGGTGTATTTTAGCATAGCATCCCATGTTAGGCATGGCATGGTGTAATAATGTGCTGGATCTAAATTGTAAGCCTTCATGCACACTTCTCGAAAGTTCGCAAAGACATCGGCCAATAGAAGAACATCAGTTTTCAGGTATAGATCGGAATATTCGCCAAGTGTCTGTATTTCAAATGTCCTCCACACCTTTTCTGCGCGGCTGTAGTCCTCAGAAGATATATCACTGTCAGTCATTATACCCTAGATGAAATCATAGGGGTATACTAAGTTTGTCATTCCGTTTGTAACACCTCGAAATAATGATGGTAGAGTAAAATGGATTGGACACCCATTCATAATATTAAAAGTTATTTCGATTTTTGCATGTCCGTCCGTCCGTCTGTGCGCACGATAACTCGAGAACGCGTATACTTAAAGAGCTGCAATTTTGTACACGGACTTTAAAAAAAAAAAGTAAAATTAAGTTCGAAAATGAGACAAATCGGGCAACTCCTTCGTGGGGTTGCCATATAAAAATTTCGTTTTCCGCTATATATTTGGACACTGCCTGAGAACGCATCGACGTAGAGAGCTGAAATTTCGTACATGATGTTTTTACTACATTAGCAAATAAAATTTCAAAAATGGACTAAATCGGGCCACTCCTTCTTGGTGTTGCCATATAAAAATTTTGGTTTTTTACGCATACTTTGAAAACGATCAGTCCAAGACATTTTTATTGTACTAAGAAGTTCTGCAGAATACGAAATCCTATAAACTTGGTTATTACCTTTTTTTCTGTGCAACAAACTGTTCTAGAAATACATGCGAAAAACAACTTCAAAATCAATACTTGAATAGATCGGTGACCATACGAAATTTAATACGGGCATTCATCTAGGGTATCATAAGAATTGGTCTTAGACCAATTCTAGCTTTTTTACTTGTTTTATTATAGAATTGCTCCTGCGCTGGCAAATGTTGGAAATCCAATTTCGTCCAATCGTCAACGAAGTCGTATGGGAAGACACCTTTGCGCGTAAGTAATTTAAAGTCATCATCACCCAATTCCTGCCATACAGCTCTTGTAATATTTAATTTATCCATTGGCAGCAATGATGATAGCTTATCTAAGGATTCTGCCATAAAACGGAAGGAATCTGAATTTTATGTGACTGCCTTCAACGTGCTTGGTGAACGAAATGTATCTTTCTTTATTTATTGGTAGGAGATCCACTTTCCCAGGAATGGCTGTAGCTATATCCTAATGAAGTGAGCATCATATCCAGATAAATTGTGAAAAATGACTGGAACTATGGAGCAGTCTTGATACATGAGATTGCATGAATTGTGCGCTGGCCCTCGGTATTTTCCTGTTCAAAGAATTTATAAAAAAATGAATGAAATTATGATTCTCAGTATTTACCTGTTAAGTGGCAATGGTCCCGAACTCGTTCCTCATCGGCTGCAAACGTTTTTTCACATATATGACAGCAAGTATTTTCCATATGTGAACGCCGTTCCTCTTTAGTCAGGGGTTGCATTGGTCTGATGTTCAGCTTTTCCTGTACAGCTATGGATGCAATTTTTTGCAATTCTAATGCAAACCATTGTTGGCAATTCTTGCCTCGATATGCTCTGTAATATGAGAGCTTAGCATTATGTTTGCAGTGGAAATAGAGTAATGTGCAGTGAACTTCATGCTCCTGGATTCGCTGTGTATTTGATTGTTTCCCTGAATCGGCTTCAATATTGACTCAAGATCACACAAAACGGGATTGGATTCTTATGGTTATAAATCTTATATTCCAACCATTTCTTTTCCTGCAATCATTTTGCTTCTCTCATTCGGGGGTGTGTGATGCTAATTTTTCAGCAAACCGAGAATAGAGCAAACATCTCTTACATATATACTTTCTACCATTACGCTTCGAAGTTTGCTTCGATTTGAGCCGGGAAAGATCTTTAATCCATCAGAAATCATATCTGCCATCATCAACATCATCATCATCCATATGATCATCATCCTGATCATAGCCATCTTGTAGCATTAAGAGATTTACATGTCGCTCCATCCTGTGTTTCGTAAGTCTAACTGGAACTGTGGTGAAGGAACGCTCTTTCTCTAGGATGAACACGTTTATTGATAAATCGTTCTGGTCCTCAAATTGTGTAATTTGCTTAAGTGTCATGAGAAATGTTATCCCATTTAAATTAAGTACAGTAGAATAATGTGGGTATATGAGGTCCTATCGGAGCTGACAGTTATAGGATATAGCGCTGATGTTACAGCCCATTCGAAGCATGCTTCATCATTATTTTGTACATTGATGCAAGCTTTCTTTGATACAATCTACTTTGGTAGAGGTATATAAAACGATCCTCGAATCGGCTCAAACTTGTTGATATGTACCGCTAAATGTATTACAGAATGCAGTGCCCAACCACTATCTTTCTCTTGAAATTCTTCCAGCTGAGTGTTTATTGGATCCACAATGTTTGATTTAAACCACTCCTCCAAATTATCATCTGCACTAATTGGAGTAGTTCTTGCTTGGAAATATTTAATGTCTTTTATGCTTTCATTGTCAGCAAATAACGTTTTAGAGTGTTCTTAATACGGCGCGTAAATAATTTGGCAGCGTCTTGCATAAATAGTTTCGGCTCGATATGTCTTAAATTTGCAAAAACACCTTGTCGAATTCTGTCTGCGAACGCTGTCTTTATTTCCTCCCACTTTACAAAATCACTCAGCCCCTCCCCCTCCCCTCCCCCTCCCCTCCCCCCTCCCCCTCCCCTCCCCATCCCCTCCCCTCCCCCTCCCCTCCCCCTCCCCTCCCCCTCCCCAGAATCATTAAATCATTAAACTAGGACAACAAGTTCGAAAGCCCCGGACATTTTAGGTTGAAACCCGGACATTGTTGCCAAATAATTTTCTGTTTTACTTACTAATGAAGTATGTTGAAATTGTTATGCATAGTGTCTTTCTTTATATATTTATTATAAAATTAATCAGTTTACAAAAAAACAGTAAAATAAAACTATGTGAATGAACTAAATTAAATCTCTATTACATTTAGGAACATAAACAAATCTTCTAAAAATTAGAAATACAATTTTACATTTACATTTAGTGTGCCATATAGCTTTCAAAATAGCTTCATTTCTCGGAAAGAGACCACTTTCTCGATCTCTGGACACCCAGAGACCCATCATGCATACACTTTGGAGATGCAAAAAATCTCTAAAGATACCAAATTACTAGAAATTATTTTGTTCTCCGGCTCCGGTCCCCCGTCGTGTGTTTTAATCAATCGGGTTTTCATACTCGGTCTCTGGTCTTCGAAGTTTGCTCATTTTTCATGTCTAGATCTCCGGAGACTATTGCGTGTTCTGCTATTAAGGTTACTGTGTAGTGAGTTTGGCAAGGCTTTTTGTTAATTTTTATTTAATTTATCATAGGGTAATTCCATTGAAAATCGGACAAAATTTACACTTTCCCAACGTTCTTCTTTTACGAAAGTTAAGTTTTTTTGTCGTGCGATGAATATTGCCTGAATTATACTAAATTTAAAATAAGTTTGAAATCCTTAAAATTTTCCAATTTTTGGTATGTGTAGTTACTACACGTACCTGAAAGTTATATTAAAACAATGTTAACTTTGAATCCAAATACCTATCACAGAGGCACAGTCTTTAAATTATTTCAGAGAAAGTTATATAAAAAATGCCTTTTATAAGAAAAACAAGTAAAAAAGCTAGAATTGGTATAAGACCAATTCTTATGATGCTGTTCATGAATACCCGTGCGTAATTTCGTGTGGTCACCTATCTGCACATGTTTGATTTTTGAAGTGGCTTTTCGCAGCGGTTTTTCGTATATTTCTAGAACGGTTCGTTGGAAAGTATAAATGATGATGACCAATTTCATAGGATTTCATATTCTGAAGAACTTTTCAGTGCAACTAAAACATCTAGGACTGATCGTTTTCACAGTATACGTACAAATCTTAAATTTTTATATAGCAACACCAAGAATCCGTTGCCCTATTTAGTCCATTTTTGAAATTTTATTTACTATTTTTATAAAAAACACGATGTACATAATTTCTACCTTGACGTGCTCTCAGGTAGTGTCCAAATATACAGTGAAAAACTAAATTTATGTATGGCAACCCTAGCAAAGTGTTACCCGATTTGTCCCATTTTCAAACTTAAATTTACTTTTTTTTTAAAACCCATGTGCAAATTTTCAGCTCTTTAAATATACGCGTTCCCAAGATATCGTGCTGACGGACTCACGGACGGCCGGACAAACGAACAGACAGAAGTCTCAAGTTGGGATAGTAATGGCTTTAAAGAAGAGAAATGTTTTTGTTAATAGAGAGCTGGTTAGTTTTGAAAAAAAAACACACTTTGTTGTGTTGTCCTTTATCCCGTAAAATGTTTGCATATATTTTTTTAAAGCTTTTTCACTTTCTTGCTAAAAATGTTTTTCTTGACAATTAACACAGATTTCTGGAGATCAAATATAAATTTCGTGTATACACTTCAAGACGTGTCTCTAGAGACTTTTTCTTATGGTCTTCAGAACCTAATTTTTGATCTGATACAAGAGTGTCTTGCCATGTAAACATTTTGGAGATTTTAGATTCTGTAAACCTGAGACTAAAGAGCATTTTTTTAACAATGTATAAAAATCAACACAATTAAAATCTTTAAAATTAAATTTTGTTTTGATTAGTGACGAAGCCGTTTATATATTTAGCGAGTTTCTTCCTTTCATCCAAAGTTTAGAAATTGTTAAAACACTCTCTCTTCGTTGGCATTATGAGCTGGTACGCTTAAACATACTGCGCAATCTTCAATACGTCGGTGCACAAATGAACATACGATGTTTTAAAAAAGTAAGCCAATGTTGATTTGCCGAAAAAATCTTTTCTTATCGCTTAGATTTTAAAAAAAATTTTGTGAATTCTTCCACTCATCTATCAATTTCGTGTGATCAATTTCCATGTTTTTGTTTTGTAAAAAAAAAACTGATTTTTAATTGCAGTCCATGGAGTGCCAAAAAATCCAGTAAAACTGTATCCTTTTAAAAATCAGTTTTACTTTTTATTATGTTATACCCATCCTTTAAATTACATACTTTTTGTTTTTCTTGTTGTCTTTGTAAATTTTTGTGTCTTTTTTTCTCTCGTGAAGTGTCGCCAAATTGGGTTATTTCCCGTATTTGTACAGTGGCATTTACAATTATTTTACATATGTCAATTGACGGACTGTAGTATCGATATTTTACATTGGTTTGGCGAGGGGGGGGGTTACATAAAACAAACACAGGTACACAAGGCAAGTTACATAAGCAATTGTCGTACTGCTAGCTTCGTTACTGAGCTAAGACTAGCTGGGACCAGAATAGAGAACTTGAGTGAGAGTCGAGCCGGTCTGACTGTCGGCATTATCAACTACACCGTACATACACAAAAAATTAAATTTTTGTTTAATTGGTTTCCAAAATTTTAAAACCCGGACAGTATAGAAAACCCCGCCCGGAATCTCCCCGGACGCCCTTCAAACTAGGACAAATCCGGGGAAACCCGGACGGATGGCAGCCCTACTAAAGTCTACTAAATTACTTTTACAAGATTTTATCAGAAAGTCTTTTACTCTCTCCGGTTGCCTTCTCCTTTTCGAAACTCGAGTAGGCTCTAGACAAATTTAATGTTTTTCTATGAATTTCTCGGTTTCCCAAAGTATTTATTGGCTAGAGTGCTAATATAGTTTTATTCCATAATGTAACGTAATAAGAATATTATTGAAGTTTTTAATTGCGCAGTTTCTTCCTTATAAAGATAATCAGTCTTATTACTGAATCCATTGGGCATAGAATGGAAAAAGTTTTTTTTCCGGAAAATTAAATAAAGTTTTACGAAATTTTCAAAATTTCATTGATATCAAAGGTTATAAATTAAAATTTCCGCACACTTTGAATCTCTGGTCCTTGAGTTTGACCGAATGGGCTGTAGAATACATACCCCACCTCGGATAAGATATTCATTGCAGTTTCTATATCACTTGGTGCTCTGCAATACAAGATTGATTTCATCGTTTCCGGGATCTTGTTCTTAAAAATATATAAGGCTGAATTAATGTTTGCTTGTAAGATCAATTTAAGATTTGCCTGATTTATGCTACTGTCGTTAACTGTTTTTATATTAAAGCAGGATTTACATTATGCTGACATGCATTTTTTACAGAAATTGTGAGGGAGATAGTACATTGTATACGGAAATTTATTTATGAATACTATATTTTGTAGAAAATATTTATTATTTAATTTGTAATTAAATATTGCGAAATGGTGAGTTTTTACATATTTGTTTATAGAAAATATTGAAGTTATTTCGGACATAGTTTTTCGCCCATTTTTAACAACAATTATTAATACAAACGATTAAAAAATTTAAAATTTACAATTTGACAACTTGACAATGTGGCAGTTCGCAATTTGTACGAAAAAAGATGGAGGGGACTGTACGTGAGAGGTATTGCAGTGATTGCATCGACAGCATTTAAATTTCAATAAACTATCTCCCTCACAATTTCTGTAAAATCCTGCTTAAGTCTCCTAAGTATAGTTCTGATTTCGTTATGAAAGTCTTGGCTGTTGGTTTTAAAGGTCACACTTCTCATTTCGTCGAAGAGTTGGCCTACAGACTTACAGTCACCGAAATTATTGTTTAAAAGGGATTTTGTTTCTGACTAAGATTTTATAGGATAATTTATTTCGACTACTTCACGAGCTCGGCCCTTAAGTTTTGATTTTATTGTGTTGTTACATATACAAAATGTATACAAAATGTATATATAAGGCATCAAGAAACAAATCACAATTTTCATAAGCCAATCATGCCTAAAAACACGGTTGGCTTATCTCTTGCGCATACGAAGAAAGTTGCATCAGCAATTTCTTCAACTACGCGCAACATTCCTTCAACATATTTTTCCCACAAAACGACTTGGGAAAAATAGAAGTTTTAAGTTTCATCCCAAGTCGTTTCATATAGAAAAAAACAAAAGCCCCACGACAAATCTTACCTTCAGTAAGATTTGTCGTAAATACGATATGTATGTACATACATACAAACATACATATCGGGCGCATAAAATTTTACGTCGGTGAAGACTGAAATGATCAAGTCTTCACCGAAAAAAGCTCTTATCAGCGAATTGTCGCGAGCTGCATACATTGTGATCGCAACAATGTATGCACGATAGCACGACGATGGTTGGATATTTATGAAAATATCAAATTTCAATTTCAACCATCGTTCGTCGCGATAATTCTGGGCATGTTTAAACATGCCCAGCGGTAAATAATTTTCTCAGGATAGGAATGCTAATTAAGCACTTTCCTATCCTGAGCAACAAGACTTGCGATTAAAAAGATCCAAGTCAAGTACAGTCGGTTTTTAGAAGCGAACAACGGTACTTGCAGCGGCGCGATCACGGAAGTTTTTGGCAAAAGATAATTAAAAACGGTAGTTAACAATAAAAGTGTTTGTTACAAAGAATTAGTATTAATGAAAAATCTGTAAGGGAAGAAAAGCTTTTGGCAAAAGATAATTAAAAACGGTAGTTAACAATAAAAGTGTTTGTTACAAAAATTAGTGTTAAGAAAAATCTGTAAAGGAAGAAAAGTTTTTGTTAAAAGAAGAAATAAAAAGTTATTACGAACAAGTGTATTAACAAATGAAAACACCACGGGATACATACCTCCACTACACACGCTGAGTGACAGTGAGTACCCCTTTTTGATTGTATATGCATGACAAAATTGGTTATAGTATACAACAAAAATTGGCGCAGCCGGTAGGATAGTGGAAGCCTGCTTTCTAAAAGTCAAAATAGAAAGGCATAAGAGCTTTAAAATCCGCTATCCTGCGAACCTAAGGGGTTCCCTTGACGAAGCCACTCAGGCCAAGTCACCCCCAACACTCGGGTAGATACCATCTCTAGGCGCCTCTGCTCCAGGCGGGCAAGCGTTCACCCCAATTTGTGCACAGGCACCACCAAGGGATACAAGCGAACAGTCCAAAGAAGGAAGAGGAGAACCATTCCAAACTCCCCCAGAAGGACGAGTACAGATCAGCCAGGACACAGCTCTATAAGCAGCCTGAAGTTTCAGCCAAACAGACGACCAAACGCTAGCAGTCAACGATCCGGAGTTGAAGAGGAAATCGAAGACGGCTCATAAGCCCCCTTTTCAACTAGATCCAGGGGAAGTCAAGACGGCCCAGGGCCCCCCCAGCTGCAAAAGAAAGCCGAAATCAACCGACAAAGGATTGAGAGGGAACTCGAAGGCGGTTAAAGAAACCCCCCTCTCAATTACAGCAAAGGGACCTAAGCAGGCAAGGAGCCCCCCTTTCACTGAACAGCGCATCATATGCCAGCCGACAATCCTGCTCTACCTCAGCAGGAACCAGAAACAGCAGCGAGGGAAAACTCTCCATCTTTAGCCGACGCGGGATCAACCCCAGGTGCCAATACACAGCACCCCGGTGAAGGTACATCATCCGCTGCAGGAGAAAAACCTCCACAGATACCCCCAACAGGACCTCGACTTCGAAGCGGAACCGTTCTGCCAGGTCTGAATAGTCAAGTAAGTTTAGCTAAGTTTTTAAATAAATTATACGAGAGAGCGCGGGAATGGGATAAACTGACGATTACCCATTGTGACGCCTTAGATCACAAAATAAAAACAGAGCGTGAGACCAGACTCGTCAAGTTAAAGACCTTAAAAGAAAAAACAATACAGTTCCGAAAGGAACTAGAACAGTTTTCCGAATCTCGGCGCTCACTCAGTTTAGATCTAGGGAAGAATAAGAGTGTTAGGTTAAGTGACAGTGATAGTGATAGCGACAGTGACGGTGAAGTAGCTGAACCAACTCCCGAAGACCTGCTGATCGATTGGCTCGAAGAATCCTTAACGGAAATCAGCCCAGAAACAAGCCCAGCTAGTCCACCCAAATTTCAATTTCCAGTCAATAGACTACACATAATGGTGGATTACGCTAAAGTAGCTAAGCTCACAGCTCAACTCGTTCCCTTATTTTCGGGTGAAAGTACCCCACAATTGGGACGAGAGTTACAAACCTTCATTGGCTGTTGCAAACAAACTATGCAGTGCCTTAATAATGAAGAAAAAGTGGCTTTCATTCAGGTCCTTCCTACAAGACTCAGAGGTGACGCATACCAATTATTCGCTTCAGACGTCCCTGCTTCATTTACTGAAGTAGAGGAACGTTTAAACAGAACGTATCTTCTCCGTGAGACATATCAGGAGCTGGTGAACAAACTAATTACCACCAGACAAAACCCGTTAGAATCTCTCACTGTGTTCATTACAAGATTGAAACAGTTGTTGACGATTTGCAACGAGGCAGCGACACAGAAGTATGGAGCTGAGGCAGTCCCGGCTGTGAAAACACAGCTGATGGATTTCGCCAAAAACGCTCTGAAAAGTGGAGTAACTAACCCACACCTGTGTCAATATTTGCTCACGCAGGGAGAAGGCGATTTAGAGTCACTAATTCAAAAAGCCTTGGACATGGAGAAATTACAACAAAGCGCTACATTCGTCCAGACTCCTCTGGTACAAGCTCCTCCAATGGCTCCAGTAGACCCCGATTTACGAGTGAGAGCCTACTATAGAGCTCCTTATTACCAAATGCCATCAACACCTATGTTCGCATCACCTCGAGCCCCAAACCCCAATCAGTTCTCACGCAATGTGAATAATCCAGGTTCATCACAGTCACGACAAAGACCATTTACGAACACTGATGCCAGAAATTCGGATACAGATGCACTGGTCCGTAACATCACGTGCAATTTCTGCCAGCGAAAGGGTCATACATATACAGATTGCCTTAAGCGCAAGAACACCCCTTTCTGCTCAAACTGCAAAATCTATGGACATGACGTCCGTGATTGCAGAAAAAGTCAACAGACCCAACAAATTGTTCCTCCACGCCTCTCCAACAGACCTACACAGGATCAACACAACACAAAAAGTCCTCAAGTCTTCAATATAAGACTCAAATGCACCTTTTGTGGTCGCCGAGGACATGCAGACGAAGACTGCCGCCAGAAGAAAAAATGGGAAGCCCGGAGTCAGGGAAACGACATGCAGTCGACCCAAAACTCCCCGGCTCGACTATAAACCCAACTAAAAAATTAAAAGGGTCACCTCAAGCGCCCGAATCCGGTGTCCCTACAGTGAAACTTCCACTGGACATAAGCCTTAACGGCCATACAAAACTAGTAGTGGACACTGGCGCTGAGGTTAGTATTATTAAGAAAAGAGCAATTAAAGACCTCAAGATAATTAATTCCAATGAGGCATGCACTTTACAGACCCCTTTTGGAACCGGAAAGACATTGGGAAATTGCAAGGGCAACTTCAATTTTAAAAATAAAATTCCCTGCAGGTTTCAGGTGGTACAAAACCTGCCAGGTCTGTCCGATGACGGCCTATTAGGAAACGATTTCCTATCAAACAATTGTAATGTTGAAGGCCCAAATAAAGCACTCAAGTTTCCTTGTACGGAAACAAATCCCGAAGAGTTTACTGTGCCCTTGTCATGCAAAACGGACAAGCTGTATTCCAGAAAAGCAGTCGAAGTGAGGTCACTTGCAGAAAAGATGGAACCTAAACAGGTTAAGCTATCTACATGCAGTGTCTCCAAGGCATCTCAAAAGAGTAATGCTGGCTGCCAGGTTCAACAAGAGCCGACGGAATACGAAAAGAGCTGTCTGGGTGATCAAGAAACCAGCGATATGAGGCAGCATCTGGTTACTTTAGAGGAACCGATATGCATACCTGCTAGGTCACAAATTATCACCACAGTCCCGTTACGAGTGAAGGAAGAAATGCTCTGTTTATCTAAAGAGATAGGCGACGGAGTCTTCCTGGCCAACAGTTTACTCCCTACTGGGAAAGAAACAGTGCTAGTTGCCATACTCAACATTAACAATTTTAAAGTAGTCATCAACAGTTTATTATTACAACTGCTCCCTATACATGACTACGCCGTCATCCCAATAGGAGAAGCCGCTGATACACAACACGTTCTCAAGCCGAATAAATCGCAAGCGAGTAACACAAACATCAGTGAGCCTCCCAAGGCAGAACAGAAGTCAAGCAAAACTTCTTTCTCCAGAATACCTAGATATAAGTTACTAACGCGGCCCAAGAGCCCCATACAAGACGTGTGCGAGCTCAGTAAGACCCGAACAGAGGCAGCAATGACTCCACCGTCCAATAGAGTAAATTATAAAAAAATTTCGAGGCCCAAGAGCCCTATAAAAGATGCGAGCGAGATCCAGAAGCCGGTAAACAAGATGCCGAGGACTCCTCCGTCTAGTTTACCTAGATTTAAGATATATACGAGGCCAAAGAGCCCTATAACAGGTGCGTGTGAGCTCAGTAAGACCTATTCTCAGGCAAAGACGACTCCACCACCCAACCAAGTTAGTGTTAAGAAACAACAGTGGCCCAAGAGCCCTACCAGCAGTGCGTGCGAGCTCAGTAAGACCTATTTAAAGGCAAAGTCGACTCCACCACTTAATAAAATTAGTATTAAGAATACAAGGTGCCCCCTGAGCCCGATAAAAGACGCGTGCGAGATCCGTAAGACCTCATTGAAGGCAAAGTTGGCTCCACCGTCAAATAGTATTAAGAGAACCAATTTTTCACGGCCTATTAGCCAAAATACGAAAGCGTGCGAGTACTCGGACCAAACAAAAGTACCCATAAAACATGGTACTCCACCGTTAAAAATGCAGGAAGCCCATTCCCTGCCATCTAGTAATGTAAGTAAAACAGATAGTAAGTACACAACTACACCAAATGAGGAAAGAGACATAAGCTTTTCGGAAAACACAGCTATCTTACAACACGTAAAATACTTATTTCCGGATCATGAAGATCCCACACATACTCCGCGAGTCAACAGGTTAGACCAAGAGCTCAGCCTAGACCCAAATCTAAATGCGGAAGAAAAAGCTTCGATATCCGAACTCTGCTACGAGTACAATGATATCTTCTTTCTAAAAGGTGATAAACTCACATACACAAATGCTATCACCCACAATATCCCTTTAATACAAGATCAAGCGCCCATAAACCAAAAGGCCTACAGACTACCAGAGACCCAGAGACAAGTGATCAACGAACAATTAAGAGAAATGCTAGAAAACGGGATAGTCCAAACTAGCAAAAGCCCTTGGAATTCACCCTTATTAGTTGTCCCCAAAAAGGCGGGACCCGATGGTGAAAAAAGGTGGCGCGTCGTTGTCGATTTTCGCAAATTGAATGAAAAGACAATTGGCGACGCATTTCCGCTACCCCGAATCGAGGATATTCTTGACCAACTAGGTCATGCCAGGTACTTTACCACTCTCGATTTGGCCAACGGCTATCATCAAGTCTTAGTCGACAAAAAAGATCGACATAAGACCGCTTTTAGCACTAATTACGGGCACTACGAATTTAAGCGTATGCCATTCGGACTCAAAGGAGCTCCCGCTACATTCCAACGCCTCATGAACTTCGTTCTGACAGGCCTACAAGGCCTCGAATGTTTCGTTTATCTTGACGACATCGTCATTTACGGGAAAAACCTAAATGACCACAATGATAAACTTCGCAAAGTCTTCGACAAATTGAGAGAGAACAACCTCAAACTGCAGCCAGAGAAGTGCCAGTTCTTGAGAAGAGAAGTTGTTTACCTAGGTCACAAATGCTCTAGCGAAGGTGCATTACCAGACCCCAGCAAAACGGCCTGCGTCCAAACATTTCCTGTTCCCAGAACAATAAGGCAAGTTCAGTCCTTTTTAGGACTCGCCAATTACTACAGGAAATTCATTCCGGACTTCTCTAAAATCGTTCGTCCAATCACGAATTTACTCCGCAAGGACGTAAAATTCAATTGGACCGAGAAATGCCAAGAAGCATTTCAAAACATTAAAAATGCTCTAATTTCCCCACCACTTTTAATCTATCCAGACTTCTCTAAACCCTTCAATCTTACAACGGACGCCAGCAACGAAGCATTAGGCGCCGTGCTTTCCCAAGGAGAAGTGGGAAAAGACCAGCCAATCGCCTATGCAAGCCGAACGCTGAACAAAGCCGAGAGAAATTACTCCACAATTGAAAAGGAGTTATTGGCTATAGTCTGGGCCACTAGGAATTTCCGATGCTACCTCCAAGGCAAGAAATTCACGGTCTATACTGACCACAAGCCTCTCAAAGGTGTCTTTAACGTTAAAGACCCGACTTCCCGTTTGGTGAGATTTCACCACAAATTATCAGAATTCGATTATACCATCGAATATAAACCAGGGAAGTATAATACCAATGCGGATGCATTAAGCCGCATTCCACAAGTATTAATCGAAGACAATACAGGCAACACTTTAACGGTACAAGCCCAAGTCCACCACACTATGGACTCAGATGTGGAGGAAAACATTTCCCCAAGTAAAAAGAAAACAAAGAAACCCGCTCATTGCTTCGCCGTGACCAGAGCTCAAAACCAAAAAGCCCAAGAGGCCAATACTAGCTCCAGCGCTGAAACACAGCCCACGGCAGCGGAAGATAAAGAAACTAAACTCCCAGAGGCGGAAATACAACCCCCTGCTACGCTTGACCAAGAAATAAGTCCAGTCAAGGCACCTGAGATAATCACGAGCCCCAAGGAAGTTCAAACAATCCTAAAGGATTACCACGACTCTCCTTTCGGCGGCCATCAGGGTGTCATCAAGACTTATAAAAGAATCAGACGCAAGTATTGGTGGAGACACATGCTTAGCGATATAAAAAAGTACATAAAAAAATGCCCTAAGTGCCAAACAATGAAGGCATCGCCACAATTCAAGATGCCAATGGTAATAACGGACATCGCAGAACAACCTTTCGACAAGGTTTACCTCGATATAGTAGGTCCACTAGAAGAGACCATATCAGGTAATAAATATATCTTAACTTTCCAAGATAATCTCACCAAGTTTGTCGATTGGTATGCCATACCAAATGGAGAAGCAGTAACGGTGGCGCAAATCTTTTTCAATGAGATTGTCACGCGTTATCGCATTCCAAAGAGAATAGTCACCGATCAGGGAACTAATTTCCTGAGTGAGCTATTCAAGAAGGTCTGCAAACTGCTAAAGGTAAAGAAGTTACAAACTTCCGCATACCATCCACAGTCTAATGGAGCACTAGAACGTGCCCATAGACCATTAATCGAATATCTGCGTACAATCGTAGACGAGAATCCCAAAACATGGGATCAATTCCTACGAACCGCTGCATTCGTGTACAATAACAGTGTACACGAGGGTACTAAACTAACCCCGATGGATTGCCTTTACGGCTTCACAGCGGATGTCCCAACTAATTTAAAACGGGACCCTGAGCCCGTATATAACCACGAAAGTTATTACCATATGCTCAAATACAGATTACAAAGATCATATGCCACGGCTCGTAAAAATCTCTTAGCCAGCAAACAACGCTCAAAGGCATATTACGACAAAACAGTCAGGCCTCTCACTTTCCACCTAGGAGACAAAGTCCTCCTCAAAAGTGAAAGCCGCAAACACAAATTGTCTCAAATCTGGGTTGGCCCATATCTGGTAATCAACGTACCTAGTCCAACAAACACTACCATAAAAATAGGCAAACGGCAGGTTGTAGTACACAACAACCGTTTAAAGCCCTATTACGAGTAGTAAACTGGTACATACACCTTTAGAAAATAAGTCCCACTGAAACAAATTTTCGCCAGTTAAACTAATAACTACCTACTTAAAGGTTCCGTACTCGGGATTACTCCCTATGACTCATGAAGTCAAACTTTACCTAAATTTTATTTAAATTAATAAAAAATACGCTACGTAAATAAAACTGAACATATAACAAATAAACCCTTACTCTCTGAGTGAATTAAAATACTCTACCAATAAAATTTTTCTTGCTTGCCTTGACTTGCATCCTTCATACCTTGCCTTGAGAGTTTCGTATTCCTCTTCATGATTTACTTTTTACTCCTTGATGTAAATTAACCAATTCCCTAATTAAACTTTTGAAAGAATACAATGCTCACCTTTTGACGAGATTTAGCAGGAACCGGCTTACAGTCCTCCTATCCTGTTCTACCTCGTCTTTCTTTTAGCAAGTAAGCCCCCATTATACAAATTATCAACGATTTAATTAAGCAATACTATACCTAAATGTTATATGCTATTTAGTATAACTAATTGACTAACGAAGCCTATCCTTCATTTTCTACAGAACATGAAGCACATATTGGTGTTAATATGCTGTTTCCATCTGGCAATGGGACAAATACGAACGGAAGCCTACACAATAAGTCCCCTGAACAATACAGGAATACTGTATGAGGATTTAGGAAAATTACAAGTATACCACAGTACATGGAATATACTAACGGAAATAAATCTAATGGAACTGGACAACCAAACGCTTATGGCAGAACAGGCGGAACATCTAGTGTACAGATTATGTTCAAATCACTCTCAAACGGATGAGCTATGCCTGGTTCAACAAAAACATGTTCATTCTCTCTTAGAAAATATCAAGAGAAGAACAAGTGTCATTCGAGAAGTGGTCCCAAAATCAAGATCTACAAGATCTATCTTCGATGGAATAGGGAATGCAATGCACTACCTATTCGGGACCATGGACAGCACTAATGAACAGGAGGTATACAGTCGACTCGAGGAGCTCGAAACAAATACAAAAGCACTAGCCGACCTGGAAAGACAGCAGATCAGTGTAGTCAAAACTACACTACAACAAATCCAAAAGCCATTGACATCTCTGCAGGAAAGACAACGTCAAATAAATCTCCAGGTAAATAGAATGCAAAATATCACTGATGATTTACTAATGAGACAATTAAGGCAGGAGATAATTTCAAGCCTGACCTTACAAATTGTCGAGATTGAGTACAGGCAACAAGCCTTACTCGACATAATAATCTCCAGTAAGAATCACCAGTTGCATCCGCTAGTGGTGTCTCCCAAAAGTTTATTAGAGATATACCACAAGTCCCACGCTACTTGCCCAGATGCACAAAATTGTCTCTCCCTGTTATATCAGACAGCGGAAACAAAGGCTCGTATAGTCCAAGACAAATTAGTTATTAGAATACAACTTCCGATTTTCAATTTACCACGAATGAAGTTGTATAGGATACATAGTTTCCCTATCCATGTTAATAAAAAACAATCATTGGTACCCGAAATACAGTACTCGCACGTAGCGCACCAGGTACAGACACAGGATATTCTATTATTAAAAACACAAGATCTTAAAATCTTCAAAAAGATCACTCAATCTTCCAAAGAGGACACTTACATCGCTAAGCTAGGCATTCCCATAACAAAGGCTACAATGTCCAAAGAATGCGTAGTGAAGCTGCTCTTTAATCCATTAAAGGAAGAGCCACAGTGTCAATTTAGAGCGCAAATACCTCCCAGAGACCTACTTATTAAATTAAGTAAACCAAATTCTTGGATATTCTCGTTGATAGAACCAACAATTGTACACCTTCAGTGTACCCAACAATTCCTAACTTCAAAAATAGAAGGCCAAGGAATAATTACTATCAACCATCCCTGTCAATTACAAGTAGGATCACAAATCCTACATTATGAGGCCGAGAATATCCAGCAATTGAGTCTCAAACAACCCAACTACTTCCCAAATATCGCTCCATTAGAGCAAACGGTAGAAAAATATCTTAATGAAACCAAAGAAAAAATACCGTCGGAAGAAATACAGACAGAACTATATTCAGGAGATGACACTAACAGCATCATCCTAGAAGGTACCCAGTCATTAAAGGAACTGGACAAAAAATTAGGAAAAATAGTTCCTCATATCAGTCACCACCCTACACATGTCCTAGCTGCAACATCAGTATCCTTAACTGGTGTTGTCATCACATGTATGGTACTGTACCTGGTCGCCAAATGGCTAGTCCCATTCATAAAAAATTATCGTTCACGCAAGCCTAAGAAAACCCCAGAGGCGGAGGAACAAAGCAAACAATTCGAAATAATCGAACCTACCCCTCTAAAAAGGACCCGCACCCTACCACCTACTAGGTCAGTGCAAGTGGTATAGTGTCACCACTTCAAACGGTCATAAGCACTATCACTAATAGTAGAGCACCTAGAAAATAAATGAAAGTGGTTTCAACAAACCGAAACAAAATAATAAGAATATACATATAATAGGGGGGAAGAAATAAATAGTATTAAAAAGCATAGAAGTAAGAAAAACAAAAAAATTTGTTAATACCGGAACATACAAAAAAGAGAACAAAAAAGGCGTTCTCATCCCATCGTTGTAGTGGGAAAAATGCATAAATTAATAAGATAGGCATAAGAGCAGAAAGCAAAAATATGTACACAAACAAAAATATCTTCCCCCTTGTAACCAAATCGTTATAATAAATAGTATTTAAGAAAGGAAACAAGAATTAAAATTACCAGTAGAATAACGAAAATAACCTAGCCTAGAAACTAAATAACAACTAACCCTAGAATAAGACACAATATATTAGTAAGGAAAAAAAAAAAACATAAAATATAAACCTAACAACATAATATAGGAACAAATACAATGCCAACCAAAGCTATGCCAATTACAGCCAAAAGCAGCTGAACCAACCTTAACCAAAAAAAAAAAACCTGAAAATAAGGAAATAAGCTAGACCAAAACAAAAAGAAACAAACAACATCTCTTTAGTATTATAGAAAAAAAATCTTTATTACATATATTGGGAAAAGAGAAGAGGAATAGGAAAGATATAAAAAAAAGAGATATTAAAATGTAAAAAGAAAAAAAACTGCGACTGCGAATATATTCAGTCCTCAAAGTCGGACTCCTCCTCGATGACATCTCCAGAGAGGGGAGGGGTGACCATTAGGGCCCGTATTAGATCCGTAAGGGGGGAGGAAAAAACTTCATGGCAGCATGCACATAGTCCGTGCTCCCCGGTAATAACCAGCACACAGCCTAAGAAAAAACCAAAAAAAAAAAAACAATACAAATTTTTTTTTCTAAAAAGGGGACGCAAACTCACCTCGAGCAATTAACGTTTGTCCCCCGTGGGGATACAACGGCAGCAAAACGCGGTAATAGTGCCCGGGAACTGCATCTGCACCCCAAATAGTGATAGGGCGGTAACCCCTCCGTCGAAGCACCAGGCGCAAAGGGCCTCTCCAGCCAGGCGTTATCCGCAGGATGTAAATGCCATAAATCATGACGGTGAGCCGCGAGGGGCAGCGAAAACCCTCATGGGTTACGGCTTCCACTAGTAACATATCGGATATGAGGCACGAAAAAACACAAAAAATTTTTTTTTCTTTGTCAAAAGGACCTAAACCTCGGACCAGAAGAAAGCGAATGACAAAATTTGTTTCTAAAAAATCGGGGTAAAATCTTGCACCATCACCTTGCCCGAGAGTTATTCCTCTTCCAAGAATAACTCTCTTTTTTGTAGGGGGAAGGCATGTTACATATACAAAATGTATACAAAATGTATATATAAGGCATCAAGAAACAAATCACAATTTTCATAAGCCAATCATGCCAAAAACACGGTTGGCTTATCTCTTGCGCATACGAAGAAAGTTGCATCAGCAATTTCTTCAACTACGCGCAACATTCCTTCAACATATTTTTCCCACAAAACGACTTGGGAAAAATAGAAGTTTTAAGTTTCATCCCAAGTCGTTTCATATAGAAAAAAACAAAAGCCCCACGACAAATCTTACCTTCAGTAAGATTTGTCGTAAATACGATATGTATGTACATACATACAAACATACATATCGGGCGCATAAAATTTTACGTCGGTGAAGACTGAAATGATCAAGTCTTCACCGAAAAAAGCTCTTATCAGCGAATTGTCGCGAGCTGCATACATTGTGATCGCAACAATGTATGCACGATAGCACGACGATGGTTGGATATTTATGAAAATATCAAATTTCAATTCCAACCATCGTTCGTCGCGATAATTCTGGGCATGTTTAAACATGCCCAGCGGTAAATAATTTTCTCAGGATAGGAATGCTAATTAAGCACTTTCCTATCCTGAGCAACAAGACTTGCGATTAAAAAGATCCAAGTCAAGTACAGTCGGTTTTTAGAAGCGAACAACGGTACTTGCAGCGGCGCGATCACGGAAGTTTTTGGCAAAAGATAATTAAAAACGGTAGTTAACAATAAAAGTGTTTGTTACAAAGAATTAGTATTAATGAAAAATCTGTAAGGAAAGAAAAGCTTTTGGCAAAAGATAATTAAAAACGGTAGTTAACAATAAAAGTGTTTGTTACAAAAATTAGTGTTAAGAAAAATCTGTAAAGGAAGAAAAGTTTTTGTTAAAAGAAGAAATAAAAAGTTATTACGAACAAGTGTATTAACAAATGAAAACACCACGGGATACATACCTCCACTACACACGCTGAGTGACAGTGAGTACCCCTTTTTGATTGTATATGCATGACAAAATTGGTTATAGTATACAACAGTGTCCAAGAATATTAATTTTGATGATAGTCTGTAGCGTGGGGTGCATTCTGTCTATTAGGTCAATAAAATTCTGTAAGTGATTGGAATTGCCATCAAATTCGGGTAATTTGGAGAGGTACTTTAAGGGATCAATTGTCACTGATTGGCGTGGTGATGGATCTGTGTTTATTGATTCAAGGCGACTCTGAATGTTTCCTAGCGTTTTTAATATATTACTTAATTGTTCCAAAGTGTTATTAGCTTCGATGCTAATTTTTCTTTTCTTTAAAATTTGCACTAAGGAGGAGCACACCGCACAATAATATTCGTAAGAATTTAAATATTCACAAATATCAGTATAATATATTAAACTATAGTATGTATGTAAGGTTTTATACTTTTTATATTTATATATATTTTATACTTTGTTCAAAGAAATATACTAAGATCGAAGAGATTTAAATATACACGAATATCTACATATATGTTCTAAACTATAAATACTTTTATGTGCAATAGTGTTTAATAATTTTAATCAAAGTAGTATAATATAATCTAATTGAAAGAAAAAGCAAAATGAAAAGTTCTTTTCTGTTTTTTACATTTCTTGGTATCTTCGATTCTTATGATGTCTTCTTTTGAGGGGAAAAAAAAGGTTCCTTTGATGAATACTAACAGTTAGAGTCCCAGCAACACTTAATTATTTCTTCACACGGTGATCTTTGTTATATACACCTCCAGCTATGGTATGTACCTACTATCTGCTTCATAGTTCAATTGGATCCATGTAGTACTCCCAGGCGCGTATCCACATCTGCAGCCTGGAGGGGGTCGCAACTAAAATGTTCGAGGAGGGAGGAAAAGTCGGAAGTAGTCGCTTTTAAACAATTTTTTTTTTATCATATTTAAGTTAGATATCACAAAACCCAAAATCGGTTTGATTTGGAAAACCTGTCGATAATATTATCCACATCAATATCGATCTCAGAATGGACAGACATTAAGGACTCATATCCAGATACTCTTTCTCGTGCAAAGATTGTAGAAATAGATGTGACGAAACCGATTCTGTCACGGGTGAAGTAAATGACTGAGAGTGAGAGCTTGCACCTTAATTCACATTCAAAGGAATGGGAGTAGAAGTGCATGATATGTCACTGACTATTTCTTTTGAGAGGAACTTAACTGATCTTGCTCTCTTCTAGAAAAAGTTATTAATGTTGTTATCAGTGTTCTGCTTTCCACTTTCGCTACTATTTCTATCTCCATCGCTTACTAGTGTAGCTAGTTTATTCTTCTCCTATAAATTAAAAGTAAACGTGAAGTTAAATTAAACAACACTACTTGAATTAATACAAAAGTACAAGCAAAGCAACGGCAACTACCGCAGGCAAAGGAGAGCGAATGGGCTTTTATTTTTATAGTCTTGCCGTAAAAATTGTAGAATCAACAAAATGTACGCTTTCCAACGCTCATAAATATCTTTAGCGACCCAGATCGGCCAAGGCACCTGAATCAACATCACTCTTTGGAACCATTATCCTCCGCCAACAGTGCATGAAAAATCTAAAGAAAAATGTTCAGATCTTTCCAAGAAAACTGAATGCTTGTGCCCCTGTCCGAAAGGGTGAACCACCAGAATCAATGCACCAAAATCAATGCACCAATTCTTTTGGACTGTTGTCGGTGAATAGTTATTAATTCAAATTCTTAAGAACAATTAGCAAGTGTATTTCTAAGAAAAATTTAATGTTTCCCTACGAACGTAAAAATTTTTAACAACTCAGGCTTGAATCAGTGTCGCTATGTAAGATGGGTAGACGTTGATTGCATGGAACCAGGGTTCTACTGGAAGAACCGTAAAACAAAATTTGTTAAGTCAAGGCTTAAATACAATTGCGATTAACAATACAACCAGTATAGACCAGTTGACAAAAATAAATACAAATGGTAAAGTTGTGATATTTTTGGCATTTAGTTTGATTTTAATTTAATTAATTTGTGTATTTTAAATTTTTCTTTTTCCACACTTTGGTCCAATGCAATTCTCAAAATAATATAAAATATTCTCGATAAAAATCTGTTTCAAAACGCTCAAAACTAATATCAAATGAAATTTTAGTATCTTCTTCTTTCACAATCGCCGCTCACCGCCTGTCGTTGGAATTGTTCTCCCAATTTTTCGACTACCTGCTTCATCTTCATAACTGGGCCGCATATTCATTCAGTAGAACAGCTCTGTCAAAACTGTCACATGAGTAGGATGTTTCTATAATGTGACTATACTCTCTATATCAACATTTTTTATTAACACACTAATCAATTTTTAATACAAAGGTTCCTATGTAATTCTAAAGCATGCAAATACTTGTACTAGAGGAAAAGGGGAAAAATGACGAGCTAAACTATTTCTACAAAAAAAAGCTAAAAACAATTTGTTCCAACTACCATGCCATTCGACAGGTAGAACTGTCAGGCGTGAATTACAATTACAACTGATCAGTCGATTACAACTTTGCCCAAATGGTAAATGCATTTGGCAAGATACAATTGCAACTTCGACTTCGACTGTAACAAACTTTGCTCAAAGTGCAAAGTTGGTGTTGGCTGCGGCCAACTTCAGTTCGATCACAAAAGTCGGGAATTCTGGTTTATTCAAGCAGGTGAAGCTTTAATTTAATTACAAATTTCATCTCAGCGTCGACTTCGACTTAAAATCAAGTCGCAGTCGACAGATCAGTCGTAATTGTAATTCACGCTTCAAACTGTCACAAACATTATTACAGCCACCTCTTACACTGTACTGTCCATGTAACGAACACTACTTTACAATCAAACAGCTGTTCAGTAATGGAACAATACATTTGCAGTATTCTTGTCCATATGTGTACTTACATAAAACTAATACTTCTCTCAACCATTGTGCAACTAACGACTGTTCAGCCATTTACTTCCGCATCACACTTAATAGTTCCTTCTTATGGGACAAATTTCTAGTTTTTTTTTGTAAATAAAATTCTAAAACTTATTTTTCAGTGGTTTATTCTAAGCTGTGGCGACATGTTATAACTTCGCATCGAAGCGAAGATTTCGCTCTGGCGGTATGTTATAACATTTTCGTTTGACAGGCGATTTTGCTTGTTTCGAAATTATTTCCGAATTTTTTCCCCTAGCACAAATGACATTTATAGATTCTTTTTCTAGTTGTTGATAAATTTTAATAATAATAAAATTGGAATTTATGAATTTTTCAAGCGCAGTGGCTTTATTTGTGGAGGATAATGAAAATGACGACGAAATAATTAATTACAGGGACAAAAGAAAATTTTTAAGGTAGCGGTATTATGTTATGGATATGCCAAACAAAATGTACTGCCTTATTGATTTTTAATTCAAGAAATATTCTTACAAGTTTTATAACTTCAACTTTGAAGAATCTATATAATTAATATATTGATTTTTAATTCAAGAAATATTCTTACAAGTTTTATAACTTCAACTTTGAAGAATCTATATAATTAATATATAAAATCATTTATATTGAATAAATTAAAAAATGTAACATTTAAATCTAATTTCTTAAACTTTAAATACGTTTTTTAATCTTCGCTTGTCCTATCACTCTCACCAAAACTCAGTGATATTCTATCGAAATTATCGCCTGTCGAAAGTGTTACAACATACCGACTATCGATAAATTGTCGAACGTCGAATCTTTCGAAGTTATAACATCTTGCCCCCGGTCTACTGTGACTGGGGTGTTAAGCATTACGTGCCATTTTCTAAACAATCACATACTAAATTAAATATGCATTCCAAAATTATTTACATATACATATTTCGGTTTGTCGCACAGAAAAAATGATCATAACCAATTATATAGAATTGCGTTTTCTGCAGAAGTTTTAAGTACAATAAAAATGTCTTGGACTGATCGTTTTCAAAGTATACGTAAAAACCTAAATTTTTATATGGCAACACCAAGAAGGAGTTGCCCGATTTAGTCCATTTTTGACATTTTATTTGCTAATGTAGTAAAATCATCATGTACGAAATTTCAGCTCTCTACGTCGATGCGTTCTCAAGCAGTGTCCAAATATATAGCGGAAAACGAAATTTTTATATGGCAACCCCACGAAGGAGTTGCCCGATTTGTCTCATTTTCGAACTTAGTTTTACTTTTTTTTTAAAGTCCGTGTACAAAATTTCACCTCTCTAAGTATACGCGTTCTCGAGCTATCGTGCGCACAGACAGACAGACGGACGGACGGACGGACGGACTTGCAAAAATCAAAATAACTTTTAATATTATGAATGGGTGTCCAATCCATTTTGCTCTACCATTATTATTTCGAGGTGTTACAAACGGAATGACAAACTTAGTAATATCAGGCCGAGGCATCGTTGTTAGATTTTATATTCGAGCGAGGCACTGCTCTCGGCCCGGCCAATGCATAAAAATTCGAAGGAAGAAATTTTCAGTAAATTTCTAAGAAAAACTTGTGGTCTTCTCTTCGTCGGATCGAGGCAACAGTAATTTTGTATGAAGCGAGGCATTGGTGGCTTACCCTTTGGGCACGTCATCAAGTGTCAAGTGGGGGCATCGTCGAGGTATCGTTAATTTTATATTCTAGAAAAGCGTTACATATTTTTGTTCTACGTGTCCAGTCTTTGTATGTTATTAGTTTGGCTATGCTTTCGTCTTTTGCATGAATGAGGGAAAACAACGTGGCTATGCAGGCACTATTGCATTGCAACTGAGATAACGAGTTAAAAACAAAAATCGAGAGAACGTAGGATTACCCGAATTAACGACAAAATCTTATTAAATCCCTCAAAATCCTATCAAACTATTCATTGTACATCAGGTCAACTACCTCCCATTTTTAAGAAAAAGATAAATTTCGCTTTGGCCCAGATGCTGAAAGGAGATGTAAAATTCCTCTCGAATGAAATTCTCATTTTCCCCCAAAATATCAGAGAATCCAGCAAGAATTTCTCCCATTTAATCTCTTCACTCACAGCAAAACGAATGTAAACTGTAAACAGAAGCACGTGCTGCTCAATTATCATAGGAAGTACACTAACAAACATTGGCCATGCCCATGCTATAAAAAACATTGGCCGATTCTTTCAATTTTTCAGCAAAATCCGGTTTTCACAAAAGCGCGGGAACATTTTATGAGAGTAAAACGTGAAAACTCCGCCCCTTCTCATTTATTTACGAAAATGAAACATTTGCCATTCTGTTTCGCTGCATGCAATTTGAGCTTTCACATTTTTTATCTTTATTCATAAAAGTTTTGAAGAGAGTTTTTCGATTTTTTTCCTTCTTTCTTCCTTTTCTTGCCATGTGCATTTTAAATATAAAACACTCGGAAATTTCGCCTGCTTCCTAACTTGTCATTAGGTAACTTTGCCATTACCAATACATTTGCGGTATGATCATTCGCCCTGAAGTGTTTATATACATCGTACATTGCGTATGCATATTGTAAATTGATCTTGTAATTTTTTTTCCAAAAAATTCTTTCCATATGGGTTTCATGCTTATTTGGTACATACAATAGAGTGATGATTTACATTTAGACAAGAGATTCATTTGCGAAGCGATTAAGCGTATGCCAATGTCCTTTTGAAATAGGTATATGAATTGAGAAATAACATCAGGTAGACATACTAACTAATGCCAATAAACTCAAAACTTGCTGTAGAAATATGTGCCTGGATGTTTTCGTTTAGCATACAGCTGAATGCTATCTTCACTACAACTTTGGGGTTGATGGTCTGAATTATGATGACCAAAGCCGAATATCTGCTCCTACATCTTCGATATTGAGTTATCGGAAGCCATAATATTGTTGAGCTACCTTACTGGTGTACAGTCTGACCGTTGTATTACTTACAATGAGAGTTTGAATCACTGATTACAGCAGCTGTTCTCAACTTCGATAATGTCTGACAGGAATTGGTCAAACGGTTCCCTTTCCGTTGATTGCGAGAAAAAATATGTAGTACTCGTGCACCATATTGTAGGGTGACATTTTGCCTCCCTCGTGCCTTACAAATTTTTACTTGTCTGGACAAGAGGAATCATTTGGCAATATATAGTCATATTAGTCTGGGACACCCTGTATATATATTTTTTTAGTGTTTATTCATAGAAAGGCTTTAAGCCATTATGGCCTACACTTTCCTTTTACCAATTTGGATTTTAGTATTCACTGAAGTGACAACTTCAATCATCTGATATGATCCTAGCCATACCTCTGCTTTTTGGATGCGTTTTTCAGCAACACCTTTATCTCCGACATGAAAAGTTATTGGTCGTGAATGCTTATCATAAGGTTCATTGGATCGATTTTTGCTACATAAGAGGTTTTTACGAGCAATGGCATATGTCTTCTGTAGTTTGTATTTCAGAAGATGATTATAACTTTGATGATTGTGTACAGGTTCTGGTTCTCTTTTTAAATTGGAGGGAATGTCAGCCGTGAAGCCGAATAAACAGTCTATTGGGGTAAGTTTGCTACTATCGTGTATGCTTTTATTATATACAAAGGCTGCAGTTCTTAAAACCTGATCCCAAGCCTTTGGATTTCTATTTACAATGGTCCTAAGACATTCTACTAATGGTCTGTGAGTTCTTTCTAAGAAGGCATTTGATTGACGTTGTACGCGGATGTCTGCAACTTATTTATTTTGAGAAGTTTATAGATCTTTTTGAATAGATTGCTTAAGAAATTGGAGCCCTGGTCGGTAACCAAATTTTTGGGTATGCGGTAGCGGGTAATAACTTCATCGATGAATGGTAGTCTCTTATTAGCACTGGAATTTCTAAGGGGTTCGTGATTAGCTCGGGAGGCTGGTTGTTAAGACTTGATCTGAGAAAATAAGATTTTATAGGATTTTGATCACTATGTTCAGTTTGTTTTCCATAAGAAATATTAGTTTGAGATTGTGAGTCAGAATTAACTGATTACTCCGAAGGTGTTCCTTTTTGGCTTGTTATTTCGCGTGATTCATTCGGCACACGGGTACGAGTGATTACACGGCAGTGTACTTGAGCTGTATTCGATTGAATTGATAGTAAGTCTGGCGGAGTATACTTGTACAGTGATATTTGAGAAATTTGTTCAGCCTGCTCTGAGTTATAAGAACTTCTACCAAGGGCATCCACGTTTGTGTTATATTTCTCTGGCTTATACTTGATGGAATAGTGGAACTCAGAAAGTTTGTGATGAAATCGAATTAATCTTGAAGTGGGGTCCTTGTTGCTAAATACACCTTTCAGGTGCTTGTGGTCAGTGTATACTGTGAATTTACGCCCTTGTAAATTTCTTGTAGCCCAAACAATTGCTAGTAATTCTCTCGCAGTTGTAGAGTAATTCCTTTCTGCCTTATTTAGAGTTCGACTCGCATAAACTATAGGACGATCTTTGCCAATTTTTCCCTGGGACAGGACAGCTCCTAGAGCCTCCTGGCTAACATCCGTGGTTAAGTTAAATGGCAAAGTAAAATCTGGATATATAAGACGTGGCGGTGAAGTTAGGTTTCTTTTAATCTCGTTAGTAGCGTTCTGGCAGTTTTCAATCCACGCAAACTTCACATCTTTACGTAATAAATTAGTAAATTTTCGAGAAATTGGACATAAATTTTCTGTAGTAGTTATCTAAGCCAAGAAAAGATTGAACTTGTCTAACAGTACGCGGAGCGGGAAAGTTGTGAACGCATTCCGTTTTTGAGGGATCTGGAAGGGCTGCCTCACTAGAGAATTTGTGTGTCCCAGGTATATGACTTCGTGCCTTAGGAACTGGCATTTGTCTGGCTGTAAATTTAAATTGTTTTCTCGTAAAGGATCAAAAACTTTTATGGGTTTACTGTTATGATCTTCAAGGTTTTTCCAATAGATAACTATGTCATCTAGGTAAACGAAACATTCTAGACCTTGAAGACCCGTGAGAGAATAATTCATCAATTCTTGGATTGTAGTTGGTGCTCCTTCCAGTCCGAAAAGCATGCGCCTAAATTCATTATGCCCAAAGGATGTACTAAAAGCTGTGTTGGGTCTGTCTTTGGGATGAACAAGTATTTGATGATAGCCACTGCCAAGATCCAGAGTAGTGAAATACCGGGAATGACCTAGTTGGTCCAGGATATCTTCAATCCTGAGCAATGGAAAGGCGTCGCCTATTATTTTATCATTTAATTTCCTAAAATCGACCACAACCCTCCATCTTTTTTCGTAATTTGGCCCTACCTTTTTTGGAACCACTAATAGCGGTGAGTTCCAAGGGCTTTTGCTATTTCACTTTCTAGCATTTCTTGGAGCTGTTGATTTATAATTTCTCTTTGCATCTCTGGAAATCGATACATTTTTTGATTTACTGGGCGCTGATCGGATACTATTGGAATGGTGTGCGAAATTGCATTGGTATAAATGAGCTTGTCGCCAGCAAAATGAAATATGTTATTGGAATGGTGACAAATATTTAAAATAGAAGATTTTTCATCTTCAGAAAGAGTTTCATCTAATGTGATGCTTGCAGAGAAAGGGCTTCGTCCTACTGCTCTTCTATTTGAGTATGTAAGAGTAAACGTGTGGAATTAATTAGTTTTGTATGTTCTCGTTTTTTGGGCAACTCGTATTAGTGAAGATACGTTTCACTTTTTAAGATAGACTAGAGCCACCATCGCTACTTGGCTGCAAGTAGTAATTATTATTGGCTCCAGAGTAAGTGTGGGTTTTTTTAATGTAATACTATGGCTATTAACGTTAAGTACACCAATTAAATTCCCATTTTTTTTTGGAACTTGCAAGCTATTAGCTAGAAAAACTCCTGATTCCACCTCTTGGGATTGAGAAAGCATTTCTTGCTCTGGTGCCAAAGGGGCTTTAACCGCGCAGGTACGTGTACTGTCTGGGTGGCTTGAACAGTCCCCATGGTTTTCTTAGTTTCTTAGTTTTCTTAGTTGCGGGCAGAAGCGGTATTGTGAACCCTGTTGAATTGATTTCCGTGCGAGGAAATCTGAGAATTAGATGAAGGCTCTCGGTATTACAGTTCTTTAAAAGAAAGTCGTTTCCTAGAAACCCGTCGTGCGAGATTGTTGTGCTGGTTATTACAACTTGAAAATTGCATGGAATTGGGCTTTTAAAAGAAAATTTACCATGGGTAGTGTTTTGGCTTCACAAAAACGAGTTTTTAACTTAGCAGTATCATTTAGGTTGATTGACTCACTAGTATTTAAGGCATTTTGTTTGATTAAGCTGACTTCAGCTCCAGTATCCTCCACTACAAGCCAAATTGAACTATTTTTGCTTATATCTGAAGGTAAGTGAGCCAATGATATATTTTCGCTGCTACTGCTAGGCGACGGGGAGTACCCTGATATTGGTTGAGATGGAGATTTTAAGGTTGAGCTCTGGCTTCTGATTTTTGTTTCTGCATGCATTCAGATATGGATTGTCGTCGTCTTCCACAGAAATCGCATTTTAGTTACACACGGGTTACCTCGGGCTGTGTCACGGGCACTATGCGTTTGTGGACTTTTGGGTGGATAATTATTCCTGCTTCTGCAATTTTTAGCATCTTGCCCATCTATTTTGCATCTCACGCAATATGGCGTATTCTTACGCTTTAGGCAGTCATCATAAGTATGCCCCTTATAATTACAATATGCACATGAAACTCTAGACAATGCGGATTTGAGCTGGTCTTTTTGTCTTTGTGATAACTTCTTTGAATGAATTTTAGGGCATTGATCAGTTAATACGGCAGAAATACGTGCGATTTTATCACTAGGTAGAGGTTGATAGCTAGAAATTTCATGATTATTAAACGGATAATGGTGTGCTGAAATAAGTCATGTACTTTGCCGAATTAAGTGAAGTATTTGGGATGTATACAGGATATTTGATACTTAATGAGTTATATGATCGGCTACTGGGATGGCCTTAGGTGGAGTATGTGTTAACTAATTCGAGAAATCATCAGTGCGTTGTATTGAGTGGATATTCCTTTGCGTATCCATATATGAACCAGAGAACTTATATAGATATGGATGTTCTTGCAGCATGTGGAAATTTCCCTGAAGTAGTCCTTCCATGTTCAGACATTTTTCTATAAGGCTGTTTCAGATTGCCTCACTTAAGGACAGAAGAGTATGCTAAGAAGTGGATTCGATATACCGCATTTCAGCGAATTTATTACTTCTTCTAGTTGCGTAGTCACAGCTTGGAGACCAGTCGCACCATACTTGTACTCTGCAGATTCCTTGCATTGCGCTAGAAGCTGTTTGATACGGTTCGCGAAAGATGCGAGTGATTTCATGGAGTACTGTTTACATGTAATTAGCTTATTTATTAACTCCTGGTATGTTTCCTATGGTAAACAGGATTGGTTGACTAATTTCTTCAAACTTTGAAAAAATGCTGGAGGAAATAAGCGTGCTTGCATTCTCTCGCAATCTTGTTTGGAGAATCTGTAGAAATGCAGATTTTTCTTCATCTTCTAGGAATTGTTGAACTTGGCTACAACACCCAATGAAAGCTGCAGCTCCATAACTAGTTGCGGACTTGCCTCACCTGAGAATAGGGCCACCATTTGGGCAATTAATTTAACTACCTTTTCATAATTTACTTGCATTTTTTCACTATTTTCTAGAGAATATTTATTGCAATTTGTAACGACTAAATTCTCTGAAACGGACTTAGTTCTGGCCTTTGCGGATACCAAAGTAGGTAAACTACTTGTTTTTGTAAGAAACCTACTCAAACTAAGTCATCGGAAATGCTTATCCGAACGGTGTTCGCGACACCAATTTGTGGATGGTTTGCTACAGTGTGAATTATGTTCTCGGGAGTTTTGTATTTTCGAAAGATTGTGAATTTATTGCCATTTCAAAATCGGAACAAGAAGAACTCGAGTAGACAAAACCATAGAAATTTTTGGCAATTTAGGATTAAAACAGTTAACAGCTGAAGAGCAAACAGAGAGGTAATAGTTAACAGCAGAAGATTTTGATGCAATGTTAATCCGAAAAACATAAAAGGTACAGAAAACTAATTTGAACAAATTTTGGTTAACTGCCGCACGAACATCAAAATTATATATATATATTATAGTAGGGAGACTGAAAATTTGTTTTTTTGAACACAATACACTTATGACTTATTCATTTTTAAGTTATTGAGGTATAAGTAAACAAATTATTTCACTACCACTTCAGTCTTTTTCTTGTTTAAATATCAAAATATCAAAAACAACAAATTTTCCTACTTAATTATAATATAATTGTATAACATATACATAAGGATGTCATCCTTGCAGGAGGTGATAGGGGAGCTCGAGAAATGAAAAAAATTGTATGGACAAGTTTCAATTCTCCTAACGGTTTTCGAGGAATGCGACTTAAAAAGATATTCCAAAATCAAAGTGCAGGGTTTTGCATTTTTGCTTATAACTTTGAAACTACGCAACGTTGCATAGAGATCTAACACGCATTTTAAAGCAGACAAATAATTCTTGAAAATTTGGTACATGGTGTTTTCATTGTACAAGCAAATAAAATTTCAAAAATGGACTAAATCGGACAACTCCTTGGTGTTGCCATATAAAAATTTAGGTTTTTTGCGTATACCGTGAAAATGATTAGTGCAAGACATTTTTATTGTAGTAATAACTTCTTCAGAATACGAAATCCTATAAAATTGGTTATAATCATTTTTTCTGTCCGACAAACCGTTCTAGAAATATATGCGAAAAACCACTTCAAAAATCAAAATTGCACAGAAGGGTGACAATACGAAATTACATAGGGGCATTCATCTAGGGTATCATAAGAATTGATTTTAGACCAATTCTAGCTTATTTACTTGTTTTATATATGATATTGCCAAAGCTCAAAGGATACTCTATGATGCAGTAGCACAGCTTTGGAAGGAAAGGAAGAAGGGATAGGAAATTGAGGATTTGAGTCAAGGAAGTGACGGTGTGTATTTCGCTTGAATGTTTCCGGCTCATCATAAGTGGCAGAGAAAACAGGATGGTAAATCGTTCCACATTTGTACTACTCTGTTTATTAAGAATTTCACGGTACGGCCGAATTTCACTTCAGGGGTATATGGGGGTGAGGTCGAGATGCAAGGGATCAGGTTAGAAATTTCGTCAGAGCAATAGTTATAGAAGCAGCGATAAAAGAGAGATAGACATCCGACGTTACACCGGTGCTCCAGGCAATCAATATTTGCCAATAAGGCGAATACCTTCTGTTGGGCTTTATCTAAAGCGGATGGAATGGCAAGTTCGAAATATCTTGTCCATAGACGGAACTGCGTTGGGATGCGTTTGAGTGATAACAGACAACATTAAATTTTGGATGCATTAAACAAGCCGCGATTCGCTCTGCCCCAAGCGGTTATTGTTGTAGTCATTGTTTAGTGAGTTGAACATGTGGCTACGTTTGTCAACTATAACATTCCCGCGTCTAGTCAGTTATATAGTCCAACGAGTACCTAAAATCAAGCATGCTGTCGTCTGCAAAACTATGAATAGTACTAAAAGGGAGAGCTAGCAGATCGTTAATAAAAATTATAAAGAAAGAAGGAGACAAAAGAGAAATTTGCCGTACACCGGCACTGATTAAAAAACGGTCAGACGTAACTCCGTCCAATATAAGTTGGATTAAACGGCGAGAGAGAAAACTTTTAATCCATTTTAAGAAAAGGGGGTTAAGACCTAATGTCTGAAGTTAAGCTAACAGATCAGGATGCCAGACTCTATCGAAGGCCTTCGAAATATTCCATGCGACGATTTCTGATTCACAAAAATTATAGAGAATTGGTTCGGTAAAGAACGTTAGTAAGTCTACAGTAGAGCGGCCAGCAAAAAAGTCCTATTGGGGGTCTGTAGATTAGATTTTAGAGGGAAACGAAAAATTTCAGAACAACAACAAACATTTTCTTTTATTTGATATAACATTAATCTTATACAAAAAATTTACAAAATATGAGTTTATGTGATGAAACAAATTATTAACATTAAAATTTTTTAAAGAATAAAAACACAATAAGGTTTTCTTCAATTCATAATTTTAAGAGGCGAAATTGAGAGGAACCTGCAATCTGGAAATTAATACTTTTTATACCCTTTCTCTATTTTCAATGTGGTCAGTCATAGTTGGGTTGGAAAAGGCGCAGCTCTTCACGGATGAAGCCTGATTAGCAGAAACACCATTGTTGTTAATCGATCTTGCAAAAACATACCGACTTGAATTTGCCAGTTCTAGTTGGCTCTTGTTTCATTTTATTACCGTGCATACATTCCTGACAAAGCGATATTTATTATTGTACCTTTTAATCTGCTTTCTTGTGAAATAATAGTCCTTGTAGTTCTTGTAGTTCAGGAAAAAAATTGGGTGCTAAAAATAATTTGTTCATTCAAATAAAGTTACTTTTATTCAAACAAAAGATATGTTTACTTTGTCATTCTGAACTGTGTACTTTTTAGTTTTTCTCTTACAATTTTGGCACCTACTAAATCTTTTAAATGCCTTTTTAAATAATCGTAGTAAGCATTTTTAAGTGAGATTAGTCATTTAATATTAAAAGTAAGTATAAATATAGTCAATTTGGTAATTGTACGATAATAATTCAAACTATAATTTTGCTATACATATTTGCATATTTCCAAGTTTAGTACTATTAACTTGGTTGTCCTTATTATTTCTTTTTCTTTCTTTTTCATGTAACCTCCTTATCTTCGTGCAAAATATGCTGTATAGGTACAAATTTGTGGAACTCTATTACCATCGTGGTGAAACAACTCAAAAAGGTCGAGTAATTCCA
This sequence comes from Dioctria rufipes, assembly GCA_963924295.1. Classification (NCBI taxonomy): domain Eukaryota; kingdom Metazoa; phylum Arthropoda; class Insecta; order Diptera; family Asilidae; genus Dioctria; species Dioctria rufipes. The sequence continues at coordinate 97,401,935 of OZ002742.1, read as the reverse complement.
GCTCGAATCGAAACGGTGGTCATATTTTTGCCAGATATCAATTCCTGTATGCCTACACGTCTCGAATGGGACAATCTTCAACGCATCTATAAATCAAATCTGGAACGTATGTCAAACCAAGTCATATCTGAAGTTAAAAATTATTCTTCTTTGAATGCATCAGCAACGTTGGCATCAAAGTCTTATTCTGTTAGCGAAGCAGGTGGCGCTGAATTAGAAAACAGGGCAACCGAAAATCCATCTGGCGAACAAGGAAACGAAAAGGCACAAAAATTTGTTTTTATCGGAGATATTATTTTTTCCTTAAACATACATATAGGTCTTTAAAACATATTGAAAAATAAGCTAAACTTTCCTACTCTTTTTCAGAGATATTTGTTACTTTTCATTTTTTCTCCTCTTGAAGAACAATTTTATTCTTAGTTTTTGGCCGTTTAACTATGTAAATGTTTTATGCAAATGAAATTGGAACTGCACACATCTTTCTTTGATATTTGTAGTTATTTTTGTATGCCTATCAAAACAAAAGTACAATACTATATATATGTATGTGCTACCATATTTCGTTGTATAAAATTTTCAAATTTATTTAGCATAAAATCATTAATAAAATTCTGAAATAATTGCAGGAAGATCATAGTGAAAAAATAACTCCTACCCATTACTCTGATTTGGACGCTAAGAATATGAAAATTCAGGAATTGCGTGACGAGCTTTCAGCCAGGAATTTATCATGTAAAGGTAAGTACTCCCACATTGTTATTTGTGTTTATATATATCGGGCAAGATCAAACACTTAAGAAAATGTTTAGAAAATTTCTGAAAGAATTGCATTTGATAAAAATAACGTTGGAAAATGAAGATGAAAATTTAAAAGTATTATATTTCAATGGCTATAACTCCGGACTGAGGAGGGATATGGTGATAATTCTTCTTTAGAAATTACAAGGTGTTTAAAATGATTATAAAATCTCTCCCTCTGTATATCCTGGACCTCAAGGGTTAATCCCACCGTTCTAAAAAATGTTTGGTGACTAAATGAGTACAATCGCTTGTTTCAGTATTGCCGTTTAAATCTGAAATATGCTGTTGAAAAAATTGTACTACGAGACTACTAGAAAATAAAGAAAATAATAGTGTTAAATTATGTATGTATCAATGCATCTCTTAAACGCGCCGACAGTGGCAACACTCTGAATATTTAACGGAAGATTATACCATAAACGAGCTGCTTGACAAGATAAGAACTTCCATGCAGGACTTATGAAATCGTGGAATCTATATGTTCCTGTTACGTTGTGACGTTGTAAATTGTAATAATTCGCGTAAGTACCCTGGTTTGTTCGAGTTAAGAAGAGAATATAAGAAAACCAAGGCTCGCCTTTTCAAATACGTAGCCAAGGAGCATCCGAGCAAACGCGAAAGGAAAGGCGAAATGTGATCAAATCTTCGCATCCCAAAAACAAACCGAATATATTCGTTGAATGGCACTGTGACTTTCTTGGCGCAGATGCTATCCAGCTTGGGAAACACATTTCTGCCATAAGTTAAGTGGTTAAGACTAACGCTTTAATTAATTGTAAGCGCATATTAACAGACAGCAGACCCGATGAAAGCCATAGACATCGGAGCCCTGCATAAACTTTGCTGACCATGGCTTTAATGTAATCACAACATTTCATGTGTTGATTCAAGACAACTCTAAGTGTTTTAATTTTATTTACAATAGGCAGCGAAACATTATTTAAAGTTACTGGTGGGATTTCAATTAAACCGTTATTGTAGAATTTAGTACAATAAACTTTGCAGGATTTAGTATCAAACGATATCACTCAATTGGAGCAATCGTGGTGTCATTTGCGCCATAAAGTTTTCCGTCTCCACAATTGAACGAAGGTCATTTGATACGTCATCGGGTGTCCTCAACTCAAGTCCAAAAGTGAGATAAGCAGCGCTATGTCCGGTACTTTCACATCTGGCGGTATTCATAGCGAACCGGATTGCTGGTAGTTTGTCTGGCCAAGTGGTGTGATCATCGCCTACAAGTATGGCTAATTGGGTTTTCATGTCTCTGTTTTTCCGCTCCACTGGATTGGCTTCGGGATGATATACGGGTGTCAACGACTGCTGTATTCCCAAGCAGAATGTGAGATGCTGCATTACAGCAGAAATAAACTGTGGGCCGTTATCGCTTATCATGCGACGGGGAATTCCATATCGGGGAAAGAATTTATTTATTTTTTATTTATCTACTGGCTGTGTCTTCTGCAACCAATATCCATCTTTTTCCATCAGATGAGACTGGTAATGGGCCGAAAATATCTACTGATATTATTTCAAATCTTTGTTTGCTTGGTGTGGTTTGTAAGAGACCTGCTAGTTTTAGATTTCCGCTCTTGTAACGTTGATACTCAACGCATCTAGAAACATGCTTAGCGATGTCCTGCTTCATGCCTTGCCAAAAATAGCGAGAAGCGATTCGCCGGTATGTTCTATCCATGCTATACTGTCCAGCAGTTGGCGCATCGTGATATGCTTGGAGTATTTCCTGTCGTTCAGCTTTCGGTATCACCAGCTGTCCTTCTTCATTGTCTTCGTCCGGTAGATACCTGTGCAATATCCCATGACTCATGAGAAAGCCTCTATTGTTCCATTGGGCGTATTTTTCCTCTGACTTTGGGTCTTCGAGACACTCAATTATGTCCTTTAAGTCATTGTCCTCTAATTGTTTTGCTCTGATGTCAGCGGCACTTTTTCTGGGTAAATCAATTTGTGTACTGCAAATTTCACAGGTTATTTTTAGATGATCATCACAGGCAGGGCGTGACAAATTATCAGCTACCACATTGGTTCTTCCAGGCGAATATTGAATTTGCAAGTCATATGCTTGCAAAGAAAGTGCCCACCTTGCTAATCGTCCAGTTGGCGTTTTCAGGGACATCAACCATTTGAGGGGTTGGTGGTCTGTGATAATGGCAGTTGGCGTTCCTTCAATGTATCCACGAGAACGACTGATTGCCCAAACAATTTCGAGGGCCTCGCGTTCTGTGGTGGTGTTATTTTCTGCAGGAATCAACAATCGGCTAGCATATTCGATGGGGTGCTCGTTGGCACCCTCCCCCTGAACCAAAACTGCTCCTAAAGCATAACCACTTGCGTCAGTTTTTATAATAAACGGCTGATCTTCATTGGCTTGCTTTAATATTGGAGCTGTTGCTAATAGTTTTTTTAGAGCCTCAAAGGATGTCTGCTGCTCCTGATTCCATGTCCAGATAGAGTTTTTCTTTGTTAGTTTTGTCAATTGCTGGGCTAGGTCGGAAAAGTGTGGTATAAAACGCCTAAACCATGAGCACGTTTGAAGAAAAGAGACAAGGTGGTTCAGGTTGGTTGGTACAACCCAACTTTCTATTGCATCAACTTTGTCTGGATCAGGTGCGATTCCATTTTTGGTGAGGATATGGCCTAGATACCTAACTGCTGACAGCAAAAATAGCACTTAGTCCGATTCACTTTTAGCCTAAATAGGCGGAGTCTATTGAGAACTTGTTGCAAATCCTGAACGTGTTCCTCAAAGTTTCTAGAACAAATGATCAAATCATCCAAATATACTAATAAACGTAGACTGCTCAACCCAGCTTTAAATCTATCCATCATTCGTTGGAAGGTGCTTGGTGCATTTCTTAGGCCAAATAGCATGCGTTTAAAACGATACATGCCCATAGGAGTGACAAACGCCGTTTTATTTCTATCAGGCTCCCAAACTTCGATCTGCCAATACCCAGATCGCAAGTCCAATGTTGTCATATATGGAGTACATTTAGCTCAATGTAGTAGGTCATCCATCCGTGGTAGTGGATACCTATCCGGGGTAGTTACTGCATTGAGTTTGCGGTAATCAACACATACTCTAATACTGCCATCTTTTTTGGGCACCATAACAATTGGTGCTGCCCGGAGACTCACACTCTTCTATAATATTTTCCTTTAACATCGTATTCAGTTCGTTATGTAATATTTCGCGTTTTTGTGGTGACATACGATAAGGTGGCTGGGCGACAGGAGCATGATCTTTTGTGTTGATGCGGTGTTCCATGTATGGGGTAACCTCTAATGGTCCGTCAAAGATGTCCTGATTCTCAGCCAGGATTGTGTCTATTTGTAGGCGTTGATTCATGTTCAACATTGTACCTTCGCTCTGGCGTAAAGCCACATCGATTGACTCGAAACGGAACCTTTTCATGCATTTTTCTGGACTAAGACATGCTTCCCCAGTTCGTGGATCTATTTTTGGTGTACTATAGCCGGCTGGCATTGCTTCTCGGAAAATGTCTGAGATGGCCGAAGGATCATAATATTGTTTGGGTCCTGAAGGTAGTTTTCTTGGTGGTAGTTCTAGCTCAATCAGCTTCCATCCAGTACATCCTGCTATTTTTGATGCCTTTGTGTGTTTTGACTCCTTATCCTCCGGAATTGGTGATGCATCAAGTTCCAAGTACCAATCCAGAAAAGGAGATTTTGATGATGTTGTAGGATCAGGTGTTATTGGACATAACCCTGAAGTGCTGGGCATATTTTTGATGTCTGCATTTCGTTCATTCTGGTCTGTATCTCCTGTGGATGCTGGTACAAAGTTATAATATTGTTCTGGCCGTTCTGCAAAACTGAAAACGCGTTGAGCCAGATTGAGGATGATGCATGCTTTTTCTAGAAAATCTATTCCCAGAAGGGTGTTGTTATTTTCTGCTGTTGGCAATACTAAAAAGTTGGTTTGCAGTGTTCTTCCCCCTAGAGATATATCCACCGCTGCTGCGAATACCGATTGCTCTTTCGAGTAACGTCGGCAATTAAAGGTGCAAAATGACACCCTTTTGCCTTCATACTTTCGTACAGTGTGATGTACTGATGATGCTTGTTCTAGCTGCTGTATCGATTTGTGCATAAGTTTTGATATCGCCTATCTCTATTTGAACCATCAACTTCATTGAAGCTTACTTGTGGTGGGGACATACCTTTATTCTTCTTGCACACTGGGCAATTGCTGCGATAGTAACCCTTTGTGCCACATCCGTAACATGATAACGTAGTGGATTTTATCTCTTGCTGTTGTGACGGGCGTTTCATGGTACCATCTGATTTTCCATTCTCTTCCTTAAGACGTTTACGACGAACACTTGCGAGGTGACCACGATATCCACAAAATGTACAGCGTGTCTGTTTTACTTGTGGCCTTTCGTCGTGTACCTTTGGGTAATTTTCCTCTATCTCTTGTTCAAGAGCCTCGGTTTGTCGTGCTTTGTTCAGCAGATCATTAAATGTTTTCACACTATCTCTGGGGATTTTATCCCGAATTTTTAAATTTAGCCTTCCATAAACGAGATCTAATTCCGTAGCTTCATCGTGCCGTTTTGTTGGAAGTTGAGACAGCAGTGCCCTTTTTCTGCACAAGAAGACATCCGTAGGCGTATTTCGGTGCTGTTTCTCGGAATACAACTCTGTATATATTTGATGAGCTAGTTTAGAAGGTGCGTATGCCGCTCGTATTAGTTCTATGGTGTCCGACCATTTTGATATGCCGGAGTTAACGCCTTGCCACCAGATGGATGCCTCGCCTGTTAGTAGAAGCGGTAGCCCTTGTATAGCATCGTCGTCTGTGATACGCTCAATTTGCTTATAAATTGATATTGTGGAGATAAAACTTTCCACTTTTTGAAAATCTCTTTCTCCTGCGAACCTTGCAGAGAGATTGCTGAAACTTCCTGGCTTTCCAGAAATCTCTGTAGTTCCACCCGCATCTTTGACTGCACTTAAAAGTTGTAACTGGTCTGATCTCATTGCGATGGGTTCAGTCATATCTGGATGTAGACGTGGACTACGCCTGGTGGGGATTCGTGATTTCTGTAACTTCTTTATTTTGATCATTCTGTAGTCTGTAGCAAAGCCTATGAATGAGCAAATACTGTTGAAGCGCGAAATTTTATGATGTTAGCAAAGCCTATGAAAAGCGAATTTTGCAGTGCAAAGTTCGATGAATGTAGTAGCAAAGCCTATGAGTTAGCGAATGCTGTTGAACAAAACTTTCAAAAATGTTAGCAAAGCCTATGAGAGAGCGAATGCTGTTGAAAAAAAACTTTTGTAATGTTAGCACAGCCTATGAAAAGCGAATGCTATTAAGTGCAAAGTTCGATGAATGTAGTAGCAAAGCCTATGAGTTAGCGAATGCTGTTGAACAAAACTTTCAAAAATGTTAGCAAAGCCTATGAGAAAGCGAATGCTGTTGACAAAAACTTTGAAAATTGTTAGCAAAGCCTATGAGTAAGCGAATGCTTTTTAATTCTGATGACCTTATGTCGCTGTCTTATTAATATATGTCGTTAGCAAAGCCTCTGTGGAAGCGAATGCTGTTAATAAAAATTTTGTAATGTTAGCAAAGCCTATGAGTAAGCGAATGCTGTTAATAAATTTGGTGATGTTATGTCGCTGTCTTATGTGTATGTCTTTAGCAAAGCCTCTGAGGAAGCGAATGCCGGCAAAAATAAGTTAGTCAGTCGTGTATTTGTTTTTTTTTTTTAAATATCTAAAGCAAAGCCTCTAAAGAAGCGAATGCCGCAAATTAAATAAAACTGTAACTTTCCAAAGTACTGTCCTTGTTCGATACACAGATGCACAGTAAGTGCCTTACAAAATTTTGTAAAACACGTAAATACTCGACTTGTCTTTTCTAACAAAAATTCAAACACTTTCACGATTTTCACTTGAATCACTCAATTTCAAATGTTCCCTAATATTTCGAGTGAAAGTTTTTCCTAGAATCCTTTAACGAAAATAACCAAGGCAAAATTCAACAGAACGAAACAACAAAGTCGAAATAATGTACACGCGAATGTCGTCTATTCTCTGTTCCGTTGCCTTGCTGGTTGACGTGAATTTCGTTTTAAAGTTCTTAGAAGACGATACGCATGCGCCGGTTCTACTTGCTTGAATTTCCTGGTAGCGTATATATATATATATAGGTCGAGCCTCGAATTGCACGCCAAATTGTAGGAATCAGGGTGAATAAGGAAACGTTTGGCTTATAATAATTCACTTTATTCCTAACCATTGAATAAATAACTAATAAGGAAGCGGGGTTTCGTGCGAATACAGTATACGTGAGTAGGCAATTCAATGACAGTCAAACCCAGGGAGCGGGGAGAGAAATGGCAAGAGGGCTGGTCACTTATTTGAAAATTCTGCTGACAGGTCACTTAAATTATCATAGGCAACGCCCAGGAATATTATCTGAAGATAAGGGGGCGCCAAAAATTTGTATATTTTACATAGCAATTTGGATTATAAAAAATGTCCCCCTTCAAAATTTCACGGTTTCACTACTGCCATGACGAAACGAATACAAACACAGCACACTAACACATTTCGCCGAGTGGCTTAGGTTTTCACCCGATATGCCGTTTCCTTATTAGTTATTTATTCAATGTTCCTAACTAATGAAACTTACAAAAATTGTGATAAAGATTTTAGTCGCGTTGGCTAATTTATAGGACTTCTGCCTGTAGTCTGGAAGGAATATTCCAGTGTTTGGAATGTCGAATGGTGGGGCACTGTACGGTTGCCGTGATTGGGTTGGTGGTATTGATAGCACAGTGGCGTGCTACAAAACAAAATTTTTGTATGACAGCACTAAGGATTCCAATTGTTCTTTCCATAAAAAACTTGACTATTACGAACATTTAAAAACAAATCAGCCAAATCCGTCCAGCCGTTATCAAAAGATGCGATTACCAACCGACAGCATTTCATTTTTATTTGTATAGATTGACAGCACACTTTTATTAATTAAAATTAAAATTCAAAGGTAAAGTGATTTAAAAATAATCAAATTACGAACGAATAATCATTCATTTTGCCCGTCTGTCAAGCGTATTACACTTCTTCGACGTATATATTCTGCATAATAACTTATGGCGCAATAGTGGTTTTGAATTATATAAATTTTTTCAAATTGAAATTACACTGGCAGCTATACCGAATACGCATGAGCCACTTCATCCAGAGTGTTAACCCTTCTTTTCGTTGAGTTATAGTATAGATTGATCACTGATTGTGATGCATTGTGGAAAGCAAAATAACTGCCCAATATTTTTTCAGAATATATGTAGCTTACATGTGTTATCTTGCGAAAACCAAAAACGATGCTCTCAATTTTTTGATGCCTCCGAGGTAAAAAATTTGGTGAAATGCATGTTTTGTTCTTTCGTAGAGTACAACTCAAGTTAAGCCCATTAGCAATAAATTTTGTGCAAATCCCAGTCTTGTAGAATAATTGTCCGAAGTTATGTTTCGATTTTTCGTAGAAAACTTAATTTTTCCACAACTCTGAGTAAAATTAGTACCTCTCTGTTGTCCTTCTTGCCCGAGATAAGGTAAACCACATGGAGAATAACTTGTGGTACTGTCACAAATCCACCAAATTTTCATACTGTACTTATCTCTTCAGAATGTAATGTACTGACGAAAAAGGACGCTTCCTCGAACCAACTGCTCATCAATAGTAAAATTCGGGAATGTAGTGCTTCATTAAATTTTTTTTTTTATAATTTCCCAAAAATCTGTAATTGTGCAAACTATCACGACTTCTGCGAGCACATCGGATTGATTTATCATAAAACGTAAGAAACGACATAATGCAGGGACCCTATTCCTTGACATAGAAGCTCTAAAATTGGACTGCCGAATAATGGAGCCCAAAATACGTTATAGTCAATTACTTCTTGCTAATATATTCCAGTGTTTATTAGAAGTCCTATGAATGTACGAATTTCGATTTACTTCCATTTGTTTCCGATAATCAGATCAGCTTATCTGTATCAAACTGTAGATAGCATCTTTCAGTCCAAATCTATTTTCGTCCACCAACTAGTATCAGATCACATCTTAATTCTGAAATTTGACAGACAGAAAATTTTAGATAAACTTACTATTAGCATACTCTAACCTACAGTTGGGCCTTCAGTTCATATCGTAATCAGTTTGTTAACGTTTACCATCCAATTCGGTTGAATTTGCAAAATGATTTTGTCAAAACAGAAAATTGCTGCTCTAGTAATAATTATTCTTTTATCAGAAGTACCAGTGAAGAGTAAAGACGTTTCTGGGTGAAAGATTGGTTGCTTCACAGACAAAGCGCCTCACATATGAGGTTATTAATTTTTTGCTTACCAGAATCAGTAGTAACTTTATCTATATAACTCCTTATAACCTTTTTCTTTAAAATTTTTATCCGAATAAGAATCATATTTTACTCTCCATGTTTCCTGTACTCTTCAATGAATTCTGAAGTTAATATTGTACTTCTATCCATGCTGGGAATGATGCGAAACAACAATTATCTGACGAAAATATCGAACTGAACTGCAAACAAGTAAAAAAGCTAAAATTGGTCTAAGACCAATTCTTATGATATCCTAGATGAATGCGCGTATTAAATTTCGTATTTCTGTGCAAGTGGTTTTTCGCATAAATTTCTAGAGCGGTTCGTCGGACAGAAAGAATGATTATAACTAATTTTATAGGATTTCATATTCCAAACAAGTTTTTAGTACAATAAAAATGTCTAGAACTGATCGTTTTCACAGTATACGTAAAAAACCTAAATTGTTATATGGCAATACCCAGAAGGAGTTGCTCGATTAAGTCTATTTTTGAATTTTGTTTTTGCTATTACTATAAAAACACCATGTACCAAATTTCCGCTCTCTATGTTGTCGCGTTCTCAGGCAGAGTCCAAATATATAGTGGAATAAGAAATTTTTGTATGGCAACCCCACGAAGGAGCTGCCCGATTTGTCTCATTTTCAAACTTAATTATACTTTTTTTTAAAGTCCGTGCACACAATTTCAGCTTTCTAAGTGAACGCGTTCTCGAGTTATCGTGCGCACAGACGGACGGACATGCAAAAATTAAAAAAAACTTTTAATGTTATGCGTGGATGTCTAATGTGCTCTACCATCATTATTTCTGTACATACGGAATGATAAATTTAGTGTACCCTATAGATTTCATTTAGGGTTAAGAACTAATTTGTTCTTAATGCTATTTAAGTCAAGGTGTTACATCTTTGTCGTTGATGGGATGCAGCTGCTCTTAAACCAATACACCAAATTATCTGCAATCAAAGTTGATTAGTAGGTAATGAAAGTAAAACCACTGATTTTGCCGATTATATTAATTTATTGCTTACTCTAACAATATAATTTATTGTGCTCGATGAATCAATGAACTCATACAAAAATTACATTGCCGAAAAAGAAATCCCAAAATACCAGAAAACATATTGCAATCGCAAGTATATTAAGAATGACAAAAATGCACAAAAACGCAAACATGCACATTTACTACTTGACTTAAAAATAATATGATCTAATTTACTTATTCTATGTCCAAACACATTTACTACTTGACTTAAAAATAATATGATCTAATTTACTTATTCTATGTCCAAATAAATGATATTTTACATCCTTCCTGCGTTTGAACCATGGTTCAAATAGGATTGATCTGGTTAATCTGTCTTGGTTGAGGTATAGGCCGTAGATTCTTCATGCAGGACTGCGAAGAGTGCTATGTAACTGGTTGATATTTGATGTATAGTGTTCTCCTGGATCCGTTTGGGTAAACTATCGAGGTTTAGAGATGTAACACGCTCGTCTAACTCCAATAGTTCCTTCAGTTGAAGTTGATATTCTCTGTCGTACTCGACGTGTGTTAGTGACTTCGTTCTATTTAGGTGCTCCATTGATAATCCCAGGATAGTATATAATGATTTATCATTGGTTGTAGATTGATGATGCCCATGAATCGTGATCAATTTTTCTTTTATGGTGCACTGAAGCTGAATTTTTAATAGTCCTGTTAGAGAACATCATACACGATATTTATTGGCGTATTATTACTTGTAGCGAACATACATTGATTGGCGTCAGACAATTGTAACCAAATGGGCTGCTCCAGTGTCTGGGTCAACTTGCAGTGTTCGGGCCTTGGATTATTGTTTAAAAAATCCATTTCACATGCACATCGCACCTTGAGGGTAAATCGGATTAATTGTTTGCAAAGATGTACCTTTTTGTTGCTATTGTAGGTGATGGTTTAGAACTGGCTTGATCTTCGTTTTGATGTTTGTTCGAACTTGGCCGAAGAGTTTCGTAGTTAGGCTGTGCAATCCTCTTCAGATGCTTCTCTTTCTTTGTCTGAGCCTTCCTCCGTAGGTAATGGAGCCAATTTATGTATTGGTCTTCGAAAGACTCCTGTGGAAGTTCTTACATCTGCTACCCGAACATAACCATCCTTTCCTTTATGAACCTCTACAATTCTACCTAAGGGCCACTGTTGCACTGGTGTATTATCTGCTTTGAAAATAACAAGCATTCCTGGCTTGGCATTGGGTGATTGGAGTTTCCACTTAAATCGATACTGTAGCTCATTTAGGTATTCCAAAGACCACCGTTTCCAAAATACTCGTTTTATATCATAAACTAATTCCCATCTTCTCAGCAATTTAGTCCTTATAGGTTTTGCTTGTGAATCAATTGGTGCTGTCAACGGTCCACCTATCAGTAAGTGCTCAGGTGTTAGAGCACTAAGATCACTGGGATCTGAAGATAGTGGCGTTGGAGGGCGAGAATTTAGAATTGCTGTACTCAACCAGGGCGGTTTCAAGTTCTTCATATGTTAATGAAGCTGAGGATATTGTGCCAACCAGAAGATGTTTGGCTAATTTTACGGCGGCCTCCCAACCCGCCAAAGTGTGGAGAGTATGGAGGAATAAAATGGAAGTCGATTCCTTTCTGACTGCACATGGTCGTGATTTTTTGTTGTACTTGATCGGAATGGATTACTTCAGATAGTTTTGCTAGCTGGTTTCTTGCTCCCACAAAGTGGGTGGCGTTATCGCAGTATAAGTCGCGACAATGTCCTCGTCCACATATGAAACGTTTTAATGATCCGATGTATGCCTCCGGAGTAAAATCACTTACAACCTCGAGGTGAACAGCCTTGGTTGCGAAGCAGCAGAATATTGCCACATACGCCTTTTGTGGTCGTTTCCCTCGAATTTTATAGTGAATCCAGATGGGTCCACAAAAGTCAACTCCACTGTTGATAAAAGGCCGTGCTTGTTGAACCCTGGCTGCTGGCAAATTCCCCATCATTTGTGTCATCATTTTGGGCTTATTTTTGGTGCATTGAAAGCAATGTTGAACTATTGAATGCGCAATTCCCTTTCCTTTTAAAGGTCAAAAACGTTGACGAATTGCTGATAGAAGCCCTTGCGGTCCTATGTGATAGTTCCTTTCCTTGGATACCTCTTTATACCGTAGGAGATGATGTATGTCTTCTTGAAGTTCATCTTGGTGCATTAGCTTGATTATATTGAATAAAGCATTAGCAAAATTATCGCGTGTTTTTGTCTGCATCTTGAAACAAATCTTATCACATACCCAGTTACTCGTTTAAGTCCTTCAAAGGAATTTCTATGATCAATATTGTTGTTGAAATGCGTACTCTTGTCTTTATTTTTGGTTGCAGTTACAGCAAGTGCTACTCGTTTTCTTTCCAAATTACAATCAAATAACTTTGTGTAGGGTGGAGGCCATATGTCTTCGCTACCATGTAGAAAAATTGGTTGATAGACCTCTTGAGAAGACATCTGCTGGATTTTCTTGCGATTTGACATGTCTCCATTGTTGAGGAAGGGATAATGCTTGAATGGAAGCTATTCTCTTACCTACAAAGGTCTTGTAGGAGGTAGAGGTAGAATTGATCCAATCTAACACGCTCTTTGAGACACACCAAAGATAGCTTGCTACTTCTTCTAATTTGGAAGATGTTTTTACTAGTTAGAGAAGTTCCGCTTCTAGTTTGGCAAGGCATAACTCGATTCTGGGTACTGTTAGTTTTTCTTACGAGCAACCCTTGACTTAGCGCAAAGAAGACGCACAATCACTCTTCTTCATTATTTATTGATCTAATGTATATAACTGTTCCAAAAGCCTTCTCTGACGCATCTGAAAATGCGTGGATTTGGATTACTCGTGGAGTGTTTCCTGCAAACATATGGCTTGGAATACGAATGTCATTTAGTGCTGAGAGATTTTTTCGGGAATTCATCCACTTCGTGTATAGGTTTCTGTGAGTGAAGCATCCCAATAAAGCCTGAGCTCGCATAGTTCTTGCAAGAAAATTTTTGCCCTGATAACAACTGGAGCCATAATTCCCAGAGGGTCGAAGATTCGAGCGATTTCTGATGCCACTGTTCTTTTCGTTGATTTCAATCCTTCATTTACTGCAAGTTTTGTTTGATATTGATCGGTTTTTGGTAACCATATTAAGCCTAATGTCTTTATACAAGAAGTTTTTTCATCTGAGAAATATAGTTTTACTTCTTGATCTGCTGGTGGTATGCCTTGTAATAGTTGAGAGTGGTTTGTACACCACTTGCGTAGTTTAAATCCAGCTTCCTTTAAAATTCCGAAGCAGACGGAAACGCAGCAGTATTGAGAGCAAGTCATCTTGGATTGTCGGACCCTTGTGGAGAATATCGTTCAGTGATATGTTTGTGGAGGTCTTCGCTGAGGCGTCAAAAACGACACTTAATTTTGATGTGCTGCTATTAGGTTTCAACACACAATGATGAGGAAAATAGTAATTAGGCGTTGGTACAGACTTTATATTAACTTCTTCCATGTGACCCAAATCTATAAATTCGTTCACAAATGTTGTGTACTTATGTCGCAGGTCACTGTTTTTGTTGAGTCTTCGTTCTAAGGCGTAAACCTTCGCAAGGCAATCTCTTTCGACTCGCCTAAAGTTTTCAGATCTTCTAAAAGTGGAAGCCCAACAATGAATCGTCCTTCTGAATTTGTTTTTACTGTTTGATTGAAAACCTCTTCATATTGTCTTTCTCCCAATGTTATAGTGGTGGCTTGAGATTTTTCTACATCTTCAATTTGCCAAAATTTTTCTAATAAACAGTCTGGATTTTGCGGTATGATTTAGCCTTCCAGTCACAACCCATCCGAGAACAGTGTTTTGAAGAGCGGGTAGATCTTCTCCTAGCTTAATCTGTTCGATGGATAATAACTGCATGAAAAACTCGGCTCCTAATAGAAGATCAATTTGATGAGATTTGTAGAAGGCGGGATCAGCCAGTTGTATATTTTTTGGTATAGACTAGTTTGATATATTCAATGGTTGGCTCGAATGTGGAGAAATGATGTTGTTTAAAACAAATGCTTCTACCCCTATTGAAACGCCCTTTTATTCTTGAATTAAGCTGAACGTTAACTCTTTTTTTAGCTCTCTGGTTTGCTTTTCCAATGCCTTGAATATGCATGGATATGTGCGATGGAGTAATGTCAAGTTTCCTCACAGCTCGTTCACTTATTAGGTTAAGTTGCGACCTAGAGTCGAGAATGACTCTACACTCTATTTCCTGTCCCTGGTTGGTTGTGAGTATAACAATTGCTGTGCTGAGAAGTATGTAATTTCCTTGATTAGATTTGATAGATGTGGACAATGTCAATGGGTGTTGCTCAGAGTGGGTGCTGGCAGCTGAGATAAAGCTGGACTCTCCTTCTTTCGATGGGGCGGATGTTGCCCTTGATGTCGTATCCAATTTTCTTGCTGATGGCTCACTATGCATTAGAATATTGTGTTTGCGATTGTACTTTGTAATTGACTATCAGAACCAGCTTAACACAAGCTCGTTGCATGGACACGTAGAACAAGACAATTTAAAAAAGTTAAATAAAACAAAATTAAATATTAAATAGGCGTTTTTTTAAAACATGCTTAGGGACGTCAACAACAAAATTCTCAGCCATATTATTGACAGTAATACACATGCGATTAATAGGTTCATACATGCTAAAGTTCGGCCTTGAGGAGTTAACATGCAACGGAGAGGTAGCCTTCTCAAATTGTGCCTACTATCACGGAAAGAGATTTTGTAAAGTAACAATAGAGAATCAATATTCGCGTTTAAGAGTTGATGCACAAATGTTACATCGGCAACCAAACGACGTTTCTCAAGCGAGTGCTTATTAAAAAGCTTCAAGCGATCCTCATAGGGTGGAAGAATTATTCCAGGGAAGATGTCTGAGAGCAAATCGTAGGAAGTTCCGCTGAACAGACTCGATACGGTCGATGTGTGTACCGTAAAATGGAGACCAGACTTGGCTAGCATACTCAAGAAGTGGTCTCACAAAGCAAGTGTACAAACGCAATGTTATGGTAAGATTTGAAAACTCTTGGGACCAACGTTTTATAAAGCCCAACATAGAACTACTCTTTGAAGCCATGTAGTTTATATGGGAGACAAAATTCAATCTGTGGTCACATTTGACACCCAAGTCGCAGACAGAGTCCACACGGCGAATCGAGAAATCCGAGAACTCATAATCATAAGTGATTGGTGTCTGATTCCTATGGAAAGTCATAACCTCACATTTGTTGATATTGAGTACCAAATTATTTCTCTTGCACCAATTGTAAAATTTTTGAAGGTCACCCTGTACACAATCGTTAACAGATTTAATCTGAGCGAAAAGCTTAACATCGTCAGCATAAATCAAGACCTTACAGTACCTCACAACGGAGACAATGTCGTCAATAGACAGAATAAAGAACAACGGGCCCAATGACTCCCTTGTGGTACGCCAGACGAAGCCTTCAATACTCTAGAGATGGAATGACGGAATAAGATTTGGTATGTTCTGTTATCTAAATAAGACTCCGTCCATTTTAGAAATATTGGGGGAAACCCATATTTTTCCATTTTAAACAGTATCACGGAGTGAGATAACTTGTCGAACGCCTTACTAAAGTCTGTATAAATACAATCTGTCTGATAGCCTTTTGCAAACCCGCAAATGGTATCCGAGACAAATTCCAACAAATTAGTGGTTGTAGACCTGCCCGAAATAAACCCATGTTGGTTTGAAGAGAGCAAATTCTTACAGGAAGATGATAGTTGAGAGTAAATGATAGATTCGAATAATTTGGGCATGCAAGATAATTTTGCAATAGGTCTATAGTTAGTAATTTCATTTTTACTACCTTTTTTGTGGATAGGTATGATAAAGGAGTTTTTCCATAGCTGCGGGAAACAACCACTATCGAGCGATTTTTGGAAGATAATTCTCAGCGGAGCTACCAGGGCGAGGCAGCATGACTTAAAAAAGGCTGGAGGGATCCCATCAGGACCAGTTGTGAAGTCATTTGGAAGCCCATTAATATGATCGAGTATATCCTTTTCTGAAATTGAAGGGATAGTGAATGAAACGTTATGGGAATCGTTCATATGACTGAAGTAGCTATTTTGAGGATGAAAATTTGACCAGGCAAAGGCATTGTCAAAAATGAAGCAAACATATCGCAAATTTCAGACGAATCATCACTAAAGGAATCCTTGTACCTCATGGTATTGGGGTAGTTGTCAGTTTTTTTCTTCATATTAATAAACTTAAAAAAGATGCGTGGGTCACTAAATAATTTCGTACGCATCATTTGAACATACTCATCATAAAGTGTAGAAGAAAGTTCTCTGAACTCATTATATGAGGTGAGGAAGTTGTTGTGAGCTATAGTGTCCTTGTCCCTCATATAACTTCTCCACTGTTTATTCTTCCTATTTTTAAGACGTTTCAGTTCTTTATTGAACCATGGCGGAGATGTTTTATTCAACCGCTGACGCTCGCGGGGAATATAAGAACAAAATAAATCGAAAAGAATTGCGTAAAACTTAGAAACATCTTCATCAACACTATTGCAAGA
Source organism: Dioctria rufipes (assembly GCA_963924295.1). Classification (NCBI taxonomy): domain Eukaryota; kingdom Metazoa; phylum Arthropoda; class Insecta; order Diptera; family Asilidae; genus Dioctria; species Dioctria rufipes. The sequence continues at coordinate 97,385,104 of OZ002742.1, read as the reverse complement.
CAGAAATGTGTAGAAATCAATAGAGGTAAGTCTACTGGAAAGTTCTGAAAAGTCAGCCTTTCTAAAATTGAAAAAAGTATTGCGCTTCGTCACAATATGTGAGGTTTTCGGTTACATAGCAATGTGTAATTAGAAGAGGGGGTAGTATTTGTCAAAAGTAGACATTATAACTGGGCTAGGTTCAACTAATAAGTTACCCGCGTCAGTAGAAAATACCAGGTCTAACTGCCTACCCATTCTTAACATTACTGATTTGGCTGAGACCAAGAGATGCAATAGTGTCAAGGAAAAGTTGTCAAGTTATTAAGTGGAAGATAGTCATCGTCATCATCATTACGTACCCATTGTATATTGGGTAGGTTAAAATCACCAATAAGTAGTAATTCGTCAAGAGGTTCCATCTTACCATGGATAAAATTAGATGTTAAAATGATTAGGTCATAAATATTCTGACCTTTGTCGTCGACGATATTTATGGAGTCTGGAGGAATATAGCAACAATGTATGTATAAGTCATATTTTAAGAGAGACACCTTAAGAACTATAAGTTCAATGTCGAGAGTGTTGGAGAAACTGGGGAGCTCAACTTGGCTTCAATTTAAGTGGTTTTTACAGGCGAGGAGTACGCCACCGCCACGAGTTTCAGAATCAGTATACCGATCTCTTCTAAAAATTTGATAAGAATTGTCAAAGATTTCAGCATCGCGAAAACCATGATGCAACCAAGTTTCAGTGAAAGCAACTATATAAAAACAATTTGCAACAGAGGATTTAAAGATTTCTGCAGTTTTTGTCCGAATCCCCCTTACATTTTGATAATAAAGGGAGAGCGACTTGAGTTTTTTGAGATATCGCTGCTTATTTTAGCTGTACTTCTATTTCGGTGCCCAGAAGGTACGAACAATTTAGTAGCGCCAGAGGGCCAAAATGTGGGATCCAATAACTTATCCTGCTCATCCGCGGACGCAGTTAGAACAAAAGATGCAACAGGTTTAGAGAATTTACTAATCTTTCAACAAGAAATACCATCTGTTGCAATATTCTTGGACTTCAAATACTTCAATATGTCCTCGCACATCGTTTCTGGAGAGAAACGGGTGAAAAAACACTCGAAGGTTTAGGTACCGTTCTCAAAGAGGCACCAATCCCATTTCCTAGAGAGAACACAGATGAAGTATCATTCGATACTGTGGAACGCTCCCTCACTTCAGCTACAGAAGCAGATGTAACGAGAGCCAGATCACCGCTTGCTGTAGATTGAACAGAGTCCTGATTTGAAAGAATCTCCTCATTGGGGGTATGTTGGCGTCTTCGGTGGTTCCTCTGCTTTTTGGCTGGTTTACTACGATGTGTATTAGGTACCGGACGGTTGGAGTCTACTCCTTGCTGCACGAGAGGTGATGGTTGAGAGTCAGACAATTCCTTATCCACTGGTAAAGCTTTTTAAAAACCTTAATGTGTGGCAGGGCTTTATATCCGAGCATTCGCTGCAGGTTGTAAGTCCAGGAGTAGGAGCTCTGGAGCTCCGTTTCAAGCAAGAAGCGTGGAAAGATTTACCACATATACCGTCACAAGCCACCACCTCCTCTGATTTCTCTAAAGAGCAGACTTTACAAGTTGCCATTCTCAGTGACGGCGATTGAAAAAAAAAAAAAATTGAAGATGTACAGAAAAAATAAATAAAAAAATAAAGAAAAATTTTGAGTCGCAATGTACTTGCCCGTTGAATGGTTTAAACCCGCGGAGGGAATATCGAAAATGCACAATTATCTCCGCAAAGCGGGAATATTCACAAATAGAGGGCGGAAATACAATCGAAAACAATAACAAATGAAAAATGAATATATCGACGCTGGAAAGCATAAACGTCGTAACCGACCAAAATGTCGAAAGTACGTTATAGGTATACACCATTTGAATCAGAAAAAAAACTGCGTTCAATGGTCTGGTTCTCATATCTCTACGATGAAAACAAAATAATTTACGCCATTGAAAACACCTCTACTTTTTACGGTAACTTCGACTTGATTTGCAGTAATAGGGTCAAAATCCGCTACTTTTTAAGCACATGTCGCTTAAAGCAAATTAAAGTTTGCAAATTTTTAAGCGAGTTACATACAGCATTCGAGGTTTGACGGCTGGAGAGGCTTACGCCATTTTTGCGGATCGTAAAATGTTGACTTCTGTATTAACTCTCGATATTGTTCATAGTTACTACATTTTTAATGACTTGTTGTTTATGAAAAAATTGCGTGTAATGCATTTTGTTTTTGCTTAGTTTTGCATGAGAGATGCAGTTACTCCATTTATTTCTACCTATAGATAACTCAAAATATGGTGTTACTACGTTAGAAGAGTATTAAACAAAAACTTAATAGTAACTACAGCATTTTGTTTAAACTGCCTGTCTTGTTCTGTGCTAGTGTACATCAAAAGTTAGACTCTGTTTTAAACATAGAACTTGGATACAGCTCACATATATCATACAAATAAATAAGGTATATTTGATACAGCATTTCAGGTGCCATCAGTTATTTAACATTCATTTCGCTCCATACATTACAGCTATTCAGATACAGCATTCTTGAGGTCAATAATACAAAAATGGATTGCTGTAACTAGCAGAACTAATACTTATACTAACTTTAGCGTAATTCTACTTATTGCAAATTGTGGGTATAATTTTTAAAAAAAATCTGTAAAAAAATAGCGCTTCTATCACAAATAGTTTAGACGTTATGATTTTGAAAAAGTTTTTGGGCTCTAGTGAAAAGTTTCATTTTAGTCGGTTACGACGTTTATGCTTTTCAGCGTCGATATATTATTTTTTATCTTTAAAAACAAATACCAGCGATTAAGAAGAAGTTCCCAATTCACAAAAGAGAAAAAACAATAAACAATACAGATGAGCACACTAAAAGGGCAGAACAGCTGCAGTCACTAATCTGCATTAAAAACCAAGCCGAGTGCAAAACAAGCAGATGATAACAAACAACACTATGGCACGTAATGGCTAAGTTACAATATCACTCACGAACATCAAATATTTAACGATAAAATCACTAAATTAACAAAAAAAACAAGCATAAAAACAGAAACTTGTAATGACAGATGGGAACTTCTTCTTCTTCTTGTACATCCTCTTACAGAAAATATTGATGCGCTATGTCCTCTTCGTAAGCAGTTAAAGCAAAAATTATACCATTGTAGTATAGTCCGCCGTTGTTGTCGTCTTCAAAAATTGTTGGAACTTAACAGTGGATGAATCTCATGGCAAATTACACACTTCAGCTTGGACTCGACGACTGAAGCCAATGATAATGATCTGGACATTTCTTGACTCTTGCTAATTCCTTCGGATCTTTTGACTTTGTTTCCCAAAACTTCTAAGGACTGGAAGCGTGTTTCAAGGAATGCAAGAAAATGTTTCAATGTCTGTAGACTCTTCAGGTTCGATAGCGATTGTTCATAGAGCGTGTGTGTGCTTCTGTCTAATTTCTTATATAAGATGTGTAGCAATAATGAGTCCCAGTTAGCAGTTGACATTCCAAGATTTTGTAGTTCCATTAAACACACTTGTGTAACATCGTGCATAGTTTTAATTGAAGTGGCTGATGGGGCATATCTGTAGCATGCGATGGTTGATTTTACAATTTGTTAATGAGTGCAGCAACAAGTAACCTTGGATTTTCATATCTCCCTTGAAGAAGCTTCCAAGCACTATTGTAATTTTCTTCAGATAAACTCAGATGTCTGACTAATTTTTCTGCTTCTCCAATAAGGTTCGTCTTCAGATACAATATCTTCTGACAGTTGCTTAAGGCTTGGTTATGGACCATTTGGAAGAATCGGTCATAGAACTGCCGCCATTTATCATAATCTCCGTCAAAATTTGGGAACGTAATTTTTGGTAAATTTAACATCGTGGTGAATAAGGCTTGGCCAGTTAATGGTGCCTGTGGCTGTTCATCTAGTTTGGATGAAATAAGAATAAGGTAATATTGCACCCTTTCTTCTATCTCAATGTATTCCGCAGCATCGTATCCCATTTTAATTGCATCTTCGATTAATTCATACATCTGGTGGTTGTATTTTTTGGGTCCAGTATCTGTTTATGGACTGGCCTTTCAATTCTTGGAAACACCGGGGCAACTCAGCTTGATCTAAATTCTCGACGCCCTTTATCAGACGACGTAATGTTTCTATTATTGCCGTCAACTTCGAATGAATCATCAGCTTTGAATTCAGGTGTTATATCGTCTTCTTTGCTGGTTGTATCTGTAGATGCGACTACCTTTGCATTCTGCGGCACAATTGAGTCTGTATTAGTCTTGTTGGCACCATGCTCTAACTGAACAATTTTGTGAATCATCTCTGTAAAATAAGCCTGATATTTTTCAAACACTTGTCGTGTTTTCTCATAACAGTTGGATGTAAAATAGACGTGAGTAATCGGAGGTCCAGATAGGATTTGAATTTCGCTGTCCACAGCTTTAAATAAATCCCTGTTATGGAAGTAAATAGAGTGATTGACTCGGACGTTAAGTCCCAGACTGCCAGCTTGACAGCGTTGACTGCAAAGCGGCAAGCTAGCTCGGCACGCTAGAGTGTGGGGAGGTTCCACGAAAGCCTGCCGCTGCCACCAGTCATATACAAAAAAAATTCGTGCCTGACAGGACAAAGGCCGTCATACACATCTAGTCCTGAAGGGACCTTTACACTACTTACCACATACTTACTTGAAGGCGCAGATGTTATGCCTTCCGCTGGCTTGCCCCATCCACCCAACCGACACTGAGTGCGGCAAGTTTTTGTTCAGTGTCCCTTATGCCGACCTGAAAAAGAGAGTAGTAGGGAACCTAGTCAACCTTAATAATAAGAGGGCTCCGGGAGAGTGAAAGGAGAAATAATCTCAAAACTCAGCACGTCATTACGTTATAATACTTCATTTTATTCACTACCTAACCATTATCTAGCTACAAACGGTCAAATTAATTTGCCTAAATACATCCTTTAAACAATATATATCTCTACCCTTAATAAGACCTTTAGTTCGACAAGCGCGGCAGCTCACCTGATGGATGCCCGTATTCTCTTACCCCACTGATCTGGGTGATTGCAACCGAAAAATGTAATAATAACATGTACCCCTATAGGTAATAATATTCTGATATACGCAATGACGTAACACTATGATATAAATAAAGGAGTGTTACTCGACATACACTTACATGATAACACTCGTACACTAAAAGGAGCTCCTTGAAGGCGAACTGTTCATGTTATGGCAAAAAAAAAAAAAATTGAATCCTAATAGCTATTTAACCCGACGTACTTGTCTTATTTATGGTCTACAGCGTTCATGCCCATTCGCAAACTTTAAAATTCTTACTCCATAATTCTTAGGGTATCTGAAACTCCAGCAGCTTAATTTTCTAACTTACGGATGTATATAACGTGAAACAGGGTATGGAGTAAATCTACACCAGCACCTCGCAAAGATATGTCTAAATCTAAATTAGGACACTTTGTCATGTAATTGTATACTGAAAATAAGAAATGAGTTTAAATTCAAATTAGAATGGGTAAGCTAAAGGCCACTCTAAGGCTAGATGTGAAATACCAGGTGGATACTGGCATCCCAGAATGTTAATAACTAATAACGTATTAAATACCACTTAGACTATCTCTGCGAATGACTGATGACATATTTAACTTATGATCACCCCTATGAGTGCTTATTGCGAACACTATATATATATATGAAATTCCCAAAATAGAATTGCATAATTCGATTGATAACTGCTAGAATACTAGAATGGAACTTTTAGTTCCATTACTCCCTTATTATACATTATTCATACCAATAAGAGGTGATTAAAATTAATAAAAATAAAAACTAATTCGAACCGAGAAGCGGTTGTAGAGCGCAAGTTAAGCGACCTACAACACATAAATATCCACACAGCAAAAGGTCAACAATAAAAGAAAGGCAATATGCTATGCGAAGCATTAACGTAAATTCACTATAAATGAATGAAGCATTCACGGCATGAATGAAATTAAAGTAAACAAGCACAAAAACAAAGAAAGCAAAAGAATTTACAATTAAAGCTTGTTTACATGACAAAGCGATATAGCCATGCCAGTGAACTCATCATTAAGCAAGCATTGAACATATTGCTTTAAGAACTTTGAGTATTGCGAAAAGCTTACTCGGCGCTTTCTGTGTGTGACCGATTCCAGGTGATCGATCGGTGAGAACGTAATTTTCTCAAGCAATATTGATGAAGTAAGCGATAATTTAATTATATAAAAAGCGTGTACTATTGGAAATAAATCAGAGTTAATTTACACTCCACACTGATATTCATCGGCCATTGGCGACAAATAATAAGAAGGAAGAAACCTTACATGGCGACCCTGCCCAATCAAGCTTGGAATCGTCGGATGAGCAGCTAAACCCTTGGAAGCAATTAAAAAAATCAATAGAGGAGGCGTTGAAAAAACCAACAGCGGGGCCACGTCCAATAACTTTGGAGGAGTACAGAAAAAGAGGCAGACATACGGTACAAAATACTGAGAAGCAGCAACAGCAACCATTAAAAAAGAAAAGAGCCGGTTTCGAGGCTAAAATAAGGGCGGATATAAAAAATTATCGCTTGCTAGTAATATCAACAGGGGATCAAAGAAATATATTTTTAAAGAAAATAAAAGAACTAAAAGATAATAGACAAAATTATAGAAAAAATAAGAATAAAATAAAAAAATACTAATTAGAATAAAAAAAAAAAATATATATATATAAAAAAATAAACAAAATACAAATCAAACAACCAACTTTGTAAACTTTTCTTTTCAATTTGCTTGAAGGGAATTTCACTTCCCACCGTTGTTAGTTTCAAGAAATTTAACCATTTCTAACAGTGTTTTCATTGCGAATCAATTCCCACATTAGTTAAAAAAAAAAAAAAAATAATTACCATCATGGGTAAAAAGGCTTCCAAAATGCAAACAGAGGAGATACTGATAAATAATAATGCAGGTTCCTCAACTAATAATTTCACGCAAATTCTGCTAGTACTTGCAATTATTGCTTTATGCTTACTAGTATTGTGGAAATTCAAGAAAGTTTTAATAAAACAAGTAAAGAAGCAAGTAGCGGTCGCAGCCGTTTAAAATAGAAAATAAGCTTGAAGGATTTAACAAAGAAATTAAATGACATATTAGATAACTTCAAGAAAACTCCGAACAGGCAATACATTGTCAATCACATTGTAAAGAAAAACGCAGAAGTTGAAGAAATAAGGAATAGTTTCATCACAAAATATAAAGAATTAGCAAAAATAGACGAAGTACAAGCGATCGAATACAAGAAGAGTTTCGACAAATCGTACAATAGCGTAATTGCAATTTTAAAAGATAAAACAAAAGATACGTTCGATAAAGAAATTGAGGAAATCAATATGCCAAACTTTGACATAGCTACTGCAGTGAAGGTGATACCAGAATTTTCTGGTGATCGTAAAAATCTAGATAACTTTCTAAATCTAGTGCAATTCCTACATGATAATTTATCAGAGGATGCGCAAAAGAAAAGATTGCTAGATTTTGTTTTGAAAACTCGTCTAACAGTAACAGTAAGGAACAAACTGTGCACATTGCCAACCCCTACCAATTTAGAAACGCTCCAAAAGAATCTGCGAGACATATTCAAAACAAACAAAACGCCACTTAACATTCACACCGAGTTAGCAAAGTTCACACAATCCAACAGAAGTGTCACTGATTTCGCAACAAAAATTGAAGGTCTCATTGCACAATTAAACACCTCACAAATAACAGAGCAAGGTGAAGAAAATAGGTCATTGATCGTAAAATTAAATGATCAATTAGAACTTAATGCATTTAAAAATGGCCTGCAAGAACAATTAAAGACGACAGTCTTTGCTGCAAGACCAAAATCGCTAACCGAAGCTATACAAATAGCAGCAGAAATCGAAACACCAAGACATGAAGCAAATGTATACCAAACCATTAAGTACAATGCTTGGAAGAACTTCAATAACAACCATAACATTTCAAGAGGCAATTATCGCAATAAACCTCAACGGAACAATAATCGATCATTTAACACACAAGCCTATAGACACCACAATAACGGCCAACAGAATGGCAACAGATATAATAGAAATAACATCCGTCAAAACAGTAATACATCGTATAGGAGGATACAAGTGGCCCAGTCGGGAAACGGACTAGGCCCCGAAACAGAATCACACACACTAAAAATTTATAACATACACAAAATTTTAACCAATTACATATCTGTACCCATTAATGTATCATTCGGCAATAAAACATTCCTCATTGACACAGGAGCTGACATATCAATCCTGAAAATAAATGAGTTGAAATCAAGAGATGGAATTCAAAAGCATAATAAATGCAAAATCAAAGGTATCACGCAATCAGAATCAGATTCTCTAGGCACAATAAGTGCAAATATAATGATAAATAATCAACATATCCAGCAAGAATTCCATATTGTAGATGACACATTTCCTGTAATGACTAGTGGAATATTGGGAAGAGACTTTCTCATAAAAAATTCTTGTAAGATAGATTACTATAATTTTACCATTTCATTCTTTTTTAATGATACAAAAAACACACTTTGCCAATGTACACAAAAGTACCTAACTTAAAAGAAATCAAAATTCCTGCTAGATCTGAAATAATACAAGTAATAAAAGCCGATATTACTGAAGATAGTGTAGTTTTAAATGAAGAAATTCAAGATGGAATTTATATAGAAAATTCCATCATACCCGCAAAAGGCATCGCTCATGTTAAAATCCTAAACACTTTAGACAAAGAAGTAACTTTATATAATCTCAAACCTAAAACAGTACCACTTCAAAATTATTACATTTTCAATATCAAGCAAGAAAATAAAAATAGATACAGTAAACTTCTAAAAGAATTAAATATTGAAAATCTAGATCAATATGCAACCAACTCTATTTTAGACATTTGTAAAAACTTCTCAGACATCTTCTATTTACCAGGTGACAAACTAACGGTAAATAACTTTTACAATCAAAAAATCTCCACTATTGATAAAAATCCGGTTTATATAAAAAACTACAGACTTCCCCAAACCCAAAGCATAAACTCCAAGCATAAAAGATGTAAATACACATATGTTAAACTACTATTTAATATGGCTATACAACAGTGTACTACGAACTACGAATTCAATACTTGTATCCATATCTTGTAAAACCAAAATATATAAAATGTGATGTCAATCCATACCGGTTTCTACTTCCCAAGTTTGATTCACAGCACTTAAACTCCATTATACACAATTGCAGGGATGACATGAGAGATATAACCTTCGGCAAACTTCTTTAGCTGGAAGTGAAAGTTTCCAGTGATATTAATGACGTTGCAGAGTCCCCTTTTTGTATCTGATCATGGCTGCATGATACGGATATAAAGCCAAATATCTCTGGATAGGAATACCGTCGCTAGGTGTTGCGCTGGAATATCTGCAGTGCTGACAAAAGCTAACCACAACAGCATTATAGCAAAATTTGTGAGGGCCCCAAAAATTGGCACTCCCTATTAGCGTGCGGAGTTTTCGCTGGTGAATGTGATATAATATGATGGGTGCGAATCTTTCAACGCTGAGAGCAAAGATAGTTGCTCGCTTCACGTGGATTACTAAAACAAAAAAACATTTTTTTTTAAATGATAGCGAGAACGCCATGGCTACCATCAGCCAGCCGTCTTTATGCTCCTCTTAATTTGTCCCTAAGAATCTCGAGTTTACCTTTTCTACCGGAATGCCTTTCATCTGCCGACGATGACTTAAAAATTGTGCGATTACTTGTTACTTCCAAAAAACTAAAAACTTCTCTCCCTTTTTCAATTCTACCTTACTTCCTTGTCAACCCAATCTTTCTTTCCTCTTCTTCTTTCCCTCGAAAATCGTTCGCCCGTAAAGTCTCTGTCGACTAACCGTCGAGAAAAATGGCAGCATGATCGCAGTGCGGGTATGCATAGCATACTGCTACTAGCATCAGTGTAGCATACTGCTGCATGCGGTATGCTACGACCATAACATCCCATGCTGATATTAAGCGCCGTAATCGTTCCTTGTAGTAAGCTGACGTAGTTTTCCCATCGATGGGGTCTTTCTTATAATTTTCAATGACCTTTAAAAGCTCCCCCTTATAACCTTCTTGCTCAATAGCTAACTGATCCATGTCTCTATGCTGTTTATTTGTCATCTCTTCAATGGTTGTTTGATGGACTAGCTGACTTGCTAGATTTGATTAGTTCTCTGCACTAATCGTCTTTCGCTGGTAAGTGATTCAAGTGATGCACCTGAATCAGTCGGGGTTACCAAATGTTAAGAACTATTTTGTTCAGTCAAGGTGTTACACCTTGGCCTTTGATAGGGATGCAGCGGCTCTTAAACCACTACACCAAATTATCTGAAATCAAAGTTGATTAGTAGGTAATGAAAGCAAACCCACTGATTTTGCCGATGGTCAAAAATTAACTGTCCTTGTAGTTTATTAAATCAGTACATTTATATTAATTTATTGCTTACTCTAACAATATCATTTATTGTGCTCGATGAATCAATGAACTCAGACAACTCATATGTATAATGATGTAGCATTGGAAATTAAGTGACTTAAAAATAACATGATCTAATTTACTTATTTTATGTCCATATAAATGATATCTTACAGGTATAATAATGATTGACGATGAAATTGTACACTTTGTATGTAGTCTACAAATCTGCAGTCCTGTTATCTGACGATGTGTGTGGTCATTGCCATCTCCAGGCCATGACAAAAAACGTTTTTGGTTTTTTTTTTTTACGAAATCGTACCACTCTAATACATTCAAAGAGCGATTTTGCTTTGCAAAAGGATACGAAATCGTACTACTCTAATACATTCGAACAATTTGATGTCACGGCCTGAAACCCTCGAGAATACTTAACAAACCATGAAACAGACTTCCTCACTACCACATGAGAGCTCCAACGGAGTTCTCACATTCTAAAATATTTGCAGTGTTCTTATGTAAAACTGACAAAAGTTTGATTTGAATAGCTCCTTCGAGTTAAATTACTATTCATACAGAAAAATGGTGTTCTGATAATCATAAGCTAGCTTTCTTGTCTTCCGAACCGATATAAAATTTTTATATCTTTCCCAACAAAATTATTTAAAACAAGTAAAAAAGCTAGAATTGGTCTAAGACCAATTCTTATGATACCCAATGAATGCCAGTATTAAATTGCCAGTATTAAATTTCGTATGGTCACCGATCTATTCAAGTATTGATTTTGAAGTTGTTTTTCGCATATATTTCTAGAACAGTTTGTCGCACAGAAAAAATGGTAATAACCAATTTTATAGGATTTCGTATTCTGCAGAAGTTTTTAGTACAATAAAAATGTCTTGGACTGATCGTTTTCAAAGTATACGTAAAAAACCGAAATTTTTATATGGCAACACCAAGAAGGAGTTGCCCGATTTAGTCCATTTTTGACATTTTATTAGCTAATGTAGTAAAAACATCATGTACGAAATTTCAGCTCTCTACGTCGATGCGTTCTCAGGCAGTGTCCAAATATATAGCGGAAAACGAAATTTTTATATGGCAACCCCACGAAGGAGTTGCCCGATTTGTCTCATTTTCGAACTTAATTTTACTTTTTTTTTTTAAAGTCCGTGTACAAAATTGCAGCTCTTTAAGTATACGCGTTCTCGAGTTATCGTGCGCACAGACGGACGGACGGACATGCAAAAATCGAAATAACTTTTAATATTATGAATGGGTGTCCAATCCATTTTACTCTACCATCATTATTTCGAGGTGTTACAAACGGAATGACAAACTTAGGGTATAACAAGTAAAAAAGCTAGAATTGGTCTAAGACCAATTCTTATGATACCCTAGATGAATGCCCGTATTAAATTTCGTATGGTCACCGATCTATTCAAGTATTGATCTTGAAGTTGTTTTCGCATATATTTCTAGAACAGTTTGTCGCACAGCAAAAATGGTAATAACCAATTTTATAGGATTTCGTATTCTGCAGAAGTTCTTAGTACAATAAAAATGTCTTGGACAGATCGTTTACAAAGTATACGTAAAAAACCGAAATTTTTATATGGCAACACCAAGAAAGAGTTGCCCGATTTAGTCCATTTTTGACATTTTATTTGCTAATGTAGTAAAAACATCATGTGCGAAATTTCAGCTCTCTACGTCGACGCGTTCTCAGGCAGTGTGCAAATATATAGCGGAAAACGAAATTTTTATATGGCAACCCCACGAAGGAGTTGCCCGATTTGGCTCATTTTCGAACTTAATTTTACTTTTTTTTTTCAAAGTCTGTGTACAAAATTTCAGCTCTCTAAGTATACGCGTTCTCGAGTTATCGTGCGCACAGACGGACGGACGGACATGCAAAAATCGAAATAACTTTTAATATTATGAATGGGTGTCCAATCCATTTTGCTCTACCATCATTATTTCGAGGTGTTACAAACGGAATGACAAACTTAGTATACCCCTATGATTTCATCTAGGGTATAAAAAGGGATTTAAACCACATGACTACGATTCCTCAAACAAAAATTTTCAGCTGAGTAACCATTGTATGCCGCTGTGCCGTCATGGCATGCCGTGGGCTGATGCTATCGAATGTAGCTGCCTACAGATTCGGACACCGGCTGCACATACCCAAATATAATTATTATTCAGTTGAGAGTTAGTGAGCGAAAAATGATAAGTTTACTTTGTAATCAAAACTATTTCATTATTTTGTTAAGTAAGGTATATAGTAAATGTAGCCTTTGAGAAGTTAAGGAACCAGGCTATAAATTACTAGGAGACTATTTTCCTCTATGGATAGTAGTTTAGACTCTATCTATATATAAAGTCGATGTTTGGTATTTTTCCATAAGTATCAATATAGAACATTTTAGAGAACGGACTCCCAACGCACACATATAGATTTCTATTTCATGGCTTGGGAAGTTTCGCACGGCCTGGAACATCAAGACAGCAATAGTGTGGTGTATTTATCTATAGATCTACCGTCTGCAGATCATGGACTGCCGATCTGGTTGACAATCAAACCGTACAAATTTTCGATATACTCACGCAGATTACCTAGACTGCAGATCGAATCGTACGATTTGAACTGTTCATGTGTGGCGGAATTCAAATCCATCTACAGTTCGGAAGTGCAGATAATCTGTAAGTGAATGGGGGACTTAAGTTTGTAAAATTCAAAATAATTTCAATTTCTCTGTCTACGAAGTATAACCAGAATGCACATATTGAGCCCGTTTAGACCGTGCCATTTAGAACTAGTTTTACGTAGAACTAATATGAAGTGGTGTAAACATGCCGCATTACGAAAAACTAGTCCTACTTTATTCCGGTATTGACCTACAAAATCAGTATTAAACGTGGACATAAACCTCAGATAAGGAATTGTTTACAAACTTGAATGCGTTATACTCATTCATAGAGAGAATTGTTATTTTGTTTTAATGAAAATGAGTGGAATTAAGAAGGAAAAAAGTGCGACTGGTCGGAGGAAGGGACAAATTCTTTTATAGGCTTTTGACTTATTGAAGAAAGTATTCCGTCCGAAATGGATGGTAAAAAAATTAGAAATTTGGAAATTTTAATTTTTTTCTTATGTTCTATTCTCTTGTGTACACCGCATGCACAAAATTAAAATATTATTTCTCATTTTTCTGGTAAGAAGTAAGCAGATCTGACAAATTTGATAACTGTCAAAGCTTTAATACGAGTGGACTAAACGGCAGCCGGATTAGTCCTACGTAAGTCGACTTACGTAAAACTAGTTCTAAATAGCTGCGGTCTAAACGTACTCATTGTTGAGTCTATGTGCTTACTAGGAGGTAGTTTATATATGTAGGATTTCCAAATAAAACGAATGATATTGGTGATAAAATATTTTATGTGGTCAAAATTCACGATGCCACTATTTTATTTTACACGATTTAAATTCATTACATTGGAAAACTACGTACTATGATTTTACTAATTAATATACGACAAATGAAAGTATTTACAAAAGGTAAGTATAATTATCAATCTGGTTCTTCGTAAAAGCTTCTTCACTCTTTAATAGGTTATATCGTAATGGCGTCTTTTATGAGTTTTTATAATTTTGTCGAATGTCAGAAAAGTCAGGGTTGTGAAATGTGGTTAGCGCGTTCAGTGTTACCAGAATCGGCCCTCCTGATGATTTTTTCGACCTCGAAAATATGTTGGAACGTCTTGTGGAATTTAGCATTTTGGATATCGTCTTAGCGCCTCTTGATTTTAGTTTTTTTTTTAATTGAATATCATTATGGAGCGTCGGAACAATTTTGGCATCTTGATCATCTTCCACATCTTTGTATTTTAATAGTACATTTTTTTGAACATAATTGTATTTTAATATCTTGGTATCTTGGACATCTTTAAATTTCATCTTGAACATTTTGAATTTCATCTTGAACAGCTTTAAATTTCATCTTGAACATCTTTAAATTTTTTGCGTCTTGGTTATCTTTATTTTGATTTTTAGAATCTTGTATATATAAAAAAATGGAATTTTATACAAAATGGGACGTCTGGTGTGTTTTGAACTTATCATCTCATGTGGTTGTTGAACTCGTTATTTATTATCTTTGGCATGAATATTTTATTTTTGATTTTGACGATCAATGTCTTGAATCTAGAAAATCCTCTTCATCATCACTACTGGTGATTTCGTACCATCTTTTCTTCGTGTGTACCGTATTTTTCTACGTGATATCTGTCATGTTCTACACATTTGGTAGTTTTGTATGGATCTAAAAATTTTGTTCATGTTTTAGTGTTGTTGATAAATTGACATCTTTTAATTGCAACTAATTCTTCTAGTTGGTATTTTGTTACATGTTTTTTATTTTTATTGTATGATCTACGATTTTCTCCTTGAATTTTCTCTACGTTTTTCTTGCTAGTTTTCTTGACTCTTCCCGATTTTCATCGAATGCTTTTGTTTGAGGTAGCGTCGTATTTTCGTTATTTCTCATATTTTTACCAATTAGTAATTCGAAAGTTGATCTACCAACACTTCTTTGATATGTAGCGTTTAAGCACCGTTGTAATTGGCCCGTAAATGTGTACCATTTCGCTAGTTCGCTCATTGATAATTTTGTTAGCACCGGCATTATTATGCTGTTTATTCTTTCTATTTGGCCGTTGCCTCTTGGAATACCTGTAGCAATTAATAGATGTATTATATTTCGTTGTGCGCAGTAATTTGAAATCGTTGGATGTAAAAGCAGATCCTCTGTCACTGATGATTCTGCGTGGGTTTCCAAATATGTCTTGTTGATGTTTTAATTTTTGAATAGTTTCTGCTGATGTTGTGGTTTTTGATGAATAGATCCAGCAAAATTTGGAAAAAGCGTCAATTATACACAGTATATATACGTATTTTTTAGTTGTGCTAGTCATCGGTCCTAAATGATCGATGTGATATGTACTAATTGGTTTTCATTTTTGCATATACGGTTTAAATAACCCTCTTGTTTGCCTACTTTTCTATCAGCTAATATACATTTCACGCAGTTTTTTCTAACATTTTCGATTTTTTCTTTTAGATGTGGTATGTGATATTCACGTTTTATTAAGTCTTCCATTTTTGTATAACCAAAGTGACCAGCATCGTGGATGTTTGTAATTATTTCGTATTGCATACAATTGGGAACACATAATACTTTATTTTAGTTTTAAATTTTTATCTGTGTTTTGCGCGTTTTTTATTTTATTTAAAAATTCGTTTGTGATTACCATAATTATAGGGTTTCTGCTTAGAGCGTCTGCATGTTTCATTTGTTTTCCAGGTTTGTGTTCTAACGTATAGTCGAATTCTTGGAGTGCTAATGCCCATCCTGCTATTCTTGGAATTATGTTTTGCTTTTCCATAGTCTGCTTAAAAGTAGAACAATCTTTTATTATTTTAAATTTTATTCCTAGTACATAAACGCGAAATTTTTTTAGTGCAGATACGATGGCTAGAACTTTCAATTCATAGCTGCTATATCGTTCCTCAGCTGGCGATGTCTTTTTGCTATGCTAACATACTAAGACCAATTCTTTTGATACCCTAGATCAGGGGTCGGCAACCTGCGGCTCAGTAGAATCATACTTGTGGCTCTTGAGTATTTTAATAGTTAATATTGAAAAATGAACTGTGATATTGCAATTGCCAAACAAATATAATAATCCTGCTCACACATCAAAATGCGCGGCAGATCGCATGCAGTTTAGCTAACCTTACTCTCCACACTCAAAACCAAAGTGAATAGAAACAGAAGAACATTCGACAAGCTTTGAAAATCAGCGCCTTTTAGTAGTGAGCCTTACAAATTTTCTGAAAAAAACCCATCATGCAATGCGGGGAATTTCAGCGAAATATTTGTTTACTACCACTTCCAATTTGTTCGAATCGAAAAGACCTTACAAAAGCGCCTTTTAAGTTGAAAATTATTACTAACATTCCTTAATTTGAAACAAATTAATTTCAGTTATCTTTAACTTCTATTAATTATCTCGTTGAAACTAATTGAAATGATCCGATAAAAGAATCCAATCAAATTATTTTAACAATTTAGTGCGAAAAAATTAACTGAAATCAAAGGGGCCTAAAACAAATTCGCGAGAATCTTAAGTAAATTCTAAAAAAATTTGTATTCAAAGGCCATTTTTAAGCTCTTTTGAGATTTGAGATACAGTTGTTAGATTTGAAAAACAAAGATATATGGACAGAAAAGTTCACAAATTTGCAGTCAGAACTAGAAAATTTAACTAGAGAGAAATGTAAATTGGCTGACAGACACCAGGATCTTTCAAAATGTAGGAGGGAGGAAGACATTATATTTGAACATGGAACTGTCTTTCCTCATTTTTATGATCAAGTGAAAACATGCATTTGGCATATTGACAATTTTCGGATCTACTTACTACTGTGAACAATTATTTTCAAATATGACGATCATTAAAAAGAAACTGGGAACTTCGCTTAATGACGAAAGCCTCGAAAGTTGCATGAAATTAAAAACTTCTGAATATTCATCAAATTTGGAAAAACTTTGTGTTTGTACACAAAATCCCAAAAATCTCACTAATATTAAATATTTGCGTTTATATTATTTTTTACATTTAATTTGTATTTTAAGCAAAGCTATATGTATAACCTACTGAAATTAAGTTATAAAAAAAGTTTTTCAATTTTCTTATATACGTTGACTTATAGGTTCTGTTAGTATGCAAAATAGAATGTTTTTATTTCACAATAAATACATGTTTCACAGCAGATAACGGTAATATTAATTTTTGTAACACATATTACCGATGTATATACTTATATTTGGCTCTTTAAAAAAATTATTTATCACATCGGGAAAAATATGGCCCCTAACTCCAGAAAGGTTGTCGACCCCTACCCTAGATAAGTGCCCGTATTAAATTTCGTATGTTCACCGTGTAAATAAGTTGCTTCCTCTCCTAGATTCTGCTTGCCTTCTTGTATTCGATCTGTTTGATTATATGATTTTATATATTAGAGCTAAAGAGCTCAATCTTTATAAAAAAAAAGCACCAAGTTGGAGCCAAAGGCTCAATATCTGGTGTTTGAATATAGATATCTTTAATAAGAGCTGAAAGGCTCATTACCTTCGATATCAGCCATGTTGGAGCTCAATATCTGGCAATTGAATAAAACACCGAGAGTTGCTGGTTAAAATCTGAATCTTTATTTCACATTGCACTTATTTAATTTATACTTTTTAAAATTGCTTACATCGCTAAAACCTTAATACAAAATATCGTTTCTCATGAGAACTATTCTATATTACAAATAGTATTACAAAATTTCTTACCTTGCTCATATTAGCAATATCGATCAAAAATATATGTTATCGATAAATGCATATACATTAACCCCCTACATGAACAAGCATAGCATTGCTTAGATGCTTACTTTGCAATCTTTTTCTTATTGATCAAATGCTAAGTAGATATGACACAGTTATCGATTGCGTCATTGAGCAAATTACTTTTTTAAGTTTACTGAGTAATGCATTGTATGCATCGTCACGGTGCAACGGTGACCAGTGGTGATCATATTGCATTATTACAACTTTCTTTCACTCAGCGTAAATTTATGAATGGATCGTAGAATGGCTCATGGCTATTCCGATCATATTTCTTTTTCTTTGTTGTTATTTACTTTTGCTTGTTATGTTTTGTTTATTTTTATTTGTTGTTGAGGTACGTGCATATGCCTTTATTATTGTGCTATGGAGGTATGCTCTACAACCGATCTATGCGAGTTTGATTTTTGAAGTTGTTTTTCGCATATATTTCTAGAACGGTTTGTCGGACAGAAAAAATGATTATAACCAATTTTATAGGATCTCTTATTCTGAAGAAGTTTTTAGTATAATAGAAATTTCTTGGACTGATGGTTTTCACAGTATACGTCAAAAACTTAGATTTTTATATGGCAACACCAAGAAGGAGTTGCCCGATTTAGTCCATTTTGAAATTTTATTTGCTAGTACAATGAAAACATCACGTACAAAATTTCAGCTCTCTATATCGATGCGTTCTTAGGCAGTGTCCAAATATACAGAGGAAAACAAAAGTTTTGTATGGCAACCCCATGAAGGAGTTGCCCGATTTGTCTCATTTTCGAACTAATTTTACTTTTTTTTTTTTAAAGTCGTATACGCGTTTTCGAGTTATCGTGCGCACAGACGGACATACGGACAGACAGACGGACGGACATGCAAAAATCAAAATAATTTTTAATATTATGCGTGGGTGTCCAATCCATTTTGCTCTATCATCATTATTTCGAGGTGTTACAAACGGAATGACAAATCCGTGTTCTTCGGCTATATTTAGCACATCTTTTAATCTCGATAAAGCTTGTTCGTAATTTTCTGCAAAGATTACGGTATCATCAATGTATACCAGCACGGTTTTTCTATCGATAAGTGATTGGAATATTTTATTAATAAATTTTTGGAATATAGTTGGCGAAGTACATAGATCAAATGGTGCTCTATTAAATTCAAATTGCCCTGACGGTGTTACAAATGATGTGTATTTCCTGCTGGTCTCATCAACTTCTACGTGAAAAAAACCGTTTTTTTAGATCGATGGTTGAAAATATTTTTGTTTTACTAAGTGCGTCAATATGATCCTCAATTAATGGTAGTGGATATCTATCTCTAATAACTTTTTTATTTAATTTTCTGTAATCGACGCATAGTCTTTTACTACCATCCTTTTTGTTTGCCAATTGTATTGGGCTAGAAAAATCTGAAATGCTTGGTCTAATTATTTTTATTTCATCAGTCAAGATTATTTTAAGTTTTATTGTTGTATCTTTGAATTTATTTTCTGGTTTATAATTTTAGTTTTTATTCCCCACTTTTATTTCGTCTTTTTCTTATATAATATTATAACAGGCTTTTAATTCTTCATGGATTTTGCTGATGGTGATGCCATTTTCTATCACTTTAATGCTTGTTCCGCTGAGTACGTCTCTGCCTATGACTACTGGTACTTGAAGGTTTGTTCCCGATACAACATACAGTAAAGTTTTATAACGATTGGTGTCTATTTTAATGTTTGCTTCGAAACATCCGACTGTTCGAATTTTTTCTCCTGACAGTCCTTGGATTTTAAAATTTGAAGTTTGTAGCTCTGGTGATCCAATTGTGGTTAAATTCTCTGATCGTAGGATACTTATATCGCTTCCTGTATCTATTAGCGCTGAAATTTCGATATCATTTATTAGAATTATTTTTTCGGTATTAGTTTTATTTGATAGATTTTTTCGTACAATTTTTGGCGATATGACCAAATTCATTACATTTAAAACACTTAGGTGTTTTTTCAGGGCATTCATCTTTTTTGTGACCAACTTTACCGCAATTGTGACATCTTATTGTTATTCTTTGTTCTTCGTTATTTTTGATATCGTTTTTGGTATCGTTTTTCCTATAAATATGATTTTTATTTGTATAAGTTATTTGATTTTTGACAGTTTCTTTGTATTTAATATAAATTGGTATTTTTTGTTTAAATTCTTGGTACGTTGTAGCTCCAAATAAAATACTTTTATTTGTGGGACTGTCGTAAATACCATTGATTGTATATTGTATTATAGCGGCTTCATCTGTGATGGCAGCTTTTGCAGCTATTTCCCTTATTTTTAGGAAATATTCTTGAATAGTTTTATTTTGTTGTTTAGTTTTCTATGAATATCTGTTGCATTTGATTTTACCGTGAATTCTTCTATGAAAAACTTTTTTAAATCTTCCCAGTTATTCAGGTTCGGATTTGAGCGTAACGCTAATTTTGCTGTACCAACTAGCAGTCTTTTAGCGAACATCGTTTGTTGAAGGTTTAACCATTTTATCTCTCTTGATGCATTTTCGAGATCTGCTATCCATAATTCTACATCATAATCCTCTTTGCCATTGAATTGTGGTATAATATTTAAAATGTTTTTAAGTGACATTTTTTCTCTTTGATACATTTCATTTGATGTTGCGTTGAGAATTTCTTCACGAATTTATTGTAATTGTGTTTGATATAATTGATTTGTTGGTTCTTGTTTTGTATTATTATTTTCTACTGCAGCGCTTTGTTGATTTGCGAAAGTATTATTCAGCTTTTGTTTTTCAACTTCTAGTTTTGCTATTTCTAATCTTTGGTTTAACTCTTTTACTGCTTTTTGCGCTTGTTGCATTTGATAATTATTGTTTTCTTCCGCTTGTTCTCTGATATTTTTTCGTTTTCTTTTTCTAGCTCTTGTTTTTTAATTTTGTCCTTTAATCTTTTAATTTCTTCTTTTAGTAGTACAAATTCAGGTTCCGAACTTGACGTTGCGGCTATCTTGTTTTCACCTGTTGGATTTGCTTTCATATCTGGCATACTGCTACGGTTGTTTGTTACTTATTATCACGATATATTAGCGAAATAAAATTTCTAAAATTATGGAAATTATTTTATTGTGAAATAATACAGTTATTTTGTTAATGATTGTGATAATTACTTTATTGAGTGGAATTTCGAGTGTAATCGTTATGGGGGGACTTTTATTATTTTTGTGTATGTATGTGTTCGTATGCGATTTATTTAGACTTTTGGTTATATAAAATGAGCTTTGAATACGTGCACTACCACTGACAAAAATGTAGAAAGCCACGTTTTTATTACAATTTTTGGGATTTTGATGTACCATATATTTTATAGGTTAGGAAAATAAAATTTCTTATCTTATTACAAAAATTTTTATTTTTTTTTATGTCACTTTTATTCTTACTGTTGAATGCTTTTTCCTTCCTATTATACTGCTTATATTTCTTCTATTCTCAGCAATACCATTGAAATTCTTCTTTTATTTTTCAGATTGGATTTTTCACCTTTTTTATTCTTGATCTGCTTTTATTATTTGTTCCCAATTGTAGGATTTCCAAATAAAACGAATGAGATTGGTGATAAAATATTTTATGTGGTCAAAATTCACGATGCCAGTATTTTATTTTACACGATTTAAATTCATTACATTGGAAAACTACGTAATATGATTTTACTAATTAATATACGACAAATGAAAGTATTTACAAAAGCTAAGTTAAAGCAAAAAAAAGGTAAGTATAATTATCAATCTGGTTCTTCGTAAAAACTTCTTCACTCTTTAACAGGTTATATCGTAATGGCGTCTTTTATGAGTTTTTGTTCATCTTGTCGAATGTCAGAAAAGTCAGGGTTGTGAAATCTGGTTAGCGCGTTCAGTGTTACCACATATATGTAGCGCGTTCAGTGTTACCACATATATGTATATAGTTTTACTTACGAGCCATACTTAGAGGGAAAATAATAAGTTTATTATTATAACAAGTTTTTAGGCATTAGTAATTATTATCGTATAATCTGTCAAGAAAAAAAAAAAAAAACAATACAGATTTTGATTGACTTTCTATACAAAAATTAAATATACATATGTATACGCTAAGTACTAATTACTAATTATAATAAGATTTTTATGTATGTCTTTACATAATTAGCCTAAAATTGCAACTGTATATCCAAGACAGCGAGAAACAGCATACAGACGGTAATCTGTTTGTATAAAAAAAATATCTCAGAAGACGGTTTTGTTTCGAATGCAACAATAGAAATGCTACAGTGTAGGTATGTAACTGTAAACGAGGCTTTCGATGACTAAACAAAGATTTCCGATTATTCTATTTCTATTTATGAATGTCACAAAGTGGTAGGATTTGTTTCTAAACGTTTCAATTTCTATTGTAGGAGGAAATATTGAGAGAAAAAATTGTACTTTGTGTTTTTATGTAAGAAATAACGAATATCATTCGGCATAAAATTCGATTTAAATAAATTTTTATTTTAGGTTTTATAGCTATTTCAACGTAAAATGTGACCCAAATTTAAATTCTGGTGGGATTAGGGTTAAATCCAATTATAGACAATTTGCAAAAGATATGATTTATTGCATTTGATTATTTCGTGGTTTTATGGTAATTTTAGAATCTCTCACCACTATACAGTTGCAGCAACGACTAAAAAATCGAGGTTACCTTACCAATACAGAGTAAAAAGGCTCCTGAGTTGCGCTAGCAGCAGACATTTCTTCGGAAGTTTAAGATTAATATGAGCATTTGAAGGCGAAGAATGTAGCAAAGCTCTTAAAGACAGTTATCTATAGGGGGAGACCCTGCCAAGGTGAAGTTGTAGAAAACGCTGTAATTCAACATTGCGGGGAAATATACAAAGTAATTTTGTTGAGAAATCTTATTAACGGAGAAAGTTTTGTCAGCAAGTGATAGTAATGGAATTGCAGGAAATTCGCCATAACACGACGATAAACAAAAGTTACCATCATCAAAAAATGGCTAGGTTTTTAAAGTTGTCGAAGATCCAATAAATATTTTCTCTGGGGAACGGGGGAAGTATTATTTCCTGGCATAGCTCAACAACTTTGAGGATATAGCTGCGGTGTGTCAGTCGACGGACATTCAATTACTTATATATGAGTAGATTAATAAGGGGCGCAGCGATATTGGTGGTTGAATGCTCAACATTTTTCCGTATAAATGGTAGTTGAAGTATTAGAGCTAGAGATATTTTTATACCCTAGATGAAGTTCATAGGGTACACTAAATTTGTCATTCCGTTTGTAAAGCATAGAAATGATGCTGGTAGGGCAAAATATATTGAACACACACGTATAATTTTAAAAGTCATATTTGATTTTTGCATGTCCGCATGTCCGTCGAACTGTTTGTCATACAAAAATTGAGGTGTTTTACGTACCTACATATACTGTGAAAACGATCAGTTCTGACGTTTATATTGTAATGAAAAGTTCTTCAGAATATAAGAAAAATCGCATGAAATTGGTAAGAATCATTTTTACTGTCCGACGAACCCTTCTAGAAATAGATGCGAAAAACTACTTTAAAAATCAAACTTGCATAGAAGGGTTACCATACGAAATTACATGGGGCGGGTATTCATCCAGAATATCATAAGAATTAATCTTAGACCAATTCTCTTTTTTCCTTGTTAATCCTTAATAACTTCTAGATAACAACAACATTTGAATATTTTGGGCTACTATTAGTAAAAACTCCTTTCATGACTATGGAAATATCTGCAGGAGGCTTTCGCACAAACCAAAATGTGTAAAGTCAAACCAATACCTTTAGTTAAGTTTCATGCATGTTAAGTTTTGTTCATATAAGATGGCGCCATAAGGAACAATAATCTGCAAAATGGCGTGTTTCGTCCTCTGACAGATTAAATATCGATTTTGAGTGTGATACATACGTATAGTACCTTAGAACATATAACAAACAGGAATGCGGGCACCGTATAAACATCACGTACTGAGTAAAGTTGAAAGCACCTCATAATATCTCGAAGGGGTAAGTCTTAACGATGGACGGAAAATGGAGCCCAAATGAAATACAAGTACAAAAAAAAACAAGTAAGTTGTGGGACCGTCAGTGATAAATGGATGGCAGCGTATAGAAATGTCCACAAATTCGTACCCTTATTAGAATAATACTAAACTGCTAACTGCTAATGGTTTCAGTAGTCCTCTCAGTAGTAAGGCTGTATGCTTAACGCAAATCTTATGTCTTTTCGTTATAAAAAATAGATTTAAGGGCGAAAAACAGAAAAACTTGCTTTTAGAGATGAATTGGTATACAAACTAACTATTTACCTACTTTGTGACATTTAAAACTGATGAAAAATTTAACTCAAAAAGTTATTGCTTAAAAACGGAACTCGTATATTTTTGAAAAATCTAGGGTTAGCGTCTTTATTTTCATTATACATTCAAATCATTCAAAATATATTACCTCAAGTCTTAAAACTGTATATACTAGCAACTAGGTGCTCACACTGAAATTTAGCTCAAGCATAAATTCTGCCTAACAGAATAAAGCTTGCCAATCGATATTCAAAACAACAGCTTTTTAAATTACATATAAAAAAAAATTAAATAACAAAATTTCTTTGAAACAATTTTTTCTAGGCTTAAAACCTCAACTTGTCGCTCGCTTAACAAAAGCATTAAATACTGAAAAAGCACAAAACGATAGAAAAACAAATGATGAGGATAGTGTAAAAGCAGATGAAACTGAGAGCACTCGGCTTTCAGAAGAAACTGAACAACAAAACGAAGAGCTTGTCGAAGGAAATATCAATGACACTTTACCTATGGATGAATCTGATGGAAAAAGAGAGCTTGAAAGTAGCTCATTTAAAAAGGTAAATATACTGTTTTAAAAAGAAAATTATTTATGTGAGAAAGTTCAAGGAACCACCGAAAAAGTTGAACGAGAAAGAGCGACAACAATTAGAACGTCGCTACCAACTTCCCGAAACACCACATATTATTGTTCACCCCTCAACGTCTGCAAAATCGGGAAAGTTTGACTGCACTGTTATGTCATTGTCTGTATTATTGGATTATAGACCAGAAGATACCAAGGAACGTTCTTTTGAAGTAAATTGAAGTAAATGATTATTTTTGTTTACGAATCATGATAATTTTAGGTTTCTATTTTCGCTGAGCTATTTAACGAAATGTTGATGCGCGATTTTGGATTTAATATTTATAAAGAAGTAGTAGAACTTCCAGAAATCCCTAAAGATAAAGATGGTAAAAACAAGGAAGAGATTAGAAACACTGCTGCAGAAAATGATGAAAAGACAAAAGAGAATATTGAACAAGAAAAAAGTCGTGAGAGAAGAATAAGTGATAGTGATAGAAGCGATAGAAAAGCAACAAAAGATCAGGACAAAAAAGTGTCCAAAAAAAGTTACGACGATGATACAGAAGACGACGATTATTCTATAAAATCAGGAGATAAAAGAAAAAGATCAAAAACTGTTGTAACTAAGCCTGAATTGCTATTATCATTTATTTATTTCGATACAACCCATTGCGGATATATATTCGAAAAGGATCTCGAAGAATTATTTTATATAATAGGATTAAATTTATCACGTGCGCAAGTTAGAAAATTTTTGGCCAAAATAATATTGAGAGACGCTGTTTACTATAGGTTAATTTATTTATTCTATTCTATGTTTACTGCTATTTATTTGCATATTCTATACAGGAAGTTAACTGATAAAGCCAAAGATGAAGACAAAGGTACCTCAAATGAATCTACTGATAATAATGACACTAAAATTGTCGATGTGGCCAAGTTGGCTCAGGGAAATAAGTTATTCTTAATGAAGAATGAATATCATAATAGCAGCCCAGCGGAACATCCTACTGGTAAGTAAAAACGTCCTTAATAATTTACGAAATTTAATATCCATTATTAATGGGTTGGTAAACAGGGTTGTTATTGCTACACATTAAATGTAAAGCAAATAATTCTTCAATTAATGACTTTTGTAAATCAAAATTTTATCTAGCGTACATTTTGTTAAAGAGATGAAAGCGAATGTAACCAAATTTTAAATTGTGGTGCGCGAAACAAATGCTGGCAAACGTTTTTATTTGGGGTGTTGTTGCTGATTGCGTTGTAGTCTGTGAAAAAAAGCGGGGAATACCTCAACTGCTGCAATTTTTGGAGGGTGACTAGTCAAACATTGGAATGAGCGCTATCATGCAGAAGAATAAAACCACGCGTAACATAATATTTCCTCCAGATAATATTAAAATTCATAATTCATTTATTACAACTATAAGTACCCAAGATCTAAATCTTAATTAGTACCCTATATAAAATAGTCAAACTACCCGGAAATTCGAAAAAAAAACTTTTCTATCCAGCAATCATAGAGATCTTAGCAGTCTGGTAATATCTGATCACCTACCGTAGAAGATCAACGATAAGAACAATATGCAACGAAAGGATATCTGTTCACTTCGTTTCACACTTCAAAGCATTTTGGAGAATTATTACTTTAATTTCTCTATTCTTTCCGATTATATTTATGAATTTACGCAGAAAGGAAAATTTAGTTTCGTTCGATATGCAGGAGATTGCGAATTAATTGTCTTGTAGGGTGCATAGAAGCAATAAGGTTTTGAAAGCAAAGAGAGAATAATCTAGGTGCCATGACTTTAATTCTTACAAAACGTTAAACCTGCCAAATTTTGTTCCGAAGTTTATCTAGTTCTATTTTGACATTTTGCAAGTATTCAAGTCATGGCAATTTGATCATTTTCTCTATACTTTCAAAACCTTTTCTACTTCTATGCATCCTACAAGTCAATTCAATTCACAATCTCCTGTGTTCTGCAGTGCACTACACGGAACGAAAAGAACACAGCTCTGGGATTTACAAATAAATCACAAATTGATGGCCTTACGTTTCAGCAAATATAGTTGCCGTTCTCAGCAATCTATGTTCATTGAGATACTTAACAAAGTTATATAAACCAATACTATTATTAAAAGTATTACAATTCTTCTTCGTTTTTAATTTTATTTTGTAAGGCACAATATTTCTTGGTTTTTTATCATACAAAGCGTTAAACTCTCAATTATATGTCGAGAACTAGAATAAAGCTCGTAAATAATAATTAGATTTTTTTTTAAATATGTGTAGTATATTAATAAGTAAGAAACATATGTATCTCGTAGATTCCTGATAGTGCTTCTGAATACAGCAACGATATTTTCTGAAACGCAAGTCCAAAGAAATGATATAATCACGTAAGATCACATATTTGGCCTTGTATTTTTTGAATCACCGACTGTATAATCGAGTAAGATATATGTATATGCGTAAAGAAAAGCAGGCGGACAACACAATAATCTGTATGAGTAAAACTCTCGCTTTAAACATTTTCAAACTCAAGATAATCAGGATTTTTGTCACAAAATGTCACCTTTTCAACTGAAATAAATGTCCTGAACCATTTATAAAAGCAACAAAATAAATGCAAAATCATAGTAGCTATCTGCAGTATTAGCCTGTAAAAAATATTTATCCCAACAGATTTTTTTTTGTACAGATTTCGTTCGGTGCAATTTGTGTAGAGTCCTTATTTGGCTCGAGTTGCAGAAATCCATGAGATTAATTTCATCGTCTTGATAATTTCCCTCTACCGGAAGAATACGGTTGATCTAAAGAATCTTCATTCCGTAGATCATTGATGCAAGATTGACCATGATAATTACCAAAAATGCTTCGTATAATATAATCTTAGTTTTATGCAGCCAAATATCAATCGGCAACCTTTTGAACAGTTGCAGAAAGCTACATCGGATAGAAAAAGAATTTATATTTTACTCAGAGCATTTAATTGATTTTAGTAAAAAAATAATACTTGTATGGATATATGTACATAATATGGATTTTTTTTATATAATTATGCCAAATAGGGATGGTGTCATACAATGGAGGATTGCTGGATGTTGACAATCTTATGGAACAGACGAAGCGATCGGAAAAAGCTCGTGAAGAAATTGAAAAACTATTAATCGATTTACGCAAGCAAAATTCTGATCTTCAAAGCAATAATACGAAGGCAACAACTAAGATAAAGGATTTACAGTCGGAAAAGAAAAATC
Organism: Dioctria rufipes; assembly: GCA_963924295.1. Lineage (NCBI taxonomy): Eukaryota > Metazoa > Arthropoda > Insecta > Diptera > Asilidae > Dioctria > Dioctria rufipes. The sequence goes on along the minus strand of OZ002742.1, from coordinate 97,356,881 downwards.
TGAGTAGAAAACTTAATGAAGCTGAACAGAATATATCCTCGCTTAATGTATGCTTATTTATTATTTTATTATTATTATTTATTTAACTTAATATAATTCTTCCGTATATTACAGAAAAAGTATAACGAGTATTGCAACATTCTCTCAAGCATTTATGACAAAATTTCACCTATATTTTTAAAACCGGAAAGGTCTTCGAAAGCAGAAGGGTAAGTAAAATAGTTGATTTAAAAATTCCATTATAAGAATATTTTAAAACTAGAAGCCGAGATAAGGAAAGAGAAAAGGACCATGAAAGAGAGCGTGACCGTGAGAAGGATGAGTCCAAGGAGTCAAGCAAAGCCGACATTAAGAAAGAAAAAGAATAAATTAATACCTATTGATTTGTATAAACTATTTTAATTAACGAAAATTATCAGGACTTGACGGTTTAAATGTTTTAGTTGGTAAATAAATACCTTTACAGTGTAAGCTTGGTTTTTTATTACAATATTATTAATTATTATGTATACATATATGTGGGCTCTTTATTATATAAGCCTTATAAACTCTTAAGCAGATCACGAAAGTCTTACCAAACATTTAAATGGGGGGGGGGGGGTCCTAACATAGCTGATATTTCGGTATGTTTTTATAGATCACACTTTCACTTCCGAACGTTAAATCCTGTGATGATGATTTAAAATTTCTTCGATTGATAATTGTTGAAACTTTACAGTAGTCTATAAATTTTTCCTCTCCCCTCCGTTTTGAAGTTATTGCTCAGCGAAGTTGAAATTTCAGAATTTTAGCTTTTTGCTTTATGTATTTAACTACTACTTTTATCAAAAAACACGTCATGAATTCCAATTTTTCATATTGAATTTAAGAAGCTCAAAGGCTTAGCTTTCAAATGGCCTATTACACTCTGTACCCAAAATGTAACCCTTTCTCCCTTTTTTGCACTTTTTCTTAAGCATATCCAGCGATTCATATCCATACCTTTAATGGTTGCGCTCAGAGAGGAACACGGTGTACACGCCGGTTGGTTTCGCTCCTTGTTTTTCTGTAAATTTAGGTGATCGTGTCATGAAAGTTTGCATAAACTTTCCAATTTTTGTTTAAGTTTTATGAAGTTATGGTGAATTTAAACCTTCTTACATTTGCCTCATGAAAAGATTACCGAAAATTCATACGTGAAAATTGTTGTGATCGTGATATACCGAACATCGCGAGCTATAGTGTGCATATATGTATTGGTTTAACAGCGCAAATATGCATGCAGTCATGCACCCACACTACATTTTTATCCAGTTTGATCTAGGAAATTTGTGCTTTTTGTTATAAATGTACTTGTGTATAACATAAATATACCGATAGCGACAAGCACTGTGTTCACCTGAAACGATTAATTTTTACTTGCGTTCTGCGCTGCATGAATGCATTTTTTTCTTTTGATTATACCATATCGAAAGTGCGCGACCGTTTCCTACTTCTTCTTCTTCATGCATGTGTGTGTGGATGTGTAAAATAGTTGGTATGGTAAATTAAAATAAAATAAAGAATAATATTCAAGAACTATTTTGTTCTCTCTAATAAGTCAGGGTGTTACACCTTGGCTCTTATACCAATATATCAATTACAAGGGGAAGGTTTGATTAATTAAAAAACTTGGTTGTGATTGAAAGCAAGACTGAACTTTTATTACAAGCCTTATTCAATTTATATTAAAATTGCACTTATCTAAGCAAATCTTAATATATTCCTACCTATCACTAGTTGAGAAAATCAATACCTATGTACATACATATTTATTAATAACGTAAAATTGCAATAATTTGCTTGGCTATGCAAAGCGACAGCAAAAAAAAAAACGAATAATGAAATATCTTAAATGTGAAATGCTTACCTACTTAAATTACAATCAGGCGAGTAATTCTTGCATTCTTCTCTTGCACCTTTGACTGGGTGTCATATTCATAAAATTATTTGCAATGACACATTGAATGCAAGAATTATTCGCTAGAATTAGCGTTATTGTTTTGGGGTCAAGCACCCGCTTATAGAGCGAGCACTTGTCGATTCTATATTAGACCGTTGCCCTTTTTGCAGAGTGCAAACAAATAATAAAAAACAAAATGAAAACAACAATATTGGGATGATTAAATATGGAAGGAAATTTTATTACAAAAGGAATAAATGGTCACACGACGTAAGGTTTTATAATAATAATCAATTTCAAATTAATTACGATAATAACAAAAAGCTTGCATTCAATAATTAAAAGTATTGTCAGCGATTTTTTGCTTTTGATGGGAAACTCCCTGGTTGATGACCGCGGTTCATGAAATCGTCGTATTTCGTATGGTTTCGCAACATTCTGCCCGCCTTGAAATATCTTTATTTCAATCTATAATTAAAATTTAAACAAGCATTAATTCTACATTTTGGGTTTAATGGCATTTCCTCCAAATAAACCAATGTAGTTAAGGTTTTAAGGCGGCCATACTCGCCTAAAAGCTATGAGGTAGGAAAATCTGGAAATGGGAAAGAGGCGAGGAGCGAAGTGAGTGTTCATCAAGTGCTGGATATATTTTGGACGTGCGATTATTATCGCCTAACTCTCTTAAACTTGCCTGCATTGACGTTTTATCAGAGTTATTTGATTGTGGAATTGGATCTATTAATAAGGTATCATTTAATCACATTTGATTGGATGTCTTTGCGGAAGCATCAAATACAACTCTGTCTTTGTTCTTGTGCTATCCACTTTGAATATAGCGTGGTGTGGCAAGAAATAATATGGAGTTTGCTCATCATTATCAGGTTCTTCTATACGTCTCGTCTCATGTGTCCTAGCACTTCATATTCCTGCATACATTTTATATATTCAGCTTTTAACTCGGAATTGGTTTACAATTTCTGTTCCATGCTTAGGAAACGTTAAATTGCCATATTTTTAGAATCGCCTAGTCTCGGTATATCAGGAAATGATTTGAAGCGGAGAGCTACTACATATTTTACATTATTAGTACGTCTAAGTGTAGTGGCAAAAATGTTCTCACATAGATTTTCCTCGGGTGTTCGAAATTTGCTTGTCTCATAATGTTCGACTTCTCAAAATCTTTGGAGTAACATTTACATTTCTATTACTTTGTACGCTTTGTTATGGAACTATGTGAGAGTGATTGGCTTGGACGTAAAGTCCAGATTGCCAGCATGAGTTGACAGATCGTAGACAGCGTTGAAGTGGAGGGCGGCACGCTAGCTCGCCTCGGCTATTGGCGGAGAGTGTGGGAGGTTTCCACGAAGACCTGCCGCTGTCACCTGCCATATACAAAAAGATATCGTGCAAAAACAAAAACGTCACAGAACATCTGGTCCAGAAGGGACCTTTACATCACTCACCCTGACCTACGTGAAGGCGCAGACGATAGACCTTCAACCGCATTGCTCCATATCCACCCAATGACACCGAGGTGCAGCAGTTAATTTGATCAGTGTCCCTTTTTATACCCTAGATGAAATCATAGGGGTATACTAAGTTTGTCATTCCGTTTGTAACACCTCGAAATAATGATGGTAGAGCAAAATGGATTGGACACCCATTCATAATATTAAAAGTTAAAAAACTTCTGCAGAATACGAAATCCTATAAAATTGGTTATAATCATTTTGTCTGTGCGACAAACCGTTCTAGAAATATATGCGAAAAACAACTTCAAAATCAATACTTGAATAGATCGGTGACCATACGAAATTTAATACGGGCATTCATCTAGGGTATCCTAAGAATTGGTCTTAGACCAATTCTAGCTTTTTTACTTGTTACTGACCTAGAATTGTAGTGGAGGAGCGGACACTAGTCAACCTCTATCATGTGAGTGCTCCATGAGAATGAGAGGATGAAAAAATAAGTTTAGTTCCTCATTACGTTATAATTCATTAAATTTGGATTTCATGACGGAGCCTCGACACTCCTTGAGCTCAGTTGGGCACCTAAGTTTATTATGGAACTACACATTAGCGAAATTCTTCTAAGTCACTCGTTTCAATCACATGGTACCAAAATATAATTTAAGTTAAAATTTAATATAAATATTCATGAATCTGATTAAATTAATTCGATCCTAGACTAGCAAACTTAATTCGAGTTTATCGGTTCAATTGCTATGAAAGAAAAGATATAATGAACTTATATAGCGACATACTAGCGAGGTTCTCAGCTTCATTCGTTTTAGTTAGCTAGTTCATTTAACAGCAAATTTAATTCAAGTTTATCGGTTCAAATGCTATGATAGAAACTTGATAGACCTTATGTAATGTCAGTGACAAAAAAGTCATTATATGAGCAACCTAATTCGTGCTCTTCTGTTCAGATGATATTATAAAAAAATCTGGTAAATTTATATACATTACGGACGAATAAAGTTACTCGAACTTATTGGTGTATGTAATATGGCACGAAAATTTGATCATATATTAACAATATAATTCGGGTTCCTCTGTTCCAATGCTATGATAAAAATCTGATAAATTTACCTATATACATATATATTTTTTTTTATATATTACAGGCTAATGAAATTATTCAATTTTATTCATTCATTTAATAGGACAATAAAACTGATCATGATAAATAATTAAGTGACAGCAACTTACACAACGTTTGTTGTTGAAGATCCCTCGCCGAGGCGCCTCCGAGAGGTGCCGCTATGCCACTGGACTCTAGCAAAAATTGTACAATTTTATGTAACAAAAGTTGGACTTATGCTACAAGTACTGAGACTGCTGACCCGCGAAGTATTGCTCACAAGAATGAGTTTGAAGTTAGTTAGAACCAGGTTAATAGCGGCACTCAGGTGTAATAATGCATTGATCAGAAGCGAGCCGGCTTCCTTGTAGAATGTGCTCAGACTAGCTATTTGGATACACGTAGTCTTAAAATTTTTTGTCGCCACCGCTAATTCTTCCTTTTCTTTCGTTCTCCTTTTTATTGTCTACTCCTAACATTAATTTTCGCCTATAACTCTCTGCATGGCAGGCTGGCTCCTCTGATCTCGTGAAGACTGGAAGGGACTAGTCCCTAACCATAGTGGTTGGTTTTTAACCTGAATAATTTTATTTTATCGATTTAGTACAATGTGAATTATTATGACCGTTCAGGTCTTGAGACATAATAGCGAGGGAAATTACCATCAACTAGAAATAAATGTTTACCTGAATTCGGAATCTGCTGCTCAGAATTTTATTGTCTGCCGTTACAGCGCAAATGCCTTCGCTTTATTCCACTTTTTTACGGAGTTTTTTATATCCACGTTGTTCACTCGCGCTCTATCTTTTCAGATTCAAAATCAGGGAAAATCTGGGTGTGACTCCTATCATCCACTGTTATCTTAAGATGGTCTATACAGGCTCGTTGGCTGCGGTTTTTTCACACAAACCTTTTTTTCTCAAACTTTTGATGTAATTTTGCGGATGGTCGTTTGGACACGATTAGAATGTCCGTTAACTTTACTTAACCTCCGTCTTTACTTTGACAGTCCGCCCAAAGTCGTAACTCTTCTTTTTTTGTCAATCTTTTTCTGCCTTCACCCGCTAGAGCTCTACTCGTACCGTCGTGTCATTTTTGGTAGCACTCTCGCCATGCAGGTTCACCTTAGGGATGAAGTCACACGAGGCAGCATGCTTCGAGTGATAACCATCTACTTTAAATATGGTACGAAGGCTACAGGTACAATCTTCGGAAGTTTGAGTACTTTAAACAGGGTGCGAATTTTATAAATGTCATTTTTGGAAGTTCGAGTGATAGACTTCTGTTTTAAACAGGGTGCGAATGTTCAACGTACAATTTTTGGAAGTCCGAGTGATAGCATTCTACTTTATATAGGGTGCGAATGCTACAGGTACAATTTTTGGCAGTTCGAGTGATAGTCTTCTACTTTCAACAGGGTGCGAACGTTAAAGGACAATTTTTGGCAGCTCGAGTGATAGCTTTCTACTTTAAACAGGGTGCGAATGTTACAGGTACAATTTTTGGAAGTTGGAGTGATAGCTTTCTACTTTAAAAAGAGTGTGAATCTTACAGGTATAATTTTTGGAAGTTCGATTGATAAGATTCTACTTTAAACAGGGTGCGAGTATCGCAGGTACAATATTTGACAGTTCGACTGATAGCTTTCTATTTTAAACAAGGTACGAATATTATTCATGCAATTGTTTGCAGTTCGAGTAAAGGTCTTCTGATTTAAACAGGGTGCGAATGTTACAGGTATAATTTTTGGAAGCTCGATTGATAAGCTTCTACTTTAAACAGGGTGCGAATATTTCAGGTACAATTTTTGGAAGTTCGAGTGATAGCCTACTACTTTAAACAGGGTGTGAATATTACAGGTGCAATTTTCGGTAATTCAAGTGACGGCTTTCTATTTTATACAGGGTGCGAATGTTAAGGGTATAAATTTTGGCAGTTCGAGTAATAGCCTTCTACTGCAAACAGGGCGCGAATATTAAAGGTACAATTTTTGGCAGTTTGAGTGATAGCCTTCTACTAAAAATAGAGTGCGAATGTTACAGGTGCAATTTTCGGTATTTCGAGTGATAGCCTTCTACTTTAAATAGGCTGCGGGTATTACAGGTACAAGTTTTGGAAGTTTGAATGAAAGCCTCATACTTTCAACAATCTTATAGATTCACATTCTGGCCGCTTGAGAGATATAGCCCTCTAGTATATTTATCAATTATAATTAAGTGCAAACCTTCTTTTCTAACCTTTGAATATATCCCATTCCAATAGAGAAGATATATGTTTCCCGAGTTTGATATAAAAGTAATTTACAATTAAAACATTGCATATATATAGGGATAAGAATTTTAAGATCCTGCGATATGCCTCCAAGGATTTCTAAACATTGAAATGAATACACTCCATTTGAAAAATGAAAAATTTTCAATCATGATTTTCAGAGCGAAGAAACTCTAAGGAATCCATTGGCATACTCCAATCTACTTATTTACCGAACAAATTCAAATTCAGAAATATGTTATTAAAAACCTCATTTTAGAACGACGTCTGTTTGGACAGATTTACAAGTTCTTGATTACATATAGTTATTTAGTATATTAACAAAAGAGCATGAGTGAGCACATTGAATTTAATATTAGATTAGAGCTTTATTGTAAAGTACTTATATCTAAGAGACAAAAATAATATTAATAATAACAAAAATAAATTAAAACTCAAACTAGGCAAAAATGAATCTTTTAAAATGAAATTACTGTGATTTTCAGTAATGAAGTTGCGGAAAAAAAATTTGTGTAGTTGTCTCAAAGAATAGTTTAGAAATGTTTCACATTAATATTCGTAGCCAAACGAAGAATTTAGATGAGCTATTAATAATTTTAAAAAAACTAGAAGGGGATATGAATGTTATTATATGTATGTACTTATTAAAACATGTTCAGTAGTTACACTAGGACAGTTCTGGCGCACTGTTTTAGCTTCCAGGATTTCGCCACAGATGGCGCCACCGTCGCTAGGTGGTTTGAATCCATACTAATATAGGTTTGTGCCTGGGCTGTACTGGTGTAGGTTTGTGCCTTGGCTGTATTGGTTTGTGCCTTGGACACACCATTGTGTCTGGGGTGCACCTTTGAGTCTCGACTGCGTCCTAGCGGGATTAACCGGTACTACCGGGATGATCATTTGGTCTTGACTGCGTTCTAGCGGCATCACCATGAACAAATTCTAGAAGATGCCAGTGAGACATTAGCCGATACTACCAGCATGCTCCGGTACTACGGCTTTCTTGGATATGTGGTACGGTTCTCTTGGAAGTTTTTTGCTTCTCTTTTGGCCCACACGTGGCAGCATGCTACGGTTTTGGGAAGTTTTTTGCTTCACTTTTGCCTACACGTGGCAGCATGCTACGGTTTTGGGAAGTTGTTGCTTCACTTTTTTGGATGTGTGGTGCGCCTAAATGTAGGCTTTTGTTGTTTTCAAGTGTTGCGCCTGGTTTTGAATTAATATTAGTAATAATTGATTTTTCTTGAGCGCCTAAATGTAGGCTTTTGGTTTTGAACTAATAATTAAAGTTAATAGTAGGAAATTTTTGTTCATGCCAATGGATTCTAGATGGTGGGTATGTGGGGGGGATAATAAAGATAGGGAGGGGGGGGGGAGTAATGAAATTTTCATCAGAAATCCTCTACGGGCTCTGATTTTCGAGATATTAGCGTATTAATAATTCAAGTTATTTTTGCTCATGGATTCTTGGCGGTGTGGGGTGGGAGTTTTCATCAGAAATCCTCTACGGGCTTTGGTTTTCGAGATATTGGCGACATCTGTTTGGACGCAAACGCCATTTCTTGAGTAAGGTACCCTAGCGGCCTTAGCCGGAACTACCAGCATGCCTTGGTTTTGCTGTTTTCTTTTATTAGCGGGAGAGTTCTAGATATCAGCATGACGTCATCATGGTTTTGCTGCACCTAAATAAGTTTTCTTAGCATGGAAGTTGTAGATATTAGCGTTATTCGAATTTCACAACATGACATCACCATGAACAGGTTCTAGAAGATATCAGTGAGGGTTCTGGGGTATGTGTATTGAAAAGTCTTATGTTTTATAAACATTTGTTTTAATTCCCAATAAAATTTCTTATTATAAAAGTATTTCTTATAGCACATTGTCCAATATGAACTTGGCAAGATGGCGCATTTGTGTTAATCTCTATTAGTTTTCCACAGTTGTATTCATCTTCGACATTGATAATGATTTCACCCTCTCCAACTATCTTCTGCATCCAATGAACTTTTTCAGCTCCCTTTACATATATGGTTTAGTTTCGAAGCAGTGGTTCAACTATAGTGTACAGCTTGTGATACGGTATGTAGCCATCATCCCAGCGGAATCCATGAAAATTGTGTTGAAGCCATTTTACTTGCCTCTTTTTTGCTGAAGTCAAATCTTTGTATCTGAACGGTGGTTGAAATATAAAGTGCTGCATCTGGTTTTCATTGTTTAAAATTGCCAGTTCTTTAGTGATAAATTCATTGAGGTTTGTTTTGAATCCTTGGACGTCTACGATGACAACCATCTTCTTATTTTAACTTTCTAACTTCACTTGTCAGCGGACTGTATTCCACTATTCGATCGTGTAGAAGCAGACAATATGCTGTTGTATTAGCTGGTATATTTTCAGATGTCTTGAATTCTAGTCTTATGTCAACAGTTCCAGTTTTTATTGTTTCATTTTGATGTGAGCAATCAATGACAGCGATCGGAGCATCGGTTTTGAACTTCTCCCATGTGAGGAACGGCAGATACTGATGACCATAGTATGATTGTGTAAACTTTATATACATCTCATACAGCAATGCGTATCTATTCAAATCAAATTTCGAATTCAAATCATCGTAGGGATATGATTCTGAGTTCAAATGAACTGTAACATCGGTGAGTTTGCAGTGATCAAACTTGCTTGCATCTTTGGTTTTATCGTTCCCTCGATCAGTTTGTAATGCTAAGATGATAAATCGAGGTTTCTCCAGTTGAGTGGAAGTCTTAACTGACCAGGTTTGATGCATGGATTCCGGTAGTACTGGATACTCATATATGTCCCAGCTGCGGAATGGTATTTGTATCGGGCGACCTCTCCCGATAATTTTAAATAGTTGCAGCTTTTCATCATCGGATACTGTAACATGCGGAATGCTCCATTGAAGTTTGGTAATTTCAATTTTCACCACATCAGTGGGTGATATAATGGCATTATCGTCTGTCCTGCTCCGGATCAATATGAGTTCATGTTTGGAATTTATAAGAATTTTCTTGTAATCTTCAGCGAATCCCAATAAATATTTCGGAGGTACACAATAGTTAAACAGTCCATTGGTTGGTATAATGGATGAATCTGGTAACCAACTGCCGTTGAGTAGTATCCTGCTTACATTTGCATTTAGCGATACGTAGTTTTTTAATGTTGTTGCAATCCCAAGATTTCTTGTACGAATGATTTCCACTGCATTCAATTCATTCCTCAAAAATAAATGGTAGAGCGTTGTTAGCTAATTTTGCAGTTGCTGAAACGGTTCCATCCAGCTTTGTTAGCGACCCCTCAATGTAAAGAAAACTCCTGCGGGGTAGAAGATTCAAGTCCCGATGTTGTACAGATGTACGGATTTCATCGCTGTTTTTAAATGATGTTAGAAATGGTGAATAGGAGTGATGTTCAAATTTGGTAACACTGTTATCAAAGTGAGCGTGTGGTGCAATATCTAGTATTCCTTTATTCATTGTTTCAACGTTAAGCCTATTGATTGTAAATACGCTGTACACCTACAAGTTAATGTAGGTCTTGATCGCTTCAAGGTTGTCCGTTGACTAATGATCTTGCCTGCTCCGAACTCGTATTTATCATTATTGTATATCAACATGCTGTGGCTTCAAATGTAACCTGATGGTTATAGTCTCTCCTCTGAAGTTGATTAAGTCACCGTCTTGGTCAAGGAGCTTCAATGTTAGAGAACTTATACGTTTGGTGTTCACAGGCAAATAGATTACATTTTTGGGTACCTCCACTATTTTATACCCAGGCCCAACGTTCGGGGAAAACTCGTGGAGAGTGTGTACTTGTGTGTTGTTGAAGAATAATCTTGATATAATATTACATTCGATGCGTATAGTATTTACTTTAATGATGTTGACTGGCAACTTTGATGTATGCACTACATTAGCAGTCAAGTTTCTTTTACTGAATCCTAGCAGAGGAGCTATGGATCTCTGTTTTTCAAAATGTATTTCTTCAGTTGCCTTAACTTCACTCTTCAATGTATTATTGTTAGCCTTTATCGCAACCATTATCCTTCTCCCTTCTTTATCCAAGTATCCTTGTACATATTTTGCTATATCATCAATCTCATAGGATCCAACAGGTATCTCAACAGCCTCATTCCCTACATGAACCAGATTATTGCTCACATCAATATTTGGTATAGAGTTGTATGTTTGAAAATCAATTAATCCACAAACATAATCCGTTGCTAGCTCCAGCGGAGGAAAGTACTCAGCAGTGAGTAGAGATGAATTTCCCGTGAGAGTAAGTGTTAATGACATGGCGGTGGATAATGAACTGTCACAATTTCAATATAGATACATTTATTTATAGATAATAATTAATGGCTATAGCAATTATATAAAAACTCTAAACATAAATGACCGCAAATTACTGCATCATAATTCTGATAAGAACTGTAGTTGTACGTAATATTACTACCCAAGTAGTTTATGAGCTCCCTTGGTGGTTGGAGATTGCCAAAGCTATCAAAGTATTCGATGTTATCACCTTTCTTGTAGTACGCTACCCAGTGTGTACCTGCTCCAGTTGAAATGTCCAAGTTAACAATACCGCTTTCTCCCTTCCATGGCTTTTTAGGTAGATTATCACGCATAAATACTCCTCTGAAGTGTGGCAAGTGTGTGGTATACTTGTGAAGATCCAACTCGTTTAGCGGTCTTTTGGATAGCGTCTTTAATAGTTTTTTGATTGAGGTTGTAGATAGAGTCCAAGTCCTTTTCTGTACGGCTTCAGGAACAGCCCGTTTCCATCTTTACCAACCGCTATAGTTTCCATTGCTTGGTTATGACGTTTGCTTTCTTCCAATTTTGCCTTTGCGGCACTGGTATCATTTACTGCTTTAGCTGTGCCTGCTGCACCTCCCGATAGTGCTCCCAATGCTGAAAGCCCAGCAAACAACGGGATGAGGAACGGAAGTGCTCCACCAACCTTTGGTACAGGTATCACTCGTGGAGTTTTAATTGATTTGTTCTTTCTTTTCACAATATTTTTAGCTGCACTAAGAGCTATTTTTGCAGCTTCCATCAAGTCTTTTGGTTTTTTTATTTTTAAAATCTTACGTGCATTTCGTACTGCTTCTCGTAACGTGGGTTGGCGTTTATTTTTAGCCTTAAGACCCATACCTAGCTTAATTTTAACCTTCATTGCGTTTGTTATAAGCCAGGCGTTGGCACGTTCACTCAAATTTGCATCCGTAGATTTTTCACGCTGCCAGGCTTTTTCAGCTAATATTTTATCAGCTATATGTCGATCACTTGTATCTTTATGTCGCGAGTATGCTATATCATGTTCCTTGCAGGCTGCGTCCAGTGGATTATTGCCTGGATCTCCTCTCGCCAATCTTTTTTGTAACTTTGTTCCTGGTCCACAGTACCGGTATCCCGGTAGATGTAATTCTACAGGTAATTTGTTGATGACTGAATTTAATAGTCCTCTGCCCCCTTTCAAAGATTTTCTTGAGCGTTTCGATTTGTGATCTGGCATCTTATAAGGTTCCGATGATACTGTTGAAATGTAATATAAGCAGGTGTATTTATAGGAATCCCGTTAGTCTTCAATATGCGGTTCATTAAACAACAACAAGCTTTTCCTGTTCGAAATGCTGATGTAGCTGTTATGAAGGTGAAAGAGAAGCAATTGTGGAAAAACTAATGTTATGATAAGTTTGCTGGAACATCCCAATGGTCTGAGATAGGAAAATATTTACATAAATTCAAAATCTTTACATCAACCAAAGTATGAATACTTGAAGCGAGTGATGACACCCATATCAGGATTGGGGTATTATACATTCTCAAACAACTGCGACGTTCTAGCACCAGAGGAAGCCAAATCACATTTAGTGTTTATTTTCGATGATGTAGCATGTGAAAAGCAAGATAATGTGCGATCCTATTTTTGCATGGGTCGCCACGAAGATGAAGATGACAATGCTAATTTAATCATCTTATTCAAGCAAGATGACTTGAATTTGAAACATATCTATAATGATCATGTGAATACAGACATGAAGTTTGATGAAGAAGAGCCTGTGCTGAGTGTTGGAAGGATGAATATGGTTTCTTGATGATTGATAAGGATAGCTCATTAAACAAGGGGCGCTACCGTAAAGGATTTGATACCTTCATTGTACTATAAAAGGATTAAACATGCGAAATCTTCATAAGTCGAAGCTATAACTCAGACGAAAGCACACCGAATCCTGTGGACCTGCTGAGTAGATTAAAGCTGATCACCTATTATCAGACCTGTTTGAAAAGCTGTTAAGCTGTTATCAGTGCTGTTTGAAAAGCTGTTAAGCTATTATCAGAGCTGTTTGGAAAGCTGTTAAGCTGTTATCAGAGCTGTTTGGAAAGCTGTTAAGCTGTTATCAGAGCTGTTTTAATAGCTGTTAAGCTGTTATCAGAGCTGTTTAAAAGCTGTTAAGCTGTTATCAGAGCTGTTTTAAAAGCTGTTAAGCTGTTATCAGAGCTATTTGGAAAGCTGTTAAGCTGGTATCAGAGCTGTTTTAAAAGCTGTTAAGCTGTTATCAGAGCTGTTTGGAAAGCTGTTAAGCTGTTATCAGATCTGTTTGAAAAGCTGTTAAGCTGTTATCAGAGCTATTTAAAAGCTGTTAAGCTGTTATCAGAGCTGTTTTAAAAGCCGTTAAGCCATTATCAGAGTTGTTTAAAAGCTGTTAAGCTGTTATCAGGGCTGTTTTAACAGCTGTTAAGCTGTTATCAGAGCTGTTTGAAAAGCTGTTAAGCTGTTATCAGAGCTTTTTAAAAGCTGTTAAGCTGTTATCAGAGCTGTTTGGAAAGCTGTTAAGCTGTTATCAGAGCTGTTTTAATAGCTGTTAAGCTGTTATCAGAGCTGTTTAAAAGCTGTTAAGCTGTTATCAGAGCTGTTTTAAAAGCTGTTAAGCTGTTATCAGATCTGTTTAAAAGCTGTTAAGCTGTTATCAGAGCTGTTTAAAAGCTGTTTGGAAAGCTGTTAAGCTGTTATCAGAGCTGCTTTAAAAGCTGTTAAGCTGTTATCAGAGCTGTTTGAAAAGCTGTTAAGCTGTTATCAGAGCTGTTTAAAAGTTGTTTGGAAAGCTGTTAAACTGTTATCAGAGCTGTTTTGAAAGCTGTTAAGCTGTTATCAGAGCTGTTTGGAAAGCTGTTAAGCTGTTATCAGAGCTGTTTGGAAAGCTGTTAAGCTGTTATCAGAGCTGTTTGCAAAGCTGTTACGCTGTTATCAGATCTGTTTGAAAAGCTGTTAAGCTGTTATCAGAGCTGTTTAAAAGCTGTTAAGCTGTTATCAGAGCTGTTTGGAAAGCTGTTATTGAGTTAATAACGAAGATGAATGAAAATCTATTAAAAGAAATTATCAAGACTAGGAATGCAGTGCGAAGGAAATTAAAAGCCCTATGGATGGGAAAAATTGAACCAGAAGCTCGACTTGAAGAAACCATTAAGCCAATCACTAAACCCTTAAAAGAGTTTGTTAGAACAGTAAAATACGAGCCGCCGGATATAGTCAAATTTGAGACAAAAGATGTAAAGAAGAAGAACAAGAAGAAGAAGAAGAAGAAGCAGAAGAAGAATCCAATGGGCTGTGGAACCTTTTACCCCTCCAAGACGAAAATATGTTAAAATGGAGGCTAGTAGCACACCTATAAATTATGGAGATTTTTCCTTAACATCTGAGGAAGAATTCGCAACACCTGAAGATTCAAGAACATTGACAGGAAGGTCTCCTGTCACCTCCCCCGATACGTCTGGATACATAGTTTCAAACTATTTAAAGCTATTCACTGATAATAGCCCTAAAATTGATCCAACCTATGGAGTTTACTATGATGATAGCGCGTGGAGAATCGGTAATTCAACGTTTGATGTTGATGATGTAGGAAATATTATTATCAAGGGGAAGAGCTATAAAACAACTTTGGGGTTATGTGAGCTGCTATTTATGAAAGATCCTGTAAAAAGTCTATATACTAAAGAGGATTTAACTAATTATGGATCTATTTTGAAAGATACCAATGCATATAAACATGACTCTGCTGAAGATGGACAAATAAAAGGTACTAGAGCGGCTAAGTATAAAGCTATAATCAGTAAACTTATACAGCATAAAGGCATGGGACTAATGCGTCTGCCTAAAGAAAACATTGATCACATTTACTGGGATGATCCAAGTGAATTAGTGGATAGACTGCGCCTTCTAATGGCATCAAAGCAGGCGGGAAACACCAGTCACAACAATGAAATTGTATCTATACTGGAGGAGTTGCGAGAAGCAGATATTATAGTTTAAATACCACTCCATTGCCATACTTCTACACAATCTACAGATGAGCGTTGACAAGTTTGGACGTTTCTCTAAGAGGGGATATCTTGGGAAAGCAGGTGAACGTGGACCAACAGGAGCTCAGGGACCAGCTGGTGAACAAGGAACTCAAGGACCAGATGGTAAACAAAGAGCTCAGGGTCCAGCTGGTGAACAAGGAGAGCGGCGTATTGGATTTAATTTAACGATAAACGGAGACTACGATCTAAACTCAAAGTGTATAAAACGACTTGGTGAACCACTTGAAAATCATGATGCTACTACCAAAGACTATGTTGATAAGAAAATTAAAATGAGTGTTGAAGAAATAAAAAAAAACTATTGATATAGAGGTAGCAAATTTTACGCTATATATCAATGGTGAAATCACAAAGATTGAAAACTATCTGTTTACTTCAGTAATAAATAAGAAAAACTTGACACCGAAAGATGGTGTATATGAGTAAAAACTCTTGAGAAATCGGTTTCATTTATAATTACGATGAGTAAGAGACAAGTGGTAAATGAGCTGCATAAACCACCGAGAAAAAATTTCAAACGGCGTCGTGTGACCATCAAAGGACTAGATGACTTGTGGCAGGCAGACTTGGTTGAAATGGATCCCTACAAGTATGTGAACAAGGGTTATCGCTATCTACTGACAGTAATTGATACCTTCTCCAAATATGCATGGGCAATTCCAATTAAAAGAAAAACTGGTGCAGAAGTAAGAGATGCCATGCAATCTATATTAAGAGAGGGACGAATACCTAAAAACCTGCAGACTGATGATGGAAAGGAATTCTACAACAGCCTCTTTAAAAATCTAATGATGAAGCGTGCAATTAATCATTACTCTACGTATAGTTTCCTCAAAGCATCAATAGTGGAACGATTTAACCGAACTCTGAAGGATATGATGTGGAAGGAATTCAGTTCTAATGGAACTTATCAGTGGATTGGTATGGTAAGGAAACTGCTCACTGAATACAACTCAAGAATACATCGAACTACAAAAATGAGACTACTTGATATCAACATCTCCAATGAGAAACAACTGCTTTCAACTGTATACAATCATATAAAAATTGTTGTTCCTGCAAAGTATAAAGTTGGGGATTTTGTACGCATCAGCAAATACAAGCATATATTTGAGAAAGGCTATACACCAAACTGGACAGCTGAGATTTTTAAAATTATTAATCTTCAAAACACAAACCGCATCACATATCGGCTGGAAGATTATCAAGGGAATCCAATCACAGGAGGCTTTTACGAATTGGAGCTTCTGAAAGTTAAACACCCAAACCTATACCTCGTAGAGAAAATCTTAAAGAAGAGTGGAGATAAAGCTTACGTTAAATGGCTCGGATTTTCATCAAAACACAATTCTTGGATCAATAAAAAAGATGTTTTATAATTTCTTGAAAAACCCCTATAATACAATTTTAAATAAATTTATAATTATAATACTTTAATTACTTTAATAAATGAAACTAAAACTATAATACATAATTTATTTACACTAGACTTAGATTCTTTCAGCGGTTGCCACTTGTTGATCTGATGAAATGGAGTAATGCCCCCATGGTAGAGTATCCGTCGTTCCGCTCATAATATGATAAGCCACACACACACATTCTACCCAAGCCTTGGAACAGGTAACGTAGCCCAATCCAACACACCCATACAGAAAACTTATTTAGGTGTAGCAAAACCATGATGACGTCATGCCGTTATATAGAACTCTCCCGCTAATAAAAGATAACAGCAAAACCAAGGCATGCTGGTAGTTCCGGCTAAGGCCGCTAGGGAACTTTACTCAAGAAATGGCGTTTGCGCCGGAACAGATGTCGCTAGAAAACCGTAGTACCGAAGCATGCTGGTAGTACCTGCTAATGCCGCTAGGGCGCAGTCAAGACCAAATGATACATCCCGGTAGTACCGGTTAATCCCGCTAGGGCGCAGTCGAGACTCAATGGTGCACCCAAGACACAATGCCCGAACAGATGTCGCTAGAAAACCGTAGTACCGGAACATGCTGGTAGTACCTGCTAATACCGCTAGGGCGTAGTCAAGACCAAAACATACATCCCGGTAGTACCGGTTAATCCAGCTAGGGCGCAGTCGAGACTCAATGGTGCACCCAAGACACAATGGTGTATCCAAGGCACAGACCAATACAGCCAAGACACAAACCCACACCAATACAGCCAAGGCACAAATCTACGCCAATGCAGCCAAGACACAAACCTGTACCAATGCAGCCAAGGCACAAACCTACGCCAATGCAGCCAAGACACAAACCTGCACCAATACAGCCAAGGCGCAAACCTACATTAGTATGGACTCAAAACACCTAGCGACGGTGGCGCCATCTGTGGCGAAAGCCTGGAAGCTCAAAAAAGTGAGCGAGAACTCCCATAGAATAACTACTGAAAACCCTCTATCCTACGAATCAAAAAGGAGTTTAGGACGAGATCGAATACTGGGCAAGGCACCCTACCCTCCGCCTGAAGTTGAGTCTGGCTTCAGGGGTATTTCGATCTTGTCGGCTCCCAACGCTCGGGGTCGGACAGCTTTAACTGGCTCTGTTTGAAAAACACGCAGCCACCCCGTCACCAAAGCACAAAGTGTCAACGTGGGCCAATTGCGGGCTTCATATTTAACAATTGCTCTTACAATTGTGAGAAAAAAAAATTATAAAAAAGGAAAAAAAGGAAATAATCAATCAAAGATTTCACTTAATACAACAAATTCTTTATTATAAAACTTTTTATTTACACCGATTGTTACTTTAACGAACTAATTATTTCGCGGCCGTGCCGAATTAAGTTTTCTACTAGACTAACTTACATTTTATCATTCTATATCTTCTTTGCTCTACGAGCTTTTTGGAAAATTGCAGTTGGCGGATTATATTTCACTTAGCTTGATAATTCACCCGTGTGAAAGAATGTGTACGTGACAAATTTAAGTTTTCAGTTCTGTGTGAAAGGAAATGTATTATTTGGATTCTTAATAAATTGCATTCAAGAATTATTTGGATGATAATATGATATTTATAAATTTCAGGCGTAAGCGGTTTCGTGCTGTGAAAATACCGGATGATGGAATAAGGTGTCATGGTCTGATCGTGGGATAATTAATGCACTGAACGGAAAGGTAATTATGATATATGTATATAATATATTACATTATATGTAATTATTATATTATGGATTTGTTTACTATAACTCCCCCATCGTTTGATTGAGGCTCCGACGAAACTTTAAAAATAGTTTCTCTAACTGCAATTTTCTTATTTCTCTTTAGGTATAATATTATAATAATAATGGCAACTATACTAACAATAATTGATAAATTTATACTTGACGATATTATGTTAAATATTCTGTTATTCTTTGAATGTATTTCTATTAACTCCCTATTTCTTACATTTTTGAAATACAATTCATCTAATTTTATATCTGGTATGGTTTTTCCTTCCTTAATTTTGGTTACAAAATTTGGTAATATGATTTTGTCGTATATTGTTTTTTCAAAGTTTTCAAACGTTTTATTATTTATTTCTATTTTACAATTTTTGAATTTTATTAAGTAAGTACCACTCAATTTCATATTTAGGTTATTACAGTTTTGCTTCATTATTGTTTCTCGTATGTTTTTTGTTATTATAACACCTGTAGTTATTTCCTTTACCTCTACAATATTTGCAATTATCTTAGTGCAATACGCTTCTTTTGAGCTCATAATATTTTTAATACAATTATCATTTATTTCTAAAAGATTTTTCTTTAGGTTGTCTTTTACTGGAAATTCAAATGCTACATTTTTATCGTTTACCAGAATTTCTTTGTTTTCTAAGAGTATGGATTTATTTTGGGAGTCTGGGAGTGGCTCAATTAGGACTTTCGAATAATTGTTCTCGGCAAATTGCGGAATAAGTAGGACGATTATTATTTGATCTCGGTAAATAGTTACTGCCATCTTTATTTCCTGGAGACTATCGGTACCTGTAATTAGTTCTAGTTCTTCTTTACCTAAGATATTTCTTGTGAGTATCCCTAATTTGCTAGAAAACAAAATTTGCTCTATATCGTCTACATGGCTTCTAAGAAGTATCATGTCATGATTGATCTGGTACATATATTGTATTAAATTCATTTCCTGTTCTAGAGTTATTACCCTACCTGTCAATTCTTTGTTAAAAGAGTTCAAGTAGTTTTCTATTGTATACTGTTGATTTCTGATGTGGGAAGATATATTTTGAATTTGGTTGGATAGTTCTTTATTTATAAGGACCTGCTTATTACTCTCATTGGTTAACTCAGTATTGTACTCAAATAGTTTATCTAGTTTGTTTTTGAGCTGAACTTCGTCCTCGTGGTCCATTGTTCCAGCTAGATATTTGAGGCCTGTACCTAGTATGTTCATGAGTGCTCTTTTTTCTTTAAAGTGGGGTTTGATATTTTCTATTTTAGCTTCTAATAAAATGAGGCTTTGGTTAATGGTATTATACATTGGTTCTACTAACTTTGACTTGGGTTTGAGTGCCAGGAAGTTTGCTTTTATGCGATTCTTTGCTATTTCGAATTCCGTTACATTGACTATATGTAATACCTTGCGATAAGTCTTTATTACCTTAATGTTTTCTATGTTCATTGTCAAGTAGCCGTTATTGTTGTTTAGATCGTTCAGGTGTATTTCCTGTGTCTTGTCCATTGGTAGCATTGTTGTTACGATTGCAGTTAGTATCAGTAGTATGTGTGTCATCATTGTTTCCTGAAATGAAAGTTTTTTGTCTATTAGTTCGTTTTGTTCGGTTCAGTGTACTGTTAGTTTTTATTGTTGGTTTGTCTATGGTTTGGTACTTTTTCTTTGGTTTAACGTGTGCCCTGTAATATTTGTATCGATTATTGACGTCTTCAACGTGGTCTTCGTCCACTTTTTCTGTGTTGATTTTCCTATATTTTGAGTGGTTCTTACCTCCTCTTATTTCTTTTATAAAATTTTGACCATCTTCCAGCGGGATGTTTTTTTCTATTCTGATTAATTTTTTCAATAACCCTTTGTTTTTTCTCTAAGGTTTTATCGTAAATTTCCTTGTACTCTTCGTGGTGTACTTTTCCATTAATAAAATCGATAGGTCTTTTATTAGTAGTTGAATGTATGGTGTTGTTATAAAATCCTATGATCTTTAAAATTTTCTCCTCTACTGTTCCTTGGTTGTTTATTTCGTCATGTTTTAGGAGCCGAATGTGCTCGTTAATGGTATTATGTAATCGCTCGATGTCAGCATTTGACGTATGATTGCTGTTAGATGTAAAATGTATTTCTATGTTTCGATTGGCCAGGAATTCTCTAAGAGGTAGTGCTTTGAAGCCTAATTCATTATCCACTACAATTTTTTTAACATCACCGAACTGGCTAAAATAGTACAAAAGCGCTCGCTTGAATTCTGTCCAAGTTCTTCCTAAAAGTTTTATTGCAAAGGCATGTTTTGAAAATTTATCTATGGCGGTCAAAAATAAGGATTTTCCTAATGTGTAGAATACGTCTACATGTATTATTTCTCTTGGGTTCTGAGGTGTTTCGGTAAACTTAAACAAAGGTTTTGATGGTTTCCTAGAGTATTTTTCTGTGTTACATATATCGCAATTGTTTATAAATTGTGTTATGCGTTGCTTTAATTTTGGGTTATAGTAACATAGTTTTAATTCTTTAAAAACTTCGTCTATCCCTCTGTGGTTATTTTTCAGATGTTCCTTTTCTATTAAATTTGCAAGTTTCTCTTCGTCGGTCACGTCCTCTAAGAATATAGGACAGCGTATTATTTTAAATTTGCGGTTGCCTGAAAATTTTTGGCTAAATGTGGTTTCAATAGTATGAAAGAAATCTTCGTCCGTAATATAGATTGCATTCAGTCCATTTGGGTTGAAATGGTTTTTTAGTAACATAACAGCGGTTGATTCGTCTAAAAATTTCATGTATATGGTGGTACGGTTTTTATCGAATATTTTACTATTTTTTATTTTTAGGGATCCTGTATTTTATTTATGGATTACAAATTGGGTCTTGAATACATTTAGTGCTGAATTGCTGGTGGGTATTACGGGGTCTTCAATTAATAAGTTCCATTCTGTAGTTTCTATGCGGGACAATGCGTCCGCATTGCTATTTTTTGTACCCTTTTTGTATCTGATTTCATAGTCAAACTCAGATAGTTTTAACCTCCATCTAATAAGTTTAGAGTTTGGTTCCTTAATTGAAAATAACCACGTTAATGGCTTGTGGTCGGTTTCTACTATGAATTTTCGACCGAAGAGGTATGGACGGAAATATTTCGTAGCCCACACGATTGCCAATAGTTCTTTTTCAATTGTGCTATAATTGATTTCATGGTCGTTTAAGGTACGACTCGCATAACATACAGGATGGTTTTCCTGTGAAAGAACGGCACCCAGTGCATATTGACTGGCGTCTGTAGTAAGGGTAAAAACTTTATTAAAATCCGGGTATCGCAGAATGGGGTCGTTTATCAGAAGTGTTTTTAGGATTTCAAAACTTTGTTGATATTCGGGGTCAGATAGATTTATTTTGGTGTCCTTTTTTAAATATTTAGTCATTGGTTTCGCAATCTTGGAATAATCCTTTATAAATTTTCGGTAATATCCCGTTAGCCCTAAGAATTGCTTAATTTGCTTACTAGTTTTTGGCATCGGAAAGTTCCTTACACATTTCACTTTGCTCGGGTTGGGTTTGATACCTTCTGGGGTGACTATATGTCCTAGAAACTCGGTTTCCCTCTTTAGGAATTCAGATTTGTCCATTTGGACTTTTAAGTTTACTTCCCTCAATCTATTAAAAATCTTCCTTAAAGAGTCGATGTGTTCTTGAAGAGATGTTGAAAAAATTATAATGTCGTCTAGGTATACCAGACATATTTTATTAATGAATTCTTTTAGGACATGATTCATTAATCTTTGGAATGTCGCCGGGGCTGTTTTTAAGCCAAATGGCATACGTAGAAATTCGTAGTGGCCATTTTCGACACTGAAAGCCGTTTTGTGTACGTCTTGCTGATCGATTTCAATTTGGTGAAATCCCTTCGCCAAATCAAGTGTCGTAAAGTATTGACAATTCCCTAATTTCTCTAAAATTTCGTCTATATTAGGCATGGGATATTTGTCATCGACTGTTACCTCATTAAGTTTACGATAGTCGATTACAAGTCTCCACTTCGTTTTACCGCTGGCATCTGCCTTCTTAGGTACAATCCATATCGGTGCGGAGTATGGGGAGTTGCTGTGACGAATAATATTTTTTTGTAACATCTCTTGGATTTGGTTTTCAACTTCTTCCTTATGTATATAAGGATAGCGATAGGTTTTACATTGGATAGGAATATCATTTATGGTGCGTATCCCATGTTTTATAACATTAGTAAAAGTGAGATCTGAATTCTCATCGTAGAAAATGTCAGTGTATCTTTTCACTACATTTAGAAGTGCAAATTGTTCTTCTAGATTCAAATGCTTTATTCTCAATTGATCCATAACAGGTATTTTATCCTTTTCCTCAATAATATTAAAATTCTGCTGGTCGACCTTCTCTGTCTCCAGTGGTTGAGGAATTTCTAATTTGGTTATCTCATTTTTTAACTTCCTAACTTTTGCGCGAATTTGAAAATTATTTATATTGTAAATTCCCTCGTTGACAATAAACGAGTTGTCTTTAGTTGTCTGTTCTTTAATGAAGCCTAGTCCTTCCTTCTGCGATACGGACAGGTTCATTTCGATTTCCTCATATTCTTTGTTCTGAGGTATATTTTTATCTATATCGTTCTTTAATTCAAAGTTCAAGTCAACCGTTTTTGTTCCCGATATTAATTTTTTGTTCTTATAATCAACAATTGCTTCTATCTGAAGAAGTATATTGTTGCCGATTAGACCATCGAATTGGTCATGGAATTTACAGACCAAAAATTCAACTTTGGCTGAGGGGTTACCTATCTCTTCGAATAATGGTATGTTGACTTTTTCATTAATTTCCACGATGTGGTTTAAAGTTTTTAATTTAAGGGGTTTTTCATTATTACTTCTCCATTTTGGATGGCAAAGGTTAGGGTTGATTATGGAATGGGTTGCCCCGGTATCTATGATAAATCTTAAAGGAATAGTTTTTGATTTAACGACTATATAGGGTAGTCTGTGTTGGAGGCTTGAGATTGAAAATTTTCTGATTGTGCGGCAGCTGATCTATTCGCAACACGCACTAAATCAACTTCCATAGGTTCCGGCCTATTGGAGTTGCTATTTGTGGTGTCTTGTGTATTATTTCCAAATCGGTAGTTTGTGTTAAAATTATGAATGTTGTTGGGTCTTAAATTACTGAAATTCGAATGATTATTATTGGGTCTGAAATTACTAAAATTGGGGTGATTATTATTGGCTCTGAAATTATTAAAATTCGGCTGATTATTATTGTGGGAGTTATTATTTGCATTACTCTGTTGCCGATGTGAATTAAAATTTGGACGGAAGAAGGGTTGGCTTGGAGTAGGTCTTGGTTGTTCGTTAGAAGGTGGTCTATTAGAATTATTTCTAATATGATTAGGGAAGTAGTTTATTGGATTACTATTGAAGCTTTGTTGTCTATTGTTATAATTGTTATTTCTATTTGATTCTCTGTTAAAAAGGGGTTTATTTAATTGACTATTTTGTCCCTTTTGATACGGGTTATAAAATGCATATCCGCATTCATAAAGTATGTCCATACTTCCTTCTAAATTGTTGGGGTTCCTGCAGTGGAGAATAGAACGCATAGGTTCTGGCAATTTATTTTTGAAAATCGTCAATGCGGCGGATTTATTTGCCTCGATAGTATTATCAATTTCTGTTTCATCTTTTGAGACTTGTTTCGTTTTAACGTTCAGTCTCCTGAGTATCGTTTTAATTTCGTTGTAGAAATCTACGCTGTTAGTTTTAAATTTAGTGGCTCTTAGTTCGTCAAAGAGTTCCAGTGTTGTAAGTCTGTCTCCGAAGTTCTGTATCAACGTACTCTTAATGTCAGTCCAAGAAGTTATGTGAGCGTTAATTTCTATCACTTCCCTGGCTTTCCCTTTTAATTTAGATTTAATGTGGTCTGAAAATATATTTTGAGATAGTTCATCATATCTCTTTAATGTGGGGTGAATTTTATCGATTAAATCGATGAAGTTTTGAAGGTCTCTGAAATCGCCACTAAAATCGGGGAGTTTAGATATATATTTGAGGGGCTCAATGGTGAGCGAAAGCATGTTCGATTGTTGATGAGGAACGGTGAAAAAATTATTAACTATATTCGAAATTGTCCTAGATCTATCTAATGCCGACTCAAATTGTTCTGGTAATGTGGATGTATTGATGTCGTTTACAATTTGTTCAATTAAATTTTCAGGATTGGAGTCTGTCATAATATTACTTTCTTCACATTACGATTTCCGTATATTCTATTATCTATTTAATATGTATATATTTGGGCGTTTATTAAGAGAGGATAATAAAAAAAAATTCTGGTTTTTCACTCACTTTCTTAAACTTTCTTAATTAAAACTTTTATCACTTTCCTATGTCCAAGATTTTTTTCATATATTTTTTCTATCACCTTTTTCTTTTTTTTTTAATAATTTTGTCAGTTAAAATCTATTAATTAAAATCTATCAATCAAAATCTATGTAGTTTTAAATAAAATAAAAATGTAAATAAATTTATGGTAAAATATAATTCTGACCTTACAATTTATATTCCTTGCTAAGTAGATTTTTGTTTTGTTTTTTATGTATTCCTTATCCAGTTATTGGCGTAAAATTTGGATCCCAAATGTGAACCTTGGTGTTACGTATGTATATATAGATATTGGTTAAGTTTCTTCCTTCTTCCGGTAATAAATCTGGTCCTGTTCGTTTCCTCGTTTCTTCGCACGGCGTACTTTAGTTATTGTTGATTAGAGTGTGTTTGGTCGATTTGCTGCAGCAAATTATTATAATTCACTGATCACAATTAATCTAGATCTTTCTAGGGTATTAATTTTTTCGGACAATCCGACAGTTATATTATAACTTCACTAAAAACTTTTTTAGTATTATAGTTTCGCACTAATAATTGAATCTTCACAATCTGTGCGTTTTAGATCACACATTGAAGCATTGAAATGCACACGAAAATAACTCGCGATGTGTATCCTACCGACTGCGCCATTTAACAATTGCTCTTACAATTGTGAGAAAAAAAAATTATAAAAAAGGAAAAAAAGGAAATAATCAATCAAAGATTTCACTTAATACAACAAATTCTTTATTATAAAACTTTTTATTTACACCGATTGTTACTTTAACGAACTAATTATTTCGCGGCCGTGCCGAATTAAGTTTTCTACTAGACTAACTTACATTTTATCATTCTATATCTTCTTTGCTCTACGAGCTTTTTGGAAAATTGCAGTTGGCGGATTATATTTCACTTAGCTTGATAATTCACCCGTGTGAAAGAATGTGTACGTGACAAATTTACGTTTTCAGTTCTGTGTGAAAGGAAATGTATTATTTGGATTCTTAATAAATTGCATTCAAGAATTATTTGGATGATAATATGATATTTATAAATTTCAGGCGTAAGCGGTTTCGTGCTGTGAAAATACCGGATGATGGAATAAGGTGTCATGGTCTGATCGTGGGATAATTAATGCACTGAACGGAAAGGTAATTATGATATATGTATATAATATATTACATTATATGTAATTATTATATTATGGATTTGTTTACTATAACTCTTCATCCCAGCCCAGGATAAAGAAGTCCACATCCCAAAATTTTAAAATTTACACTTGTAGGAAGGAAGTCTGGAAACCATCCGCTATCTGCGATCCTGAGTTGAAAGAGACTTCGAAGTAGGCAACACGCCCCCCTTTCAGCTTTTATCCAGGGGAATTTAAGAAGGCCACGGCCCCCCGGCAGCAAAAGAACTTCAAGCAACAAAACTAGCAATCCTGAATTGAGAGGGACCTCGAAGAAGGCAATAAGCCCCCCTCTCAATTTGAACCAAGAGAATTAAGACGGCAGAAGCCCCCTAGCTGCACATTTTACAAACGGTGGTCCATGAGCGAGGAAAGCTCCCACCAGGAGACGCCACAGGAAATCACACCAATTCCACCAACTCCACAGCAATCTTCCTCACCGGGCGAGGCACAGGACGATCCGTCCCGGTACGAAGGAGGCAACGCGGGAGCAACATCCGCAACAGAGAGTGCTAGTCAAACACCAGCAACAAATTCACCAACAAGTCACGTTAAGGAGCGGGACAATCCTATCAGGTCCCCAACAAGTAAGACCTTCCAATTTAAATCTAGAAAAATATTTAAAGTATTTAGAAGGGAAAGTGCGAGACTCCTCCGAACTTTCGGTTATACAGTGCGATTCTATTGACAAACAAATTGCCAAGCCTTGGGAACGAAGGCTTGAGCAAATCGCAAAATTTAAAGAAAGCACTGAAAAGTTCAAAGAGAACCTGAAGGAGTGTGGAGAACTCTCGCACTCGCTCGAAGTCAAAAATAAAAATAATAGTGTAGATTTAAGTGAAAGTGCCAACGACAGTGTCAGTAATTCCACCGTGAGTGAAATCCTTTTGAACTGTCTGAGTGACTCCCTCTCGGAAACCAGCATAGACGAAACTAGCTCCCCAAAAGTGTCAAACTCTAGTTTCAGAATCCCCAATTTAAACATGGCAGATTACGCTAAAATCGCCAAGCTAACTGCCCAGCTCGTTCCCCTATTTTCGGGAGAACAGCACCCAAAATTGAGTCTTGAGCTCCAAACTTTCTTAGGATGCTGCAGGCAGGTAATCGGTGGAGGAACTATCACCATTTTTGCAAATCTTCCCCACCAGACTTCGAGGCGAAGCTTACCAGCTTTTTGCCTCAAATATGCCCACTACTTTCAAAGAAGTAGAAGAACGGTTAAGTCGCACGTACCTGCCTAGAGAAACTTACCAGGAACTGGTAAATAAATTAATCACTACAAGGCAGTATCCTTTGGAAAACCTCACAGCCTTCACGGCACGAGTGAAACAGATGCTGGCACTATGTGATGAAGCAGCAGAGTCCAAATATGGAGCCACGGCAGCACCAGCTGTTAAAACGCAACTCGAGGACTTTGCCAAAAACGCACTTAAAACAGGCGTAAATAACCCATATATGTGACAATACCTTCTGACCATGACAGACGGTGGATGACCACGTACAAAGAGCACTTGACATGGAACGTCTCCAGCAAAGTGCTCTATTCCTGCAACCTCCAGGGCAATTTCAACAAAATGTGATACAAAATCCGATACCCCATTCTATAAGTGCAACAACACCAAATAACGCACAATTTAGCCAATTTAATTCATCAGCTAATCACAGCGTATTTACTCCCGGCATAATGCCATTCGCTCCAGTTTCTCAGACCCTGCCAAACACAACAAATAGTCACATTCAGTAGCCGCAGTTTGCACAAGCAAACACATCACCATATATCAAACAGGAGCCAAGATCTCCTAATAAAAATTATAATGTACAAAATAAAAATCATTATTTAAATAAAATCAGTTGTAGTTTTTGTAATCTAAGAGGCCACACATATGCTGATTGCCTAAAAAGGAAAAATACAAATATATATATATATATACAAATATAATCATGACGTGCGTGACTGCAGGAGGAACAACAACAGTTTTCAAAGACCCCAAAACAGAGAAGCACCAAATCAACGACCAAGAGCTCCACAAGATCCCAACAATTCTAGAGTATATAACGTGCGTAAAAAGTGTGAGTTCTGTGGCCGTACTGGACATACAATAAGCGCATGCCAACAAAAACGTAAATGGGAGGCCCGGAGTCAGGGAAACGACGTACAGTCGACCCAAAACTCCCCGGCTCGACTATAAAACTCCCATCAAATAAAATAGGGTCTCCTCAGCAGCCCGATTCCAGTGTCGCTACAGTAAAACTTCCTTTAGAAATAGGACTGAGCGGCCAAACTAAACTGGTAGTAGACACAGGCGCTGAGGTAAGTATAATAAAGGAAGGTCATTAAAAGATCTCAAAGAAATTAACCACAATGAGGCATGTACACTTCAGACCCCATTTGGTGCCGGAAAGACGCTGGGAAATTGCCAGGGAAACTTCGTTTTCAAAAACAAAATTCCCTGGAAATTTCAAGTCGTAAAGAACTTGCCTGACCTTTCCAATGATGGACTTCTAGGAAATGATTTCCTAGCAAAAAATTGTAACGTTGAGGGTCCTAATAAGGCACTAAGGTTTCCTCGCACGGAAACTAATCCAGACGAACTTGCTTTGCCATTAGAGTTTGAAACGGACAAGCTACATTCTGAAAAAGCAGTCGAAGTAAGAACACTTGCAGAAGCGGTAGAGTCTAAACAGGCTGAACTATCCACCTGCAGTGTCTTCAAGGCTTTTCAAACGAGAAGAGCTGGCTGCCAAGCTCCAAGAGAGCTCAATGAATGTGAAAAAGGCTGTCTGGGCGAACAAAAGGTCGGCGAAATCAGGCAGCAATTGGTTACCTTTAGGGAACCAATCTGCATACCTGCGCGCTCTCAAATTGTTGCCCAGTCCCGTTACAAACTCAAGAAGAAATGCTCTGTTTATTCCAAGAGATAAGCGATGGAGTCTTCTTTGCAAATAGTTTGCTGTCATCTGGAAAAGAATTAGTGCTGGTTATATTCTCAACGCCAACAGTTATCAAGTAGTCATACATAGCTTAAAGTTATAGCTATTTCCAATAAATGACTACACCATAGTCCCATTAACACACACAAAAAACCACAACCATACGCACATTCCAATACCAAAAAAAGAGGCAATACCAAACACCACAAGATACGGAACTGAGTGTCTAAAGCCTGCCAAAAAGGTGCATATAGATCTTCCGTCCAAAATCCCGTGGCATAAATCACTATTAAACAAACAACGGCCATATAAGAACGGTAGCGAGTCGCTAAAGCCTATATTAAAGGTGCATATTACTCCACCGTCACACAACACAGAAAATTCTACATGGTCAAAAAGCAATAGCATTGACGCGCATGAGTATATCACACAACCTATGGCAAAGACCACACAGGTGTACCAAACTCAGCCGTCCACAAAGCAGGAAGAAACTACCCTGCAACGTGCTAAGAACAACGAAATAAAGCCTCAAAAGGAATTACAAAAGCCTCATCTATTTACAGGTCAAAAACTTAAAAGGAAGAGTAAGTCAAACCAAGGTTCAGCCGACAAAACGGCGATATTATAACATGTACGATATCTATACCCGGATTATGAGATTCCGGACGACATAAAGCAATACCCGCGTATTTCTAGGCTAGACCAGGAACTCAGCCTAGACCTTAATTTGACCGCGGAAGATATTTCGATATCAGAACTCTGTGAAGAGTATAACGATATCTTCTTCCTCAAAGGTGACAAACTCACCTATACAAATGCGATAACGCATAATATTCCATTGGTGCAAGATCAAGCACCAATCAATCAAAAAATGTACCGCTTACCTGAAACACAGCGGAAAGTAATCAACGAGCAGCTAAAAGAAATGCTAGACAGCGGCATAGTCCAGTCTAGTAAAAGCCCTTGGAATTCACCTCTACTAGTTGTCCCCAAGAAAGCGGGACCTGACGGTGAAAAAAGGTGGCGCTTCGTTGTCGACTTTCGTAAATTAAACGAAAAGACAATTGGAGACGCATTCCCGCTACCCCGAATCGAGGATATTCTCGACCAGCTAGGTCACGCAAGGTATTTCACCACACTCGATTTGGCCAACGGCTACCATCAAGTTCTTGTCGACAAAAAGATCGGCATAAAACTGCTTTCAGCACAAGTTATGGGCACTACGAGCTCAAGCGTATGCCAGAGCCAGTTTCTACGAAGAGAAGTTGTTTACCTAGGACATAAATGTTCTAGCGAAGGAGCCCTACCAAACCCAACTAAGACGGCATGCGTCCAAACATTTCCTGTTCCAAGAACAGTAAGGCAAGTTCAGTCATTTTTAGGACTTGCCAATTACTACAGGAAATTCATTCCAGACTTCTCCACAATTGTACGTCCAATCACAAATTTACTCCGAAAGGATGTAAAATTCACTTGGACAGAGAAATGCCAAGAAGCATTTCAAAGCATAAAAAATGCTTTAATTTCCCCAGCACTTTTGATTTACCCCGATTTTTCAAAATCTTTTAATCTTACTACGGACGCAAGTAACGAGGCTCTAGGAGCTGTTCTTTCTCAAGGAGAAGTCGGAAAAGACCAGCCCATTGCCTATGAAAGCCGCACATTAAACAAAGCCGAAAGAAATTACTCTACTATAGAGAAAGAGTTATTGGCTATTGTCTGGGCTACCAAGAATTTCAGGTGCTATCTTCAAGGCCGGAAATTCACGGTCTATACTGACCATAAACCTCTCAAAGGTGTCTTCAATGTGAAAGACCCTACTTCCCGTTTGGTGAGATTTCACCACAAATTATCTGAATTCGATTACAACATCGAATACAAACCCGGGAAGTACAACACTAATCCAGATGCGCTAAGTCGCATTCCTCAAGCATTAAAAGAAGACAGTTTAGGCAATACCTTAAAGGTAAAAGCCCTAGTCGACCATACGATGGACTCAGATATGGCGGAAGAAAATCCTACAAATAATAAAAAAAAGAAGAAATCCGCTCATTGTTTCGTCGTGACTCGAGCTCAGAAGCAAAAGGCTCAAGAGACAACAAACAGCTCCAGTTTGGAGACAGAAGCGCACACGAAAGCGGACCAAAACCAAATTCAACTCATGGAGGCGGAAACACTAAACCCAGCATTTCTTGATCAAAAAGTAAGTACTGGTAAGACACCCGAAGTTATTACGAGCCCCACGGAGATCCAAACAATCTTAAAAGATTATCACGATTCTCCATTTGGTGGCCATCAAGGTGTCATAAAAACTTACAAACGCATAAGACGCAAGTATTGGTGGAGACACATGCTTAGGGACATCAAGAAATACATTAAAAAATGCCCAAAGTGCCAGACGATGAAAGCATCTCCACAATATAAAATGCCAATGGTTATCACGGACATCGCAGAACAACCGTTCGACAAAGTTTACCTCGATATTGTATGTCCATTAGAAGAGACCACATCAGGTAATAAGTACATCTTGACTTTCCATGATAATTTAAAAAAATTTGTCGACTGGTATGCAATACCTAATGCAAAAGCAGTCGCAGTAGCGCAGGTTTTCTTTAATGAAATCGTTACGCGCTATCGTATACCCAAAAGAATACTCACCGATCAGGGAACAAATTTCCTGAGTGAATTATTCAAAAGAGTATGTAAGCTTCTAAAGGTAAAGAAACTACAGACTTCAGCATACCATCCACAGTCTAATGGAGCACTAGAGTGTGCACATAGACCCCTTATAGAATACCTGCGAACAATCGTAGATGAAAATCCCAAAACATGGGACCAATACCTACGAACCGCTGCATTCGTGTATAACAATAGTGTACACGAGGGTACTAAACTTACCCCAATGGACTGCCTATACGGCTTTACAGCGGATGTCCCATTGAATTTAAAACGGGATCCCGAACCCGTTTACAATCATGAGAGCTATTATCATATACTGAAGTATAAGCTCCAAAAATCATATGCCACGGCAAGAAAGGACTTATTGGCAAGTAAACAGCGCTCAAAGGGGTATTACGATAAGACAGTACGGCCCCTAACTTTCCATGTAGGAGACAAGGTCCTCATCAAGAATGAAAGCAGAAAACATAAGCTTTCTCAAATCTGGGTAGGACCTTATCAGGTAATCGCAATACCAAGTGATGTGAATATCACCATCAAAATTGGTAAACGTATCGTAACGGTACATAAGAATCGTTTAAAACCATATTTCGAGTAAAAGCATGTTGAACAAAAATGAACCAGGTTGACTTGAAATTCCTACTACAGTGTCCATTAAACCTCATTCCAATCCCTTCCCATAAACATTTGCGGTGGAGTCACTCCACTGCCGAATTTAAAACGGCACAATGCAAGTATAAATATGCTTAAAGGAATGTTTTCTTCTTCTGAATTGTCCACAGAAATGGCGCTAAAATTCATCATAGTTGCCCTCTTCATCCAGTACATAACTGGAGCAGTCGCTGACAAACCTTATGTAATGACCCAGCTAAATGACTCGGGTATACTTTTCGAGGACCTGGGAAATCTCATGGTATATCATGACACCTGGAATGTCCTCACCGAGAGATAGATTTGGATGAATTAGATGCCCAGATAAAGCTAGCAGAATATACAGAGCACTTGGTGCATAAACTCTGCATATAGATATCAAACCCAGAAGATCTGTGTAACGTGCAGCAACTACACATACACGCGTACGAAAGCGCACGGAAACTATAAAGGAACTAGTACCAGGAAAACGCAAGACCAGATCGCTATTTGATGGAATAGGCAGTGCCATGCACTATTTGTTTGGCACTATGGACAATAATAACGAGAAAGAAATTTACAGCAGGTTAGAAGAACTTGAATCAAATACACAAGCCCTAGCCGAGCTAGAGAAACAACAAATCAGTGTTGTAAAAACTACCGTGGAAAAGATTCAAAAACCGCTGGCTATGCTAATAGACAGACAACAAAAAATAGCACACCAGATAAACGATCTCCACCATGTGGCTGATGATTTAACTAGGAGGCAACTAAGACAAGAGATTATATCAAGCTTATTACTCCAAATCATCGAAGTTGAATATCGACAACAAGCCCTTCTGGATATAATAATGGCTAGTAGAACCAATCATATTCATCCACTCCTGATGTCTCCCAAAAATCTGCTGGAGATATACCGCAAAACGACCTCGAATTGCCCTAATGACCAATATTGTCTATCTGTCCTATATCAGACAGCAGAAGCTCAGTCGCTCCTTATGCAAAACAAATTGGTGGTGAGAACTACTCTCCCACTTTTTAATCTGCCAAACATGAGGTTACAACAGATTCAATGCTATCCTGTCCCAAAGTCAGCAAATTATTCATTAATTCCAGACCTTGGTTATTCATACATAGCCAATAGCGCAAAAACTCAGGAATTTCTCTTATTAAAAGGCGAGGACATAAAAATTTTCAAGAAAATAACAATTAATTTGGGAGAAAACATGTATGTAGGCCGGCTGAACACGCCTATAATCAAAGCGACAACATCCAACGAATGCGCCATTAAATTACTATATAATCCTTTAAATGAAGTGCCCAAATGCAGGACCAGAGTACAAGCTCCCCAAAAGGACATGTCGATTAAATTAAACAAGCCAAATATGTGGCTATTTTCATTTATCACCTCCACGGTGCTACACATCACATGTCCAGACCACCTTGTGATCTTGAAACTGGAAGGACAAGGGATACTTGAGATAACGCAACCATGTCAAGTTCAAATAGATGACAAAGTGCTTAAATACGAAGGTCAGAGTAAATATCTACTAAAAATTGTTCAGCCGAACCAGTTTCCTGAGCTCAACCACTCTCTACTCAAAGTAAACCTGACTGAAATCTTACAGGAAGTTCAAAATCACAGTCTGGGGAACATCGAAATTTTAACGGGAGACGATATCCATAAATCAATTTATACTGACACCCATTCGCTGGAAGAAATCCAAAGCAAAATC
This sequence comes from Dioctria rufipes, assembly GCA_963924295.1. NCBI lineage: Eukaryota > Metazoa > Arthropoda > Insecta > Diptera > Asilidae > Dioctria > Dioctria rufipes. The sequence continues at coordinate 97,322,998 of OZ002742.1, read as the reverse complement.
AACAAATACCAAGAGAAAGTATCAAATAGAAACTCCCATATCCTGTCCACCACCTCTATATCATTTACGAGCCTACTTGTTCTGGCCATAATGATTGTGGTGGCAGTAAAATATCTTAACCCTGTTGTCATCAAGATGAGACAACAGAGAAATCAACCACAAGGTAACCCCGAAATTTCATCAGAGGGAATTCCTTCAGAAGAGCAAACTCATGCTCCCCAACCCAGTTTAAGGCGATCTAGAAGCCTCGCTAAAACAAAATCAGTTCAAATAGTTTAAAAATGCGACACTGATACTGTCAAACTGGCTCACTAAATCAAAGTAAAATTTATAGAAAAGGTAGACCTGGTAAATCCTCAAGGGAAATCTCCATAGACATATATATATAGTATAACTTTAACACACAAAAAAAAAAACTAAATTAAAAACATTAAGATGACTTAACAAAAAATGTGGGAATTAAAGAAAAAATGCATATAAAAACAAAAAATGCATAAAAATAACAAATAACGCATTAGAATTAAATACAAACAGAAAATAGAATATGTATAAAAATTGTAAAAATAAAGGAAAAATACCTTAATCGTACATACAAAGAAAACACAAACAAACAAAATGTAATGACTAGATAAAACAATAAATAAGAGTAAACAACATATATAACTAGGCTAGACTCAATAAAAAAATGGTAATTAAAAACAAAAAGAACAACATAAAATGTATCAATAAACTATATATTAGTAATATATAAATAAAATAAAGAAAATAGGAGAAATAGATATATATAAAAATAGACAGAGTGGTAAAAAATTAAAATACATTAGATTTAATTATGAATATAAATTGATAAAATAATAGCATTGAAGAAAAATGAACTAGAATTAGATATAACGAAAGCAAACAAAATTTGTTTAAAAACATGAGTACCTACTTAAACAGTAGAAGAAACCAAAAAACGAAATGTGTAAAAAAAAAAACACTTTATATTAGAATTAAATGCAAATAAAATTAAGAAAACAGTAAAAATAAATAAATAAATTAAAATAGATAGAGTAGCAATAAAAGTAAAGATAAATGCCCTAGAATTACAATAAAATACTAAAAAGTGTAATACACAAAAAAAAGAGGTAATTCAAAACCCAAGAAAAGTCTTACCAGGTTTGATTACCAAAAAATGAAATAATAATAATAGATCTAGAAATTATTATATATTCATAGATTAAACATATTAACAAAAATTTTGTAAGCCCACACCGAACCGAAAACCCGAACCGCCCAATTAGCGCCAAAAACAACTTCCCCTGAGAATTATTCCTCTTCAAAGAATAATTCTCTTTTCTCAGGGGGAAGGATTGTTATATATCTAAAATATGCCTAAAAAGTGATCTGAAAAAAGGCAGTAAATAATTATTTAAAATATTTCATGCATAAAATTTTCATATAAGCTAATCATGCTTAAAAACATGATTAGCTTATCTATTCAATCAGTGAAGAAAATTGCATCAGCAATTTTCTTCACATACCATTCGTTTTTACAAAGTTTATTCCCACGACAAATTTTGCCTTCAGCAAAATTTGTCAGTAGAAATATTTAATTTAAAAAATATAAAACAAAAGACAAATCGTACCTTCAGTACGATTTGTCGTGAAAATTATAATATGTATGTACGAACGTACATACATATCACAAAAGAAGCTTTCGCGATAAGAAATGCGTGCCGCGAAATTACATTATATGTATACGCGCGCCGCAATTTCAATCGACGGGACGGTGGCTGATGTTTATAAAAACATCAAATTTAATTTTTTCAAGCCACCTTCCAACGAAAAATATTCTGGACTTGTTTAATCAAGTCCAGAATAAATGAAAATTTTTCTCAGGGTAGAAATGCAACTATGCATTTTCTACTCTGAACGACGACTCTTGATCGCGATTAAAGTGATCAAGGGCTGAGTTGGTTTTTAAATCTCTTGGAGAACGCGGCAGTCTAATTATAGCACGCGAGTTGGATTTTAAATATTATACGCGGCGGTTCGAGAGTTGATTTTCTATCCGCAAAATGGATGGCAACACGTTGATTTTCGTTTTTTATAGACATACGGTATGATAGTTAGAAAAGATGTATTGTATTGTAGAAGGAAAAGAAAATTAAAATAAGAAGAAGTTTTTTGAGTTTCGTGATCGGTTGGTCGGTTGGTGCGGAATAACAGATTAGAAAGTGTTGATTACCCAAAAAAAAAATATGAGTTGTTCCTGAAAATTATCTGTAAGATAAAGTGAAACTAGTTATAAATAAAGGTGTTGTAAAAAAAACAAGTTACAATAAAATAAAAGTGGAATCAAATAGGATAACATTTTCTATTACTTCCACCTACCGACGTGAAGACGAATCACCATTATAAAGGTATTTAACACGGGATAAGAAGGAACTATTAAAAGTAAATGGGCGAACAGTAGCTAGTTGCACAATGGATGGGACAAGTTATATATAGGGTCCGCCAAATAACTTTTTTTTTTTAAACAGGGCGCAAAACATCGAGTGTAGCTTCGGCTGTGTGGCACGTAGCGCCGTCCTGTTGAAACCAAATGGTGCCAATATCCTCCTCTTCAATTTTCCTGAACAAAAATTCGTTCAACATGGCCCGATAACGATTGCCATTGACTGTAACGGCCACTCCTTGCTCATTTTAGAAGAAAAATGGCCCAATTATGCCTCTGGACCAAAATCCGCACCAAACAGTGACTCGTTTTGGGTATATCTTCTTTTCAATGTATGCGTGCGGGTTTTCTGTGCCCCAAATGCGACAATTTTGCTTGTTTACATACCCGCCAAGATCAAAATGAGCTTCATCCGAAAAGATGCTTTTTTGGCAAAATCGGCATCTTCTGTAAGTCGATCGCAGGCCCACTCAGCGAAGCGAAAACGCATTGGATGGTCAGTTGGCTTCAACTCCTGAACCAATTGAACTTTGTATGGCGTCATACCAAGATCTTTATGCAAAATTCGTCTCAATGATGTCTCCGAAATGTTCAATTGTTGAGAACGACGGTGAATTGATGTTGATGGCGCTTCACGCACACTTTCTGCCACACAATCAATATTCTCGGGTGTACGCACTGTTTTTGGCTTTTCACGCTTTGGTTTATCGATGAGGATGCCAGTTTCTTTCACTTTTTTCACAACATAACGAACATACAGAGCTGACGGTGCTTCTCTTCTTCCAAAATCCGTACGCAATTTTCGCACACATTCTGCAACATTACCATGATTTTCAAAGTAATGTCGCAATATTTCCCAGCGTTGTTCAAGCGTATACACAACCATATTCGTTCAGCGGAAGAATAAAACTAATTATCTGTCAAATCAGACATGAGCTAAGTGTTACCATTCACGAAATAAGCACTAGTTGAAAAAAAAAACGTTAGATGGCGGACCCGATAGAAGACAAGGTATTCCCATTACGAACCACGTTCCGCCATTTGTGTCCGAACGTATAGGAAAGTACAGTATAGAGAACACAAATATAATATCTCATCTCTCTGTCTTTTCAATAGAAATGTATATACGCTATAGAACGAAACACGTCACAGTTCTAGTACAAAATTTTTAATGAGAATTCTTGTCTTCTATATACCTTGGGATGATACAAAGATTAACAATTATGGCCGGAAAATCTGTCAATTGATTGCTTGCCTCCTTTGGCGACAAATGTCAGAAATTTATTCGTCTCAATTTCAATCGTCCTTTTCTTAGAATATAGAGCAAACAAGAATGGTTGAATCGTGTAAAATTCGTGTACGTGAGAGTAATTTGTCAAGAGTAGGAGACTATACATAGGAGTAAGTGAGATGCTGGATTGACTAATTGTCAAAGCTGTAGAATAACTGTCAAATGTGATTTTGTTTTGTGAACAGATTTATGCAATCTAAAATTCTTTTGCGAAATTCAACAAAAGTACGAAAGTATTTCTTTTCAAAACTATTTATGTTTGAAGTTTATTTTGTGCAAAGTTTTATAGTGCCACTAGTGCCTGTTAAAATCTTCTATCAATTAAAAACGCAGAAATCAAGTGTTCGGTCAGTGCTTGCAAATATAAATTGGATTATAAACTAGGAAATTCCGTTTGAGGCAACTGCACTACCTAAATTATCTTTTTTGTTAATAGAAGCAAAGATTTGTATTAATTAATTTTGTGAATTGTTTCAAAAGAAAGCAGAAAAAGAACATTTTTTACCACAGGGATGGCGTGTAAATACATGTAAAAATGGACTACCAACACAACCAGAAATTCATTACGCAAAATCTGGTTTATCACCATTCCTGTTTGCTCTACATTCTATTTTCACAGTGAAAAAATTTTTTTTTTAAATCCTTTGCTTTCCCACTAGCACATAATTACTTTTCCCGAAGTGATTTAACCCATTTAAACGCAAGCGGTCGAAAACGACCCGCTTCATTGAAAACCCAATGTGTTTAAATCGACCCATGCACTTTCTGGCGTATAAACAGTCATAGAATGACTAAATATTCCTGGAAATTATTCTGTTAAATTCTAATAATTAGAAATAACGTAATTTGCGAATTTTGTTCCAGCACGTTCAGTATGCTTGTGGTACGGGGTAGTAAAGTTGACTGTGTGGAAGTAAGAATCATGGAGTTGAATTCGAGGTGGTAAGTACTACATTTATTTTTAAATGAGGAAGTATTTATTTGTTTTCTATTGAAAACGAATGCATGGATTTTGTTAACCTTTGAACCGACATTTTATCCCAACAGTTTTTTTTAAATCAGTCTTTTAACATCACTGGTTCGTTTTCGACCCCTTGGAATAATAAGGCTAATAATTGTACAGCGGCGGAGTTCTGAGCGTGGTAGAAATTTTGGAAACCCTGGAAGATACTTTATTGGATATCGATCATATTTTTATATTACCTCCGGAAAATCGCGACAGAGATACGGGCGAGGACTCTGGAGAAAGAAGATGAGTATAATCCCACGCATTTGAATCACAATCAGCTCAAAGCAATTGCTGAGATAAGAGGATCTAGTAGATGCAACAATGACACTGATGACGAAGAACCGGCTGAATGTTCTAATAAATTGAAAAAGGCGAGAAATTGGAATAAAGGTGATATAAATTCAATTAATCCCCTACCATCGCCATGGATAGAGGTACCTTTACCCGTAATTACTCTTTCCCAATACTCGGATCCAATTGAATTCTTTCTGTTATTCATGTCAGAGGATATAATGACAGAAATGTGCGACTTTACCAATATGTATGCAATGTACAGAAAGTCTTATGGTTTTACGTGAGCACCTACTAGTTATAGCTTAATCTCACGGCACCATAATGCACGGATTAGTAGACAAGCGACAATCAACGCCCTCAAGAGGCAGAATATATTATATTCTGTTTCAAGAGTACCAGTTTATGTCAGTGCATGCTTGACATTGGACTTACTGGTCGAAGCGAGACCTATCTAAAATCTCTTCCGATCTGTGGGTCACGGCACCCGGTTGATTTAGCGCAACTCCACGCCGAGAGCCAATCCTCTAAGCATACAATAATAAGCGACCATCCTTCAAATTCACGGACGCAGTATGCAATTTTGTCAAAAGAACAATCTACTCTGTTTAGAGAAGAATGTTCGCCTAAGTCATGCAGACTCAGACAATCTCTCTCTACCCGCATATGGGCTACCACACCCACTACGATGCTCCCACAAGGGGGCCTTCCCAATGATGAGGCAAATATTGCTACTAAATGCAGCTCTATTTGGGGCTCGTCATTCCCGTAGTACCAAGTTAGCCAATGTCGTGCCGCCCATTTGGTATGGCTTTCGTAAAGCATGATCAACGGACCATGAATACTCCCAGTTTCATATCTTCATGCAAGATATACTTTTTTTTAAACGGTACTGGTAACTCCGTTCGGGCCTAGATCTTATTTGCAACGTCTAAAAGAATTGTACTTGGCCTATACAGGTAATACAATCCTTATGGGCGCTGTCAGGGGGACCACGTGAAGGTTAAGATGTGCCCAATTCAGTCTGGAGTGGCTTCGAGATTCACCATTTGGATCTTATAGCCGTCCATGCATACTAACCATATAAGCACTACTAACATACATACCTGATTTCCGTTTTATATCAACCTATCCATACACCTCGCCTTGAGAAGTGCCAATTTGCGTCCATAGCACTCAACTAACTATACCACACTACTGTACGCACTCTCTTGGGAGATGCCAAAGCGATCAACAAAACTCCAAAAACACCACCAAAATAAACCAACAAATTTCATCTATCAAGTATGCATGCTTTCCTCTTATACAGCTTTCACCTTGTTCAGCATTGCGCTTCACAGACTACTTCCCCCCCCCCCCCCCCAGAAATGTGCGACTTTACCAATATGTATGCAATGTACAATAATCATAATTTATCTGCATCCGTGGATGAGCTCTATGCCTTTATTGGGATTCTTGTTGTTACCAGCTATAATATGTGCCCCCGCCGAAGAATGTATTGGGAAAACAGAGAAGACTCGTCAAATACCCTCATAAAAGAAACTATGCGCAGGAATAGGTTTGACGATATTTTTAGGTTTCTTCATGCCTGTAACAATAATGATTTGGACAAGTCAGATAAATTCGCAAAAATTACACCTTTAGTGATAAAACTAAATGAAAAATTCAATAGATTTTCCCCGGTTCAATGCTGTATTTCTATTGATGAATCCATGATTCGCTATTATGGAAGGCATTCATGCAAACAGTTCATGAAATGCAAACCTATACGCTTCGGATATAAAGTGTGGAGTATGGCTTTTACCAATGGATTCTGTCTACAATTTGAACTATATCAAGGAAAAAATAGTTTATTAACGAGTGATTATAGAGGGCGTTACGGATTAGGAGGATTAGTGATTATGGAATTTGCCTCATTTTTAAAACAAAAATATAAGGACTTAAAATTTTCGCTGTTTTTCGGTAACTTTTTTACAAGTGCAAAATTGTTAACGAAGTTATTTCTGTGGAATTTTGGTGCAACGGGCACTGTGCGCAAAAATCGAACCGAAAAATGCATTATAAGTTCAAATAAAGAACTAAGAAAAGAGGCAAGAGGAGCATACGATAGTTCGGTGGACAAAGATGACAATATTATTGCTGTTAAACGGGTGGACAATAATATTGTAATGGCTATGACAAATCAATTTGGTGTACAGCCTATAAAAAGAATTTGCAGATATTCCGTCAAACAAAAACGCAAAATTGAAGTAGATCAACCACATATTATTGATCAATACAACAAAAATATGGGGGGTGTTGATTTAATGGATAATTTAATTTCAAATTATCCTATTAGCATTCGTGGAAAAAAGTGGTATATGCCTATTATACTATGGCGTTTTGATGCTGCAATGAACAATGCATGGATACTAAGCAGAAGCTTTGGATGCAAATATGATAAACTGGAATTTATTAGGAATGTAGCTGAAAACTTGTGCAAAAAACATGGAGTACCACGAAGTGCACCGGGACCTATGAGAAGAGGAGGATTTTTGATGATCAGTTTTCTGATTTCATTTGCGCACGCGACTTTTACTCGAGAAGTAAGACAGATTGATTCTTCTTCTTCTTTGTCATCCCCAGTCTGTCATCTGCAGCTTGAGGAAATGTATTTCTTTTGGTCGGGGTGTGTTCTTTTTTTTATGCTTGACGCAGCCGGCCTACACGCTTGAGTAATTCTTGTAGCATATTGCTATATGCAATACGCTACGACCATAACAGTGCAGAGTGGTCTGCGCCACCTCTGGTTCAGACAACGCTGAAAAATGGTCGACTGAGCTAGCCGGTCTTAAACACAGGCCTCATCGCTGCGGGCGCTCAATGTGTGTCTCGACCCACGACCCAATGCGTATTCCTCATCACTCGGACTCTACTTGACCGATGACGCATCGAGGACACATCCCTGAAGTCTCGTCAGTCTTTTATCAGACCTCGACATCCTTCTCCGTGTGGAAAGCCAAAGGTACATCGACAAGCTGGTAACCTAAAAATCCAGCCGGTCGATGTCTCTCTGCCTTCCCTCACCGAGATGCTGAGGAAGCCTTGCGATCAGCAACCTAAAGAACTGACCGCTAAGCTTTCCCGGCGCAACATCTCACCCTGATCTCCGACCGGCGATTGTTCAAGGGTGTGTCTCCAATGCGTCGTCGAAGTAGTGACATGCTGACAGCCTTATACAGGAAGAGATTCCAACAGGTATATCACCCACCATTGACGGGGCAATAGGAGGGCTTCGCGATATCCTATAGTTTACCAGTGAAGCTGGCTGGATGCCTTCTTAGGGCTACCAGAAATAAACGTGACAATAGATAGACGACGTTCCAGTATAGTTATCACTGCCTGATGTTTTTGGCGTGATAGACTATTAACAGTTTCCCCTGCAGATCTTCAAGCTCGTATAGGGAGTTTCCTTTCTTGGCTTTAACCCGACATTTGACAAATTTCCGTCTGATTTTAGCACTAGTCTGCTGTTGGAAGTTGCTTTAGGCAAAATTCCGTCTAAATGCTTCTTGACCCATTTTGAAATCGACAGGTTTCGCCCTGAGATTGTAGGGTCTTGAACCCTGTTTGAACGCATGTTGTAAATTTTCCTGCACTCTCGCACGGATCAATCTCAGTTTGTCCTCAGCATCTACTCTCACCGGCTCATTAAGAGTTCCAAGGCTCCTCAAGATGGAATAGGAGCTGCCATGTTCAATCATTTGCTGACCGAAGAGTGTTCGATAAGGAGAGAAACCAGTAGCTTGATGGAAAGAGCTCCTGAGGGAACTAGTTATTTGGCTCAGTTTCTCATCCCATTTCTTATGTTCCTTCCGGATATAGGCCCTAATCACTGATAATAGGGACCGGTTTACTCGCTCTGAGGCGTTTGCTTGCGGCGAGTAGACTGCGGTTCGCATATGCTTCACCCCATACTTTTCCAGTAATCTGGTGAAGTGAGTCGAGCAAAACTGGACTCCATTGTCAGAGACTATGACTCCGGGACTCCGAACACGTGGAACACTTGCGTCCCGATGAATTGGCACACATTGAGTGTAGACGCTTTTCTCATAGGTTTGAGAATCGGAAATTTTGAAAAGTGGTCAAGAACTATTAGAATGCAGATGTTTCCTTTCACTGACCGAGGATATGGACCTAGAAAATCGATGTACAGCTTCTGCCATGGTCGTTCTGTCATAGACTGGACCTTCAAAGGTGGTCTCAGAATAGAATTGGGAGCCTTCGTTTCCTTACACACGTCACAGGCGCCTACGTATTTTCTGACATCAACTGTCATTTGTGGCCAGTACAGATGTCTTCGCAGACGTTCCAGTGTTTTCCCTATACCTCCGTGTGAAGCTAGTACCGGATCATGAGCCCTCGAAATGACGTCGGTGACAAGCCCTCGTGGAATCCAAAGCTTCCAAGCTTTTTCTTCCTGAATCGGATCGTATGTTCTCGGAACAGTCCGAATGTAAACGAAGCCATCCCTGACACAAAGATGTGGTAGTTTGCCAGAAGTCGTTTTAACCTTATGCCTCAGTTCCTTATATTCCAACGAGTTGAAATATGGCGAACTAAGGTCAACTTCCGGGCTAGGATAATTTAACGATATACTTATCAGTATACATTTTGAATGGATGATCCGGTTGAGGCAACACTCTACGTACATATATCTATATATACGATAATGATATACTCATTGCATATATTTAAGAATGATGGCCTTTTGATTTACTAATGTATCTACATATGTATATAGTTAACTCAATAGTATACATACCTATATATACATTGGAGTGATGATTTTTTTTGTTAATTTTGCAATTATAACGCTACTATGAAATTTCGAAAGTTTTAGTTTCTCCTATCACTATCCTGGAGCCCTCACACATGAAATGAAGGTGGTCTAGGCTCGCCTAGTCTCTCTCTTTTCAGGTCAACTAGGGACTCTGAAGAATTATGCCCCTCAGAGTCAGATGGGAGGATGGGACCGGCAAAGAAGGCAAAACATCTGCGCCTTCCACAAGGTACAGGTAAGTGACGTAAGGGTCCCTTCAGGACCGAGTGGGTGCCGGCTTATGTGTTGATAGGCACGAAATTTTTTTGATTATGGCTGACGGCAGCGGCAGGTTTTTTTGTGGAACCTCCCCACACTCTCCGCCAATAGCTGAGGCGAACTAGCGTGCCGCCCTGTAGTCAACGCTGCCCGTCGAGTGATCTGTCAGCTCATGCTGACAGTCGGGACTTTACGTCCCAAGCGAATCACTCTTCATAGTTCCATAACAAAAATGGCGCCCAACGTGGGGCCACCTCAGTTGGACTTCGGCGGTCTGATTGTAGATTTTGCTAGGGACTGAGATCTGTTGTGATATGATCTTCTGGCACGGGCTAGTTGGTTGACTTCAGATCTCACATCTGGTGGAATCTGCATGCAGACTTGAAGTCTGACTGGTTTTGTTGAAATTTTTTTCTGTAGAGTAACGTCAAGTTTTTAAAAGTTGTTGAAGTTTTTGGAAATAAAGTAAAGTTTTTGATATTTTGAGATTTTGGGTTTTTTAAAGTAAAGTAACGTATGAAAGTTTTTTTTTTGAGAGTTGAAGTTCGACTCTAGGTTTGACTTCGGTCAAGCCTCGAGTCTGAACAGTTGTTTAGTTTTTGAATTTTTTTTGGAATGATCTTTCCCGCTGGCCTTCTGGCATGGAAATGGTGGGTGGCCTCACCGAAAATTTTTATTTGAGCTCTTGTGGAGACGTGTCTCTGTTGGCCAACTGGCTGGACAGAGTTATGAATCTGCGAGACAACTTCTTGGCTTCCAGCTAATTAGTTGACCAGACTCATGACTCTGCCCGGCTATCTAACTAACTGGACATGAAGATCCGATGAGGGAGAAGAGAAAGAGTCATCGGCGGATGGGATTGATGCTGGAGATCTTCAGTAATCAGGAGTTGGCATACTGCTAACTGCCTGGCTGAAGAATCTCTAGTAGCATTCTCAGTTTTTGATGCCTCCGACTTTACTCCTCCCAGATTTCTGCGAGAACTCAGACTTTTTCATGCACCTACTCACGTCACTTGCTGGTATATCTGACCTGTAAAGAGAGAGAGCGACCTGCAGCTTTCATGTGTAGGGCGCACCTGGGGGGTGAAGGAGAAATTCCATGATTTGAAAAAATTATTTTTGGAAACGTATTAAGCGAACTTTGGAACGAAAATTGTTGTTCGATCGATATTTCTCGTAGCTTCTGCTAATGTCTTCGAATATTTGATTTTTTTTGTTTGAAATTTTTGCTGATCTCTCCAAACTGTTGGTAAGACGAACTTTCGATAATAAAAAAAATTTTTTTTGCCGAAATTTTAGTATCCAGTCTTAATCTTCGAACGTTTGGGAAGAAGTTTTTTTTTGGAATTGTAGTATATCATCCCGACCTTTGACTTTGACATAGTATTCCTTTGGGGTATAAATTTTTTCTCTCGACTTGATTTACGACTAAACTTGGTATGGCCACAATGAGGACCCCATCTCCTGTGCCGAATGGTGTGACTATGTTGCCTGAACCATGCACTATCTGTACAGATACGAGCTTGGGCCGGATTCTGTAGCGCGGAGAATTTGGGAATTTGGGAGATGAGAATTGCGTTTTCTTAGAATTTTTAATTCCCTAATTCTCCATTCCCAATTCACTAACATGGTTGGAGAATTAGGGAAAACGTAAGAAATGTGAAAAAGTGCGAATCGCCTGGGACGATTAAGGGTATCAATTTTTGTTGTAGAGGGTTGGACTTTTTTTCATATGTGAGGTACATCTGCCTATTACCTTCCACTGTCGAAATAAATTTAAATTTCTTTTTTGTTGGGTTAGTTTTTGAGGGATGTAGGAGGGTAGGTTTTAAATTCATAAATTCATAAATTATTTATTGAGTGGTTCAACTGCACAAAGATTACAATATCTTGTTGACGTACAGAAAATGTATATAGGTAAACCAATAAGAAAATTCAAATAAAAAAAATAATAATAATATAAAATAAAATAAAATAAATAGTGCAGATATGTAAGTAAGTAAGTACTACTAATTAGGAGAGTAGAGAAAGAAACTTAACAGATAGGCAAATAAAGATTAAATACTTCTGTGAATGTACTTTTAACCCAAATTTTGAGAATTTAATAAATTAAGAAAAGCCCTGCTGGAGCTTGTGTTTTGATATCCAGTTGGTAGCGAATTCCATTTGCGGGGAATTTGGACAAAGTAAGAACGTTCACCATATTGTGACCTGCAACGAGGAAGAAGCAAGTTTAGGTTTCTATGCGAGCGTAAAAATTGTAGTTTGGTATAAAGATATTCAGGGCATTTGTTGTAGATTAACTTATGAAGAAAAAATAGGTCACGATTAGTAAGATGAGTATCTAAGGAGTGTCCCAGAATTGAGTTTCGATACATAGACACATGTGCATTACGGGGCAGTTGGTATATAAAACGAACAGAATCATTAAAAGCGACACTGAGTTTTCGACTGCAACTTGAATCCATCTTCGAGAAAAGTATGATTCCATAGGTGAAGAATGGTATGATAAGCGTTCGCACCAATTTAATGCGCATCTAAACCGATAACAGATATGCACTGCTCCGTAGTTGTCGAAGGCAGCCGTATACTTTGCCTATTATGTTAGTTATATGACTGCAGCAGGTAAACTTGGAGTTCATTACAACGCCTAGGTTTTTCACGGAGCTGAGATAGGGTAAAGTAGCATTGTTAAGTGAGACAGCAGGCAATTCAGTTGAGTCAATACTTGTTCTATAAATGGGCATACAGATTGACTTCTTAGGATTAAGTAGGAGCTTATTTTCAAGAGACCACTCATGTATTCGTTGTAGATCTTCATTGATCCGAGATATACAATCTTCTTGTAATCCTATATGTCTACTTAGGTAAATCTGTACATCGTCTGCGTAGAGATGAATGGAGGAGTTCATAACAATAGAGGGAAGATCATTGATGTACAGACTGAACAGAAAAGGTCCGAGAATTGAGCCTTGGGGTACCCCACAACTTATGTCTAGGAATGTGGATAACAAGTCTTGAGCCCTAACTGCCTGCTGTCTCTCAGAGAGAAAACTTTTGACAAGATTAATAGCTGTAGAGGAAAAATTGAAATATGTTTCGAGCTTTAATAATAGGCGGCTATGGTTGACTGAATCAAAGGCTTTGCTGAAATCAAGCAAAACCATGACAGACAACACATCAGAGTCCAGAGACTCGTTGATATCTGAGCAAACCTTTAACAGAGCGGTCTCACAGCTGTGCCGTCGCCGAAAACCCGACTGCCATGGAGATAAGAGATTGTTTTGTTCGACAAATCTGTTTGCTTGGTTATATATAACCCTCTCAAAGACTTTACTAAAAAAGCACAGAAGACTGATTGGTCGGTAGTCGTTAACACCGTTAGGATAACGTTGTTTAGGAATGGGTACAATGAGGGCTTTCTTCCATGAAGTGGGAAACTGGGAAACCATAATACAATAATTAAATATATGAGCAAGAATATGAGCTATGAAGGGTGCAATTATTTTGATAAACCTAGGGGGCAATATATCGTGACCAGCAGCTGTGGATTTGACCTTGTATAATGCCGCTAAAACCTCAGAACTATCAACGTGACGAAATGCGAAACCCTCATACTGAAGACTGTTAGGTGTAATTTCAGTTGGCCCACTCGGAAAACACCCGGTTGTATTAGTTGAAAGGAAATGTTGGTTTAAACTTTCAGGATCGATATTACATTTATTTGAGGCCTTGCCAGCAACACCTATTTGCCGGATGTTGTACCATAACTTTTTAGTTGGTAGATCTGGATTTAACTTCACTTCGAAAAATGCTTTTTTTGACTTACGAAGTTTCAAAGTAGTCAGATTACGAATTCATTTATAACGAGCAAGAATGACAGAATCACGCGTTCTTTTATAAAGACTGAATAGGTGATCTCTTTCAGCAAGAAGAGTGTGTATCTCGCGCGTGATCCAAGGACAACGTTGTGGAAATATTTTCTTACGGCGCAGAGGGACGTGCAGTTGATAGAGATGTAAAAGTAAATTACGAAACACATCAACCTTGTCATCAACAGAGTTCAGTGAGAATACTTCCATCCATGGCCAATGCATACAATCATAATAAAGAAGCTCATAATCAATGTTGTTGTAATCACGATGTAGGAAGGATTTTGAATTCGTAATGGGGCCTAGTCTTAAGTCATACGACAAAAAGAGAAAGTCGTGATCAAAGTTGCTCGGAGGGGAAAGTTGGTTATGAAATAACACCTTTTCACTATTAGTTGTGGCAAAATAGTCCAACTGGGAAGGGTTGTTTGTATTAAAGAACGTTGGTAAGCTATTCACAACCTTTAAGTCAACTGTAAGTAACTGGTAGTTCAGGGTACGTGCATTGCTCTGTTCACTCAGACCATCCACATTAAAATCACCTCCCACAATAATGTCAGTATATCTTTGAGAAAGATAGGATACTCTATCCAGAAACTCTTCTGCGACAGTGTCATTAAAACTACTGGGAGGACAATACACAGCGACCAGAAGACACCTATCAGCACCGGAGTCAACTTCCACACACAAGAATTCGAAAACTTGACCCGGAGAAGACCCGCCAACAACAGTCGCTTTAAGAGATTTGTGAATATATATCGCAACACCTCCACCAATACGTTCTGAGCGATCGTTCCTGAAAACCGTATAACTCGGAATTGAGACGGAGTTGGAATGCAAATGAGGTTTCAGCCAGGTTTCGCTAACTAGAAGTGCGTGAATATTAGAGCACTCGAACATGTCTTGCAAGAAATCTACTTTATTTTTCAAGCTGCGGGAATTGAAATAACAAATCTGCAACCCACCCGATTGTCTCGAGAATATGTTAAGCATAGTTCTTACTCTGTCCAAAGAAGATATAATGTCAGCCATGCCTAAGATACCACAAGCGCCAGCAGACTGCAACCAAGAACATCATCAAAATTATTGGATCAAAGCACATAACAGTCACAAAACATAGCATGATAAAAACAAAATAAGAGATAGAAACAAAAGCAGCAATAGGTTGAACTTAACAACAATAATATTTATATTCAGAATGATGTAAATGGGTTTTTCCGGGATAACGAGAGAATGGAGAGTAGAAGGAGAATGTATGTGGTATAAAAAAAAATGGGAGCTCAGCGCGAACAAGATAGGTTTAGGAAAAGGGGCGGGGAGAGTGCGGGGTAGAAATTGGAGCTGATTAACGGAAATAAAAAAATTAAGACAATATCAGGAGCTGCAATAATTCGCAGGGGTAAGCTCAGGATCTCTAAGCCTAATAAAAAAAAGTAAGAATTCACTTTGGTAATTAGGAATGCATGGGTATTATAGGCTATATTTTATTTCGATTAACGATAATTTGAAGATTTGAGCGGCCTCGGCGGTAAATTTTGCTATCGCAATATTCACGGGCGCCTAACTCTATGTGGGAGGGCTGTAGAGTATTAGAATTTTTTTGATAGATTAAGGGTTTAGAGTACAAACATATGGGTGAACAATTTTTGGGGCAGGGTGTTTTGGGGGTTGGGGGTCGTACCACCCCTCATAGGGGGTTGCTAAAACTACGTCATTTTTGGTACCAAATTAAAGAGGGAGGAGAGGGTAATCGAGTGGTGTAGTTTGTCTTTGATCGTTTTAACGTGATAGCTGACTTTTGACCGCCGAAAAACTATTTTTTTACACTACGGTCATATACACCCCAGTTTCCATATTTTGCATATATTTCTTCCGTTCTTTGTTTCACATCCATTAGTACTCCGTTGTGAACATTTTTGTCATGGGAAGTAAATTTCCAGGACTTACCAGTTCTTCGCAATGATGAGATGAAAATATGCCAATTTTTGTACCAAAAACGACCAATTTTTTATCTTAAAAAGGACTGCTACACTTCTTTTACAGTTATTTCCAAAACGGTTTATCGTATTCAAAAATTATTTACATATTTAATTACGGGACAAAATGAAGATGTGATTTCATCCTACACACCAGCTTTACCGTGTATATTTAAAAATTTTACAGAATCTCTTCTGTACTGGACGACGACCAAATTGATCATTTTCGCATGATTTATAATTTTTAGCGGGTACTTTGAGAGACAAAATCCTTGTTCCTCTGTTAGTATTGCATGGATTTCCATAATTTGTTTTTTACAATATAGCCAGGACATGCAGTGAATAATTAATTTGAAATTCCTAGGTACCTAGATACCTTCACAAAACGCAACAAAAGCAGACAATACAATTTTTCCACTTACTTTTCCACTTGCAAAACACCGGAGAATTAACAAGTGGAATGCAAAATTAACAAAAAAAATCATCACTCCAATGTATATATAGGTATGTATACTATTGAGTTGACTATATACATATGTAGATACATTAGTAAATCAAAAGGCCATCATTCTTAAATATATGCAATGAGTATATCATTATCGTATATATAGATATATGTACGTAGAGTGTTGCCTCAACCGGATCATCCATTCAAAATGTATACTGATAAGTATATCGTTAACTTATACATATATTTATACATATAGAGTGTCTACTTACACGTATTATCATTTCAAAGTATAAAGATCTTACTAAATTAGCGGTATAGACACGTAATTATAGTATTAAATCGAAATTATATATAGCTACATGAAAAGAATATCAATAAAAAGGAAGTCCTACATGTGTACGTCGCTACAGAAGCCGAGGTATGCCTATATCAAAAGAAAATGTGTAATATATCAATAATACTCACGGTGAAAATTCCACGGCATGATGAAGCGCTTCAGCATCCGCCATCTAGTTAAAAGAATTAAATTGGAATTTAATGCTTCGACTTGCTGTCTGTAGGCTCTATCACAAAAGTAATTTTTGTTGAGTTGAAATAATATTGCCCAGCGGCACTTGTATCTACACTTATCTTGAACGAAATTAACTAAGAAAGTGCGGAACGTAATTATAATAAAAATCAAAATTTAAAACAATTTACAAATTCATTTTATAGTGGACGACTGTATCTACTCTGTGCAACTGAAGGATTATAGCCTGGCAGTGAAGGAATATCAACATTTTTCCCTGTAGTAAAATCTAATGACCATTTACACTTTTTGTGCCAGATTTTGTTGACATTTTGGTCCAAAGAAAACGATTGTTGGAATTTTTACAATTGCTAATACATATTGCTGCGTGTTCACAAAACTCTCAGGATTCCCCTTTAAAAAAGTATTGAGTTTTTACCATATTTTAAGTATTCCGCCACTATGACTGTATTAAATGCTGGCAAATGTGGATACCACCGAATACTTTTAGTACCGATCACGAACTGTTGAAATGTATCTTGGTGTGACCAGTCCGAGAAATATTGATTTCAAAGCCCTTGGTCGCCTGCATCAAAACTTCCTTGCTCAACAGCGAATTTTGTTAAATTGCGTATGTCTCAAATTGGACGGAAGACAGAAACGCCAGAATTAAAACAATGCAACCAAGTTATCTCTGGAGCAGCAAAAAGTTCTTCCTTTTCAAAGAGCTCAGCAAAATTTTCTTTCTCTTTGTCCAGCACCCTTTGGAAATTCTTAGAGTATTTTATTTATTGGATTTGACACTACCAAGATTTATCGAAATTATTACCCTTTTTGGGCCAGATGTTGTTGAGGATGTTTGATGATCAGTTTTCTGATTTCATTTGTGCACGCCACTTTTACTCGAGAAGTAAGACAGATTGATTCTTCTTCTTCGTTGTCATCCCCAGCCTGTCATCTGCAACTTGAGGAAGTGCATTTCTTTCGGTCGGGGTGCGTTCATTTTCTTTATGCTTGACGCAGCCGGCCTACACGCTTCAGTAATTCTTGTAGCATATTGCTATATGCAATACGCTACGACCATAACAACCTATCTGTTTAAGTGAAGTCCATTTCCGATACCAGCCATATACTCTACAGCTGTGGACTTCAGCAAACTCAACTCAACCAGTGCCGTCAGCCTATGTCGACCAGACCAACAGGGGTGAATATAAGAAAGAAAAGGGGGAACGAATAAAACATTTTATTTGGATTTTATTCTCAATGAATATGCTCTCTTTCCCTGGCCCGAACTTTTTTTTCTCCCACAGATGGACCAGTTCAAGCAACATTATAATCTTGTGCCCATCCTATCCTTAGGGTAACCTTCACGTGAGTGATGTACGTGGTCTCTTCAGGGCCAGTGTGTGGTGCGTTTTTGTAGCAGATCTTCGTCTTTTTCGCTAAGCACGATATATTTTTGTTCATGGTGACGTGGCAGGCAGGTTTTTGTGGTGAACCCACCCACACTCACCGCTATTAGTCTATGATGCCATCTTCATACAGCTGTCACGGGGTGAGCTGTCAGCTCATACTGGCAGACAGGACTTTACCATAGTATACATACAGTAAGCCAGGTTAGAACAAACTACTGAAAAGTGAATTTCAGAATTTTAATTACAAAGAAAAAACGCTAAAATTTCTCCCATAAAGCCTGGTATTGTGTTCATTTCGCGAATAAATTTGGTATGGAAATTTAGCGGTGAAATTTAGTTGCGAAATATTTAGCTAAATCGCTGAAGAAAGTGGTATTGTGTTTTATCAGCTAAAAGTTTGTTTAGTTTTGACAAGTAGATGGCAGTAATTTCCACAAACATATATTTAGCATCAGATTTATCCGCTCAATCGTAGCCCCTGGAATATACAAGCCATGAAAAAAGTCGAAAAAAGTCGAAAAAAGAGAGCAGCGGGCCGGTCAGCAGGCGACATCCACAGTCTTCGTGCCTTGTCTTACTACAGGAGTTTTTCATATAAAAGTTGCTTGTAACGCTATAATTTCCATAAATTTGTTCTACATGCTATTTTTGTTTTAAACTATTAGAAAAAAAAAACATGTTTTGCTGTAATTTGCTTTAAATTCATTTTGCTGTGGGAGCGACAGTTTTGGGCTTTAGGACCTGTTTAAGATGAAATTTTAGTTCTTCCTCCATGACGAGTATACAAAAAGCAGTGAGAGTGAGCTCTTACTGCATGCTGTATCCGGCACGTTAAGGCCTTTTAATGTGTGGATGCCTTCGGTGACTTCATGGCTTGTATTATATTCGGGGGTTACCTTTTTTCCGCGCGAAAAGTTTTGACGTTTGAAGTTGAATGAAATTGGAATACAAGAGTGGCAGCGTGATTTTCAAAAGCAGCCACCTATAGTTCAAAACAGTGAACAATTTTAGCCGTAAAAAAGGTCCCTGTTCGATTGCTGCTAAATATTGTGTTCATTTAGCGGATAAATATTTAGCAGCAATCGTGTCATTGTACCGGGCTTAAGATGGAACTATTTAGTATGATACGGAAGTAAATGGGCGAACAGTAGCTAGTTGCACAATGGATGGGACAAGGTATATAGAAGACAAGGTATTCCCATTACGAACCACGTTCCGCCATTTGTGTCCAAACGTATAGGAAAGCACAGTATAGAGAACACAAATATAATCTCTCATCTCTCTGTCTTTTCAATAGAAATGTATATACGTTATAGAACGAAACACGTCACAGTTCTAGTACAAAATTTTTAATGAGAATACTTGTCTTCTATATACCTTGGGATGGGAGAAACATTAGTTTTATGCATGATACAAAGATTAACAATTATGGCCGGAAAATCTGTCAATTGATTGCTTGCCTCCTTTGGCGACAAATGTCAGAAATTTGTTCGTCTCAATTTCAATCGTCCTTTTCTTAGAATATAGAGCAAACAGGAATGGTTGAATCGTGTAAAATTCGTGTACATGAGAGTAATTTGTCAAGAGTAGGAGACTATACATAGGAATAAGTGAGATGCTGGATTGACTAATTATCAAAGCTGTAGAATAACTGTCAAATGTGATTTTGTTTTGTGAACAGGTGTTGGAGATTGTAATTGTAAGCAACTTCACGCATGTATAAAAAGAGAAAGGGAACTATCATCCGTCATTCATCTTGAAAAGTCAAGTCGGAGCGTGTAATTTTTGTCTGCGTTTTGTAATTAAATATAGTTTTACAGTCAGTTTGTTTTTATTGCTTTATACTGTCTACAAATACTTCCCCCACAACAGGTTATTGGCCCAGTACCCAGTAGACAGTCAGAATAAAGTGCAAAAAAAAAAACATTAAATAGTCTGAACGGAAAGCATAACCTCAAAAGTCGTAGTGCACGCCTATTCCAGAAAATGGATACAAGGTTAAGTTTAGAAAAGTTGGTCGAGTCTGGAGAGGGAAATGGAAAGTCAAATTACACATCCTGGAGGTTTAAACTAAATTTGTTGCTGAGAATGAAAGACTTGTTAAATATTGCTACTAGTGTAACACCAAAACCATTTGCTGCAGATGGAGGCGTAAGTGACTGGATCAAGAAGGATATAGAGGCTCAAACCATTATTGGCCTCAATGTTGATGAAAAGATTGCATTAAAAATTACAACATGCAATTCTGCAGCAGAAATGATAGAAAGACTGGAGCAGCTTTATGGCCAGAAAAGTCAGAAATCGACAGCGATGTTGCAACAACAATTTTTTAGTTATAGGTATGATGAGTCAAAGCCGGTTGCAGAGAATTGTCTTCAAGTAGATGGGCTGGCGCAAGAGTTACGTTCAAAAGGTGAAGAAGTTAAAGACAGCTGGGTAATGTCAAGAATTTTGAACTCACTGCCAGCAAAGTTCGACTATTTCCATGCAGCTTGGGAATCAGTTGCCGAAAGTGAGAAAACTCTTCAAAATTTGCGTGATCGTCTTCAGCAAGAAGAAATAAGACTTCAAGGTAGAGAGTCTGAAAATGTAAACAATGCCCTTGTAGGGAGGTTTGAAAGGTACAGAAAGGATGAACATAGGAGTCAGATGATGTCAAGAAGGAAGTCAGAACAATCTAGTCCTAAACAATATAGACAGTCAGGTCAGTTTAATAGCAGATGTTTTAAATGTGGTAAAACTGGTCACATGAAACGTGCGTGCACAAACAAACCCTGTTTCGAATATGTTGATTACTGCAAGAAAAATTACAACTGTAATTATTGCCATGAAAAGGGTCATTTTGCAAATGAATGTCCCAAGAAGTTAAGTAACGACAAAACCAAAGTCAAATCATTCGTTTCAGTAGCGTTGTCATCAACTCTTTTGGAGAATTTATCAAACCATCGTGAACTGTGGATCAAGGACAGTGGGGCAACTCATCACCTAACTGGAAATTTAAAGTGGCTAACAAATGTACGAGCCCTGAATGTTCCTATCTTAGTCGAGATTGGAGACTCAACAAGATTGCAAGGCGTCGCATTTGGTGATGTGCAGCTTCATGCTTATGATGGTGAGATATGGTATCCTATTGTATTGAAAGATGTCTTATTCGTTCCAGATATCGCATTCAATCTGTTTTCTGTCACGACCGTACTTGACAAAGGTTATACACAGCATGCGACAGCGGAAGAGTCACTGATTATGGAAGGAGATAAGGTCGTCTTGATAGCAAAAAGGACTGGAGGATTATTTGAAATGATGTTTCGTTCAACGGAGCAGCATAGCTTGTCAGCGGTAAGTCTAAAACTTTGGCACGAAAGATTAGCGCATCAAAATGTCCGGCATGTAAAGGATATTCTGAAAAGAAACGATATTCGTTACATTGATGACTGGGAAGATAATGTCTGTAAAGGATGTGCGTATGGTAAACAACATAAAGTGTCTCATCCAAAAAATGACGTCATTGCCAAGAATACTCTTGATAAAGTACATGTTGATCTAGGAGAAATGAATGTTAGGTCTCTAGGTGGTTCTAAATATTTTCTATTGTTCAAGGACGATTACAGTCGCTTTAGAACGGTCTACTTTCTGAAGCAAAAGTCAGAAGCAGTGAATAAGTTGAATATATACCTAAATTTGGTCGAGAACCAGTTTGGAAGAAGAGTGAAAGTTCTAATGTCAGATAATGGAAAGGAAATTAAAAATGTCAGAACTAAAAATATCTTTGAGCAGCTTGGAATATTTAATGAGAGATCAGCTACGTACACACCTCAACAGAATGGTCGAATTGAACGGGAAATGCGCACTATGATCGAAGCAGCAAGAGCAGAAATTTATGCCAAGGATCTTGGATCATCCTTGTGGGCAGAGGCACTAAACTATTCAATTTTTACAATAAATCAAACAGGAAATAGTAATGTTGTAGGTAAGACACCTGCTGAATTGTGGTTTGGTCGTCAAATCAGTCTGAAAACCATGAAAAGTTTTGGTTGTGAATGCTACATGATGATACCTGAGCATCAACGTCAGAAGCTTGACCGAAAGAGCAAGAAAGGAATCTTCGTTGGGTATGATATCGAAGAACATGGATATTGAATCTATTTGCCAAGTGAACAACATATCGAGGTCTCATGTAATGTACTGTTCGATGAGAAGATTGGTCCGGAACGTGGATACACGGAAGTCAGTTGCAAGTCAGTTGAACAGAAGGAAGATGGAGTAGCAACTGATAGCGTAGACGAATCTGAGTCGGAATCAGAATATGATAAACAAGGTCAGGAGACTCAGGAGGAGTACTACAGAAGTTGTGAAAGTGATCAATCGGAATCAAATCTGGA
Source organism: Dioctria rufipes (assembly GCA_963924295.1). NCBI lineage: Eukaryota > Metazoa > Arthropoda > Insecta > Diptera > Asilidae > Dioctria > Dioctria rufipes. The sequence continues at coordinate 97,300,284 of OZ002742.1, read as the reverse complement.
AGCAAACGAGAATATACCGAGATATGGTCTGCGAAGTCGTCAGGATATTAAGTATCATCCAAAGTACCGTGACTATGCTATGATTGGTGAAGTCGAAGATATTTCAATGCAAAATGCATTGAAAGATTCCGGATGGAGAAAAGCGATGCAAAACGAAATTGATGCACTGAGAAGAATGGAGGCATGGGAGCTAGTAGACTTGCCTAAAAATCGAAAGCTATTAACATGCAAGTGGGTCTTACGTGAGAAAGCAGATGGACGACTGAAGGCTAGGGTTGTAGCTCGAGGTTTTGATCAAGTGCATGGGATTGACTATAATGAAACGTTTTCACCAGTTGCCAGACATTCTAGTATTAGATTGCTATTGAGTCATGCTGCAATCAAAGGACTGAGGATCCACACTTTTGACATGGACACAGCTTTCCTAAATGGAAAATTGCCAGAGGAAATATTTATGTTGCAACCAGAAGGTTTTGATGATAATTCTGGAAGAGTCTGTCGTTTGAAAAGAAGCTTATATGGGTTAAAACAGGCTTCAAAGGACTGGAACGCTACGTTCACCGAAACTCTGAGGAAGCTAGGATTTAGAGACACTGATGATGATCCATGCATTTTCTACAATAAAGACAGGTCAGTTATAATTGGAATATTTGTAGATGATGGAATTATTATTGGCCAGAATGAAACATTGATAAAGCAGGCACTGTCTGGGCTGGCAATGAACTTTAGAATGAAGACTACAAGTCCGGAGAAAGGAAAATTATTCTATCTTGGAATGGAGGTTCACTTAAAAGGAAATGGGATATTGGTGACACAGCAAAGATATCTACGCAAGGTGTTAGTTCGTTTTGGTTTTAATGATGCACACTCTGTTGCAACACCTATTGAACCTGGAATGTTAACTGAAAAACATGTGAATGATAGACCACTCCAAAACAAGCCTTATCGAGAAATTATCGGGAGTCTGCTGTATCTATCTACCATATCAAGGCCCGACATTAGTTTTTCAGTCAATTATCTGAGTCGGCAAGTAAGTGATCCTAAATATAGTCACTGGAAAATGATTGAACGTATTCTCAGATATCTCAAAGGAACAGAGGATTTTGGAATATTTTTCGGAGGTGAGGCAAGACTGAAGGCATATACAGATGCAAACTATGGTGGAACAGAATCAGACATGATCTCAACAAGTGGAATTCTGGTAGATTATGGAGGTCCTATTGTCTGGATGGCTCAGAAACAGTCAGTCGTTTCTATATCATCAGCTGAAGCAGAGTATCGTGCGGCAGTCAGTGGAGTACAAGAAGTCAGTTGGATTCGCAGAATAATGAGAGAACTGCAAATTGGTATTACGACTGAACCTACTGTTCTATTTATTGATAATCAGGCAACTATTCATATGCTTGAGAATGCTGATGAAGGAAAAGTGACAAAGGGGAAGAAGCACATTGAAATACGTCGCAAGTTCGTAAATTATCACATTGGAGGTACTGTGCGTCTGGCATACATACATACCAAGGATCAAATTGCTGACATCTTTACCAAAGCGTTGAGTAAGAAGACATTTGAAGATTTACGTCTGAAGTTGCTTAAGGAGGAGTGTTGGAGATTGTAATTGTAAGCAACTTCACGCATGTATAAAAAGAGAAAGGGAACTATCATCCGTCATTCATCTTGAAAAGTCAAGTCAGAGCGTGTAATTTTTGTCTGCGTTTTGTAATTAAATATAGTTTTACAGTCAGTTTGTTTATATTGCTTTATACTGTCTACAAATACTTCCCCCACAACAACAGGTTTATGCAATCTAAAATTCTTTTGCGAAATTCAACAAAAGTACGGAAGTAATTCTTTTCAAAACTATTTATGTTTGAAGTTTATTGTGTGCAAAGTTTTATAGTGCCACTAGTACCTGTTAAAATCTTCATATCAATTAAAAAAGCAGAAATCAAGTGTTCGGTCAGTGCTTGCAAATATAAATTGGATTATAAACTAGGGAATCCCGTTTGAGGCAACTGCAGTACCTAAATTATCTTTTTTGTTAATAGAAGCAAAGATTTGTATTAATTAATTTTGTGAATTGTTTCAAAAGAAAGCAGAAAAAGAACATTTTTTACCACAGATGCTCCGCTCAAAACCTTTGTTTATTTTTGCAAATTGACAAGTTGCTTAGAATAGGGATGGCGTGTAAATACATGTAAAAATGGACTACCAACACAACCAGAAATTCATTACGCAAAATCTGGCTTATCACCATTCCTGTTTGCTCTACATTCTATTTTCACAGAGAAAATGTTTTTTTTATTTTTAAATCCTTTGCTTTCCCACTAGCACATAATTACTTTTCCCGAAGTGATTTAACCCATTTAAACGCAAGCGGTCGAAAACGACCCGCTTCATTGAAAACCCAATGTGTTTAAATCGACCCATGCACTTTCTGGCGTATAAACAGTCATAGAATGACTAAATATTCCTGGAAATTATTCTGTTAAATTCTAATAATTAGAAATAACGTAATTTGCGAATTTTGTTCCAGCACGTTCAGTATGCTTTGCGGTACGGGGTAGTAAAGTTGACTGTGTGGAAGTAAGAATCATGGAGTTGAATTCGAGGTGGTAAGTACTACATTTATTTTTAAATGTGGAAGTATTTATTTGTTTTCTATTGAAAACGAATGCATGGATTTTGTTAACCTTTGAATCGCCATTTTATCCCAACAGTTTTTTTTAAATCAGTCTTTTAACATCACTGGTTCGTTTTCGACCCCTTGGGATAATAAGGTTACTAATTGTACAGCGGCGGAGTTCTGAGCGTGGTAGAAATTTTGGAAACCCTGGAAGATACTTTATTGGATATCGATCATATTTTTATATTACCTCCGGAAAATCGCGACAGGGATACGGACGAGGACTCTGGAGAAAGAAGATGAGTATAATCCCACGCATTTGAATCACAATCAGCTCAAAGCAATTGCTGAGATAAGAGGATCTAGTAGATGCAACAATGACACTGATGACGAAGAACCGGCTGAATGTTCTAATAAATTGAAAAAGGCGAGAAATTGGAATAAAGGTGATATAAATTCAATTAATCCCCTACCATCGCGGGATAGAGGTATATTTACCCGTAATTACTCTTTCCCAATACTCGGATCCAATTAATTCTTTCTGTTATTCATGTCAGAGGATATAATGACAGAAATGTGCGACTTTACCAATATTTATGCAATGTACAATAATCATAATTTATCTGCATCCGTGGCTGAACTCTATGCCTTTATTGGGATTCTTGTTGTTACCAGCTGTAATATGTGCCCCCGCCGAAGAATGTATTGGGAAAACAGAGAAGACTCGTTAATACCATCGTAAAAGAAACTATGCGCAGGAATAGGTTTGACGATATTTTTAGGTTTCTTCATGCCTGTAACAATAATGATTTGGACAAGTCAGATAAATTCGCAAAAATTACACCTTTAGTGATAAAACTAAATGAAAAATTCAATAGATTTTCCCCGGTTCAGTGCTGTATTTCTATTGATGAATCCATGATTCGCTATTATGGAAGGCATTCATGCAAACAGTTAATGAAATGCAAACCTATATGCTTCGGATATAAAGTGTGGAGTATGGCTTTTACCAATGGATTCTGTCTACAATTTGAACTATATCAAGGAAAAAATAGTTTATTAACGAGTGATTATAGAGGGCGTTACGGATTAGGAGGATCAGTAATTATGGAATTTGCCTCATTTTTAAAACAAAAATATAAGGACTTAAAATTTTCGCTGTTTTTCGGTAACTTTTTTACAAGTGCAAAATTGTTAACGAAGTTATTTCTGTGGAATTTTGGTGCAACGGGCACTGTGCGCGAAAATCGAACCGAAAAATGCATTATAAGTTCAAATAAAGAACTAAGAAAAGAGGCAAGAGGAACATACGATAGTTCGGTGGACAAAGATGACAATATTATTGCTGTTAAACGGATGGACAATAATATTGTAATGGCTATGACAAATCAATTTGGTGTACAGCCTATAAAAAAAATTTGCGGATATTCCGTCAAACAAAAACGCAAAATTGAAGTAGATCAACCACATATTATTGATCAATACAACAAAAATATGGGGGGTGTTGATTTAATGGATAATTTAATTTCAAATTATCCTATTACCATTCGTGGAAAAAAGTGGTATATGCCTATTATACTATGGCGTTTTGATGCTGCAATGAACAATGCATGGATACTAAGCAGAAGCTTTGGATGCAAATATGATAAACTGGAATTTATTAGGAATGTAGCTGAAAACTTGTGCAAAAAACATGGAGTACCACGAAGTGCACCGGGACCTATGAGAAGAGGAGGATTTTTGATGATCAGTTTTCTGATTTCATTTGCCCACGCGACTTTTACTCGAGAAGTAAGACAGAATGATTCTTCCTCTTCTTTGTCATCCCCAGCCTGTCATCTGCAACTTGAGGAAATGCATTTCTTTTGGTCAGGGTGCGTGAATTTTTTTTTATGCTTGACGCAGCCGGCCTACACGCTTGAGTAATTCTTGTAGCATATTGCTATATACAATACGCTACGACCATAACAGGGCAGAGTGGGCTGCGCCACCTCTGGTTCAGACAACGCTGAAAAATGGTCGACTGAGCTAGCCGGTCTTAAACACAGGCCTCATCGCTGCGGGCGATCAATGTGTGTCTCGACCCACGACCCAATGCGTATTCCTCATCACTCGGACTCTACTTGACCGATGACGCATCGAGGACACATCCCTGAAGTCTCGTCAGTCTTTGATCAGACCTCGACATCCTTCTCCGTGTGGGAAGCCAAAGGTACATCGACAAGCTGGTAACCTAAAAATCCAGCCGGTCGATGTCTCTCTGCCTTCCCTCACCGAGATGCTGAGGAAGCCTTGCGATCAGCAACCTAAAGATCTGACCGCTAAGCTTTCCCGGCGCAACATCTCACCCTGATCTCCGACTGGCGATTGTTCAAGGGTGTGTCTCCAATGCGTCGTCGAAGTAGTGGCATGCTGACAGCCTTATACAGGAATGGATTCCAACAGGTATATCACCCACCATTGACGGGGCAATAGGAGGGCTTCGCGATATCCTATAGTTTACCAGTGAAGCTGGCTGGATGCCTTCTTAGGGCTACCAGAAATAAACGTGACAATAGATAGACGACGTTCCAGTATGGTTATCACTGCCTGATGTCTTTGGCGTGATAGACTATTAACAGTTTCCCCTGCAGATCTTCAAGCTCGTATAGGGAGTTTCCTTTCTTGGCTTTAACCCGACATTTGACAAATTTCCGTCTGATTTTAGCACTAGTCTGCTGTTGGAAGTTGCTTTAGGCAAAATTCCGTCTAAATGCTTCTTGACCCATTTTGAAATCGACAGGTTTCGCCCTGAGATTGTAGTGTCTTGAACCCTGTTTGAACGCATGTTGTAAATTTTCCTGCACTCTCGCACGGATCAATCTCAGTTTGTCCTCAGCATCTACTCTCACCGGCTCATTAAGAGTTCCAAGGCTCCTCAAGATGGAATAGGAGCTCCCATGTTCAATCATTTGCTGACCGAAGAGTGTTCGATAAGGAGAGAAACCAGTAGCTTGATGGAAAGAGCTCCTGAGGGAACTAGTTATTTGGCTCAGTTTCTCATCCCATTTCTTATGATCCTTCCGGATATAGGCCCTAATCACTAACAATAGGGACCGGTTTACTCGCTCTGAGGCATTTGCTTGCGGCGAGTAGACTGCCGTTCGCATATGCTTCACCCCATACTTTTCCAGTAATCTGGTGAAGTGAGTCGAGCAAAACTGGACTCCATTGTCAGAGACTATGACTTCCGGGACTCCGAACACGTGGAACACTTGCGTCTCGATGAATTGGCACACATTGAGTGTAGACGCTTTTCTCATAGGTTTGAGAATCGGAAATTTTGAAAAGTGGTCAAGAATTATTAGAATGCAGACGTTTTCTTTCACTGACCAAGGATATGGACCTAGAAAATCGATGTACAGCTTCTGTCATGGTCGTTCTGTCATAGACTGGACTTTCAAAGGTGGTCTCAGAATAGAATTGGGAGCCTTCGTTTCCTTACACACGTCACAGGCGCCTACGTAGTTTCTGACATCAACTGTCATTCGTGGCCAGTACAGATGTCTTCGCAGACGTCCCAGTGTTTTCCCTATACCTCCGTATGAAGCTAGTGGCGGATCATGAGCCCTCGAAATGACGTCGGTGACAAGCCCTCGTGGAATCCAAAGCTTCTTCTTCCTGAATCGGATCGTATGTTCTCGGAACAGTCCGAAAGTAAACGAAGCCATCCCTGACACAAAGTTCTGGTAGTTTGCCAGAAGTCGTTTTAACCTTATGCCTCAGTTCCTCATATTCCAACGAGTTGAAATATGGCGAACTAACGTCAACTTCCGGGCCAGGATCTTCATTTGTGGTCAGGCTTTCACAATGAATGCGTGACAGCGCATCAGGGACGACGTTCAGGCTTCCTTTTCTGTGTTCAATAGTGAAATCGAAGCCCTGAAGCTTCAGACTCCACCGCGCAAGTCGACCGCTGAGCTCCTTTTGAGACATCAGCCATTTCAAGCTCGCATGATCCGTCACTATCTTAAACAGCATGAGTTCTATGAAGGGCTGGAACTTCTGTACGCTCAAGATTGAAGCTAAGCATTCTTGCTCTGTGACGGTGTAATTTCTTTGTGCTGAGTTCAACTTTTTCGAGACATAGGCTATTGGCTTCTCGTGGCCATCGTCATCTAGTTGAAGCAGCACTCCTCCAATACCTTGTTGGCTCGCATCGCACTGGATAACGAACGGTTTGGTGAAGTGTGGGCTCACTAGCAACGGAGCAGAAGTAAATTTTTGCTTTAAAAGTCAAGAGACGTCTGGGCTTCACCTGTCCATTTGAACTGACTAGGGTTTTTCAAGGTGTCTGTAATGGAGGCAGTTAAGTCAGCATAGTTTGGGATGAACCGTCCAAACCATCCCGCCATACCTAGTAGGCTTCGGGCCTGCCGAACAGTTTTAGGTGACGGATAGTCAACTATGGCTCAAATTTTGTCAGGGTCAGTTCGCATACCTCCCTTTCCGATAATGAATCCCAAGTATTTGGTCTCGTTGATGCAAAACTTGCTCTTCTCGACGTTGATAGTGAGGCCAGCTTTCCTCAAACAATCCGCTACACGGGCTAGCAGCGTAAGATGAGAGTCGAATTCTGATGACAGAATTAATAAATCGTCTAGATAGACGAGGACGTTCTCACGAAGATCGAAAGGAATGACTTTATCCATGAGGCGGTACATCATTTGTGGAGCATTGCATAGGCCGAATGGCATCACTGTGTACTGATAGAGAGGATGACCAGGTACTGTAAAAGCGGTATTCTCTCTGGAATCAGTGTCTAGAGAGATCTGCCAGAAGGCGTCTTTCAAGTCCAGGCTCGTTATGTAGTTTGCCGGAGGAAGTCGACTCAGAAGTGCGTCTATCTGCGTTAGCGGATAGGCATCCTTCTTCGTAACAGAGTTGACCTTCCTGGCGTCAAAACAAAGCCGGACCTTTCCAGGCTTCCTTACCAGAACACTGGAAAGCTCCAAGGACTCTGGCTCTCCTCTATCATACCCAGTGATAGCATTCGCTCTAATTCAGCATCCATCAAACTTTGTACTGCCGGCGAAATCGGATAAAAACGCTGTTTTATCGGTGCGGCGTCACTCGTTTCAATCTTGTGAGTGACCAACGATGTTTTCCAAAGGCCTAAAGAGGCGAAAGAGGGGAAAAGCTGTTTTGTGGCTTCTAAGCGTTGTTGATCGAGGCTAGAAAGAATATGGCAGTCGGTGTCAGAGGTAGCTATTACACTGGGATTCACTTCTGCGACTATACCCAGGACATCTGGAGCCAACCCAAATAGACGCCAGAAGTCTATTCCCAGATATAGTGCCTGTGTGAGCCCAGGAACCATGTAAAAATGCACGTTTTGGGTCTTATCACGGAAAATGTCGTCCGCGTTCACATGACCATGCACAGTCGTCATGGCACCATTAGCTACTTGGACCTGTGTCCGATACCTCTTCCATTCGACATCTGCTTCCGCAAGCTTCTCTAGAGCTCCCTGGCCTAGAACACTGACAGTGGCACCACTATCAAGTAATCCATTCTCAGTTCGCCCGAGCAGCTTTACTTCGGCGTACGGTCGAATGACGTCTGGAATCGACACGGAAATCTGTGCCAGTTTTTTTCTTTCCAGTCTCATCCGTCGACAGTATTCCCGCCAACGAACGGTAAATCTTTTCTTTTTCGGTCCCATATACAAGTCAGGAAACATTATTTCAGCTAACTCCGCTACTGAGGAGAAGATTCGGTCTCCTACTGTGTTGTATCTCTGCAGACGCGTATGATACGGCGTCAGCGAATGTAAAACTAGCTCACGCCCACTCGTCATAACAGACCTTGGTGGCCGTTTTAAAACAAAAAGGACAGGAGGCCCAATCTCCTGCTCAGTAACTTTGTCAGCTAAGAGGGCTGTCGGTGTTAACGGGATATCGGAAATCAAAGACTCTTCCAATGAAGTGTCTAACAATGTCATGGGCTCCCCAGGAGTGTTAATGAGAGCTTGAAGATCTGCGGAGAAGTCTATTAAGTTCTCCGTGTCTGTCAATAAAATGTTCGTACTATCAGGTGTTTTGCTGATATCACCAGAATCACTGAATGATATCAGGGGACATTGCAAGAATTCGTCATTGTGGTCTGCTAATGGAGCGGACCTTCCTCCTTGTTCGAGGCTTGAACTGGAGGGGTCGTTGCAATTGCTGCTTGTGACGTTGACGCTGGTGGTATTCCCGACCCGTCTCTAGTTTTTCTGTCTACAATAGCTGCAATCAGGCTGGAAAACATTTTTGCGTCCACATCCATAGCAGAACACAACTTGTCTCTCTTGCCTGCAGTCTTGATAAAAATTACCGGACTGGTCACAATTCCAGCATACAATAGTGTGTTTGGTCGAAATGCTCGACACGTCACCTAGGCTGTTGTCACTGCCTGTTGTTACTGCCAGTTCAGGGTCCAATGTCTGAAAGTTGTCAACTTCGTGCACCCGTTGGTTCCGGTAAGGGTTCCAACTACCAGCTGTCGCAATTCGTATCTGCGTAGCTTGGATACGAGCAACAAGTGATCTCAGCTGTCCTATCGTATCGGTGGGATGCAGGCATATTTTTTCCTGAATCTCAGGCAATAAGTTCGATTTGACAATCTCCAGAAACTCTTGGTCTGGCATGGCGTTCTGTAGCTGATCACGCAGAAACCCTAAATGATGGCGATACATAGCGAATAGTTCACCAGGCTTTTGTTTTCGAGACATCAGCTGTAATCGTATTTTTACATCATTCTTGGGCAGTCCCCATTCAGTGGACAATCCCGTTTTGATAAATTCCGAAGTTGGAAAAGGGTTATGCCGTAATATCGACCAGTACCAGTCCTTCGCTGGTCCTGTTAATAACGTAAGCATGTTTCTGACTAGGAGTGCGTGAGCGCTTCGACTCTAAAAATAAATTTATCCACAGAGAGCTCTGAGTTGTTGCCGTTATACGTCAGGTTCCAACTTCTGATAGGACTGCCTGTTCGTCGCTCTCCTATATTTGCAGGGTGACGGATATGTGGAGGTGGTTGAGGTGGGACAAAGTTCGGTCTGGGCTGACCAAAAGGCTGACCAAAAGGCTGACCAAAAGGCTGACCAGAAGGCTGACCAGAAGCTGATGGTGGTCTCTGAAACGATTGTCTCCTCAGATTGGGGAGATCGTTCGATGGTCTTGGATTACCCCTGGACGAAGGAGGTCATGCAAAGTCCATTGGCGGCATTGCTGCTGCTACTCATCCGTAGCGGCTGAGGTGTGGTCTTGAGCTGTACGCACTGAACTATCTCGTCGAGGACACGGGTTTACAAAAGTCCTTGAGTGCAAATCGGGCATTCCTGGTGATAAAGATCGTCGATTCGGTGGTGGTAAGTCGAAGGTAGGCAATGAATCGCGCCTAGCCGACTTCGCGGGCTTCACCTTTTTCGGTCTTTTAGGGATGGCACCAGTATATTCAATAAGGTCCTGTTGCGTGATGCGGCGTCGACAGTTAAGGCAACTGAAATGTTCGCCTATCCACGTCCGTATGCATGCCTGATGGAAAACATGTTCACATGTGGTCATGACAGGCTTTCGCTCGGCTGACCAGCTCGTATCTGTACAGATAGTGCATGGTTCAGGCAACATAGTCACACCGTTCGGCACAGGAGATGGGGTCCTTATTGTGGCCATACCAAATTTAGTCGTAAATCAAGTCGAGAGAAAAAATTTATACCCCAAAGGAATACTATGTCAAAGTCGAAGGTCGGGATGATATACTACAATTAAAAAAAAAAATTCTTCCCAAACCTTCGAAGATTAAGACTGGATACTAAAATTTCGGCAAAAAAAAAATTTTTGTATTATCGAAAATTCGTCTTATCAACAGTTTGGAGAGATCAGCAAAAATGTCAAAGAAAAAAAATCAAATATTCGAAGACATTAACAGAATGTTACTAATCAAGCTACGAGAAATATCGATCGAACAACAATTTTCGTTCCAAAGTTCGCTTAATACGTTTCCAAAAATAATTTTTTCAAATCATGGAATTTCTCCTTCACCCCCAGGAGCGCCCTACACATGAAAGCTGCAGGTCGCTCTCTCTCTTTACAGGTCAGATATACCAGCAAGTGACGTGAGTAGGTGCATGAAAAAGTCTGAGTTCTCGCAGAAATCTGGGAAGAGTAAAGTCGGAGGCATCAAAAACTGAGAATGCTACTAGAGATTCTTCAGCCAGGCAGTTAGCAGTATGCCAACTCCTGATTACTGAAGATCTCCAGCATCAATCCCATCCGCCGATGACTCTTTCTCTTCTCTCTCACCGGATCTACATGTCCAGTTAGTTCGATAGCCGGGCAGAGTCATGAGTCTGATCAACTAATTAGCTGGAAGCCAAGAAGTTGTCTCGCAGATTCATAACTCTGTCCAGCCAGTTGGCCAACAGAGACACGTCTCCACAAGAGCTCAAATAAAAATTTTCGGTGAGGCCACCCACCATTTCCATGCCAGAAGGCCAGCGGGAAAGATCATTCCAAAAAAAATTCAAAAACTAAACAACTGTTCAGACTCGAGGCTTGACCGAAGTCAAACGTCAAACCTAGAGTCGAACTTCAACTCTCAAAAAAAAACTTTCATACGTTACTTTACTTTAAAAAACCCAAAATCTCAAAATATCGAAAACTTTACTTTATTTCCAAAAACTTCAACAACTTTTAAAAACTTGACGTTACTCTACAGAAAAAATTTTCAACAAAACCAGTCAGACTTCAAGTCTGCATGCAGATTCCACCAGATGTGAGATCTGAAGTCAACCAACTAGCCCGTGTCAGAAGATCATCTCACAACTGATCTCAGTCCCCAGCAAAATCTACACTTAGATCGCCGAAGTCCAACTGAGGTGGCCCCACGTTGGGCGCCATTTTTGTTATGCAACTATGAAGAGTGATTCGCTTGGGACGTAAAGTCCCGACTGTCAGCATGAACTGACAGATCACTCGACGGGAAGCGTTGACAACAGGGTGGCACGCTAGTTCACCTCAGCTATTGGCGGAGAGTGTAGGGAGGTTCCACAAAAAAACCTGCCGCTGCCGTCAGCCATAATCAAAAAAATTTCGCCCTTGGTCGCCTGCATCAAAACTTCCTTGCTCAACAGCGAATTTTGTTAAATTGCGTATGTCTCAAATTGGACGGAAGATAGAAACGCCAGAATTAAAACAATGCGGCCAACTTATCTCTGGAGCAGCAAAAAGTTCTTCCTTTTCAAAGAGCTCAGCAAAATTTTCTTTCTCTTTGTCCAGCACCCTTTGGAAATTCTTAGAGTATTTTATTTATTGGATTTGACACTACCAAGATTTATCGAAATTATTACCCTTTTTGGGCCAGATGTTGTTGAGGATGTTTGATGATCAGTTTTCTGATTTCATTTGTGCACACCACTTTTACTGGAGAAGTAAGACAGATTGATTCTTCTTCTTCGTTGTCATCCCCAGCCTGTCATCTGCAACTTGAGGAAGTGCATTTCTTTCGGTCGGGGTGCGTTCATTTTTTTTATGCTTGACGCAGCCGGCCTACACGCTTCAGTAATTCTTGTAGCATATTGCTATATGCAATACGCTACGACCATAACAACCTATCTGTTTAAGTGAAGTCCATTTCCGATACCAGCCATATACTCTACAGCTGTGGACTTCAGCAAACTCAACTCAACCAGTGCCGTCAGCCTATGTCGACCAGACCAACAGGGGTGAATATAAGAAAGAAAAGGGGGAACGAATAAAACATTTTATTTGGATTTTATTCTCAATGAATATGCTCTCTTTCCCTGGCCCGAACTTTTTTTTCTCCCACAGATGGACCAGTTCAAGCAACATTATAATCTTGTGCCCATCCTATCCTTAGGGTAACCTTCACGTGAGTGATGTACGTGGTCTCTTCAGGGCCAGTGTGTGGTGCGTTTTTGTAGCAGATCTTCGTCTTTTTCGCTAAGCACGATATATTTTTGTTCATGGTGACGTGGCAGGCAGGTTTTTGTGGTGAACCCACCCACACTCACCGCTATTAGTCTATGATGCCATCTTCATACAGCTGTCACGGGGTGAGCTGTCAGCTCATACTGGCAGACAGGACTTTACCATAGTATACATACAGTAAGCCAGGTTAGAACAAACTACTGAAAAGTGAATTTCAGAATTTTAATTACAAAGAAAAAACGCTAAAATTTCTACCATAAAGCCTGGTATTGTGTTCATTTCGCGAATAAATTTGGTATGGAAATTTAGCGGTGAAATTTAGTTGCGAAATATTTAGCTAAATCGCTGAAGAAAGTGGTATTGTGTTTTATCAGCTAAAAGTTTGTTTAGTTTTGACAAGTAGATGGCAGTAATTTCCACAAACATATATTTAGCATCAGATTTATCCGCTCAATCGTAGCCCCTGGAATATACAAGCCATGAAAAAAGTCGAAAAAAGTCGAAAAAAGAGAGCAGCGGGCCGGTCAGCAGGCGACATCCACAGTCTTCGTGCCTTGTCTTACTACAGGAGTTTTTCATATAAAAGTTGCTTGTAACGCTATAATTTCCATAAATTTGTTCTACATGCTATTTTTGTTTTAAACTATTAGAAAAAAAACATGTTTTGCTGTAATTTGCTTTAAATTCATTTTGCTGTGGGAGCGACAGTTTTGGGCTTTAGGACCTGTTTAAGATGAAATTTTAGTTCTTCCTCCATGACGAGTATACAAAAAGCAGTGAGAGTGAGCTCTTACTGCATGGCTTGTATTATATTCGGGGGTTACCTTTTTTCCGCGCGAAAAGTTTTGACGTTTGAAGTTGAATGAAATTGGAATACAAGAGTGGCAGCGTGATTTTCAAAAGCAGCCACCTATAGTTCAAAACAGTGAACAATTTTAGCCGTAAAAAAGGTCCCTGTTCGATTGCTGCTAAATATTGTGTTCATTTAGCGGATAAATATTTAGCAGCAATCGTGTCATTGTACCGGGCTTAAGATGGAACTATTTAGTATGATACGGAAGTAAATGGGCGAACAGTAGCTAGTTGCACAATGGATGGGACAAGGTATATAGAAGACAAGGTATTCCCATTACGAACCACGTTCCGCCATTTGTGTCCAAACGTATAGGAAAGCACAGTATAGAGAACACAAATATAATCTCTCATCTCTCTGTCTTTTCAATAGAAATGTATATACGTTATAGAACGAAACACGTCACAGTTCTAGTACAAAATTTTTAATGAGAATACTTGTCTTCTATATACCTTGGGATGGGAGAAACATTAGTTTTACAATTATGGCCGGAAAATCTGTCAATTGATTGCTTGCCTCCTTTGGCGACAAATGTCAGAAATTTGTTCGTCTCAATTTCAATCGTCCTTTTCTTAGAATATAGAGCAAAATTCGTGTACGTGAGAGTAATTTGTCAAAACTAGGGGGCCTATTCTTGAATTACGAATGGTTTTTACGAATTCGTTATATAACGAATGGTTGATAACGAATCGAAGTGGTGAAAAAGTATTTCAACATAACGAGTGTGGTAAGATTAAATCTGTCAATTTACAAATTGGATATCGTCAGCTGTTTCATATTTTAAAATATAATTTGTAAAAAATGGCAAGCTTCAGTGAATTGTCATTATTGTTTGGTCCTGAAATCGTTAAAGAATCTATGGACTATCAATTACGTCAATAGTTAATCAATTCCTGCACCCTTAATTCAACGCTGGATAGAAAAAAAGGTTGCAGTAGGACCTCCACCAGTGCCATGCAAATGTTTTTTATGCCGCCGCAGATTTTCCTTTTACCACACATTTTTATCCTGCCAAATCTGGAAAATTTCTATTACCTGTGTTTCGAATATAATATCATAAAAAAACTTTTCTAGTTCTTTTGTGCTTCGGGTATGGAAATTAATACTGATTTTATTTTGCCACAATTCCGTGGCATCTTTTGAACTGAAAGAGTTCTCATATTTACCAAATCTCAGTTTCTGGTTTTCCTTTAAAAACTCAATTAGTTTAGTTTTTTGAGCATATGATATTTTCGCACATCTTTTATCTCCCATTATCACCCATAAAGTAGCAGCTGATTCACTCTTCGTTTGGCATAACGAATGGTTGAACCCACTCGTTAAATAACGAAGGGTTTGCGTTCGGTATATAACGAATGCGGATTTCAAGAATACCACCAGTCTCGATTCCGAATGGTTTTGACAGTATAACGAATACGGAATGTGCCTTCGTTATTCAAGAATAGGCCCCCTGGATTCTATACATAGGAGTAAGTGAGATGCTGGTTTGACTAATTGTCAAAGCTGTAGAATAACTGTCAAATGTGATTTTGTTTTGTGAACAGGTTTATGCAATCTAAAATTCTTTTGCGAAATTCAACAAAAGTACGAAAGTATTTTTTTTCAAAACTATTTATGTTTGAAGTTTATTTTGTGCAAAGTTTTATGGTGCCACTAGTGCCTGTTAAAATCATCATATCAATTAAAAAAGCTGTTATGGTCGTAGCATAATGTATATAGCAATATGCTACACGTGCTGTAGCGTGTATAGCGGCTGCTGTCCACAGCAAAAAGCGAACGCACCTGACCGAGAGAATTGCATTTCCTCACGTTCAGGCGCCATGTCAAGGTGACAGTGAAAAAAGGAAAGGAAGGAGAAGATTGAAAAGTTTTTTTTTTTTGTGGTATGACTTGCGAAAGTGAAAGAAGGAATTTTTTTTTGTGGTGTGATTGACAAGAACGAAAAAGTAAAAATAAGTTTTAGAATTGGAAAAGGCACAAAGACGAAAATTGATAGAAACAAAAGTACAGAACGTGACAAATAAAAATTTTTGGGAAGAAATATTCACCGAGTGGAGGAATTATCGCGAGGATGCCTCTGATAATGGAGGAATAAAAATATCATCCGCAGGAACCGCAAATTGCTATAAGCTGCTAGGCAGGTTATCCGGCAGAGGACAAATTGGGAATCCGAAAAATTCAAAAGTAGTCCGTCAATCAGCACCAGGTTACTGTGACTTGAAACCTGTAATTACAATCCACCAAGCAGTATACAAGGAGATGAGGCAAAATCAACGTAATCAGATACCAGGTTCAATATCTAAAATTATTTCAAGAAAAAAATTTTGTTTATGCATCCAGTGAATTCAGCAGATAAAAATTTTGCTATATTTTTAAAGGTCATAGTAGTCTAGAGTTTTGCTATAATTTGAAGATTGCATTATTCTAAAAATTTCGCTACATTTTTAAAGGCCGTATCATTCTAAAAATTTTGCTATATTTTTAAAGGCCATAGTAGTCTAGAGTTTTGCTATAATTTGAAGATTGCATTATTCAAAAAATCTTCGCTATATTTTAGAGGTCATAGTATTATAAAAACTTGGATATGTCTTACAGGCCATAGTATGCTAAAAGTTCCCTATATTTTCAAGGGCCGTAGTATGTTAATATTTCTATATAGTTAAAGTCCATTAGCAGTCAATAGTTGCATATATTTAATACGAATATTTTATAAAAAAATTAAATAACACAATATTTTACTAGAACAAATACAATATTACTTTACTAGAATTTAAAAATTACAAACTTCTCTATAATTTAAATGCAATAAAATCTTACTATTCCTTAAAGGCGATAGTTAGATAACTTTTCCATGTACTCTAAATGAGATACTTGGATGACATTAATGTAGCACGTTAACTGAAGAAACATGATTGTGCAATAACAATATAGGTTACAGCGAAAATATTAAGCATGAAGTGCATGTCATTCGGATCAAATCTAAATCTATCATTATATCTGATAGAGTATATCATTACTATTATTTGTAAAAATTGGTGTTAGAGATTAACCCCAGGGAACCACAATATCACTATTACTTCCTGGCTATTCTGGCCATTTCAATTTCAGCACACTAAGGATGAAGCTCCAGAAGGCATTCTAGAGAAGATAACTTCACCAGGTGAGATGTAAGTACTCATTTATAGGTATCATGGTATAAAGAGCGTGTGGTTATTCCTTCGGGTTACCTCCTAGGTGGATTAGTCAAGCTAAGGTTGGAATGATAAATCCTGTATTATATAAGTTTTTTTTCACGCCCTAAGCGTAAAATTTGGTTAATTAATTCATATCCGTAGCTATCAATAATAAACATACCTGTAGCATGGTTGTGATTAAACACGAATTTTATAACGTAAGGATGCAATAAGTCTTTTTACTTTTCCTCCACATCCCGGAGCCCTCTATCGAAAAGAACAAGGTCGTCTAGGTTTGCCTAGTCGCTCTCTTCGTATAGGTCAACGAAGGGACTTTGGACGATTGTGCCACCCAAAGTCAATGGAAGGATGGGGCTTGGCAAGGAAGGCATGCCATCTGCGCCTTCCATGGAATGCAGGTGTGAGATCTAGTCTCGAGCGTAAGGGAGGGTGCCGGTTTTAAAACGGATAACTCAGCTTTGATTCAGTTCAAATATAAATTTTATTCAAGTAACTAACCTAAATATCACAATTCAATATTTTTAATTCAATAAATAATCCAATTCTAATAATGACTTACAATCTAGTAAAGCTACTAATACTATTAAAAATTCCAACTAAAATTCAATTAAAATTCAACAACAATGACGATAATTTAAAAATCCACAATAAAAAATTCAATATAAAATCGTGCTGCTTTGCCCACACTCTCTGTCCTTACTTCTGTTCCTGGAAAGAAGAAGAAAGTTTTTATTTCTTCGGTATCAGATAGCGACAATTTTATTAGGAATTTCTGAGAAAGAGAGCGACGATGTAGAAGAATTAGACTTCGACTGCAACGTGCTGAAGCGTGTAAGCAGAATTATACTTCTGTTACAGCGAATATTGAAACGCGTAAGCAGAATTATACTTCTGCTACAACGTGCTGGGGCGTGTAAGCAGAATTAAACTTCTGTTACACGATCGAGGATCAAGTGTCAGATTTTTGTGAGTGTGAATTTTAATAAAATTAGACTTCTATATGAAGGATAGAGCAAAATTATACTCTTGCTCTTAGGATGGGATTCAGATTAGACTCTGATGGAGGATATTTTCAGATTAAACTCTGAAATTATAATATGCGGCAAAATTGGATGTTGGATATAAGTAGAATTATACTTCTACAATAATAGAATTAAACTTCTATATGAAGGAATAAACAAAATTATACTTTTGTTCAAAGGATAGGAAACAGATTAGACTCTGGTGGAGGATGCTTTCAGATTAGCCTCTGAAAACCGAATGGTGATTTAGCTGCGGCTCGCCGCCTTTTTATAGCCTCCATGAACAGCTATGTCCCAGCTTCATAATGTGTTGCCCTGGCAACGCTTGGTTCGATGGTCCAAATTTGATTGTGGCGACACCAGCTGTTTGAAGTAATGTCATTAGATGACATTACAAAAAATGTAAACATTTGGAGGGAAGTGGAATTTTAGGTAAGTTTGAGCTATTTTTATTTATTCTATATATTATTAATGTACTTTCTATTAATTTTCAGCTCAAAAAATATGTTGGACAGCTGTAGGCAGCATTGGGATGGGATTTGCGGTGGAATAATTAGATAAGTATATTGTGTTATATTGATTGGGAACATGATGCTTTGTGTTTCCTTTTTTATATATTTTTAGGACAATCTGATTTCATCGAGGGATATCATTTGATGCCGGAATTTCGACGAGGGATTTATAAATATGGATGTGGACTAAACATCCTCCACTCCCACAAAAAATAAATAAATAAATAAAAATTATAAAATAAGAACTTACACTGTCTTGTTTGAAAAAGTGAAGTCCTTCCCTTTTCTTTTTCATTTTGAGAGTTATTCCACCAGGCAATTTGAAACGAAAAAAGATTTTAGATTTTCGGATTGTATTCCATGGAATAGCTGAGGATTCCAATAGCTGTTTGACGTCGGGGCTGGCTCCTATTGATGTTTTGATGTCTTCTGGTATTCCTGGTCTTAATGTCAGAGGCTCTGCGTTGGCTGATGGAACATCTTGGAATTGTATTGGAGGAATAATTGGTGGATCCATAAACTCGGTTGGAGGATCTATAATCATGTCCTGAGATACCAAATTGCTATTATTTGTTGATGCTATTTTGATAGCTGTTTGTGGATGTGATGTGTTTTTATAGGAATCTTGCCTGCCAACTGATTCAATTTTGTTGATGGACATTATCGGGCTCAGATCAGGCATACTTGGTGATATGAACTTGGTTGTATAATCGCTAGTCGTCCGGGAAGTTTGACCAGTGCTCGTGGATGATGAGATCTTTGTTTTTGATTTTGTAGAGTTAGTAGCCGTAGGTTTTCTTTGAGGATGCTCTGTCATTTTGCTCTTTTTATTGGGAAGTATTTGAGCACTTGTTGACTGTTTGATACTATGCTGTGTTTGTATTGTATTTTGTGATGCAGAGTTGTGTTTGTTAGTATTTGTGGTAATTGTTTGCTTTGAAGATGCTATGACATGCAGATCTTTTGGCGGGCTTCGTCTTGTTACCGTGGGCAAACGTGGTCGAGTTGGAATACGAATCCCTGGACGGCTTTTCTTTGACAGTGGCCTAAACTTGAAGCGATCGTTTGATTTGGTTTTGACCTGAAGTTTCTTGATGTCTGGCGAAGCTGGCTTTGCTTCGAATGGTCTAAGTAGCTCTCTCACCGGCAGGACTTCGTGCGGTGGAGGTCGTACGATTGCGGACTGTAATCTGCGTTTTTTGGTAGGAGTCGGAGGTAGTGGACTTACTGGCTTGATTCTTTTAGGTGCTACCAACAGTTCTGGAGGAGTCGGTGATAAGTCCATATCTACGGAATCTAGTGATTCTGAGTTGAAAATCTCTAATAGTTCCACCATGGTAGATAAAATAAAAAAAAAACAAAGAATGAAATAATAACAAACGAAAAAACTGAAACTGAACCGCACTTGATCTTCACTTGTCAACTTTCAAATTTGAAGTGATTTTTGGCGGATTGTGGATTTATTTATATTCAAATAAAACGGTATTTTTTTGAATTTTTGTACTGCCACAGAGTGTTAGATATTGGTGGGAATTTTAAATTACTGGTGAGAGATATCTGTTGAAGGGAGAGGGCAGATCTTTGCGATAGGACGGGTGAGAGTTGTTTTCGGTGTTTTAATGGTAACTGCTCGCACTAAATCATTATGACCAGTATGAATTTCAATGATTCGTCCTAATGGCCATTTTCCTATGGGGATTTGGTCTTCTTTTATTAAAACGAGAGTTCCAATTTTTATATTTTCCCTTTCAGTCTGCCATTTATGTCGTTGATGTAAAGTATGGAGATAATCTCTCGACCACTGCTTCCAAAAGGTGTAGGAGAGTGATTGAATGTGTTGCCATCTCTTGAGAGGATGTTGGAGAGGATTGAGTGGGGGAGGTTCACATGTAGTGAGGAGATGACGACCTGTTAGGAAGTGTCCGGGAGTGAGGATAATATAGTCAGTTGCATCAGAGGGGAAAGAGGTCGGGCATTAAAAAATGCCTCAATTTGAACTAAGACCGTGTAGAGTTCTTCATATGTGAGTTTTGTATCTTTAATGGTTTTGTAGAGATGGCGCTTGGTGGATTTTACACCAGCTTCCCATAGGTCTCCAAAGTGAGGTGCTGCCGGAGGGTTAAAGTGCCAAGTTATACCTTGGTTAGCAATTTCGTTAGCCAGATCGACTTCGATTGCTTTGATTGATTTTTCTAGATTTGACTGTAAAAGTCGATTGGCCCCAATGAAATTAGTACCTCGGTCAGAATAAACGTGTGAGCAGAGGCCTCTTCGTGCAACAAATCGGGCGGTTAGGAAGGCTGGTGTGGACAAATCAGAGACGAGCTCTATATGTATAGCCTTAGTGGCTAAGCAGACGAATAAGCAGATGTATGCTTTTGTTATCTTCGTTCCTCTTAGTGTTGATGTTTTCATATCAAGCAGGCCTGCATAGTCTACCCCAGTCTGTTGGAAGGGTAAAGATATGTTGACTCTAGCTGAGGGTAGAGAGCTCATCAACTGAGTGTTAGGCCTTGTATTGAACCGAAAGCAATCAACACATTTGTGGATGCGATGTCTAATAGTATTGCGGGCGTTTAGTAAACAATAGTGATTCCTTATAGTGCTTAAAATTATTTGGGTGCCTCCATGTAATGTATAATGGTGGATGTGGTCTATAAGGATATTGGTTATATGATGGTTATTAGGGAGTATTATAGGATGTTGTTGGTCGTAATTTAATTGAGATTTTGTAAGACGACCTCCAACTCGGAGAATGTTGGCAGAGTCGAGCGTGGGATTGAGAGATAGAAGTCGACTCTTTTTAGGAAGGGGAAGATTTTTTAGTAAGTGGGAGATTTCGTTGGGGAATGTAATATTTTGGAGCAATTTAATTAGACATCGTTCCGCAATTTTTAATTCGTGTACTGATAAGAATTGAGTAGTCGGATGTAGTTTGCGTACACTATTTATAAATCGGAGACAGTAGGCGGTTATTCTTATCGTTTTTTGATATGATGAATATTTGTGAAGCAAAGGAATTTGTGCATCGATTGTAGTGGTGAGAACCTTTGATTTCTTTTTATATCATGTGTACTTCTGGCGTTTGTTCCGGCCAGAATTGTTCATCTCGGTGTAACCAGTCTGGACCATTCCACCATATTGATGCTGTAGCTAAGGTATTAGGTGGAATTCCTCTAGATGCTATATCAGCTGGATTGCACTTTGAAGGAACGTGTTTCCATATGGCTAGTGGAATGTTTTCATGTATTTCGGAGACACGGTTAGCCACGAACGTTTTCCAGGTGGATGGGTGTTTTTGTAAGCAAGCTAGAACTATATTAGAGTCTGCCCAGGCTGTAATTTTAATTTTTTCAAGTTCTAAATCACTGACAACTTGTTTAATAAGTCGGGAGAGCAGGACAGCACCAGATAACTCTAGTCGAGGTAGTGAGACTGGTTTGATGGGAGCTACTTTGGTTTTTGCTGTCATGATTTGTACTCTGGAGTTCTCATTACGATGTATTTTGAGATATAAAACTGCTGAGCAGGCATGATTCGAGGCATCGCAAAAACCATGTAGTTCCATCTCGCGTATGTTAGGCTGGTAGCCTAGACAGCGTGGAATCTGAATATCCTGAATGGTAGGTAGTTGATCTTTGAAATGATTCCATTCTTTTAAAACTTCTGTGGATACAGAGTCATCCCAGTCGCATTTAGAGAGCCAGAGTTTCTGAATTAAAATTTTGGCTGTAATAATGCATGGCGCTAACCAGCCTAGTGGGTCGAACAGAGACGACACTTCAGACAGTATTATTCGTTTGGTGTATGTGGTTTTTGGTTCGGGAGTGTTGACTTTGAAAGAGAAGAAGTCTGTTGTTGGGTGCCAGTGAATGCCGAGAGTTTTTATCGATTCGTGTTCTAAAAATTCCAAATTTGCTTTTAACTCTCGATGCTCTAATGGAATATTTTTTAATAAGTCATGATCGTTGGCTGTCCATTTCCTTAGGTTGAATGTTCCTCAGACTAGAGCTTCAATAAGTTCTTTTTGTAGTTGTTGTGCTTCGCTTAAGCTGTGTGCTCCTGAAACCAAGTCATCCACATAAAAATCTCTCATGATGCTTTTTGCTGCGAGTGGATAACTGCTGGTTTCATCCTTTGCTAACTGCTGCAAAGTTTTAATGGCTAAATATGGTGCTGGTGCTGTGCCAAAGGTGACTGTAGTTAGGACGTAGTCTTTTATTTCTTCCTTTGGTGTATTTCTCAAGATTATTCTCTGGTACTGTTGGTGTTTAGGTGTCATCTGAATCATCCTGTACATCTTCTCAATATCTGCAGTAAATGCAAATCTGTATAGTCGCCATCTCAATAAGGTGGTCCAAAGTGTTGTTTGGATTGTAGGTCCAATCAGTAATTGTTCATTCAATGATCTACCATTTGAGGTGCGTGCTGATGCATTGAATACAATTCGAAGCTTAGTGGTAGTGCTCTCTTTAAACACTGCATGTTGCGGTAAGTAATAGAATGGAGTGTTATCACATGATTTGTTTTCTAATAATAGTTGTGTGGGTGGAATAGGCTTCATGTGTCCAAGATGAGTGTACTCATCGATACAAGCTTTGTATAGTTTATACAATTCTGGATTGTTAGATAGTCTTTTCTCTAGCTGCAAGAATTGTTTGACAGCCATGTTTAAGTTGCAATCGTTTAAAGGTTTTCTCGTTCATGATGGACACTTGAGACTCAGAGTCTATTAGTGCTCGGAATGCCATTGTGACTCCGGATGATGCAGTAATGTTTATCAGAGCCGTAGAGAGGAGAGCTCTTTTCATATTTGACGTTAGAAAATTCTGAACTTGTTGTTCATCATTTCTACAGGCGGGTGTGGTTTGTTTGGCTTCCATGTTGGAATTTTGGGTGGACTGATTTAGTGGTTTTGAATGATTTTGCTCGTAGTGGAGCAGAGTGTTATGATTTTTGTTACAATGGTAACACTTTTTTTTGCTAGTGCAGCTTGTAGTTATATGGTTGGGTGATAAGGAATTTTTGCATAAGTGCTTATTTGTGACAACTTCGTGCCTTTGTCGGGTGGTCAAATTTCTAAATGTTGGGCAATGAAAAATTATATGGCTACCTTTGCAATAGCTGCAAGAGGTCTTTTTTGTAGGTGGATGTGTTGGCGCTGCATTATTAGTTTTGTTCAAGAGTCCATATGTGGGTTTGGGTGAGAATGGTTTTCTCTGTGTCGTATTTGATGACGTACCCTTGTTTCCTATCATCCGTGCGTTCAGGTGTATACACCGATGTGCTGAAAAGCACATCGGTGCGCACATCACATCATTGAAAAAGTAGGGATAGCATCTGAACGGTTGGTGTGCACTTCGATTCGAAATGTCATTTTTGAAAGTTCT
The DNA here is from genome assembly GCA_963924295.1 of Dioctria rufipes. Taxonomy (NCBI): domain Eukaryota; kingdom Metazoa; phylum Arthropoda; class Insecta; order Diptera; family Asilidae; genus Dioctria; species Dioctria rufipes. The sequence continues at coordinate 97,276,716 of OZ002742.1, read as the reverse complement.
TTAAGAATAAAACTACGCTAAACGTCAAACCGTAGTGTAAAATGTGCACACCGATGTGCTGGGGAAATGACAACGCTTCGGTCGCCTGAACGACATGGTGTGCAAAAATGTGACATTATGTGACATTCTGCATGTACCTGAACGCACGGCATTTCTAGAGTTCGGAACCGAGACTCTAGGAATTTTGTTAATGTTTTTAATTTGGGTAATTCTGTGCTATCGTGGAGGCTCTGCTCCCATAGCTGGTGTGTGTCTGAGTGTAACTTTTGTACAGTCAAATATATAATTATTGGATCTCAGTTATTTGTTTCTACTCCTAAGTTTTGTAATGCTAATAGTGCTTCAGTAATATTATCTAATAGTTTTTTGATACTTTCGGCGGTATCATGATTTATGGTTGGGAGAGACAATAATTTTTTTAGTTGTACGTTGACTAGGACTCGCTTATTTGAGTAGCGTTCCTTTAAGAGCTGCCAAGCTGGTTTATAGTTTGCGTCGCATACTTCATAATGTCTGAGCAGCTTTTCAGATTCTCCAATTAGATTAGTTTTCAGAAAGTATAGCTTGTCAACGTCTCTTAAATTATTGTTATTGTGAATAACTGAATTGAATAAATCGTGGAATGAAATCAACGTAGAATACTCTCCATCAAATGTGGGTAGCTTGATTCTAGGAAGCCTTTCATTCTTGCATGACATTATGTTAGCAGAAGCTGTTTGAGGAGGAATACTGACAGATGGCGTTGGTGTTAATTTGTCGATATCTTCTTCCATGCTTGCTGCCTTTTCAATGTAGTATTCCTGAACCTCGCTAAATGTTTCTTTGGTGAAATATTCTAGTTGGCGGTCTTGATTTGTTACTTTCCTTTGTATAGACCTATGTCGAGTTTGGAATTCTTTCCAATACTCGGTGAACGTTTGAAGGCGTTTCTCTGTCGATTTGACAGTTTTATTTTTCCCATCTCTTTGATGCCTTCTAAATAAGTCTTCCATTAAATTTTTTACTTCTTTTTGGGACTGTACCAACTCTGATACAGAGTCAATGGTTTCGTCACCAACATCAGATGAAATGGATTCGCCATCTTTCGACATTTTTTTTAATGGAGAAAAATTCTAATTTTATATTTGACTGACTGAGTTATCCGGACTTGAAGGACCAATGTGAGATCTAGTCTCGAGCGTAAGGGAGGGTGCCGGTTTTAAAATGGATAACTCAGCTTTGATTCAGTTCAAATATAAATTTTATTCAAATAACTAACCTAAATATCACAATTCAATAGTTTTAATTCAATAAATAATCCAATTCTAATAATGACTTACAATCTTGTAAAGCTACTAATACTATTAAAAATTCCAACTTAAATTCAATTAAAATTCAACAACAATGACGATAATTTAAAAATCCACAATAAAAAATTCAATATAAAATCGTGCTGCTTTGCCCACACTCTCTGTCCTTACTTCTGTTCCTGGAAAGAAGAAGAAAGTTTTTATTTCTTCGGAATCAGATAGCGACAATTTTATTAGGAATTTCTGAGAAAGAGAGCGACGATGTAGAAGAATTAGACTTCGACTGCAACGTGCTGAAGCGTGTAAGCAGAATTATACTTCTGTTACAGCGAATATTGAAACGCGTAAGCAGAATTATACTTCTGCTACAACGTGCTGGGGCGTGCAAGCAGAATTAAACTTCTGTTACACGATCGAGGATCAAGTGTCAGATTTTTGGGAGTGTGAATTTTAATAGAATTAGACTTCTATATGAAGGATAGACAAAATTATACTCTTGCTCTTAGGATGGGATTCAGATTAGACTCTGATGGAGGATATTTTCAGATTAAACTCTGAAATTATAATATACGGCAAAATTGGATGTTGGATATAAGTAGAATTATACTTCTACAATAATAGAATTAAACTTCTATTTGAAGGAATAAACAAAATTATACTTTTGTTCAAAGGATAGGAAACAGATTAGACTCTGGTGGAGGATGCTTTCAGATTAGACTCTGAAAACCGAATGGTGATTTAGCTGCGGCTCGCCGCCTTTTTATAGCCGCCGTGAACAGCTATGTCCCAGCTTCATAATGTGTTGCCCTGGCAACGCTTGGTTCGATGGTCCAAATTTGAATGTGGCGACACCAGCTGTTTGAAGTAATGTCATTAGATGACATTACAAAAAATGTAAACATTTGGAGGGAAGTGGAATTTTAGGTAAGTTTGAGCTATTTTTATTTATTCTATATATTATTAATGTACTTTCTATTCATTTTCAGCTCAAAAAATATGTTGGACAGCTGTAGGCAGGATTGGGATGGGATTTGCGGTGGAATAATTAGATAAGTATATTGTGTTATATTGATTGGGAACATGATGCTTTGTGTTTCCTTTTTTATATATTTTTAGGACAATCTGATTTCATCGAGGGATATCATTTGATGGCGGAATTTCGACGAGGGATTTATAAATATGGATGTGGACTGAACAGCAGGTAAGTGACGTAAGGGTCCCTTCAGGACCGAGTGTGTGCTAGGCTTGGTGTAAGTAGGCACGAAATTTTTTTGATTATGGGTGATGACAAGCGGCAGGTTATTTCGGGAACTCCCCCACACTCTCCGCCACCGTTAGCCGAGGTGCTAGCGTGCCGCCCTGTTCTATCGCTGTCATCGAGTGATCTGTCAGCTCATGCTGACAGTTTGGACTTCACGCCCTGACCAATCACTCTCAACATGCTTCCATAACAAAATGGCACCCAACGTGGGGCCACCTCAATTAGACTTCGGTGGTCTAAGTATAAATTTTACTGGGGACTGGGACTCTGAGCGATATGATCATCTGGTATCTGCTAGTTGATTGACGTCAAGTCTCATATCCAGTGGAAGTTATATGTATACCTGGATCTAATTGGTTTTTGTTGAGAATTTGTGTAGAGTAAGGTAAAGTTTTTGAAATTTTTTGAGATTTTGAATTTTTGAATAATAATAATATTTTGAAAGTTTTGTTTTTGAATTGAAGCTCGACTCTAGGGTTGACTTTGGTCAAGCCTCGAGTCCGAACAATTGTTTAGCTTTTTGAATTTTTGAAGTTTTTTGGATTTTTTTTTAATGATCTTTCCCGCTGGCCCTATGACATGGAAATGGTAGGTGGCTCCACAAAATTTTTTGGATTGTGTTCTCGCGGACAATTGTTCTGTTGGCCAACTGGCTGGACAGAGTTATGAGTCTGTGAGACGACTTTTTGGCTTCCAGCTAATTAGTTGACCAGATTCATGACTCTGCCCAGCTGGCGAACTATCTGGACATGAGGATCCGGTGAAGAGGAGAGGAAGAGTTCTCTGAGGGTGGGAGTGATGCTGGAGATCTTCAGTAATCAGGAGTTGGCATACTGCTAACTGCCTGGCTGAAGAATCTCTAGTAGCATTCTCAGCCTTTGACACCTCCATCTTGACTTTTCCCAGAGTTCTGTGAGAACCCAACCAAATCTTTCATGCACCACTCACGTCACTTGCCTATATCCTGTTTTTGACCTTGGAAGAGAGAGAGCGACCTGACCTCTTATGTGAGAGTTAGCTTCGGGAAGTGAGGGAGAAATTGTATGATCTTTGTTAAAGATTTTTTTTTTTTGAAACGCTTGAATTGTTTTCGTGATCTTTTTGGATCCTTCGTAATTTTCAGAGTTATTTTTTTGAAGATTTTTATTCGACGAGGCTGTTAACGCTTCCCGACATGGGTTTTTGTCTTGGAATTAATTCTTTACACTATCTCGATTTGAGAAGCCTTAATTAACTTTTCGAATCCTTGTTTTTTGAAATTTTTTTTCAATTTCTTCGAACGTTTGGGAAAACTTTTGTCTGAATTTGAGTATCTCGCCCAACGCCTTCGACTTTAAAATAGTATTTAGCCATCATCACATTGTGAAGAGCGTGTCTCTTCCAAACGTGCAAACTTCTAGAATTTTTTTGGGATAACCATCCTAAACCCTGATTTGACAATTTTTACCTGACTTACGTCTAAATTCATTATGGCTACAGTGAGGACACCACCTCCAGCGACAAACGGTATGACAATGCTGCCTGAACCATGTTCTATCTGCCGGGACGCTAGCTGGTCAGTCGATCGGAAGCCGGTCAGGACTGTATGCGAGCATATTTTCCACCAGGCATACCTGCAGCATTGGATAGGTGAACATTCTAGTTGTCCTAACTGCCGACGTCACATTACGCAACAGGACTTCAGTGAATATTCTGGTGCAATCCCAAAGAGACTGAAGAAGGTGAAGCCCGCGAAATCGACAAGGCGCGACTCATTGCCAAACCGTAACTTTGACCTGCCACCCTCTAATCGACGATCGTTGTCTCCAGGAATGCCTGACTTACATTCAAGGACTTTTGTAAACCCGAGTCCTCGACGTGATAGTCCAGCGCGCACAGCTCAAGACCACAACACCTCAGCTGCTACGGATGCGCTGATAGCAGGCTTGAGCATAAAGATGGAAGACCTAATAAATCGAGGTCTCCAGCAGGGTTTAAATGTTTTGCGGTCTGAGTTAGGAGACGATATCAGACAACAAGTAGCAGCAGCAATGCCGCCAGCAGACTACACACAACCTCCTTCGTCCAGAAGCAATCAGAGGCCGTCAAATGATTTCCCTAATAGGGGAAGACCATCTTTTATGAGACCATCACCACCTTTTGGTCGACCTTTTGGTCAACCTTTTGGTCAATCTTTTGGTCCACCTTTTGGGCAACCTATAAATCAGCCCAGACCGAATCTTATACCACCTCAACTACCTCAACCTCCACTACCTATGCGTGCTCCTGCTAATGTAGGATACCGACGATCAGGCAGTCCAATAAGGAGATGGAACCTGACCTATAATGGGAATAAGTCGGAACTCTCAGTCGACGAGTTCATCTTCAGAGTCGAAGCGCTCACGCACTCCGCTCTTGACAGGACCAGCTAAGGACTGGTATTGGTCGGTACTACGTCAAAATCCATTTCCAACTTGGGACGTCATTAAGATGGGATTGTATACCGAATGGGGAACGCCGAAGGATGATTTGAAAACTAGATTTCAACTGATGTCAAGAAAACAAAAGCCTGGTGAACTGTTCGCAATGTATCACCACCATCTGGGGTTGCTGCGCGATCAGTTACAGAACGCTATGCCGGACCAAGAATTTCTGGAGATTGTCAAATCGAATCTCTTGCCGAAGCTGGAGCCTTTACCGGAACCAACGAGTGCATGAAGTTGATAATTTTCCGACATTAGACCCTGAACTGGCATTAGCGACAAGAAATGACAACAGCCTAGATGATATATCTAGTATTTCGACCAAACACTCTATTGTATGCTGGAACTGTGACCAGTCCGGTCACTGTTATCAAGATTGTAGACAAGACCGACAAGTTGTGTTCTATTATGGATGTGGACGGAAGAACACCTTCAAGCCAGATTGCATTCACTGTCAACAGAAAAACTTCAGACGGGTCGGGAATACCACCACCTCTTTCCGACCAACGTTGACATCACGAGTAATCAATGCAACGAACCCTCCAGTTCAAGCTGTGAACAAGGAGGAAGGTCCGCTCCATTAGTAGACACTAACGATAACTCCCTGATATGTCCTCTGATATAATTCAGTGACTCTGATGATATCAGAAATACACCTGATTGTACGATTACGTCATTGATAGAGGCGGAGAGCTTAATAGACTTCTCCGCAGATCTCCAGGCTCCCATTTCCACTTCTGGGGAGCCCATGACATTGCTAGACACTTCCTTAGAAGAGTCTTTAATCTTCGATGTCCCGTTGACACCTATAGCACGTGTAGCTGACAAAGTCACTGAGCAGGAGATTTGGCCTCCTGTCATTTCTGTTTTAAAACGGCCACCAAGCTCTGATATGACGAGTGGGCGTGAGCCAGTTTTACATCCGCTGACGCCGTATCATACGCGTCTGCGGAAATACAACACAGCAAGAGACCGAATCTTCTCCTCAGTGGCGGAGTTAGCTGAAATGATGTTTCCGGATCGGGATATGAGACCGAAAAGAAAACGATCAACCGTTCGTTGGCGGGAATACTGTCGACGAATGAAACAAGAAAGGAAAAAACTGGCACAGATTTCCGTGTCGATGCCAGACGACATTCGACCGTACGCCGAAGTAAAGCTGCTCGGGAGAACTAAGAATGGATTACTTGATAGTGGTGCCCCTGTCAGTATTCTAGGCCAGGGAGCTCTCGAGAAGCTTGCGGAAGCAGATGTCGAATGGAAGAAGTATCGGACACAGGTCCAAGTAGCTAATGGTGCCATGACGACTGTTCATGGTCATGTGAACTTGGACGTCACTTTCCGTGGTAAGACCCAAAACGTGCGTTTTTACGTGGTTCCTGGGCTCACACAAGCACTATATCTGGGAATAGACTTCTGGCGTCTATTTGGGTTGGCTCCAGATGTCCTGGGTATAGTCCCAGAAGTGAATTCAAGTGGAATAGCTACCTCTGACACCGACTGCCACATCCTTTCTAGTTTAGATCAGCAACGCTTAGAAGCCACAGAACAGCTTTTCCCCTCTTTCGCCTCGTTAGGCCTTGGGAAAACATCACTGGTCACTCACAAAATTGAAACGAATGACGCCGCCCCGATAAAACAGCGCTTTTATCCGATCTCGCCCGCAGTGCAAAGTTTGATGGATGCTGAATTGGATCGAATGCTATAACTGGGTGTGATAGAGGAGAGCCAGAGTCCTTGGAGCTCTCCAGTTGTACTGGTAAGGAAGCCGGGAAAGGTCCGGCTTTGTTTTGACGCCAGGAAGGTCAACTCTGTTACGAAGAAGGATGCCTATCCGCTACCGCAGATAGACGCACTTCTTAGTCGACTTCCTCCGCCAAATTACATAATGAGCCTGGACCTGAAAGACGCATTCTGGCAGATCCCACTGGACGCTGATTCCAGAGAGAAGACCGCTTTCACACTACCTGGTCATCCTCTCTATCAGTACACGGTGATGCCATTCGGCCTATGCAACGCTCCACAAACTATGTGTCGCCTCATGGATAAAGTCATTCCTTTCGATCTTCGTGAGAACGTTCTCGTCTATCTAGACGATTTATTAATTCTGTCTTCAGACTTCGATACGGATTGTTTGAGGAAAGCTGGCCTTACTATCAACGTCGAGAAGAGTAAGTTTTGTATCAAGGAGACTAAATACTTGGGATTCATTGTAGGAAAGGGAGGTATGAGAACTGACCCTGACAAAATTTCAGCCATAGTTGACTATCCGTCACCTAAAACTGTTCGGCAGGCCCGACGCCTACTAGGTATGGCGGGATGGTATAGACGGTTCATCCCAAACTATGCTGATTTGACTGCCTCCATTACAGACACTTTGAAAAACCCGAATCAGTTCAAATGGACACCTGAAGCCCAGACGTCTCTTGATCTTTTAAAGAAGAAACTTACTTCTGCTCCGTTGCTAGTGAGTCCAGACTTCACCAAACCGTTCGTTATCCAGTGCGATGCGAGCCAACAAGGTATTGGAGGAGTGCTGCTTCAACTAGATGACGATGGCCACGAGAAGCCAATAGCCTACGTCTCGAAAAAGTTGAACTCAGCACAAAGAAATTACACCGTCACAGAGCAAGAATGCTTAGCTGCAATCTTGAGCGTACAGAAATTCCGGGCCTTCATAGAACTTATGCCGTTTAAGATAGTGACTGATCATACGAGCTTGAAATGGCTGATGTCTCAAAAGGACCTCAGCGGTAGACTTGCACGGTGGAGTCTGAAGCTTCAGGGCTTCGACTTCACTATTGAGCACAGAAAAGGAAGCCTGTACGTCGTCCCTGAAGCGCTGTCACGTATTCATTGTGACAGCCTGACCACAAACGAAGATCCTGGTCCGGAAGTTGACCTTAGTTCGCCATATTTCAACTCGTTGGAATATGAGGAACTGAGGCATAAGGTTAAAACGACTTCTGGCAAACTACCAAATCTTTGCGTCAGGGATGATTTTGTTTATATCCGGACTGTTCCGAGAACAGGCGATCCTATTCAGGAGGAAGAAGCTTGGAAGCTTTGGATTCCCCGAGGGCTTGTCATCGACGTCATTTCAAGGGCTCATGATCCGCCACTAGCTTCACACGGAGGCATAGGGAAAACACTGGAACGTTTGCGAAGACATCTGTACTGGCCACGAATGACAGTTGATGTCAGAAATTACGTAGGCGCCTGTGACGTGTGTAGAGAAACGAAAGCTCCTAATACTATTTTGTGACCACCTATGAGAGTTCAATCTGTGACAGAACGACCATGGCAAAAGCTGTACATTGATTTCTTAGGTCCATATCCCAGGTCAGTTAAAGGAAACGTCTGCATTCTGATAGTTCTTGACCACTTTTCAAACTTCCCCATTCTCAAACTTATGAGAAAAGCGTCCACACTCAATGTGTGCCAATTCATTGAGACCGAAGTGTTCCACGTGTTCGGAGTCCCTGAAGTGATCGTCTCTGACAATGGAGTCCAGTTTTGCTCGACTAACTTCAAAAGATTACTGGATAAGTATGGGGTGAAGCACTTGCGAACGGCAGTTTACTCGCCGCAAGCAAATGCCTCAGAGCGAGTAAATAGGTCTCTATTGTCGGGGATTAGAGCATATATCAAGAAGGAACACACGAGATGGGATGAGAAACTAAGCCATGTAGCTAGTTCCCTTAGGAGCTCTTTCCATCAAGCTACTGGTTTCTCTCCCTATCGAACACTCTTCGGTCAACAAATGATAGAACATGGCAGCTCCTATTCTATCTTGAGGAGCCTTGGAACTCTTAGTGAGCCATTGAGAGTGGATGCAGAAGACAAGATGAGATTGCTCCGTGCGAGAGTGCGGGAAAATTTACAACATGCATGCGAACAGGGTTCAAGAGCCTACAATCTCAGGGCGAAACCTGTCGATTTCAAAGTGGGTCAAGAGGTATTTAGACGGAATTTTGCCCAAAGCAATTTCCAGCAGGAGACCAGTGCAAAACTGGGACCGAAATTTGTCAAACGTCGAGTCAGAGCCAAGAAAGGAAATTCCCTATACGAGGTTGAAGATCTGCGGGGAAAACTGTTAGGTGTCTATCACCCCAAAGACATCAAGCAGTGATCATCATTATGAAAACATCGTCTATGCCTATTGTCGTTATTCCTGGTAGCCCTAAGAAGGCATCCAGCCAGCAATGGTGGGTGATATACCTGTTGAAATTCGATCTCATCAGCGCACCTCTACCTCTTATGAGTAGATAACCTTTTATAGTCCCTTCCGGATCGGCCCCATTAGGAGGAAAAATTTTTTTTGTCTGTCCAGCTACAACATTTCGTTAATCGTCGGACATAGTAGTACTAAATCTATTCCTGGTAGCCCTAAGAAGGCATCCAGCCAGCTTCACTGGTAAACTATAGGATATCGCGAAGCCCTCCTATTGCCCCGTCAATGGTGGGTGATATACCTGTTGAAATCTATTCCTGGATAAGGCTGTCAGCATGGCACTACTTCAACGACGCCTGGGAGACACACCCTTGAACAATCGCCAGTCGGAGATCAGGGTGAGATGTTGCGCCGGGAAAGCTTAGCAATCAGTTCTTTAGGTTGCTGAGCGCGAGGCTTCCCCAGCATCTCGGTGAGGAAAGCCACAGCGGCATCGACCGGCTGGATTTTTTGGGTTACCAGCTTGTCGATGCGGCTTTGGCTTCCCGCACGGAGAAGGATGTCGAGGTCTGATCAAAGACTGACGAGACTTCGGGGATGTGTCCTCGATGCGTCATCGATCAAGTAGAGCCCGAGTGATGAGGAATATGCAGTGGGTCGTGGGTCGAGACACACATTGATCGCCCGCAGTGATGAGCCCTATGTTTAAGACCGGCTAGCTCAGTCGACCATTTTTTCAGCGTTGTCTGAACCATGGGTGGCGCAGACCACTCTGCCCTGTTATGGTCGTAGCATAATGTATATAGCTACATGCTACACGAGCTGTAGCGTGTATATCGGCTGCTGTCCACAGCAAAAAGCGAACGCACCTGACCGAGAGAATTGCATTTCCTCACGTTCAGGCGCCATGTCGAGGTGACAGTGAAAAAAGCAAAGGAAGAAGAAGATTGAAAGGTTTTTTTTTTTTTTGGGTATGACTTGCGAAAGTGAAAGAAGGATTTTTTTTTTTGTGGTGTGATTGACAAGAACGAAAAAGTAAAAATAAGTTTTAGAGTTGGAAAAGGCACAAAGACGAAAATTGATAGAACCAAAAGTACAGAACGTGACAAATAAAAATTTTTGGGAAGAAATATTCACCGAGTGGAGGAATTATCGCGAGGATGCCTCTGATAATGGAGGAATAAAAATATCATCCGCAGGAACCGCAAATTGCTATAAGCTGCTAGGCAGGTTATCCGGCAGAGGACAAATTGGGAATCCGAAAAATTCAAAAGTAGTCCGTCAATCAGCACCAGGTTACTGTGACTTGAAACCTGTAATTACAATCCACCAAGCAGTATATAAGGAGATGAGGCAAAGTCAATGTAATCAGATACCAGGTTCAATATCTAAAATTATTTCAAGAAAAAAATTTTGTTTATGCATCCAGTGAATTCAGCAGATAAAAATTTTGCTATATTTTTAAAGGCCATAGTAGTCTAGAGTTTTGCTATAATTTGAAGATTGCATTATTCTAAAAATTTCGCTACATTTTTAAAGGCCGTATCATTCTAAAAATTTTGCTATATTTTTAAAGGCCATAGTAGTCTAGAGTTTTGCTATAATTTGAAGATTGCATTATTCTTAAAATTTCGCTACATTTTTAAAGGCCGTATCATTCTAAAAATTTTGCTATATTTTTAAAAGCCATAGTAGTCTAGAGTTTTTGCTACATTTTAAGATCGCATTATTCAAAAAATCTTCGCTATATTTTAGAGGTCATAGTATTATAAAAACTTGGATATGTCTTACAGGCCATAGTATGCTAAAAGTTCCCTATATTTTCAAGGGCCGTAGTATGTTAATATTTCTATATAGTTAAAGTCCATTAGCAGTCAATAGTTGCATATATTTAATACGAATATTTTATAAAAAAATTAAATAACACAATATTTTACTAGAACAAATACAATATTACTTTACTAGAATTTAAATATTACAAACTTCTCTATAATTTAAATGCAATAAAATCTTACTATTCCTTAAAGGCGATAGTTAGATAACTTTTCCATGTACTCTAAATGAGATACTTGGATGACATTAATGTAGCACGTCAACTGAAGAAACATGATTGTGCAATAACAATATAGGTTACAGCGAAAATATTAAGCGTGAAGTGCATGTCATTCGGGTCAAATCTAAATCTATCTTTATATCTGATAGAGTATATCATTATTATTATTCATAAAAATTGGTGTTAGAGATTAACCCCAGGGAACCACAATATCACTATTACTTCCTGGCTATTCTGGCTATTTCAATTTCAGCACACTAAGGATGAAGCTCCAGAAGGCCTTCTAGAGAAGATAACTTCACCAGGTGAGATGTAAGTACTCATTTATAGGTATCATGGTATAAGGTGCGTGTGGTTATTCCTTCGGGTTACCTCCTAGGTGGATTAGTCAAGCTAAGGTTAGAATGATAAATCCTGTATAATATAAGTATTTTTCACGCCCTAAGCGTAAAATTTGGTTAGTGAATTCATATCCGTAGCTATCAATAATGAACATACCTGTAGCATGGTTGTGATTAAACACGAATTTTATAACGTAAGGATGCAATAAGTCTTTTTACTTTTCCTTCACATCCCGGAGCCCTCTATCGAAAAGAACAAGGTCGTCTAGGTTTGCCTAGTCGCTGTCTTCCTATAGGTCAACGAAGGGACTTTGGACGATTGTGCCACCCAAAGTCAATGGAAGGATGGGGCTTGGCAAGGAAGGCATGCCATCTGCGCCTTCCATGGAATGCAGGTAAGTGACGTAAGGGTTCCTTCAGGACCGAGTGTGTGCTAGGCTTGGTGTAAGTAGGCACGAACATTTTTTGATTATGGGTGATGACAAGCGGCAGGTTATTTCGGGAACTCGCCCACACTCTCCGCCACCCTTAGCCGAGGTGCTAGCGTGCCGCCCTGTGCTATCGCTGTCATCGAGTGATCTGTCAGCTCATGCTGACAGTTTGGACTTCACGTCCTGACCAATCACTCTCAACATACTTCCATAACAAAGCAGAAATGAAGTGTTCGGTCAGTGCTTTTCATCTTTTGTATCAGCTTCTCCATTATGTAACCAGAGTTAGATATAGGATTATCGCTGTACTGAACGGTTACCCCTTTCTTAGTTATATTTATTTTTGGCAAGCTTTGTCTTTTTCTTTGCGCATATGCTGGATCTAATTTTATTTCGAATTGAATCTTTACTATATTTCTTATATCGGAGAGCAATGTACATTCCCATATATAGAATTGGTCGGATTCTACATTGTCCCTTTTTTTTATTCCGTTTTGCTGCTCTTTCACCATATTGCGTGTGATAACATTTACTTCCGTCGGTATCATTGACTTTAACTTGTCATTGTCAGAATCTATCTTTATTCTTGACAAGGCATCTGCGTTTGTGTTCATTTTTCCTTGTTTATACACAATCTCGAAGTCATAATCCATAAGGTCTAAACGAATTCTTGTTAACTTTGATGATGGATTCTTGTGCGTGAAAAGACTGACCAGCGGTCGGTGATCTGTTACGACCGTGAATTTATTGCCATAGAGATAGGGTCTAAAAAAATTTATTCCCCAGTGAATTCCAAGCAATTCTTTCTCGATAATTGATTTGTTTAATTCGTGCTTATTTAATGTCTTACTGGCATATGATATTGGCAAATCTTGTCCAATTTCGCCTTGCGAAAGCACTGCTCCAAGCGCAAAATTTGAAGCGTCGGTCGTTAAAATGAACTGTTTGTTAAAATTTGGATATCTGAGAACTGGTGAAGTTATCAGCTTTGTTTTGAGTCTTTCGAATGATATCCTGTATTCTTCTGTCCAGAGAAACAACTTGTTTTTCTTTAGGAGTTCATTGAGTGGTCGAGCAATTTCTGCAAAATTCGATTTAAAACGTCTGTAGTAGTTACAGAAGGCTACAAATCGTCGCACGTCATCCACGTTCTGTGGTGCTGGATACATTCGTATTACTTCATGTTTACTGGGATCGGTTTTGACTCCGTTTTTTGTAATTAAATGGCCTAGATATAGTACTTCAGGTTTCAAAAAGTTGCACTTTATTATAAACTAGGGAGTCCCGTTTGAGGCAACTGCACTACCTAAATTATCTTTTTTGTTAATAGAAGGAAAGATTCATATTAATTAATTTTGTGAATTGTTTCAAAAGAAAGCAGAAAAAGAACGTTTTTTACCACAGATGCTCTGCTCAAAACCTTTGTTCACTTTTTGCAAATTAACAAGTTGCTTAGAATAGGGATGGCGTGTAAATACATGTAAAAATGGACTACCAACACAACCAGAAATTCATTACGCAAAATCTGGCTTATCACCATTCCTGTTTGCCTATATTCTATTTTCACAATGAAAATTTTTTTTTTTAAATCCTTTGCTTTCCCACTAGCACATAATGACTTTTCCCGAAGTGATTATCCCATTTAAACGCAAGCGGTCGAAAACGACCCGCTTCATTGAAAACCCAATGTGTTTAAATCGACCCATGCACTTTCTGGCGTATAAACACTCATAGAATGACTAAATATTCCTGGAAATTATTCTGTTAAATTCTAATAATTAGAAATAACGTAATTTGTGAATTTTGTTCCAGCACGTTCAGTATGCTTTGTGGTAAGGGGTAGTAAAGTTGACTGTGTGGAAGTAAGAATCATGGAGTTGAATTCGAGGTGGTAAGTACTACATTTATTTTTAAATGAGGAAGTATTTATTTGTTTTCTATTGAAAACGAATGCATGGATTTTGTTAACCTTTGAACCGCCATTTTATCCCAACAGTTTTTTTTTTAAATCAGTCTTTTAACATCACTGGTTCGTTTTCGACTCTTTGGGATAATAAGGTTAATAATTGTACAGTGGCAGAAATTTTGGAAACCCTGGAAGATACTTTATTGGATATTGATCATATTTTTATATTACCTCCGGAAAATCGCGACAGAGATACGGACGAGGACTCTGGAGAAGAAGATGAGTATAATCCCTCGCATTTGAATCACAATCAGCTCAAAGCAATTGCTGAAATAAGAGGATCTAGTAGATGCAACAATGACACTGATGACGAAGAACCTGTGATGTTTGCTTCAGAGAATCGTGTAATGCTGTTCATGATTAATCAAATTTAATAGACGAACTTTGATTTTAATTTTTAAAATAGGCAGAGGGCTGCCGAACTTACTTTTGATAGCTTGAGAAGCCGCTGTGGTTTTATTAAGGCAGAATATGGCGCTTCAGAGATGGGATGGCAGAATATGCCGCTGTTTAATAGGATGGCAGAGTATGCCGATGTCTGCTATGTATTGAGGCAGAGTATGCCGCTGTTTAATAGGATGGCAGAGTATGCCGATGTTGTCGCGAGAAATAATAGACACCTTCGATAGTCAAATTAATTCTGATTTTTATTGATCAGGCATTGGTTATTTATACAATTTTCTTACATACTAAACAATGTGTTTAATTATTCTAAAGGGGGGAGTTATTGCAGAATTGCAATACTTGAAGCAATAATCGAATTCATGGATCATAGTTGCAGTGTCAACAATTCTGATCACTGAACTTCATAATGAATCACTTCTTATTGATTTGGTAGAGCGATGACCTCAGATACATTTATGTTTTCATAATTGAACGTTTTTGCTTGCAAAGCGAAATTTGCGTATGTTGCAAATTCCTCTTGAGGTCAAGCAAATTTTGTTTGTTTTGTTTTTCTTTTCGTTTATCGTTCTGATTTCTGTTTATTTTTCTTGTCTGTGGTCATGGCTCTACAATGCATGGTTAAGGCATGTAACATTATCTGCTTGGAGTGACTACGAGTTAAGTTGAAAGATTTTATTCTTTCATAGCTTTACATCCTCACCCTTAAAAAAATAAAAAAAATTTCTTGTACATAAAAAAAATTTTTTTGTATTTGTACTTATGTTATTGTATTTATTCTACTTTCAATTTATTTAATTATCCTGAGCTCTTTAGTATTCTTATTAGGTTACTTAGTCTGTCATGACAGGGTTTTACTTAGTATTATCTATTCTTATGTGTAGGTAATTTGTTTATAAATGATATTAACAATGTCTATGCTATATTATCAGTAGTGTTTCCTTATTTAAATTTGCCTTTTATCAGCCTATTGTTATGTACTTCTTTGGGTTTATTGTTTATTAGAATTGTGGAGTTGACTCCATTTTGACCTATAACTTTGTAAGGTCCATCAAAAGGACTTTCAAGCTTCCTTCTTGTACCGATTCTCAGGTATACATGGTCATTTATTTCGAATTTCGAAGGATTGGAATTTATGTCTTTTATAGGCTTTCGCTGTGCTTTTGCTTCTTCGACGTGTTTTTTTATTTATTTCATGAGCTCTTTCTAATCTTGTTACTAATTCTTTTGCATAATTATGTATGCTTTCTATTTGCCCTTTGTTTTTCAAAATTTCCGCAGGTAGAGTTGCTATCTTCCCAAAAACTAGCTCAAATGGTGTATAACTCGTATCCGTATGTGGTGTCGTATTATAACAAAATACATAGTAGGGAATTAGCTCGTCCCAGTTGTCTTCTTTTGAGAACATTCTTAGATATTTATTCAAGACTCTGTGGTTTCGTTCAATGGACCCTAGTGTTTCATGATGGAATGGTGTGGACGTGACATGTTCTATATTCAGAAGCTTGCAGATATGTTTGAGCAGTTCATTCACAAATTCTGTTCCTTTGTCTGTTTTTAATTTTTTGAAACATCCATATTTTAGAATGAATCGTTCAACAATCGTTTTTGCTACCGAGCTTGCTTCTTTTGTTTCCATTGGGTATGCTTCTATGAATTTTGTTAACTCACACTGTAGCGTTAGAATATATCTAAAACCATTTGACATCCTTAATGGTCCTACTGTGTCAATTACGATTGTTTCGAAACTAGTGGATGGCGTGTCTGTTATCACTAGCGGTACCTTTGTGTATCTTGTGTATTTATTCTTTGCGCATTTGTCACATCTGTTTATGTATTCTTTAACCATCTTGTTAAGGTTTTTCCTGATGTACCGTTGTTTTAGCTTATTTATGCAGCGTTTAATTCCAGCATGCCCACCGTGCATGGTGTCGTGGTATTCTTTGATCAATTCCTCCTTTTTCTTGGGATCATTAATTTTTATTGGGGGTTCATAAAGTAATATTCTTAGTGGTGTTACCTTACCACTTTTATTATTCTGCTGCAGCTTATTGAATTTCTTCTTGAATTCATTTATTTCCATATAGTTGAATATAGCATCGTCCTTTGCGATTGCTAATTCTTTAATGTTATTTTCGTTCATCTTTTGTATCAGCTTCTCCATTATGTAACCAGAGTTAGATATAGGATTATCGCTGTACTGAACGGTTACCCCTTTCTTAGTTATATTTATTTTTGGCAAGCTTTGTCTTTTTCTTTGCGCATATGCTGGATCTAATTTTATTTCGAATTGAATCTTTACTATATTTCTTATATCGGAGAGCAATGTACATTCCCATATATAGAATTGGTCGGATTCTACATTGTCCCTTTTTTTTATTCCGTTTTGCTGCTCTTTCACCATATTGCGTGTGATAACATTTACTTCCGTCGGTATCATTGACTTTAACTTGTCATTGTCAGAATCTATCTTTATTCTTGACAAGGCATCTGCGTTTGTGTTCATTTTTCCTTGTTTATACACAATCTCGAAGTCATAATCCATAAGGTCTAAACGAATTCTTGTTAACTTTGATGATGGATTCTTGTGCGTGAAAAGACTGACCAGCGGTCGGTGATCTGTTACGACCGTGAATTTATTGCCATAGAGATAGGGTCTAAAAAAATTTATTCCCCAGTGAATTCCAAGCAATTCTTTCTCGATAATTGATTTGTTTAATTCGTGCTTATTTAATGTCTTACTGGCATATGATATTGGCAAATCTTGTCCAATTTCGCCTTGCGAAAGCACTGCTCCAAGCGCAAAATTTGAAGCGTCGGTCGTTAAAATGAACTGTTTGTTAAAATTTGGATATCTGAGAACTGGTGAAGTTATCAGCTTTGTTTTGAGTCTTTCGAATGATATCCTGTATTCTTCTGTCCAGAGAAACAACTTGTTTTTCTTTAGGAGTTCATTGAGTGGTCGAGCAATTTCTGCAAAATTCGATTTAAAACGTCTGTAGTAGTTACAGAAGGCTACAAATCGTCGCACGTCATCCACGTTCTGTGGTGCTGGATACATTCGTATTACTTCATGTTTACTGGGATCGGTTTTGACTCCGTTTTTTGTAATTAAATGGCCTAGATATAGTACTTCAGGTTTCAAAAAGTTGCACTTGCTTGGATTAAGCTTTAAATTGTATTTTTGAAGTCTTTTTAGTACTCTTTCCAGATTTTGATTGTGGTCTTTAAGACTACACCCATGTATTATAATATCATCGACGTATATAAATGCGCCGTCATCTAGGCCGCTTAGTGCAATAGAGAGCATTCTTTGAAAGCTGTTCGTTGATATCTTTAGTCCGAAGGGTAATCTTTTAAATTGATAGTGCCCCTGATTGGTTGAGAATGCTGTTAGTTTTCTTGAATCATCTTCGAGCTCTATTTGATGGAAAGAATTTGTCATATCGAGTGTTGAGAAGTATTTCGCTCTTCCTAGTCTATCTAGGATGTCTTCTAACCTTGTTAGAGGATATTTATCATTTATTACTTTTTTATTTAACTGCCTGAAGTCCACAACTAGTCTCCATTTCTTTTCGTCACCAGATTTTTTTGGTACTATGAGGAGTGGTGAGTTGTATGGACTTACTGAAGGCTCGATTACATCACTCTGTAGTAGCTTGTCGACTTCTTTGTTTATTTGGTCAATTTGTGAGTGTGGCAACCTATAGTTTTTTATGTAGACGGGGTTATTATCTGTTGTACTAATGTTTTGTTTATAAAAATTATTTGTTGATAACCTCTCGTCTTATGCGTGAAATACTTCCTGATATTTTCTGTTTTCATCTAACCCTTCTAATTTGAATTCTTGTAAGAGTTTTTGAAATCGTTTTTCTGTGTTATCCCTTTTTGGTATTCTCATTATCCTATATTCTTTCAGCACATGTACCCTTGGTGCGAATGCTTTCAAAGTCACTGTATGGTTATTTGAATTTAGCAGTTTTATATGTTGTACTCCATGCTTTGGTATGATTGTGTTACTTAAGAAGACTCCTTTTATTAATTCTTCACCGCAGATTACGCTCTCTTCATCAACGTCGAGTGTTATGGCTTGAATAATCTCAGTTCTCGCTGGTATTTCTATTGCATTTTCATATTTGTTTGCCATTGGTATAATCAGTTCTTCAGTGTTTGTTGCTACAGTTATCGTGAAATTTTCATAATCTATTTTACATCGGTATTTCATTAGAAAATCTCTTCCTATTATCCCATGTGTGGTAATTGGTGTTTGTGTATCCACTATGTGAAATTTATGTTCTATGTCATTGCCTTCATACGTTAACTGTAACTTCGCTGTGCCCAAGGAATATGTCTCATTATTCGTTATTCCCGTCATCTTGCATTGTTCATTTGTGTCGATTGCCTGATTTAATAAATGTACTTTACAGATAGAGATATCTGCTCCTGAGTCAATGAGGAAGTTTAATTTTGATTTTGTGAACTTGTCCATCAGCGTTATGTAATTCGTAGTGTAACTTCTGATGTTGTAAATTTTTGAATTTCTAATTACTCTATTCTGTGCTAATTTTCTCCTGGACTTTGCGCATTGCTCGTTTCCTGCGGAAAATTTACACTTCTTCTCTGGTTTTGTTGGGAGTTTCTATAGAAATTTCTTCCACTACTATTGTGATTATTATTGTTATTGTTCCAATTTCTCTGCTTCTGCCAACCATTGTTTCTGTTTTGGCTGTTTAGTTGGACCCTGTTATTTGTTCTATTTTGGTAGTTTTTCTGGTACCTATTGTCACTGTTGTTTCTGTAATTATGGTTTCTGGAGTTAGTGTGGTTTCCGTAATTATTGCGGTGTCTATTTTGTTGAATGTATTGATTTCTGTTGATATTGAGTATTCTTGATTCATTTGTTAAGGGTTGCTCAACTTGATTTGCGAGGCTTATGGCATCTATTAATGTTTTTGGCTGTGATGCCATAATTTTTGGTTTGAGGTGATCATTCAGTCCACTCTGAAACGTACTCAGCCCAACTTTGTCATTTAATTTGCAGATCACTTCCCTGTGTTCTTCTCCTAATTCGTTTATCTGCACTTTGTTTAGTTCTGCAATTATTTCCAATATCCTGTCTGAGAAATCTTGAACTTTCATTCCATTCTGTTTGCAATTTGCTATTTTTTTTTTTTTTTTGTAAGTTTTGAGTGGTGTTTCTTGTCTTGAAAGCCTCTGTCAAGGATGTCTTTAGGTCTTTTAGTGTTGTTAGTTTAGCAACTGCGGACAATTTATTCTTCTTCTTCAGGCGTGCTAGCCATACGAATTCTATTAGCTGTGGCTGTTCTTCGTTTTTGAATGTTTTTCCGTACATCTCTACTAAGCTTATAAAATTTGACAAATCTTTTATATTGCCTCCAAATTCTGGCAATATTTTAATTGCTACAGAAAGAAAGTCATATGGTTTTACGTAAGCTCCTGCTAATTATAGCTTAATCTCACGGCACCAAATGCACGGATTAGTAGACAAGCGACAATCAACGCCCTCAAGAGGCAGAATATATTATATTCTGTTTCAAGAGTACCAGTTTATGTCAGTGCATGCTTGACATTGGACTTACTGGTAGAAGCGAGACCTATCTAAAATCTCTTCCGATCTGTGGGTCACGGCACCCGGTTGATTTAGCGCAACTCCACGCCGAGAGCCAATCCTCTAAGCATACAATAATAAGCGACCACCCTTCAAATTCACGGACGCAGTATGCAATTTTGTCAAAAGAACAATCTACTCTGTTTAGAGAAGAATGTTCGCCTAAGTCATGCAGACTCAGACAATCTCTCTCTGCCCGCATATGGGCTACCACAGCCACTACGATGCTCCCACAAGGGGGCCTTCCCATGACGAGGCAAATATCGCTACTAAATGCAGCTCAATTTGGGGCTCCTCATTTCCGTAGTACCAAGTTAGCCAATGTCGGGCCGCCCATTTGGTATGGCTTTCGTAAAGCATAATCAACAGATCATGAATACTCCCAGTTTCATATCTTCATGCAAGATATACTTTTTTAAACGGTACTGGTAACTCCGTTCGGGCCTAGATCTTATTAGCAACGTCAAAAGAATTGTACTTGGCCTATACAGGTAATACAATCCTTATGGCGCTGGCAGAGGGGACCGCGTGAAGGTTAAGATGTGCCCAATTCAGTCTGGAGTGGCTTCGAGATTCACCATTTGGATCTTATAGCTGTCCATGCATACTAACCATATAAGCACTACTAACATACATACCTGATTTCCGTTTTATGTCAACCTATCCATACACCAACTAAGACATCCATAAGCCGCGGGGCAAAGGCTATGTCTGTCTTTCTCCTCTCACATCTATGTTTGAGATTTTATTATTCTGACTTACATGAGTACATAACTTCGATTGCATCGTGGGCCATCTGCCTAGCATCTACTACAGTACCCACACAGCCAAAAATCTCAATTTCACTAAGGTAAATTTACCTCGCCTTGAGAAGTGCCAATTCGTGTCCATAGCACTCAACTAACTATACCACACTACTGTACGCACTCTCTTGGGAGATGCCAAAGCGATCTGCAAAAAACTTCAAAACACCAAAATAAACCAACAAATTTCATCTATCAAGTATGCATGCTTTCCTCTTATACAGCTTTCACCTTGTTCAGCATTGCGCTTCACATACTACTTTCCCCCCCTTTAATTGCTACAGGTAGGTCAAATGTGTTCGAGCCCATTTTTCTTGTTTTACTTTGTGGTTCTTGTTGTTATCTCAATCTCAATAAATAAAAAGACCGCCGTGTTAATTGAACAGTTTCTTCGACTTTCTTTAATTGGTTAATTCGTTTGATACAATAATACTTTCGAATTATACTCGATTAATTCTTTGCACGTTCATCGTCTCCTTCTTGTCACTTGTTGTAAGAAAAATCATCACGTACACACACAACCAAAAAAACTCTTCCCTGAAGTTGGCTGCCTTTTCTATCTGGATGAGGTCATGCGCCGCCCTCATTATATGGATGGTGTCATTAGCTGCGCGTCATCTAGGGAGAAGAAGTTGCATGCGTCTTGACCACAAATCGCAATCTCGTTTGGAACATTCTCCCCAGCCTTGAAATCTCCACAGGGTGTTGAGCTTTCAATGTTTGGTGCTGTTGTTGTTCATTGAATTGCAATGTAGCATCGCTGGGTTTCCCAAGTTGACTGGTTGAATTGTTGGCTTCTTTGAATTGTTGACTTAGTTGAGTCAGTGAGGGATGAAAGGAACAAGGTTGGGTAAAAAGAAAGAGATGGAGGAGGTAACTTGATATCGGGCGTACAATCATAAATTGAAATATAATTCTTTTTTAAAAATAAAGACTGTTTTTTCACAAATTTGTGGGTTAATTAATGATTTTTAAACGATTATGAATAATAAAAATAATATCTTCTTGCAAAGTACTCTATAATTGGACGCATTTCAGTGATGCCGCGCTAATCAATATTTTTTTTCTCACTCTCCTTTGGAGTAGCCTGCTCAACTGGTAGGCGGCATATCTTAGTAATAGGTCGTTTCATTTCTGAAGTTGAGGTACGAACTGTAACTACCCGAGTTAAGTTATCACGACCCGGATGCGTTTGCGTGATTCTACCCATCAACCACTTTAAAGGGGGTAATCGTTCATCCTTTATAAGAACAAGATCTCCAACTTCGATATTGGGATTCTTGGTAATCCATTTAGGACGCTGCTGCAACTGGGCGAGATACTCTTGGCTCCAACGCCGCCAAAAGGTTTGCTTGAGTTTTTGTAAAAAACTCCATCTTGCTCGCAAAGTGGCCGATTCAGGTTTTTCGTGCTCTGGCGGTGAGCACAGTGCTTCACCAATCAGGAAATGTCCTAGCGTGAGAGCTTGCATGTCAGAAGGGTCCTCATATAAGGGACACAAGGGTCGAGAATTAAGGCAAGCCTCAATCTGCGTTAATAGGGTTGACATTTCTTCAAATGTGACTACCGAATTGCCTAGAATTCTTCTCAAGTGATATTTCATCGACTTCACCCCTGCTTCCCAAAAACCTCCAAAGTGTGGGCTAGCAGGAGGGATGAAGTTCCACTGAATGCCGTAAGCCGCGACCATTGCGGCTGCCTCCGAATGCCAGTGTCCCTTCGCCTTTAAGAACTCTTTATCAAGTATTTTAGATGCGCCCACAAAATTCGTTCCGCAATCGGAATAAATAGTTTTACATAAACCGCGTCGTGAGATGAATCGTTTTAATGTAACGAGAAAGGTGTCCGTAGTCAGATCCCCTGCTGGTTCGATATGCACCGCCTTTGTGCTGAGACACACAAAGATAGCGATGTATCCTTTATAAGAGCGAGCTCCTCGATACTTTGATGCACGGATCTCGACCGGGCCAGCATAGTCTACCCCCACATGACTAAATGGACGAGCTATGGACACGCGAGGAGTAGGCAGAGCACCCATTAATTGAGTTTGATTGTCTTTTCTAAATCGAGTACAAGTTATACAGCTGTGCACTAATCTCCTAATAGTGTCACGAGCCTTCACAATCCAAAATCTCTTTCTCAAAACGTTAAGCATTAGTTGACTGTTTCCATGTAGAGTAATCTGATGCGTATGAGCAACCAGTAATTGAGTGAATGGATGATTGCTTGGTAAAATGACAAGGTGTTTTTGCGAATTTGACAACGATTGGGCATTTGATAACCGACCACTTACACGTAATAAGCCTTCATGGTCCAAGAACGGGTAAAGCGACGATAATTTACTCTTTAAATTGTGTTTATTATCACCTCTTAAACTGGCGACTTCCGACGCAAATGCAGTTTTTTGTGCGATCTTTGCCCAAAGGGTTTGGGCAGCTGTATATTCCTTAACTTGAATTAGACATGTTATTCGAATTTCGTCTTTGATTTGACTATTTTTACAAAAACGTAAGACGTAAGCTGTTATCCGTAACAGTTTATTGAGCGACGAACAACGATGTAACAATGAGGTGAAGGTTTCAGATTTGATCGTGGTAGCCAATGATTTGACTGTTTTTATCTCTTCGTCTGTGCCAAATTTACTTAACCCGTCTTGATTCACCTTCGAACTATCTATATCTTTGCCTAACCACTCTGGTCCATTCCACCACAAAGATGACCTTTGAAGCTCCTGTACAGACATGTGGCGGCGTCGCCTTCGTTTGCCAGATAGATTTAATCAAACGCCGACGCGCGTCGAACGTACTCACGATTGGCATCTGAAAAACACCATGCTTTAAAACATTCGTAAGTTTAGTGGAGCCAAATGAGCGAGCACTTTGCGAGTTGTGGGTGAGGTAGTTTTCTTGTTAAATCCAGCAACCCGGTTTTAATAAAATGTTTTTTGTTTTTTGATAGGAGCTAGGATATCTCGTTTTTTGTAAATATTGTGATACGAGATAGACTTTAGTTTTGAAATAACGTGTTGTCTAATAATAATAATAATAATATTAACCAGGCATTTTTACGATAAACATTTTAAGACCTGAAGAATTATATAAGTGTTTAAAAGATTTGGTGTTTTATTCGCAAACCCTAATCGCTCCTTTGAAGGAATAACCCTAAAAAAAATAGAACTGAATCAATATTTCTTCCACAGTTCGACCATTCTCAAAGAAGATCAAAAGAAGTGGAATCTCAACTTAGAAGCTGAGTCGTGTATCTAGTGTCATAGGACCGTGGCTAGACGTTCTGTCACGCAACCATATACACACTGGTTCCTGCAACTACAGCTTCCAGGCCGATTAAGTTCTTCCTTTGGCAACTTAATCTGGACAAATCATTTCACAACGGCAACAAACCGCAAGACAACATAGCAGTGAACAAAGAACTCATCATGAATAACAACCTCAAGACAACATAGTAGTAGCAATAGACTACAATTGGTGACCCCGACAAACGCCAGGATTAACGAGGCAGAAATCGTGAGGCAATTTACTAAGGTTGTAGCAGCAAGATTACGTTTAAATTTTGTTTCTCTGTTAATTTTTTTTGTTACTGTTCACTTACGGTTCTTTATTACCGTTATTCATTTATATATTAGATATTTTTTTATATATATATACATCTTCCTTTTTTTGTTATACGCACATAATAGTAAGTTGTATAGGATTTCTATTAAGGCAATTTGAAACGTGTAAACCTCCCGCAACTCTCAAGCTGACCGGTGGTCATATCTGTTTCCACTTTTGTCGCGGGGCCTGCGTTTAAGGATGGCCCTTCATGAGACAAGTTCTTGTGACGTTTCAAATGAGTCTACGGGCTCGAACGTGGGTGCTCCCATGGATGGCATGGGAAGGTCGACGTTGTTCAACACTCATCCACCAGTAGGTATCGGCGCGGTTTCTGTTAAGCCGGCTCCTTTCTGGAAAAGTAGCCCGGAATTGTGGTTCCGTCAATTAGAGTCGCAATTTGACTTGGCCGGAATCACACAAGATAAAACTAAGTTTAATTATGTGGTCAGTGCTCTGGATGAAAGTGTAGTACGTGTGGTCAGTGACGTCATAGAGGAACCACCTATTCTAGACAAGTACATTAAGTTACGAGAAACATTAACTTCTAGATTGTCCGGTAGTGAAAACCAGAGGCTGAAGCAGGTGCTGACGGAAATGTCTTTAGGCGACTTTCATCCCTCACAGTTGCTCAGAGAGATGCGTAATCTCAGTAGAAGGAAGATAAGCGAAGAAGTTTTGAAGTCACTTTGGCTGCAACGATTACCGGCCAACATGCAAGCAATTTTAGCATGTAACCCCGGGACTTTAGAAGTGCTAGCTGCCTGTGCTGATACTATCGCAGAAGTCAACCCGAGGTCCGAGGTCTACTCTGTCGCAACCAACGTTTCACTGGAGGATCTGGCCCAGTCGCTCAACCAACTAACTGTCAAAGTCGGCAAACTCGAAAAGTTGGTCGAACAAAGTTCAAATCACCATAGTTCCGGTTCTCGAAGAAGCCCACCGCGAAACAGAAGTAGGTATAGGTCCAATTCGCGCAGTTCCGACTACGACAGCGTCAGGGATTTATGCTGGTATCATCGTAAATTCCAGACCAATGCGAAGAAATGTATTCCTCCATGTAAGTTTGGAAATTCTAATGTATGTGTTAAACAAATAAATCATGCCGATAAGACTTTAAATTAATTTGTCCTCCACTCTTGACGACGGGTGGAAGTGGCGGCACTAACAGTCGTCTTTATATACTGGACCAAAATTCCAAAAAAAGTTTTTTAGTAGACACAGGTGCAGACGTGTCAGTCTTTCCAGCGTCTCCAATGGACAGACGTTCGAAGTCAACCCTTTGTCTGCAAGCAGCAAATTGTTCGTCAATTAGTACTTACGGCTAGAAACTTTTAAACCTAAATCTAGGTCTTCGTCGTATTTTTTCTTGGCAATTCATAAAAGCAGATGTACCAAGACCCATACTGGGCGCCGACTTCCTGGGTCACTATGGGCTTCTTGTAGATATTAAAAAAAGATCGCTAATCGACCCGCTAACCTCCCTGAAGGCGACGGGGAAGCGAGTTTTTTGCCAATCGTCAGCTTTGTCAATCTGTATCGATTCGACAATCAATTCAAACATTCGAAATCTTTTGCGAAGTTTCAGAGACATCACTCTGGAGACAGGTTTTAACAACCAGGTTAAGCACATGGTCACTCATCATATTATCACTAAAGGTCCTCCAGTCGCAGCCAAGGTTCGACGTCTTCCCCCCGACAAGCTAGCCGCTGCTAAAAAGGAGTTCGACTTTCTTTTACGAGAAGGGATTTGCCGACCGTCAAAAAGCTATTGGTCCTCACCTCTTCTCTTAGTGAAAAAGAAGAACGGGGAATGGAGGCCGTGTGGCGATTACAGGCGTCTTAACTCCTGTACAGTTCCCGACAGATACCCTATACCTTTGATCCACGATTTTTCATATAACTTAGAAGGCTGCAATTATTTTTCAACGTTAGACCTAACTAAGGCTTACCACCAGATCCCGATCGAACCTGTACACCTTGCGGACTGTTTGAGTTCACTAGGATGACTTTCGGCCTTTGCAATGCCGCACAGACTTTGCAGAGATTCATTCATTCAATTTTACAGCAATTTTCATTTTGCTTTGTCTATTTGGATGACATTCTAATTGCATCGAAATCAGAAAATGAACACCTCAAGCATTTAGAATTAGTTTTCGTGCGACTAAAGGAATGCGGGTTGATTATCAACGTTGGTAAGTGCAGATTTCTTCTACCAGAGGTGATTTTTTTAGGCCACTTAATTTCGGCAAAAGGTATTAAACCACCCCCAGATCGGGTTGAAGCAATCGCCAACTGTAAGCCCCCAGTAACTGTGAAAGACCTCCGTCGCTTCTTAGGCATGATCAATTACTATCGACGTTTTCTACCGCATGCCGCGCAGAATCAGGCAGTGTTAAATGATTATCTGAAAGGGTCTAAGAAAGAAGGCAGCAGGAAAATTGTTTGGACAGAGGAGGCTAATATGGCTTTCGAGTCAATAAAGAAGCAGCTCTCGGAGATTACCCTACTGGCTTTTCCCAGTCCGTCAGCTGATTTAGCTTTATGGGTGGACGCTTCCGATACAGCCATTGGTGCTCATGTTCAGCAGAAGGTGGTTGACACATGGCAACCTCTGGGTTTCTTTTCTGTCAAACTGAATAACGCACAGCGTAAATATAGTACATACGATCGAGAACTGTTAGCTGCTTATAAAGGCGTCAAATATTTCAGGTTTCTGTTGGAGGGCCGCCCCTTCATCCTATTCACAGATCATAAACCTCTGACGTTTGCCTTTCAACAAAACCCAGAGAAAGCATCACCCAGACAATTGCGGCATCTAGATTTCGTGGGCCAATTCACCACAGATGTAAGGCACGTCTCCGGGAAAGATAATGTCGTAGCAGATACACTTTCTAGATTGGAAGAGATCCACCTGCCCAGCCTGATAGACTTCGGGGCTATTGCCGACGCACAGACAGAAGATCTTGAATTCCAAGATTTACTTCAAAATTCGCAGTTCAAGTTTGAGCAGTTTCCTATTTTTGGCACCGACAGACAAATTTACTGCGAGGTCTCTTCCGAGAGGGCCAGACCTTCCATTCCTAAGAATTTTAGATTTCAGATTTTTAAATCAGTGCATAACTTAGCACATCCAAGTATCCGCTGTACAAACAAAATGGTTACATCAAAATTCTTTTGGAATGCGATGAACAAAGATATTAACTCTTGGGCTCGTTCTTGTCTAGAATGTCAACAATGTAAAGTTTCACGACATGTGAGGAACTCTCTAGGTACGTTTCCATTTTCCTCTGGACGGAGATATTCATATAGACTTGATTGGACCTCTTCCGCCGTCTCACGGTTTTAGATACTGCCTCACAGCAATAGATAGATTTACGCGTTGGCCTGAGGCAGTGCCGTTAGTGGATATAACTGCGGAAAGCGTAGCGGCAGCATTGTGTGATAATTGGATAGCACGGTTCGGAGTACCCAAGACCATAGTAACAGATCAAGGAGCTCAGTTTGAATCAGCGCTTTTTTCCGAGCTCGCAGCATTGTTGGGTTTCAAAAGAATCCGTACCACAGCGTATCACCCCCAATCAAATGGGTTTCTCGAGCGATGGCACAGAACGCTCAAAGCTTCGATCATGAGCTACAAAGAAAAGTCTTGGTCCCGAATTCTTCCTATGGTACTATTAGGTCTGAGGACAGTTTTTAGAGAGGAATTCCTCGCTACTCCAGCTGAATTGGTCTTCGGTGAGAGTTTGCGGCTACCCGGTGATTTTTTACAAAATTCGCAGTCTCGTCCTTCAAACGAATTTGTAGTTTCAAATCAAAGTAAGACACAATCACAAGAGACCAATATCACCGAGAAGCCAGTACAAACAGCGTTTGAGCATTCTACTAACACGACAGACGCTTCAGGGCGAACCGAGTTTTCTCAACCAACCCCGGAAAGCTTGGAACCACATACAACCTCACCTGACCACACAGTCCACCGTACGCCACCTTCAGATCTACAGGAACAACGTAAACGTCACGTTAGATTTCTCTCGGATGGTAATACGCAGCTTCCCCAACAATCACTCGCACCGGTAGAATCACAAAACCACCTAAACGTTTTTTATGAACTAAATTTTTGGTTTTGCTGGTGGGGGAGTGTTGTGGCGGCGTCGACTTCGTTTGCCAGATAGATTTAATCAAACGCCGACGCGCGTCGAACGTACTCACGATTGGCATCTGAAAAACACCATGCTTTAAAACATTCGTAAGTTTAGTGGAGCCAAATGAGCGAGCACTTTGCGAGTTGTGGGTAAGGTAGTTTTCTTGTTAAATCCAGCAACCCGGTTTTAATAAAATGTTTTTTGTTTTTTGATAGGAGCTAGGATATCTCGTTTTTTGTAAATATTGTGATACGAGATAGACTTTAGTTTTGAAATAACGTGTTGTCTAATAATAATAATAATAATATTAACCAGGCATTTTTACGATAAACATTTTAAGACCTGAAGAATTATATAAGTGTTTAAAAGATTTGGTGTTTTATTCGCAAACCCTAATCGCTCCTTTGAAGGAATAACCCTAAAAAAAATAGAACTGAATCAATATTTCTTCCACAGTTCGACCATTCTCAAAGAAGATCAAAAGAAGTGGAATCTCAACTTAGAAGCTGAGTCGAGTATCTAGTGTCATAGGACCGTGGCTAGACGTTCTGTCACGCAACCATATACACACTGGTTCCTGCAACTACAGCTTCCAGGCCGATTAAGTTCTTCCTTTGGCAACTTAATCTGGACAAATCATTTCACAACGGCAACAAACCGCAAGACAACATAGCAGTGAACAAAGAACTCATCATGAATAACAAACTCAAGACAACATAGTAGTAGCAATAGACTACAGACACACCTCGACTAGCCAAATCGGCTGGGTTCTCTTTTCCCGAGACATGCTTCCAAGATTCTGGGGGTAAGATTTCGGAAATTGCTGCTACCCTAGTAGCCACAAATGTTTTCCACCGATGATCTCCCCCATTCAACCAGGCCAGAACTATCTCCGAATCTGTCCATCCGAAAAACTTGACAGTTTCAATATCCAACGACTCGATTACCGCTTTCAACAGTTTGCATAAAAGATATGCACCACATAGCTCTAAGCGGGGAATGGAAATTATCTTAAGAGGAGCAACCCTTGTTTTGGATGCTAGCAACTTTACATCATAACCATTAGATTCGTTCTTTATTCGGGTATATACAACGGCGGCGTATGCTTTCTCCGAAGCGTCACAAAAACCATGTATTTCTACTAACACCTCCCGTGTATAACCTAAACATCGAGGGATCTTAAACTCCATTGGAACAGAGAAAGTTTGCACAAATATTCGCCACTCCTGAGACAGCTGCTCAGGAAGTTGCTCATCCCACTCGATTTTTGAAAGCCATATTCGTTGCATGAATACCTTTGAAGTAATTATAATGGGTGCAATCCATCCGAAAGGATCGTAAAACTTAGCTATAAAGGAGAGTACTGTTCTCTTGGTATAACTATGATCGATCTTAGCACCTCCCACCTTGAAAATAAAATGATCGATTACCGGACTCCAATAAATGCCTAGAGCCTTGACACACTTATCAGAATCGAAATGTACTGGATGTATTCCTTGACATTCCATTGACGTAAACCTCTCCAACAGTTTAACCGAGTTGGATCCTTTGTTTCATTTAAATTATCCCCACCCGATATGACGTCATCTACGTAAACGTCATTTAATAAAACTGGGACCGCCTTTGGATATTGATGTCCCTCATCCTGCGCTAATTGCTTCAACGTTCGCATTGCTAAGTATGGAGCCGAAGCCGTTCCAAAGGTAACAGTTAAGAGACGATAACTTTGTACGGAATCGGTAGACGACTTTCTCCATAAAATTCTTTGATAATCCGCGTCTTCCGGTGACACATGTATTTGCCTGTACATTTGACACATATCTGAAGTAAAAACAAATCGATGTTTTCGCCACCGAGTCAACAAAGACATTATGTCATTTTGGAGGGCAGGACCAGTTAATAACATATCGTTTAGTGATATCCCATTCGCACTCTTACACGACGCGTCAAAAACTACGCGTAATTTTGTGGTATCACTTTCTGCTTTTAAAACCGCGTGCGGTAGATAACAACCTCTAAACTGACTTTCCTCCTGGCCAATACCTTTCAACTCGGACTGGCATGCCTCCATATGTTGAAGGTTAACGTATTCAGATAATGTGTTTTCATAATCCCGATGAAATTCAGAATTTTTCCGAAACCTGTTTTCCATTAGAGCTAACCTTTTGAAAGCAATGCTTTTTGAAGCTCCAAGAACTGGAGCCCCCTTACCAAAATCCACAAAGGGGAGGCGGACCACATACCTTCCATCTTCTCGGCATGAATGAGTTTCTTGAAAGATGGTTTCACACTTAACGTCATCTGGGATAAACTTTAACCTGCGTGGAATTTCCTCAATTTCCCAAAATTTTTCGATTTGACTCTGCATTTTTATTTGATTATGGAAGCTAGAAACTTGGTTTCTAAATTGAATGGGTTCGTTCGAAGGGGTAATACCTGTAATTATCCAACCAAAAATCGTATTTTGTATTACCATGTTGCCTTTCGGATCTTTTTTGGTACCATTTACCAAAATTTGTGGATATAAATCGCCTCCTAAAATTAAATCCACTCTTTCTGGTATCGAGTATGACGGATCAGCTAGGACCACATTTTGAGTGTTAAGCCAAGTTACATTCGGAGTCAGCTTAGATGGCAGCAGATCGGTTAATGTTCTTAACACTATCGCTTCGCTTTCGATGTTAAGCTCTGGGTACGATCGGGACTGTACCCGAACTCCCACCATACTTTGAGATTGTGCTGTTTCAGTACGTGCGAGGCCAGTTATTCTTGTGGATATGGGAATTTTTCGTAAACCTAACGTCTGTACGGCGCGTTCCGTTATGAAAGTAGCTTGCGAGGCAGGATCAATAAGGGCTCGGAAAACGTTTTTTTCCTTAGAGACTGAACACACATGAACCATAGCCGTAGGAATTAGCACACTATTTTCTTGCTTTGAAGAACTAGTACAAAGTGTTACGACGCTTGAAGATATTCGATTTTTCACATCACTATTCTGACTATTTGTATATGCGGGTGTTAAATAACTTGACGTT
This sequence comes from Dioctria rufipes, assembly GCA_963924295.1. NCBI lineage: Eukaryota > Metazoa > Arthropoda > Insecta > Diptera > Asilidae > Dioctria > Dioctria rufipes. The sequence goes on along the minus strand of OZ002742.1, from coordinate 97,245,114 downwards.
TGTGGTAACGAAACACCTTCGTGTGTCTCTGGATGTAAAAGAGTGTGGTGTCATTTACCACATTGGCGACAGCTTTCCTTGCTCATACACTTTTTCACTACATGGGATTGAGCCAAACAATTAAAACAACACGAGCTCTTTCGCGCATACTCACTTCTGGATTTGTAATTCATTTTTAAAAACTTTGGGCAAACACGAAGACCGTGAAATTCATTACATAAACGGCAACTATAATTATTTGTAATATGATATGACTGCGATTGCTTTAAACCTGCTAGAATTTCCTTATATTCACATTGTGCAATTGAAGGCTTTGCAGCGCTTACTGCTTCCAAAAAATTCGTTAATTGTTCCAATGTGGGTATGTTAGTAGAGGAGCTTAAACTCTGCTCCCATCTTTGGTGAGTATCTGTTGGTAATTTTTGCACAAGTACGTAAATTAACATTGGATCCCAACTTTCAATTTCTATTTTCAGAGCTTTCAACGACTCTAAAGACTCCATAGCAGTATCTAATAGTTTTTTAATAGACAAAGCGCTTTCTGTGTTGATTGAGGGGTATGACATCAATGTTTTCAGATGCGAGTTTACTAATACTCTCTTATTCTCGAATCGTTTTTTCAACAAGGCCCAAGCTGGACCATAATTTGCCTCTGTTATTGAAAACGAACGTAAGAGTAACTCAGCATCATCTACTAAATTCATTTTGAGGTAATGGAGTTTTTGCACGTTTGTAAGTGCAGAGTTTGAGTCAATAAGTGAGATAAATAAATCTCGAAATGATGCCCACGATCGATAATCACCTCCAAACTTAGGCAATGTAATAGGGGGGAGATTAACAAAAGAGTGATTCCGAATTACGGTGGGTGGTGTATCTGGAAACCTATCCTCACTACGATGATTTTCTTGCTCAGATACATTGTATTGCATTGGCAAGGTATTCGAATTGTCTTCCTTTATAAGGTTAGTCGGTGTTTGTTGCGCGTGCTGCGTTACTATTGTTGCTGAAGAAACAGCGAAAAAGGCACACAAATCATTTAACTCACCGCGATATTCGTAGAATTTTTCTTCATTCTGCTCAAAACGATTTTCTTTCAAAAAATCAATTGTATTGCGCTCGGTCTCGTCAACTGTCTCGTCAATTTCCTCACTGACCAAATTATATTTATTCCACAACTCAATCAAGCCGTCTAATCTACCCCTATAATACCCATATGATCTCCTAAGAACTGGATAATTACGCGTATTTGCTATTAATCGTTCCACATTATTCCAAATTTTCCTTTCCTTTTCTAACAAAGCCTCCATAGCTACTTATATTCTTAGCAACAAAATCAAAAAATTATCACACGATTAGTAATATCACCCTATGTTTTATCCGTTTACATGAAACGACCAATAATTATCCGCTTACTATTTTTTCTATTTATCAACACAAACATCAAAAGAAATGCGCCCATATACCGCTTAATGGAACAGATTGTTAAAACAATTTTTCCACAAAATTAAATTCCGATGATATGTTGTATGCAAATCGTTGAAATTTCATCAATTAACCACAGTCAATTTTTTGACATCAAAATTAATTGTACTCTCGAACTCAGTGGAATGATATTGGAATTTTTAGATAACGAGGGATAAATGAGTACTACTCACCAACTAAGTATAAGCCAATTCTTAAATTGCGCTACGTATCCAATAATAAATGATGTGCGGCAAATCCGCAATCAATCCGGACGAAGGACCAAATGTTGTTATCTCAATCTCAATAAATAAAAAGACCGCTGTGTTAATTGAACAGTTTCTTCGACTTTCTTTAATTGGTTAATTCGTTTGATACAATAATACTTTCGGATTATACTCGATTAATTCTTTGTACGTTCATCGTCTCCTTCTTGTCACTTGTTGTAAGAAAAATCATCACGTACACACACAACCAAAAAAACTCTTCCCTGAAGTTGGCTGCCTTTTCTATCTGGATGAGGTCATGCGCCGCCCTCATTATATGGATGGTGTCATTAGCTGCGCGTCATCTAGGGAGAAGAAGTTGCATGCGTCTTGACCACAAATCGCAATCTCGTTTGGAACAGTTCTTCTTGATCTGATTCATCAAGTTCTGAATCTTCTGTGTTATCCAAAATCGTTTTGGTTGTTTCTTCTAAAATCACTTTAAGTTCTATGAACTTTGTGTTAAATTTCCGCTTGCTTTCCTTTGTTTGTGCATATATTCGCATCAAATTCCTTTTTGATTTGCTTGGCTGCAGCTTGTTTTTTTAATAAATTTCTGCTTGAAAATACTCTTTGCGGATTCTTTGTAAAAGTCTCTAGCAATTTCTTTATCTCAGTAAAAAGTCTCTCGCAATTTTCCATGTATTTATTTGTAATTATGATTAAAGTGTTATAGAATATTTAAAAGAAATTAACTTAGTGATTATATATTTATAGAGCCAAAAAAAAAAAATAATATTGCTTTAATTAATTAAATTACATAAAAATTTATAGTTAAATTGATAAGATTTTTTTTTTTTTTTTTTTTTAATTTCTGCAAGCTTGTTTACATTTCTAGTGACACTTTTATTTATTAATTTTTGTACAAACTTTTTCCCTAAGTAAAACGTGATAGCTAGAAGGATGATCATTATTACAATAGTCACGGCTGTTGGTACACGCAGAAGGTCGTGAATGGTTATAGATTGTGGTGTCGTTCCTGATGCTGCTGCTGCATTCTGTGCTATTATTATCTCTTTCGATTGAGGTTTTCCCATCTTAATCCGTTAAGTTTCTGTATTAGCTGTTTCTTTAGATTCTTATCTACTGTTATGGGGATCACCCTATATAGCTCTGCGATTTGCTGCCTAAGTCTTACAGCTATGCCGCCTCTTTTCTTTTTTGTCTGCTTTTGTACTGTATATTCCTCTCTTGGTTGTTTGTCCTGTTGTGATCTCTGTCTGTATTCACAAATTGTAATCGGTTTGGGTCCTGCTTCTGGATTTTCTTGGATGGCTTCTTCTATGGAAATTTTTTGGTTTTTTGTCACTATTGTTTTCGATTTTGTTTTTTCTTCTGGAGGTGTTTCTGTTTCCTCTATGTGTTTTCTCTTTCGATAAATAGTTGGTGCTTCCAAGTTGTTTTTTTGCTTGATAGATTGCCAAAGTTCTTCCGTAGTTTTCCCAGCATTCGGTTTTAGTATGGTTATTTGTTGTTTTGGAGTTGTGAGGCGTCTAGGTGCTGTTCTCTTTCTAATTGTTGGGTCTTCTAGATGTTCTGTCGTTGGTGCGATTTGCAGGATCGCCATGTGATGTTTGCTTCAGAGAATCGTGTAATGCTGTTCATGATTAATCAAATTTAATAGACGAACTTTGATTTTAATTTTTTAAATAGGCAGAGGGCTGCCGAACTTACTTTTGATGGCTTGAGAAGCCGCTGTGGTTTTATTAAGGCAGAATATGCCACTTCAGAGATGGGATGGCAGAGTATGCCGATGTTGTGAGGCAGAATATGCCGCTGTTTAATAGGATGGCAGAGTATGCCGATGTCTGCTATGTATTGAGGCAGAGTATGCCGCTGTTTAATAGGATGGCAGAGTATGCCGATGTTGTCGCGAGAAATAATAGACACCTTTCGATAGTCAAATTGATTCTGATTTTTATTGATCAGGCATTGGTTATTTATACAATTTTCTTACATACTAAACAATGTGTTTAATTATTCTAAAGGGGGGAGTTATTGCAGAATTGCAATACTGGAAGCAATAATCGAATTCATTGATCATAGTTGCAGTGTCAACAATTCTGATCACTGAACTTCATAATGAATCACTTCTTATTGATTTGGTAGAGCGATGACCTCAGATACATTTATGTTTTCATAATTGAACGTTTTTGCTTGCAAATCGAAATTTGCGTATGTTGCAAATTCCTCTTAAGGTCAAGCAAATTTTGTTTGTTTTGTTTTTCTTTTCGTTTATCGTTCTGATTTCTGTTTATTTTTCTTGTCTGTGGTCATGGCTCTACAATGCATGGTTAAGGCATGTAACATTATCTGCTTGGAGTGACTACGAGTTAAGTTGAAAGATTTTATTCTTTCATAGCTTTTCAAACCGGCTGAATGTTCTAATAAATTGAAAAATGCGAGAAATTGGAATAAAGGTGATATAAATTCAATTAATCCCCTACCATCGCCATGGACAGAGGTATATTTACCCGTAATTACTCTTTCCCAATACTCGGATCCAATTGAATTCTTTCTGTTATTCATGTCAGAGGATATAATGACAGAAATGTGCGACTTTACCAATATGTATGCAATGTACAATAATCATAATTTATCTGCCTCCGTGGATGAGCTCTATGCCTTTATTGGGATTCTTCTTGTTACCAGCTATAATATGTGCCCCCGCCGAAGAATGTATTGGGAAAACAGAGAAGACTCGTCAAATACCCTCATAAAAGAAACTATGCGCAGGAATAGGTTTGACGATATTTTTAGGTTTCTTCATGCCTGTAACAATAATGATTTGTCATCCTGTCAAGGCAGCCGAGCGAAACAGAAGTGTTAATTTACGCGCTTTTTAAAAGGAAATAATTAAGGAATTAAGTGTAGTACATATAAAAGCAAAAGTGATTAAACATTGCAAAAAGCCGAAATTATATCAGTGTCTCGTGCTTTTTTAAGAACACAAATAGTGAAATATAAAATTCTGAAGTACGAATTGAAATCAAAAACTCCAAGTTGCCTTGCCAACGCTGGACTGTTTTACATAACCAGTAAACAACGAGCTTTCATATGTCAAATGCGCTAAATTGATTAGTTCCTGAATCTGTTGAGAGAATCCGAAAAACGCATTTACGCCCAATTTTCCCAAGAGGTTGTAGCAACACAAAAATATATAGGAATTGCTGCCAGTAGTCACACCACTACCGAATGGTAGGTGGGATTAAAAACCTGGATAGAAAGAGGTTTTTCTCGCTTATTATATAAATTTTGTTTGTTGTTTTTGAATTTGAATTTGGTTTCCTTTTCAAAATTTTTCTAGGGAAAGCTTAGCCTTAGTTTGTTCTTTATAATTACAAATCATCACATAAACTTATACGAAACGCATAACACACCGACTTGAGACTGAAGACAACAATATAATACGCCCAAAAGGGCGCAAAAATAATGGCCATGGCCGACAGGCCACAAAACCGCTTTGCGATCCTGGACATGGAGGAGTTGCCCAGGAAGCATGCACGTAAAAACCATAATCGAGGGACACGGCTGGGAGACCTGCCGTCAATACAAGAAACCTTTGCCGACGCATGCACAGGCCCGGACCCCAAATATGTTACTATTTCATTAGCAGAGCCCAATAAAAAGATCACGGATCTTAATCCGTTCGTGGTCTGCAAAACTATCGAGCATATGGCCCCCAAAGTCAGAACATGCAAAGCTCTACGCGATGGCAACTACTTAGTTTTCCTTCCATCTAAGGCTGATGCAGAAAAGCTAAAGCACTTATCAAAAATTGGAGAGCATGACGTAAAGGTGGAATACCACGGAAAGCTAAACTCTTCCCGAGGTACCGCCTATGCCCCAAACCTTACGAACCTCACTGAAGCAGAGATCCTAGACGGGCTCAGAGAAAAAAATAAAACTGTCACAGGTGTTAAAAAAATGACGCGCCCTGGAAATACCCAGGATGAAAGAGTCCCGACTGGAGCATTACAAATAACTTTTGACCGGTTCTCACCTCCCACCGCAATCGTCTGTTGTCTCGAAAAGTTGCCGGTTCGTCGATGGTATCCAGCCCCCTTAAGTTGTAGGAGATGCTACGAATTCCGACACCACGAGACGAATTGCAGGAATACGCCCAGGTGCCCAACCTGCGCCGATCCTAAAGCACAAGGCGAAAAGGACCACAAATGCGAGAAGATATTTTGCATAGGCTGTCAAAAGAAAGGTGACCACGGTACCCTCGACCGTATTTGCCCTAGCTTTGAAAGGGAAAAAGGCTATCGTTAAAATGCAAGTAGACCTTCACTTAACCCGTTATGATGCAAGAAAGAAGTGGTATGCCATGTATGGGGATCTTGCTCCGGTGAACGAAAGCCAGAGCAGAACCCTGCCGGGCATATCGTTCGCGGACGCAGCAAAAAACAGTTCAGATAACTCGCAGACGAAGCAAGAGAATATCTTCATGACCACTAGCAGTAACGTACACAACAAAAATACAAACCAGCAATCCAAACCAACACTCGCTAACAAACCTTACACCCCCACCGAACAACTAACACAGCAAAATATAAACATTAAATCTAAATATCAGCCCACTAACAAAACTAACAGCACTACCCAAGATATAACACAGCCAAATATTAAAAAAATAATCAAGCCCAGTAAATTTACCGAAAGCATAGCGAAACATGAACCAAAAGCCCTCACAAAAGAGGAACAGAACTCAATCAAAACAACTGCACAAATTCATATACAACAACAAACATTCGCAACATCCCCAATAATTAATCCAAAAACAGAAATATTCACACACTTCTCAGAAACTGTCAGGACCAAAACTGAACCGACAGAACTAAACATCGCCTTCACGGCAGGAGCCACAGGCTCTTGCAGTCTAGCAACGCTGGAAGACGCAAACAAGCTTTTCTCCCTCTCCCCCAACACCTTCAAATCCATTACTGCACCAAGATTGGATTTCCCCCAAACACCAATCACCTCGCCTCTTACCAAAAGAGGTGAAGATGAATCGACACCCCCGGTGTCGGATACAGACGAAGAAATGAACGGTTTTGAATCAATATCCTCATAAATATAAAAAACAATCAAAAACTAATTTTCAGGTACTCACTTTAGAATCTATGTCACGCAACCTCTCTCAAGCCCAGAATAGAAGTGGAGATTTTACTATCATCCAATGGAACCTCTGCGGCTATTACAATAACTTGGGTAACCTCCAGCTGCTCATCTCCGACCTCTGCCCTGCTATTTTGGCTATTCAGGAAACACACATCCCTTCCACAAATCCTCCTATCCGAATCCGAAACTACACCCCATATCTTGCCAATACACAGCCAGGACGCAGAGGCGGAGTGGCCGTGTTGGTCAGAAATGACATCCCATCCACACGTATTCCCATCTCCACCACACTGTCAGCTATAGCTGTCAGAGTTCATACTAACCCCTCTATTGACATCCTATCCATCTATGTGGGGATCGAGGACAGGATTAACTCCAGGATCTTAAGCTCTCTAGTGAAGCAAGTGCCGGGTCCGACTTTCCTTTTGGGAGACTTCAATGCGCATCACCCATTTTGGGGATCCCCAAGGAGTGACCCAAGGGGAAACACGATCGCGGAATGGCTGGATGATTCAGATCTCGTTCTCCTCAATGACGGATCTCCCACTATATTCAACACCCGTAACACACTGACTCACATCGACCTCTCCATCGCCTCACAATCACTTGCTGCAGCAACGGACTGGCACACAATTGAGAATCCAAGAGGCAGCGATCACTTCCCAATTGTAATCAGATTGGCAAGGACGCTCCCAAAGAAGGCACACATCCCGAGATACGCAGAACATCGCGCAGACTGGCCCAGATTCCATACAGAGGTTGAAAAATACCTCTTACGCTATCCGTCCAGTCCTAACGTGGACAAAGAAGTAGCACTGCTGGCAAGGTCTATAAGATCAGCGGCCAACAATGCCATCCCTATGACGAAACTGACAATCAAGGTACAACCGCCCTGGCTCACAGCGAGCGTCCGTCAGTACATACATCGCAAGGATGTGGCCTGGAAAAAGTTCAAGAGAATCCCAACCAGTCTGAATGCAATGGAATACAGGAAAGTAAATGCGCAAATGCGGAGGGAAATAAAAAGCGCGCAAAAGCAAGCATGGCAAGAGTTCGCCTCGAACATAAACGCTGACACACCCATGAAAGAGAACTGGCGGAAGGTCAGAGCTATCTGCGGTCACCCCACCAAGGCAGGTATTACAGGTCTTAGGATAGGGAACGACCTTATTCAAGACCCAGCGTTAATAGCTGAGCACATAGCCCAACACTTAGCGCTATACGCAAAGCACGTTGACTGTAGTCCTACATACCTAGCAAGTAAGACACAGGACGAGACACTCAGTCGTAGTACTCCAAAACTAGTAGCACCTTCGCCACTAGACATACCCTTCTCCTTGCAGGAGCTCGAGCTCACACTTAACTCTTTCCAAGGATCCACTCCAGGACTAGATAATATTTCCTTTGGAATGCTAAAGCAAGTTCCAGATGCTTGGCGCCAAAGAGCTATAGGGCTATTTAACCATATTCTTAACCAAGGCAGGTTTCCACGAGAATTTAAACTAGCAGAGATCCGCCCGATTCCAAAGGGGAACAATAGAAATCTCCTTCCCACTGAGACCAGACCAATCTCACTTTTAAGAACAACTTCTAAAATTCTAGAGAAACTGATGGCCAACAGACTATCTTGGCTGCTTGAGCAAAAGCTGCTGCCAACGATTACAAGCTACAGGCCGGGCAGAGGAACCCAATCACTCCTGCAAGAACTGGAGCATAATCTAGCATGCGCACTCGTAAGACGTCAGCATACTGTTGTACTATCAATAGATTTGGAGAAAGCGTTTGATAGAACACCGAAGTTCTCCGTCCTACAACAATTGCGGAAGTGGAGCGTTGGCACTAAATTCGTCAAAGCAGTGGACTCATTCCTTTCGAACCGGAGAATCAAAGTGAGAGTAAACGGACACTTTTCGAAAATCCATAACTTAGAAAACGGACTACCCCAAGGTTCTCCACTTTCGGTTCATCTTTTCTCGACCTATATCCATTCACTATCTGTAAAGTTAAATGATATAGCTAACCTCTATTTCCACATATACGCGGACAACGTTATCTGCTACGCTTCTGGTGAAGTTCCGTTGGTAAATCACGTACTCAGCAGAGCTCTCAGAGCAATTTCTGTCTGGGCCGACGCTAACGGAGCCAAAATATCTACCAGTAAATTGGAAGCTCTACATGTCTGTAGGAGACGGAGCTGCAACGAAACACGCTTCTCGGATGAAATAGCTTCTACCCCCCTTTTAAGGGAACTTCGAATACTGGGTCTGACCATTGCGCACAATCTTCTTTGGAACAAGCAAGCAAGTATAGTGGCTGAGGATATCGAAAAGAGGAACAATCTCCTTAGACTGATCTGTAGAAGGAACAACGGCCCACCTCTCAACACAGCTACGCAAATCGCAAAACAGCTAGTTATTGGTAGAATAGACTACTGCTTGACCATCTATGGCCATATGAGCAAAAAAGCCAAGCCAAAATCCAAACTGCGCTAAACGCCACTGCTAGGACAGCTTTAGGTGCGCTTCGAACCACTCCGATTCCAAGCCTGTTAATCGAGGCAGGGTTCCCAACCCTCCAACAAAGAAGAGAGGCTCTGAACTGCAATCTAGTCCTTAAGAGCATTCACAATCCTAACGCTCCCCTTCGCAAAATTATACTAGATCTCCTCTCCACCAACCGCGCCTGCACTAGGGGAACGCTTTCGGGTCTAAACAGGGCGGTAACTTACATCCCCACGTCCCTCAAAGAAATTCCACTTGATCCCAAAGTAACCAACCCGATAACATATCGCCCACCCTGGCTCTTTTCATATAACAAAATACATACGAACGAAAAAGAGTACCATCAACTAGATGACGACAACAAAAAGCGTTTGCACTTAGAATTTAATAACAGGTATAAAATAACTAGTGCTATATACACAGATGCAACTAAAGGGGACCAAGGCGTCGCTATTGCGGTTAATATCTCCAACCAGCTGGACGCAGAACAGAACATCTGCAAGGTATTACCTGCATGGATGGATGTTTTTTCAGCGGAGCTAACGGCTATCTGGGAAGCGTGTAGATGGGCCAATCAGCAGGATAGAAGCACGGCTATCTTCACGGACAGCCTGTCCTCCCTAAAGGCAATAGAGAATACAAAAAACAAAAATCCTCTAGCCGAAAATATACGTCACTCTCTCGCCATAAACAAAATTCTTTTGGCATGGTGCCCAGCTCACGTGGGGATCCGTGGTAATGAAATTGCGGACCAACTGGCTAAACAGGCGGTAGGTTCAAACGTACCAGACATTGTCCCTCCAGCCTATAAAGCTGCAAGGTTCCAAGCAAGGAGGTTGTCTGAAGCAAGACGACTAGTATGTTGGCTTGATTCGGACACCTTCCTGGCAACACACCACAGAACAATAGAAAAACCGATAATGCCGGATCTTCCGAGGCAAAAAATGATCTCCATGGCCAGGATTAGACTGGGACACTTTCTGGCGGTTAAAAGCCATCTCTTCGAAAGGAGCACATGTCCCACATGCACATACTGCCCAAACTCCTCTCTCACAGCTCGTCACATCCTATTACAGTGCGGTGAACTACAAAGACGACTACACGTACTAGGGACCACCAAAAGACCTAGGGACCTCCTTAATTACAACAAGGAGGACTCCGACGTACTCCTCACCGCACTAAGACAATACTTACTGGACAATAACGGAAACACAAGAATATAATACGGAAATAAAATAAATATAAGCAATAATTTTAATAATATTTATTCATTAGGATTCACTAGTCTTAGTTCACTCAAAATGTGAATTTTGTTAGCTTTTATTATATTATTTTTTTATAGTTTACACATAATTTAGATTTAAGGCTTAAGTAATGTACTGTTAGATTTATGTCAGATGCGTAAATAGTTTCTAAGCCACAATGAATTCCTAGTTATAAGTCATGAGCAAAAGGCGAATTGTAGAGATATCTCAAAATTTTAAGTGAAACAAACTACATTTGCAAAACTATGAACTAAATTAAAGATAGCATACAAGGAATAAAATTGTAAAATTAGCATATAAGAAGTACTAAACTGAAAAGCAGCTACAAATTACCTGTAAGAATAAAAATTTAAATACAACTGAAGTGAGGAGCCCAGATGGCCTTGTAGCCGTGGGTATTGAACATTTATTGTATTAGGCTTAGCTAGAGTTCAAGCAATAAATGTTTTCTTGAAATTGAAATTGAATTGAATAATGATTTGTACAAGTCAGATAAATTCTCAAAAATTACACCTTTAGTGATAAAACTAAATGAAAAATTCAATAGATTTTCTCCGGTTCAATGCTGCATTTCTATTGATGAATCCATGATTCGCTATTATGGAAGGCATTCATGCAAACAGTTCATGAAATGCAAACCTATATGCTTCGGATATAAAGTGTGGAGTATGGCTTTTACCAATGGATTCTGTCTACAATTTGAACTATATCAAGGAAAAAATAGTTTATTAACGAGTGATTATAGAGGGCGTTACGGATTAGGAGGATCAGTAATTATGGAATTTGCCTCATTTTTAAAACAAAAATATAAGGACTTAAAATTTTCGCTGTTTTTCGGTAACTTTTTTACAAGTGCAAAATTGTTAACGAAGTTATTTCAGTGGAATTTTGGTGCAACGGGCACTGTGCGCGAAAATCGAACCGAAAAATGCATTATAAGTTCAAATAAAGAACTAAGAAAAGAGGCAAGAGGAGCATACGATAGTTCGTTGGACAAAGATGACAATATTATTGCTGTTAAACGGGTGGACAATAATATTGTAATGGCTATGTCAAATCCTATAAAAAAAATTTGCAGATATTCCGTCAAACAAAAACGCAAAATTGAAGTAGATCAACCACATATTATTGATCAATACAACAAAAATATGGGGGGTGTTGATTTAATGGATAATTTAATTTCAAATTATCCTATTACCATTCGTGGAAAAAAGTGGTATATGCCTATTATACTATAGAATAGAATAAAATAGAAATAAACATTTATTGAAGAACCTCAGCTTAAGCTACGTAACAACGTTAGGTACATCGAGTTAACATTAGATGATTGGCATAATTGGCATTGTACAAAGTTATTAAGCAAACTAAAAAATGAGCAATGAACAGGCTCACTGTGGTAGATTGAGACAACAGTAATATGGTTAGTTTTATGATGACAAATAATAGCAAGCATAAAGTGCTTAACATAAAGTTTGAAATGTAGAATAAGTGACAGTAACAATAGCAGCTATCACTAAATTATAAGTCGTAAAAATAAAGTACAGTATAGCTTATTAAATATTCGAAAAACTCAAACAAAGTAGAAACGAAAAGAAAATGAAAAGAAAATAAAGAAAATAATAATAATAATAGAGCACGGAATGAGTTGAGCCGCTTAGGCAGCCATGAGATGGCCCAGAGCTAGCTCCTTGAATTGTTTATGAGGGCCTATTCTTCTGATTGATTCAGGGAGCGAGTTCCAGAGCACAGCCCCCTGACCAAATACGTCGTTAGACCCAAATCGAGTGCGGGTTCTGTGCAGGACAAGTCTAGTATCATTAAGGTTGCTCCATGAGAGCGATTGACATATGTATGAGGGTAGAGAGCCACATCTTGCTTTGTGAATGAAGCATAACACTCCGAGTTCCAGAAGCTTGGGGAGGGGTTCAGGCATGAACAACTGAACAAGCGCAGAGATGTGAGAGCGCCTCCTGACCCGGTAAATATACCTCACACAAGCCTTCAGAGCTCTGATTAGTTTTTCAGTTACTGTGACCTGAGAGAGGAAATTAAAGATTGCCTGATGGACTGGCCTAGATGCTGTGAGACCGCGTACAGCGAGCGGAGCTCATAATAGATACGTGAGCATACTCTGCTGATCTGAGGTCGCCACGTAAGATGAGGGTCCATAAGCAGTCCGAGATTCTTGACATGCTTGTTTGTGAGAGGGATAATCAGGTTATGAAGACGCAGATTGTTGAGCGTGTCGTTGGTTGAGGTGTCATTGTCTCGAATGGAATATCTTATCGCTTGTGTCTTAGCTGGGTTGTGGGCTATGGCGTTTTGATGCTGCAATGAACAATGCATGGATACTAAGCAGAAGCTTTGGATGTAAATATGATAAACTGGAATTTATTAGGAATGTAGCTGAAAACTTGTGCAAAAAACATGGAGTACCACGAAGTGCACCGGGACCTATGAGAAGAAACAGAATCAGCAATGTACTTTTCGAGTCCGGGAGACATCTTGTAATCATTGGTCAAAGTAGACGTCGATGTATTCATTGCGGAAACAAAACTGTAAGAGCTTGCACATCCTGTAATGTTCCTTTGCATGACAAATTTTTCTTGAATTATCACAGTTCACGAGATGAAGCAAAATAATTTCTGATGAAGTATGATATTTTTGCAATGGTTGTTTTGTTTGGAATGAATTTTGCTCAGGAAAGACACAAACTTATTTTATTAATTCTCACTTGTTAAATTCTTATTGAAAATGTATATATATTTTTCTTTCATTAATAATATATGTTGTTATGATACAATATGTTTTTGTTATTAAAGTTTGACTAACTCCGGAAAACTATCCCAAAGGGTCGTTTACGACCCTTTCTTAAAAAAGTATTAATTCGCCACTTTTTTACTTATTTTAAGTCTATTACACACCAACTTGTCCTCTTGATTAAAATAATTGCGTTTAAGTCAAAGTTTTCGATAAATATAGTTCTGGGAAATAAGGATGCTATAAACTCTTGGATTTCTGGGTTTAAATGGGTTAAACGAAGAAACTAATATTTTGTTAAATATTTTAATATATTGTTACGTGCAATAGAAATAGACAACTGGTGACATCTACTGGCAATGGAAGTAAACGACTTTAGGTTCGGAGAATTGATTATGGTATCTACAGGAAGGTTCAGGAATAGAATGAATAGAATGAATAGAACAGTCAAGAAGCTTCTGGAAAATAGAACACTCGAGAATAATCTGGAGAGCTTCTAGGGTATAAATATAACAGTTGTCATAGCCAGAAAAAGAGTCTTGTCTTAGACGTTGCAGTGTTAACAAGTGAAAGTAATAAACGTGCGAAAGTGTTGTAATTAGATTGCGATAATTGAAAGTACAGTATTAGCGATAATTAGAGTTGAGTTGATTAATAGAAAGTATATGAATTTTGTGAATAATATAAGATTAGAGTGAAATAAAGAACTTGTATATTAAATATTTAATATTGTGTTTTAAATAACGAACCGCAGAGCCACGCTCGCAACAACTGGTGTCAGAAGTGAAATAAATTCGCGAAATAAAGTGGTGGCAATTGACTTTAAAATTCAAAGTGTGATTAATTTTGTGAAATTGTGTTAAATTTTGAAAGTTCTGGAAAATAATTTATATTCAACTTAAAGTGAATTACTAAAGTAATGGGGCGAAAATTCGAGGAGCTTCGAACGCAGGATTTGAAAGTGGAGTTAGGGAACCGGTCATTACAAACGACAGGTGCAAAGAAAGTTCTAGTCGAGCGACTCAGACAAGCTTTGATAGAGGAAGGAAAGAATCCTGAAACATTTGTTTTCGAAGATAACTTGGAAGAAACCGAAGTTGAAGAAGAGCCTACAATGAAAATGGAACAGCTTTTGAGTACTTTAATGAGCAAAATGGAAGCCCGTTTTGATGAACAAAAGAATTCTCTCGATGAACAAAAGAATTCTCTCGAGGAACAAAAGACTTCTCTCGAGCAACAAAAGAATTCTCTCGAGCAACAAAAGAATTCTCTGGAATACCGTTTAGATGAGCAAAAGAATTCTCTGGAATCCCGGTTAGATGAGCAGAAGAAATCTATGGACGAACAAAAGAATGCTTTCGTTGAACAAAGGAATTCTCTGGAATCCCGCTTAGATGAGCAAACGAATTCTCTAGAATCCCGGTTAGATGAGCAGAAGAAATCTATGGAAACCCGCTTGGACGAACAAAAGAGTTCTCTGGAGAATTGTCTAGAAACTCGTTTGGAGGAACAGAAGACTTTCCTGAAAAACTCGTTAGACGAACAAAATTTAAAAATTGAAGGAATCGAGCAGGAAGTGGCGGAAGCTCAACAAAAAGTCACCGAGCAGCTTGACAGTTTTAAAGCAGATCTAGAAAGAATAAAGCATCGTCAGCCTCTAAACGCTGCAGCTGAAATATCCAACACAGGTAGAATGAAACCCCCAATATTTGATGGACAAAATTCGTGGCATATCTTCAAGAGACAATTCGAGGCAGCTTCAGAGGTGTTAGCACTTCGAGCTCCTGCGTCAGAGCTCTTACAAACGGTACCGATTGAAAAGCAACGTGAATACACTTCATTAGTACAGGCGATAGAATTACGTTACGGAGATGAACACATGCAGCAAGTATATCGCCTACAGTTACGCAACAGGATTCAAAATCATGGCGAATCACTACAACAATTGCAGGGTGATATGGAAAGATTAGCGCATCTTTCATACTCTAGCGTGAATGCGGATTTTCTCAATGAAGTGGCGACGGAGGCATTTGTGAACGCTATTGCAGATCAAAGCTTACAACATGCATTAAGGATAGCAGGGAAGAAATCAACAGCAGAAGCACTAGCCTATGCATTAGTGTATGAATCCGCCAGGCAAGCTTCAGGGAGTGCAGTACGAATGAGAGAAATTTCGGTGAACGAATGTACTTGTAATAGAATGCAGCCATCACAGAGCACTCCTTCACGTGGTATTCTGCAATGCTGGAATTGTAATAGACCGGGACACCTACAAAGGGACTGCAGAAAACGCCGACGAGTGGAATCCCTAGATGAAGAGAGGAGAGTGGAATTGCAAAGATATCGAGCTGGGCAGCAGACTTGCAATAGATTGCAGTTATCACTGAGCAACCCTTCACGTAGTGTTCTTCGATGCTGGGATTGTAATAAATTGGGACACCTTCAAAGCGACTGCAGGAAGCGCCGTCGAAGGGAATCAACAGAAAATAAAGGGAGAGAAGAATGTCCAAGTTGGCGAACTAGGGAGCAAGCTCTTCTTAGAGCGACTAGTCTCCAACCTTATGGCTTTGAGATGCAACATAGGAAAGAACTTATTCATGGAAATGCAGAAGCCTTTGTACAACGTCCATGCAAACTTGAATGCAAACATTGCGGCCGGGTGGAAGAAAAAGAAACAACAGCAAGTATGGAGTTGGTAACTGTGGAACCATCAACAGGTTGGGACATCGAGAACTTGCGAACAGCTCAACGAGAAGATCCGGACATATCGCCTATTCTTGCTTGGAAAGCAGATATAGAAAAACCAGAATGGAAGGATATTTCAGGGATGAGTGAAAATCTGAAAAGCTACTGGGCTCAATGGAATTCTCTTCATGTTGAATGCGGTATTTTAAAACGGAAATGGGAAGCACCTAACGGTAAATCATTCCGAATGCAAATAGTCTTGCCGGCATCAAAGGTCAACGAAGTTCTAGGTAAAATACATCGTGGAAAATCTGGAGAACATTTGGGAGTGAATAAAACAATTTCTAAAATACGAGAAAAGTTTTATTGGCTACATATGCGTGAGGATGTGGAGAACTGGTGTCGCAGATGCACTGTATGTGCTTCTTACAAAGGGCCGCCACATAGCAGCAGAAAGGAAATGTATAAGTGTAATGTCAGAGCCACATTGGAAAGGAGAGCTGATGTGCACGAGGCCACGAGGACGAAATTAGCAACAAATACTGATCGGATGAAGACCCGCTATGACCTATGTGCTAATTCCGCAGGATTTAATGAAGGTGATCCTGTTTGGCTCTACAATCCGAGACGACGTAAGGGACGTTCTCCAAAATTGCAACAACACTGGGAAGGACCGTATTCAGTAGTAACTAAAATAAATCACGTAGTATACAGGATTCAACGTGGTACAAGAGGCAAACGAAAAATCGTTCATCTGGATCGCTAGTGTCAATATTACAAGCATCAAGACCGTGGACCACCTGTTGTTCGGGACGAACAATTTTAAGAAGGGGGCAGTGTTACGTGCAATAGAAATAGACAACTGGTGACATCTACTGGCAATGGAAGTAAACGACTTTAGGTTCGGAGAATTGATTATGGTATCTACAGGAAGGTTCAGGAATAGAATGAATAGAATGAATAGAACAGTCAAGAAGCTTCTGGAAAATAGAACACTCGAGAATAATCTGGAGAGTTTCTAGGGTATAAATATAACAGTTGTCATAGCCAGAAAAAGAGTCTTGTCTTAGACGTTGTAGTGTTAACAAGTGAAAGTAATAAACGTGCGAAAGTGTTGTAATTAGATTGCGATAATTGAAATTACAGTATTAGCGATAATTAGAGTTGAGTTGATTAATAGAAAGTATATGAATTTTGTGCATAATATAAGATTAGAGTGAAATAAAGAACTTGTATATTAAATATTTAATATTGTGTTTTAAATAACGAACCGCAGAGCCACGCTCGCAACAATATTCAAAACGTATTTCAGTCAATAAAATACGAAAAACTCAAAACAAATTCGCTGGAAATGACAGTAGGCACCTTATGACGTTGCAACACAAAAAATTACTCTCGAATCGGCCACTTGTTATACCCTAGATGAAATCATAGGGGTATACTAAGTTTGTCATTCCGTTTGTAACACCTCGAAATAATGATGGTAGAGCAAAATGGATTGGACACCCATTCATAATATTAAAAGTTATTTCGATTTTTGCATGTCCGTCCGTCCGTCTGTGCGCACGATAACTCGAGAAAATAAGACAAATCGGGCAACTCCTTCGTGGGGTTGCCATATAAAAATTTCGTTTTCCGCTATATATTTGGACACTGCCTGAGAACGCATCGACGTAGAGAGCTGAAATTTCGTACATGATGTTTTTACTACATTAGCAAATAAAATGTCAAAAATGGACTAAATCGGGCAACTCCTTCTTGGTGTTGCTATATAAAAATTTAGGTTTTTTACGTATACTTTGAAAACGATCAGTCCAACACATTTTTATTGTACTAAGAACTTCTGCAGAATACGAAATCCTATAAAATTGGTTATTACCATTTTTTCTGTGCGACAAACTGTTCTAGAAATATATGCGAAAAACAACTTCAAAATCAATACTTGAATAGATCGGTGACCATACGAAATTTAATACGGGCATTCATCTAGGGTATCATAAGAATTGGTCTTAGACCAATTCTAGCTTTTTTACTTGTTATCATTGTTCCATTACTAAACAGCTGTTTGATTGTAAAGCGGTGTTCGTTGCATGGACAGTGTAACAGGCAAAATGGCTGTAAAAAAGTTTGTGATAGTTTGACAGTTCTACCAAGCAGGATGGCATGCGTGAAATAAATTGTTATTAACTTTTTTCTTCTTGTAGAAATCTTATTGGTCGTCATTTACGCCCTTTTCCTCTAGTACAAGTTTGTGCATGCAACGTTCTGTAAGTTCTCTTACTTCCACTTTAGATTTACATAGGATCTTTGTATTTATTCAAAATTGATTAGTGTGTTAATTAAAAATGTTGAAAGAGAAAGTATAGTCACATTATAGAAGCATTCTACTCATGCGACAGTTTTGACAGAGCTGTTCTACTGTATGAATAAGGTATGTAGGTATACCTTGCTGTATGAATATACTGTGATCTTACGTTCCTCTGTATCCGACTTCTTCCATAAAACCATAACAATAGTCGGTATGTTGTAACACTTTCGACCCTTTCGACAGGCAAAAAATTCGTTAGCCATAGCCCTCACAGGGAAGGATATTGGAATTTTTTACCAGCGAGAAGTATTCGAGGGGAGGAAAATGCCGAAATGCCAAGTTTCAATCGGGAGTACGGGCAGCATACCAACACCACAGCAAGCCGACCATTTTTAAATTGCGAAATTTCTGAAATTTCTCATCGGGCGGCTGTACAGATGTTTATTTGCGAACTAATTTAATAATCATTACGTGTTGTGAATTTGTGATACGTCTTAGCCAAATTCCTTCCTTCCGTAAAAAGTTCTCATCTGGGTCAGCCCTAAGAACATCACTTAGCTTTGCCTAAGCGTACACGAGGCAGTTGTTTTTGATGAAAGGTCCAACCCAGACGAGAACTCTTTAAGGAAGGGAGGAATTTCCTACCCTTGGCTTAGACGTGCCAAAACAATAATGTTGCTTCGCGAAGTTCCTTATATGATTACCGAAATTAGTTTGGTCCGTGTCACTGACTTATAACAATGGACTGAGCGTATTGTCATTTTCTATAGGAAAGCAAGGCACAAGTTTTACAGTTCTCTCTTTCGCCCTATGGCAGAGTTGGAGCTACCAACAGAAAATATTGCATTCTGGAACATTTGCTTATGCCATTTGATGTTTTTATGTTGGCTACAGATGCAATCACCTCAGAAGGAATAAGGTAAAGATACTGTTTACCCAAGGTATATAGAAGACAAGGTATTCCCGACTGGAACCACGTTCCGCCATTTTTGTTAAAACTCTTTTTCCCTTTTTCTTCATTCACTGAAGTACGTCACAGGGCAAAAGCTGTAATATGTCAAAATTCTTTGCGCTTGTACTGCCACTGTCAGATTTCCTTTTTCTTTTTTATTCATTCACTGAAGTACGTCACAGACTATCAGCTGTTTGATCAGCTGTGATATGTCAAAATTTTAATGAGCATACCTTGTTTCTTCTATATACCTTGGTGTTTACCATGCTCCGTCTCTATTGCCCATAAGCAGGATTCAGTTAAGAATAACTTTTGAAAATTAAAGTCGAAATGAGTTAAATTCCTTATAAGCGATTAAAATATCACTTGGACACAAGAATATACATTTTTTTAATTTAATTCGATTTTCAGGTGTAAAATTTCATCTGATTGGTTGAGTTTTACATGTTTTTTATGTAATCGTTTTAAAGGGTGCTCTAACGGTGATATACAGAAACACAATATTTTTTGTGCCACATGAAATAGCAAATCGCTCAGTCCATTGTTATAAGTCAGTGGTCTGTGTTCAATTAAGCCACGGTTTTTGATATAAACAATTACTTTATCACAAATTCACAACACGTAATGATTATTAAATTATTATATTATCACCTCAAATCGCAAATAAACATCTGTGCAGCCGTCCGATGAGAAATTTCAGAGATTTCGCAATTTCAAAATTGCCGGCTTGCTGTGGGGTTGGTATGATGCCCGTACTCCCGATCTAAACTTGGTAGCACGGACTTTTTCCTACCCCCGAATACTTCTCACCCGTACAAAGTGCCAATATCCTCCCCTGTGTGGGCTATGGCAAAAGCAATCGGTAGGAGGAAAAACTCCGAAATACCAAGTTTCGAACTGCAGCATGAGCAGCATGTCAATAGGTCTGTTTGATGAAAATCCCGAGCTACACCGGGCTAGACTATCTTATTTTTTGAAAAGTCTGGGCTACCCCGTGCTTACACTAAAAATTTCATTGTCACTTGAGAACTGTCACTTGCAATTTGTTGTTGATTGGGACATAAACTATTTCTTGAGCAGAAATAAGCAAAAATTATAAGAAAACAATTAGAAAAATAGCTAGAGCACATTTTTTTTGTATTCACCCATATTATAAATAACTTTTTACAATTAATTATATTCAGGAGAACTGTCAGAGAAATGTCATTACATTAGATTTACCCAGTGTTTTAAAAGCTGGTTCGATGAGTGCACAAAACCCCGGGTAAATTTGGGTAAAATTTACATGGTGTATTACACGATGTTTTCATCGAACAAACTTAATACTACTTCAAAAATTAGCTTCGGTTATTTTGAATTTGTGAAATATCTTGTAGAGCGGCTGTGTAGTGCTCTACCTGCGATTTGAGGTGATAATATAATAATTCAATTCTAATTACGTTTTGTGAATTTGTAATTTGTCGCCAAAACGACGTCTTCGCCTCGATAATCTCTTTTACCCGTAGGTTATACTAGCAAGTACAGCTTGCACGCAAGCGACCTTGCATGATGAAAAACCATGGCAGCTGAGGTGATAGTAATTTGCCATGCAGCTTTCAAGATGGCGGAAAAGAAATGCTTGAGAGAATTTTATAAATTTATTCTGGAAAAATGAGATTTTCTTGTATCATTTGCATTACATCATTTACCAACACCTTTCTCTTAACTTTTTCTTTGGTATTTATCAGTAGCCTTTATTGCTATAATTTTCCAATATACGCATGACTTTACGCCTCAATGCCATTTTTTAAATGAACTTGCTCTGAACTGCCTTCTGTTGTCAAGTTAAAAATCGCGTTGGAAGGGATGCTTGCATGCAAGCTGTACTATCTAGTGTAATCCCCGGGTTAATGCCAAGTTATAACTTAAGCCCGGTATTGTGTTCATTTAGCGGATAAATATTTAGCAGCAATCGAACAGGGACCTTTTTTCCGGCTAAAATTGTTCATTGTTTTGAACTATAGGTGGCTGCTTTTGACAATCAGCTGTCGTGCATTTGTGATATTATTTCTTGTTCTTTTAGATTGCTATTGCAATTACCCAATCTCAAAATAGTAAGGAAAATTATATTTATACTTACTATTTTAATTTCTTCTCAAAAGAATTGTCTAACTGAAGACGGAATTTTTTGCCCGAAAAATAAAATAAAAATTCACTGCCACTCTTGTATTCCAATTTCATTCAACTTCAAACGTCAAAATTTTAGCGCGGAAAAAAGGTATTGAGCGGATAAATCTGATGCTAAATAACCTTTGTGGAAAATACTGCCATCTACTTGTCAAAACTAAACAAACTTTTGGCTGATAAAACACAATACCACTTTCTTCAGCGATTTGGCTAAATATTTCGCAACTAAATTTCACCGCTAAATTTCCATACAAAATTTATCCGCGAATTGAACACAATACCAGGCATTATGTTGATCATGGCTGTGTTCAACTTTTGGCTAGACCCGGCTTTAGGTGGCTATAGCCAGAATGGCTGTAGCTAGGGCTCTTACTTGTGTGAGTAAATGTCAAACATGCGTCATTCCATAAAATGTTTCATTTTCATTGTAAGAATTATGTCGAGTAATAAAAGTAAATTACAACTATAATAAAACAATTAATCGATTCCCTAGAAAATAAGTGATACCTATATTAATAAATAATTTAATCACTGCGCAAATGTTCAACATTACCGTCCTTGTCTGTTAATAATGGTATATTATTTTCGTAAATAATTTCATCGTTACTATCCACACAGTAATAAAATTGTGACATTTTTTTGGTTACTTGATATCAAAAACTAAGCAAACAAACGTCAAGCTACTTTGGCTTTACCTGTAGAGCACTAACCAATTTGGCTATAGCCGGCTACAGCTAAGAGTTAAACAATTCTGACAATTGAACTAACATAAAAAATATGATTTTTCGTCATTCATAGCTCTTATTTTTGTCTCAAAATTGGCTATAGCCATAAACTCAACGTCTCATTCTGGCTATAGCCGGCTCTAGCCATAAGTTGTACCGAACCCATATACACTTAACCTGTTATGTAAACAAGGTTTGTGGTAGAAACAGAAAGCCTATCGTGACTCTTTTGTATAATATGGTGAAGTTGCCTTGTGCTGTGCCATTCGCTGTTTACTCACTTTTTTTGGGAATTGTACTTTTTAAATGTCAAACCTTTTGATGCTGTTGTAAGTTGTTGTTTCTGCAATAGTGCGAAAGGTTTAGTAGTTTATCGTTTTGCATTATTAAAGATATAAACTTTAAGCGAATAACAAGAAAGTAATAAATATATTGTAAACGCTTGGGGAATAAAGTGAATCACCGAACTGTTCAATTACAAAAAGTGCTGGAGGATCTAAGAAGTCAAGTCAACTAATTTCAAGGTTTTTGTGAATTTGTAAGTCCTTCAATTTCAGGTAATATATGATTACAAATTAATTTGAAATATTTTTCGTAAACTGCTGTATTTTTTTATTTGATAAGTAAAATTGAGTTAAGATTCTATTGCACTACTATAGGCTGAGTCAGTCAAATTTCGATTATTAGGTAATATAAATTTGCTATAATAACAGGTACAAAGACTTGCACTTAACAAACTAATATAAAAAAGAATACCTATGTTTAGTAATCTACTATATTTTGCAGTTTAATCTTCGAGCAACTGCAAAGAACTTATTTGTTTATATATTTTTGCCACTTTCGCTGCTTATTGAATTTTTAATTTAAACTATTAAAAAAGACAATAAAATAATTAATATTATCAAATCAAATCAAATCAAAGTATATTTATTTCAAAGCCCCTGCTTAAAGCAACGTATAACGCTGGGCTTAACGATGATACATAGTCTGGTAATCAGTTTACATAAATAAATGATTGAAACAATCAATCAATAGCAAAATAAACAATATTAAATTAAAGAGAATTAGTTCAGAGTAACATAGATTACTGTGTTTAGCGAATTAACAGTCATATATAGTCATATCTTCTATAACTTAATTAAGGCAGTTCAACTGCATTTGAACACATTTAGTTACATTAAGTCATTAACAAGGACTAAGACTAAGATTAGATTAGATTAGCCCTGAGTAGTGGTTAGATTAGTGGTTAAACTACCCTAGTATCATTAACAAATATATAATAATAATTATAATAATTAACACAATCTTAGACTAAAACGACATCAGCAACCGCCCTATGGCTCAATCCCCAATGCGTCAATGCAGCCTGAACCTGTCCTAGTTCAGAAATGTAGGATAGAGAGAGATATAATGGGATATAAAAGAATAAACTACGAATGAAAATGACGGCCCGTGGTAGGCATAGTGAAAGTATCCAATATACTCAATACCACACCATATTATTAGCTTGGTATAACTGTTTATGGACGTAGCCTAGGTTTTTTTTTTTTTAGCTTTATATAGCTAACTAGCAATTCAAAAATATTTTAAATCCATAGCTGAAAGCTACGTCGAAGAGGCACATAAACCCGCTCTATGCAGCCTTCCATTGTTTAGATAAGGTTATCCGCTGGAGATTGTTCCTTGCCCATTTATTTCATACATAATAGTGCTATTTCTAATGTCAGGACGTTCTGAACTCTTAAGAGCTTTCAATACGTGTTCCTGATTTCGTTCTTGTAGAGCACATACAAACCATATTTGGAACAATATTTCTGTATGTACGTAGTTTTAAGCTTTGACTAAATTAATAAGTTTCTTTGAATTTGAAGTGAATTTTTAACAAATTATAGTCTAATACGTTTCTTTTTATACCCTAGAGATGAAAGTTTCAAACTTTCAAGATGGATCACCGTACGAAATTAATGCGGGCATTCATCTAGGGTATCATAAGAATTGGCTCTTAGACTAATTCTAGCTTTTTTACTTTTTAAAGTAAAAAACTTGTAAATAATTTTCAAATGTTTTAAAATTTTATCGATTTTCCCGCCAAATCTGCCCTCATCTTGCAATTTCCGCACCATCCATTAAATTTTTTGCTCCATACTAGCAGTGATTTTTAGTTAAAAAGATGCAATTTGATAAAATTTGTGTTCATATGAAGTCAATTTTTATTTTCGATCTATCTTTGTTATACCGTAGTTTTGCAATTCCTTTCCTGCATTAAATGTAACGTCAGAACTTGTCGTAAACCTCTCACTATTCGGGTGCGATATAATAATTGTAATCTATTCCCTCTTCCACCAACTTATCTAATAATTTAGCAAAAATTACTAACAGTTTCAAATTTCACTATCTTGTATTTCAATCTGAAATATGTTTTTAATTCAAAGATTTTGAAGATAAACTACCGTTAGTACACTCGATTTTTTATCCTCTTCAAATCCGAATAATATGTTAAAGATATCGATGTTTCTGCTTTTATACCGTTATTCTTCAACTACTTTCAAAAACTTTTTTTTTTACATAATTTATAGACATATACATAAATATGTATATATAATATAATATTATTCCTGTCCTAAGTTTTGTCCTTATTATTTTTGATAATATCGGTACTGGTTTGTTGTTTTACGTCTATGTGGCTGTTTTTGTGCTAGTTTATGAAATTTACAGCTTATTGTTAATAAACATTTTGTGCATTTTTTTTTTTCAGGAACTACCTATTTAGTTATTGATTACAACAATCCTACTTTCTTCAATATTTTTTTCGTTTTTACTTATTAAAAATAAAGTTTCATTTTTTAGGTTTCGTGTATGCCAAAATGCCGTCAAATGGGCCTGTATATCAACCTACAACGGTTTCATATGAAACAAGATCAAGTGGGCTTCTAGCACAAACCGCTACAGTGTCACCGATGAAAATGTTAAAAAAAAAAATTCCACAAATGGTTCTTGTTGGTTTTGCACTTATTTCAATTGCTGCCGGAATAGTAATGATTTCTAATGGAGCAGTAGATTACGTGGATACTGAAGAGCATAAAGAAAATGAAAATAATGTCGAGACACGTGAGGAGATCGATATCGGTGTCGTAATTGCTGGGGTTTTCGCAATAATGGTCGGATTTTGCTTGTTGGGTAAAATGTTTATCAATGAAATAATATCTCTTTACTTTACAAAGTTGTTTCAGGTTTGTACTTAAAAGTGTCTGATTGGCGACGTAATTGTTCGTGTCCTTGTTACTTATCAAAAAAACAAGGTTTAGCGCGACAATTACAGGGAAACAGTGCTGGTCAGGTTCTTGCTTTGAATCCATCGACAGATCCTTTGGTATCACATACCCAATACGCTCCTGTATCAGAAATTCCATCAAGACCAGATGATGAAGAAAGAAGAAATCTTATGCCCGATAATAAAGATTGGTAAGTCATAATTCAAAGTGGTTCCCTAAATAATCTGCACCGAAAATTCCAAGAACTAAATGTAGTAAGTGTTTCGAAAAGACTTGGAACGAGAAAAAACCATTTCGAATAAAAACTAAATGTATTCAACCAATCAAAAAGGGAGTTCACACATTTTGTTCTACTTCTGATAATTACTCTTTTAAGCTGAAAAAAAAGCTTGTAACATGAATATTTTATTTGTTTCCTGTTATGTCCCTTATTCGCTTCATTTTCAAATATGAGGTGCCCTCATATCCAAATAATCAAATACACATGAACATGATATTTTACTCATATTTTAAATTGCAGCACTTGTCGTTATTTATTGCATCTACCATCATATACCTTGATAGTTTTAAGGGAGTTGAAAGAAAAAGTAGTACTAGTAGTAGTAGCAAAGTTAACTTAATGAAAAGTTAAGAATCAGGCGAGATTTCAATCAATCAATCAGAGTTCTTCACACGCGATTTACGAAACGAAACGAATTTTGACTGTCTTAAACCGAACCGATATCCCGGGATATTTGATAATATACACGTACAGGCTTTAATTTTAGCCTAGGTTTCACTTTTGTCTTTGATACACTTTCCACTTTAAATGTTCGAATAATTATTAACTCTAAGTTACGCGATGTCGAAAATTAATAACAGCTTGTTGCGCGACAGCAAGCTGTGTTCTTGTCTGTTATTTAATTTTGGGATGTGTGGATTTAGAGGAATAGGGAAGTTGGATGGGAGTGGGAGGTTGTGGAATGTTAGAGATTTCTCTAACTTGCTTTGTGTTGAAGACTGGCGTTTCTTCCAACATGGTGAGAAATATCCCGAAAGTCCAGGATGGTCCAGCGTTGATAAGTCCCACGATGATCGAGATGCCAGGATGGTGTCCTATCCACGGTTGTGGCTTCCTTTATTGGTGAAGAAAGTAAATCTTTCGCCCAGGTAATAAATGTTTCTCGTTTCCGAGTTAATAAGGTGGAGAGGTGATAGGTAGTTGAGGTTTTCAACTTGAAGTTGCGTTGAAAGCTGGCTAATGAGGGGGTTGGGATGTTGAGACATCTTCTCAAGTTGTTTGACCGCGAGAGAAAGGAGATATTCCTCGATTGGAGTGATGTTTGCACTTTCGTACAAGAAGGTGTTGGGAAAATAGTGTCCGTTAGGTTTCCTGTACACACCTGTACAGGCCCTTAGGATCTTTCTTTCGAGGGCGCTGATTTGCTTCATATAAGATGGCGAAATGGTGTGCCAGATGGGGAAGCAATAGCAGATAATTGGGCGGATAAGCTGTTTGTATATAAGCAGCTTTGTATCTTTCGGGAGACCGTTTCTCCTTCTGATAATAGGGTTGAGTAGGGAGTAAGCGTAGTTGGCTTTCTTCATGGTCAGCTTGGCATGATTGTTGAATTTCAACAGATTATTGAAGCAGACACCAAGGTATTTGGTGTTCTTTGAAGGCTGAAGCTTTTCATTATTGACTTCGATTTCAATGTTGTTGGCTCGTGTGGCTATGTTGGGCCTTCCCCTTGTGGAGGGATTTAGGATGCAAATCATTTCAGATTTGTTTAGATTAATTTTGATGCCCCACTTTCTGTAGAACTCATCAAGTTTGAGAACATGCCGCTCAACTTTGATAGCAGCGAAATTGAATGACATGGAGTGGGCGTAGGTAAGCGAGTCATCAGCATAGAGTAGTGTGGTGGAATTTGAGTCGTTGGAAGGCTGATCATAAGTGAAAAGATTGAAGAGAACTGACTGATGTTGCCTGAGATTTGGTATCCTCGATTTCTATGTAGAAATTTCGAGATGAGAGAAAGCTATGTATAACCCGGGTGAGATAAGGCGGGAACACGAGGTTTATAATTTTGAAAATTAGCCCGTTTGTCCAAACTGAATCAAACGCTTTCTCTACATCAAGGAAGCAGCCTACTGTCTGCTCCCTTTTGTTGAGGGCGTTTGTAGAATCAGAGAGGAATTTGAGCAAAGCGTGAAAAGTGGAGTGCTGGGGCTTGAAGCCGAATTGGGTGTCCTGCTTGATATTTAGATCGAGGCAGGTATTTTCAATGTGTTGGCGGACTATTTTTTCGAAAAGTTTGCCCAGGTTGGACAGAAGAGAGATTGGCCGGAACTCGTTAAGGTTTTTCGAGTTTCCTTTTTTGGGAATTGGAACTATGCGAGTTTCCAAACATCGGGAAAGTAAGAATTATTGAGGCAATTATTGAAGATAATTGTCAGAAATTCTATGGCGACAGGTGGGAGGTTTTTGATAACTTTGTTGGAAATGTTATCTGGGCCAGCGGACTTTTTGCCTCTGATAGTCCTGATTAGGGCGAAAACGTGTGCAGGATTTGAGAAGATACTTAAATCATCCGGATTTAAGGACGTGTTTGTGGAGTTGAAGATTGTGGTGGAGGATCCCGCTGCCTGGGCAGTGAAATCATCAACAGTCGAGTCTACAGTGGTCTTAAAATTTGCATCGCTTAGAGATGAGTTGTCTTTGAAAGTGAATTGGAAATATTCCGCGAAAGCGTTACATTTTTCTTGGGGAAGGTTGTAAGCGGTCGTGCCGCTTAAAATGGTTTTGGGGAGTTTTGCTTTTCTGTTGCAAACCCTGTTTATGTCCTGAAAGCAGTGTGGACCAGGTTGAATGGAAGCCAGTTTCTTCCTAAACTCCTTATCGAGAAACATTTTCGTTTGTTCCTCAATAATTGTTGACAAGCAATTAATTTGCGACAACACAGTTCTGTAGGCTGGGTTGTGGCTATTCAGGGTTCGGTGAAAAATACGGTTAAGTACTTTTCGAAGTTTCTGCCTAAATTTATATAATTTTTGCAGTTGAGGCGGGAGATTTTTGTATTTGTAGTGTTTGCTCGGCACTACACTGGAAAAGAAGGCGACATTTCCTTCAATGGCGTTGTTGAGGAAGTCAATGTGGAAGTCAATTTCCAAGTTCGTGAGATTCCGTTGCGAGTCAGGTAGATTTCCTGAGAGAAATTGGGAGAGCCTGTCTTGAAATTGTTGCCAGTCAACGTCTTTGAGTGAAGTTGAGGCTTGAGGGTCAGAAGTCAGGATATTTAACGGTGCGCTGGGAGTGATTGAGAGTTCAACAGCCAAGTAATCGGATTCAGCCATATGTGCTGTGCAGACGTAATTTGAGAATTGGGGTAGGAGATTAATTAGATTAGAGGTTGCGATATAGAAGTCAAGAGTTGACCCAGATCGCGGGAAGGTCGGAGTATCTTGCGAGACGACGACAAAATCATGGGTGGTGTTAAAGAGGAGCCAGTCATGTACAGCCTTGCCTGACGGACTTACGACAGAATCATTCCACAACGGGTGCCTGGCGTTGAAATCTCCACCCAGCACCGTGTATGTGAAATTGTCCTAGATCTGAGCAATGCTGTTTAAATTATTCTTGATATCAGCTCCAGTTGCGTGACATCTATTGTATAGGGCGATTAAGAGAAGAGACTCGTTGTCTCGAAGTTTTAATTTGACAACAGTGCATTCCATATTGGAAAGGTTACTAATTTTCACCTCTTCGAATTTAAGGTTTTCCTTTATGAGAAGGGCTGTGCCTATGGTGGTCTCAGACTTGTCCTGGCGGACGAAGTTATAGTGCTCAAAAGCTAACTTATGTCTCTCAGTGAGGAGAGTTTCAGAGAGGAACATGAACGTGGGTTTATGCTCAATGAGGAATAGGTTTAGGGCTGCTCTTTTGCTGTGCTTTACCAGCGAATTGCAGTTAAGTGACATGATTTTCAGCTTACTTATTTGCCTAGACATAGTCCAAATGCAAATTGAAGGTAAGCTGCTTGTTTTTCCTAGATGGAAGAAAGCTTCCTGTATTTAGGAAGGAAATTATTGATTTTGCCCATAAGGGCGAAAAGGTCGCAGCCAAATAGAGACTTGGCTTCGTTGGTGCAGAAATCGTCAATTTCTGACGCTCTTGTTTTTCTGGGAGCTGCCTTAGGGGCAGACCTAGGTGCTGCTTGGGGCTTGGGAGCTATGGATTTAACAGAATTATTATTATTAAAGGTGTGTTTAGATATTACCTGGGCGAAAGATTTACCTGGCTGCACGTAATTTCTTGTGGCTTCCTTAACGAAGTCTTCACGTTGGCGGCGCTCTTCATTCTTTTTCGCACGTTGTTGTACGACCTCCTTGTATTTTTGGCAACCTCTATAGCTGGCTGGATGTCCTTCAGCTTTACAGTTGACGCAGTATGGGGCACCTTCCTTCTCGTTTTTCCTCTCGCATTGTCCAGGTAAGTGTACATTTTTACACTTCACGCATCTATAGTCGACCGCGCAGTTCCTCGCGACGTGGCCGAAAGCCTGGCAACGCTTGCACTGGGAGATTCCAGATGCGCAGTATTTTTCCCAGTAAACGATTTGGTTCAGTAGGCGGTTTGTGGCCATTATGAATTTTATATCATAATTACCTCCGAAATTAATTATGAAGGAATTCGATTCCTTGCTCCTGGGCGTTTTAAAATGCGTCACAGAGTTGATTGAGAAACCACGCAGTTTTTCCACGAGAGCAGCCTTCACATCCTCAGCGTGATAAGTATGCTGAACTCCTCTCAGCAGAAGTGTCGTCGTCCTATCACATTTAGGCGTAAATGTGTAACTCTGCACGCCGATGTCCTTGATGATGCTGAATAGCGTCTTGTGGTCGTCCTGGGATATTGGCTTTATAATGCACTTGGTGCCCTTTGCCGTCTTTATATAAAATTTGGGCCTGCTTTCTAGCTTGTCAAGCTTGCTGTTGAATGCCCTGACGTTAAGATTCTGGCATACAATTGGTGGGGGTCTCACCGCCTTTACTACCTGGGTTGCAGTTACTTTGGGCTGGATTTCAAATTCATTCCTGTTTCCCAGAATTTGATAGAATCCACCTGTGTTTTCCTCCCTGGGTGGTTGCTGCTTCGAACCTGATGGCTTCCTCTTCGCTGGAGTTCCGGCAGAATGAGGAGACGTCTCAGGGCTACTCCTTGCTCTTCGCTTCTTGTTTTCCACTAGAGTGAAGTTATTATCATCGTCAGACGAATCCAAACTCGATGAAGACAAATTGGTTGAGTCATCTGACATTTCAACATCGCTGGTTCCTTCACGTGGTGCATCAGGCGGTGACTCGACATTGTCGTCGAACAATTTTCCGTCTCCTTCCTGTAATGTGATTTCCGGGAGGCCTAGCTCGTACTTATTGTACAGCTTTTTAAGGCTGCTTTCAATAGCGGCCATAAGTGCTCTCTTTTCGGTTTCGAATTTATTAATTTTTTCGTTTTCACACATGATGAGACGAAACAAAGTGTCCTTTATCACTACAATTAGTTTAAATTTTTTGCTATTGCTATTATTCACTTTTATTTTTATTATTTTTTAAAAACACTAATTTCACTGGAGTCTTAATCTCACTTTTGTTAATATTTTACGTGTCTATTTCACTTATTTTTATGGAACACCGAAAATGCCGTCGGCAAATTGTCTTTCCTTCTTTGTTCTTTCTACACATTAACACACAATTGTCATTTATTTAAAAAAATGTCCACTTTCCACTAACACACGCGCATGTTAAGCGGAATGCCGTCGGTGAAAATGCACTTTGTGATTTTTTGTTTTTCCTTTGTATTGGTTTATTACTCTCTGAGGTGGTGTTGCTTCCTTGCTTGTTCAGCATCCAATTGAATGTGATGACAGGCGAGATTTCCGTGTGTTTTACATTTAAAATGCACACGGCAAGAAAAGAAAGAAAGAAAAAAAATCAAACTCTGTTTAAAACTTTTATGAATAAAAATAAAAAATGTGAAAACGCATGGAACGAAACAGAATGGCAAATGTTTCATTTTCGTAAATAAATGAGAAGGGGTGGAGCTTTCACGTTTTACTCCCATAAAATGTTCCCGCGCTCTTGTGAAAACCGGTTTCCATGAAATATTGATAAGTTTTGGTCACATGTTGCTGTAAATGGAAACAGGTAGTTGCTATAATCCTATAATATTTGAACAGCACGTGTTTCTGTTTACATTCGCTTGAATAGATTAAGTGGGAGAACTCATGCTGGATTCTCTGATATTTTCGGGAAAAATGAGAATTTTATTTGAGAGGAACTTTACATCTCCTTTCAGCATTTGGGTCAAAGCGAAATTTATCTTTTTCTCAAAAATAGAAGGTAGTGTGACCTGGTGTACATTATTATGAATAGGTTGAAAGGATTTTGAGGGATTTAATAAGATTTTGTCGTTCGGGTAATCCTACGTTCTCTCGATTTTTGTTTTTTACTCGTTTTCTCAGTCACACTACAATAGTGCATAGCCAAGTTCTTTTCCCCCATTAATGCAAAAAACGAAAGTATATGAAATTACTTGTTTCATTCTAAAAAACATCAAAAATTTTCCAATTTTGCTCTACTGCTTCTTAACTTGTCATTAAGTTAACTTTGGTAGTAGTATGTAGTTCTTTATTAGCTAGTTTAAAAGCTTTCAACAACATAGATATATACATTTTAGTATAATCTTAAAAAATATTTTCACTATCAGAACCAGCTTAACACAAGCTCGCTGCATGGACACGTTTAATAAATAAATGATCAACAATACTTGCGTGACATCACTTAGTCAATGTTAGTATTAGTATGTTAACTAAACAAAAACCAAACACCGGATGAAATTACATGCAATACCCAAAAACATTAAACATACAAGATTAAATATTATATAGACGTTTTTTTAAAATATGCTTAGAAACGTCACCAACTAAATGCTCAGCCATATTATTAACAGTAATACACATGCGATTAACAGGTTCATACATGCCAAAGTTCTTGAGGAGTTAACATGCAGCAGAGGTAGCCTTCCCAAATTGTGCCTACTATCACGAAAAAAAATTTTGTTAAGTAGTAACGGAGAATCAATATTCCCGAATAGTTGATGCATAAAAGTTACATCGTCAACCAGACATTTCTCAAGCGAGTGCATATTTAAAAGATTCAAGCGATCCTCTTAGGGTAGAAGAATTAATAAATTATTCCAGGGTAGGTGCCTGAGAGCAAATCGCAAAAAGTTTCTCTGAACAGACCCGATACGGTCGATGTATGCACCATAAAATGGAGACCAGACCTGGCTCGAGAAGTGGTCTCACAAAGCAAGTGTACAAACGCAATCATAAATGATTGGTTTCTGATTCCTATGGAAAGTCATAACCTCACATTTATTGATATTGAGTACCAAATTATTGCTCTTGCACTAAGAATGTGTATTTTCGCTTTTATAAAGTCGAGACAATATTTGTATCATTTTTATCATATTTAAGATGATTGTACATTTTAAGTGCACGCTAAATTAATGAATTTTGTGCTTTTGATGTTCTATCTAAACGAACCTAATATTATTGATTATACATTTCCTACAATTGCAAATACTTACTTACGGAAAAATACCATTCTTGATTTTAAATACAAAAATTAATACATTTAATGCAATCTTCTCTTTCACTTTCATCTATTTGAGAGTATTCAGCATTAATGAAATGGTGGTGTATCTGTTATAACAAAGTTTCCCCTGGGGAAAAAGAGCGCGCTAAGAAATATTTTGAAGTGCCTCACGGAAGCTCGCAGCGCTTCTTTTAAATATTCAAGTTCCGCAGAAGCAAGCGCTACATTGCTATGCTTAAGAAGCATTCTAGGATATATGCTAAATGAAGGTGTCCTTCAAAAGCTTTAATGAGCTTTTTGAATAATCATCGCAGTGCTTCTTTATTAACCTCATAAGAGGACTTCAAGACTGCTTTCTGAGAACACTTGCTCATGATTATTTGTGATATTAATTTTTTTTAATTTGATTAAATTGATTTATTTTGTCAAAAACTCAGCAGATTAACTATAATCTGAATTTCACATTGAAAATGAGAAATGTGTTACTTCGCACTTACTGGACACCACAGTTAAGATTCGTGGAAAATTAGATGAAATCACCCTTTGTTGCACTTCTGCTGAGTATCATCAAAAAATCTTCTATGTATAGAGCTTCCAAGTGATGACTATAAAAGCTCTTGAGTTACTTTCTTGCGCCTCTGTTTACTTTTCTAGATATATCAGTGAATGTTCTTCTAAAAAGCTGCCAAATGATGGCTAGGGAAGCGCATAAATTGTGCTTCTTTCAGAAGCGCTGGGTTTTCGTCCCAATGAGTAGAATCCTCATCGCCCTGTTTTGCAGTCTGCATACGTTCTAGTTGCTCTTTGTTACATAACAATAACACCGTTGACAATACTCAAAATGAGGTTTCACGATGGTATTATAAATCTGTATTGCTGTAGCCATTGAAATTTAGCCTTTTTTAAAAAGAATATTTTTACAAATATAGTCGATGTGGTGTTTAAACGTTAAATTTTTTTCTATAAAGACATCTAACTATTTTATTTCAGACGGGCTATAACGTTGTTATCCATATTTATACCACTTATTTTCTCACCACTAAATTCCATGCATTTAGATTTACCACATTTAATTCAGCTTATTCATTTTCAACCAAAAATTTACTTTTTTCAAGGCACTTTCCATCCGGGAAACCCATAAACTAATATCGTCTTGGGCTATGTAAAATAATGCATCATCAGCGAATAACGCAATTTTTATATCTGATAAAATTGTTCAAGGGAAGGTTACCGTTCATTACGATGAAAAATTTTTTTTTTTACATAATTTTCATCCCTAAAGTGTTTAGAACATGTCTAAAGTATTTTAGAAATCACAGCCTGTTGAGAGCGGAACCGTTCGCAGGCTGGAAAACAGGTAGCTAAGGCAATCGAAGCGCGCTTACTGGGGAGACCTTTTCTCGTTACCTGAGGTACCCTCATAAATTTGGGAAACCTGTAACCTTTAGATTCAGCTCAATCAGCTCTTTGAGGAAGAAGAAGGGCCCCTATCTGGTGCTGAAAAGGGTGAAGTAAGTTGTTAAAGATTTTTTGTAATGTTAAACTTTAATGCGTTTTTCTGGGAAAAATATTTTTTAGCGCGCGGGGCGTTCTACAGTTTCAACGGATGAGCCGATTCACATGAATCTCTGCACAATTTAAAGGAAATTCAATTTTTGGGGCCATCAGCGATCTTTGTCAAATATTGATTTAGAAATAGTGTTCTCGTCCGTTGCAAAAAAAAAACGTGACGTAGTTATATTAGAGTTTTTTAAGGTTACTAATGGTTATCGTGGAAGTAGGTTACTAAAGGTTTTATAAGTTGGTGATGGAAATGTTACAATCACCGGTCTATATAACTTAGACTAACCATTACTAGAAGGTATATAAAAAAGTTTTGTAATTGTTTTGATCACCACGTTATATAACTTATTGGTAATAAGGGTTTATTGCGGTATCCGTGGTTACCCTTATATAACTCGACAACTTTCAGTAATTTCGGTGACTTTAATAAAAATTGGGAACATCTTAACTACGGTGATCGTTATAAAAACAAATTACTTTTAGTGTCGAATGGAGCCATTATAAAACTGTTTTCATTTATTAGTAACGAAGAAGACAGTTATAAAAATCGGAAACTTTTAGCAACGTGAATTTTAAGTATCGGTGCGGTGCTTGTTTTGTGTAAGCTTTATTTATAATCAATAAATATGGATTTATCAAGAAAATTATTATAAGAAGAACATGACATAGACATTTTGTCATTACTTTAAGATATACAGGGTGTTTCCCCTTAGGAGGTCCATAGAGCGGGAGGTGATAGTACTCACTTAGACGAACCAAAAATTGTATGGCAGGGGGGGGGGGGCAATATCAACCGTTTAGGAGTTACAGGGTGATTCATAAAAAAAGCTAGGTTTTCACAAAACACCCTGTATCTTAAAAACTATAGGGCGTATGGTCACAGTTAAGGGCTCACTGTATGCAGAACTTCATGGCCTTTCCAACCAGCCCCGTACCCTTCTCCCCTCAGAAGTTATGAAGGTCTAAACTAAAAATTTCGGATTTTTGTACCTTTTTTTTAATTTGACCTCTATTATTTTTGCAAAAAGGTCGTTAACATAACGTTTTTTTATAAAAACTGTAAGCTGTAGACTCTCCTCTTTAATATGACCTATCACACCCAATGTGCTATCTGAAGCCCTTTACGAGTTATTAGCTCTAAACCGATTCTAAAACCTATTTTCAAACCTCTCAACGATAATTTGTTCCCTTAGCACGTCAGTTTACAAAATATCGTCTAATTTCGGTGTGACCTGAATAGGTTATGAGTTAATAACTCTTTTACGAATACAGATAACACATAGGGTATACTAGGTCAAATTAAAGAGGAGGCTCCACAGTTTATAGTTTTTAAAGTTAAAGTTATGTTAACGACCTTTCTGCAAAAATAATAGAGGTCAAAGTAACAAAAAAGGAAAGAAAATCCGAAATTTTTAGTTTAGACATTCATAACTTCTGAGGGGCTGGTTGAGCTGTCGTTGGAAAGGCCATGAAGTTCTGCATACAGTGAGCCCTTAACTGTGACCATACGCCCTGTAGTTTTTAAGATACAGGGTATTTTGTGAAAACCTAGTTTTTTTTATGAATCACCCTGTAACTCCTAAACGGTTGATATTGCCCCCCCCCCTGCCATACAATTTTTGGTTCGTCTAGGTGAGTACTATCACCTCCCGCTCTATGGACCTCCTAAGGGGAAACACCCTGTATAATATTACCAAAGGTAACACAATATAACCTAAGGGTATATAAGATCACGAACGTCTGATTTTTGTCACTATAAGATATAAAATATTACCAAAGGTTACATATTATGACTAAAGGGTATATAAGGATCATTTTCGAGGTATGGTAGTTTCTTCAGTTTATATAATATTTCTAGAAGTTTTATAAGGGTCATTCTGTTTATATAATAGAGGCAGAGTTTATATAAAACTACTTGAAGTTTTATAATAGTAATTAGTTCATTTAAGTACAAGCCGCCATTTTTTTCATCTATGCATTGCAGATAAAAAAGAAAATGTCGGATTAGTCAATTTTTTATATTGCAGATATATGGCTTCCGTTTTATTTTTATATGAAGAAAATACATCTTTTTAGGTATATAACATTTCTAAATTATGTTATGTTATTTTTATGAATTAATATCACCTAAGTGAAAATTTTTAATTTTGTCATATTTAATTAAAATTATTAAAAATTGCTTATTTTTGGAGGGGTCTGTATTTTTTAGAAGTATCTATGATGATATTCACAGTAAAATTTCAATTGCAGCTGAATTTCACTACATATATGCCGAAAAATTGTACTTCTGAAATGTAAAAATATTAAACCCTTCCATTATAAAAATGCAATACAAAAAAAATCGAAATTCTATGTCAAGATAGGTTTCGTAAATATTTGCATATTATTGTTTTATAAAGGTAACGAAAAATAATTTCCCTAACATTTCAATTACTGAAAGTAATCAGCCTGAGAATTCCAAGCGTTGTGGAAACGTTACCATCACCATTATAAACAAAGTTTATAAAGGTAACCGAAACATTACCGCAACCACTGCTATGACCAAAATAAATTAATCGAGAGCACCTTGGGTTATATAAGGGTTTTATAAGAAGTTATATTAAGGTAACCAGAATATTTTGGTTACTCATTTTATAAAACTTTTAGTTATATAACGTTACCTAAATCAAGTCACGGTAACCTTTATATAATCCTCCATTTAAGCTCTATAAGGGGTTTATAGTGGTTACAAAGAGGTTTCGAGTACTAGTCTATATAACTCAAGTTATATAATTTGGTAATGGAAACCTCACCGTTACTACTATATAAAAAAAATTGTTTCTTGGGAGGCCCCCCAAACTTTATCTAGTTTAATCATTTTTAACCCTATATATTTCGGATGAACTGGCAGAGCTGTGGAGCGGCCCGTGCAGACCAAAGCTCGCTGTGCACGGTTTTATTTGATGGGAGCTGGAGCCGCCATTTTGGATTTTTTATATAAACAAAATTGAAACTTACTCTCCATTGATAGAAAATGAACTACCTTAAAACCCATTTCCAATAGTATTTATTTTATGTGAAAAAAATTCCCAAAGTTCATTGCATTTTTCATGGCTCATGGCGGTTTAGACAGACTTTTGTTCTTTTATACCTTTCAGACAAGTAAGACTCAAACCACTCATACGATTTCTCATTTATTCAATATTTTTTTAATAGAATCAAAAGTATATTTCTGTTAACTGTTTCGAATGCTTTTTTTTTTTTATGTAAATTTGATCTTTATTGGTGGCTCCTTGGCTTTTTTCAAAATGTCTTAAAAATAGTTGGCAAAAAGCTCTACAAAGGGTAAAAAAGGCACTAGCTAAACTAAAGTTAATAGGGACAAGTAAAACAATTAAACTAAACAAATGACACAAAAGTAAAACAAAATGACACACAAAACACATTCCAACAAAATTCTCAAAAGAGTCTAAAAACGGTCACAAGAATTTTGAAAAAGATGTAATTTATAACCAAAAATTTAAAACCAGTCCCAATTTTGACAATTAGGTAAGTGGCAGTTCCAAGTAGTTCCGAAATTCCAAAATGATCTAATAAAAATAATGACCTAAACGAACGAATTTCAACAAAAAATTTTGCAATTTAGCCCGGCGACCGAGACCGAATTAAAAATGAGAAATCGAACGAACGAACGAAAAAAATTTACGCGATACCGTAATAGAGTCCCGCGAGAGCAGCCTGTAGTATCATAGACCTCTACAAACTGCCCTCATCATCCCTCCAGCTGACCATCTCTAACGTAGCGCTTGTCCTTCCCACAGCATGTGCAACGATTCCTAAGCGGGGAGAAACCTCGTGGACTAGTGTTGCAAATGCTGTGGCCTGCTATTACCAGCGAAAGACAAGAGCTCCATCCTGCACCGACGATAGTGATTGCCATGTGCAGTTGAATGTGTCTGCGTTTGTTGCCAGATATTCAAGACGTAAACGTCTCTTCAATCTGTCAACGAAGTGGCGCTTAAGTGCTTGTGCGTGATGTTGTGGGTCAGTGTTCTGATTCCCATCTCCGACTGTCATGTAGTACAAGTGAATTGTAGATTTGGCCAGAGTCAACACAAAGCTAATCAAATAGTTCACCCGACTACTAACCTTTGGTCCCCATAGAAACGATGTCATAGTAATGCCGAAATTCGGGTGGATCAACTTACACATATCGCGCACTAGTTCCATTAGATTTTTGAAAGCTGGGCAAGTGAAGAACCGGTGAAACAGGGTGCCTTCACTAGCACAAACTGTGCAAATCCTCTGAACTCGCCGGTCAATATGTGACAACTGATTAGGAAACATAAGACTGTGATGCAGCAATTTGAATGCTACATCAGCATCTTTGTAACTAGAAGGATAACTGTAGACTACTCTGCAAGTTATCCCTCTCATCACGCCCATATTCACCCCGAGGTGTGTTCGCCATCTATTGTATCCTGTATACTCCGGAGGTTTTATTGACATAAGCACGTCACGGAGCACACGTGTTGTAAGTGTGCTGAAAGGTGTGTCAGGTGGTCTGTTCAGAACGAAAGCATCTTCCAACTTAGTGCCAGGGTCACTGGTCCCAAGTTGGCGAAATCTCTCCTGTGCAGAAGCAGCCAGGTCGTGTAGTTGTGGAGTGTTAGTGTTTATTCGACAGTTTCCAGAGATATCAATGATATCTCCGAGAACTGTCAGTGTATGCGTGCTAGCTTCAAAACCTCGAGCATTACTGAACACTGAATCTATTAATTCAGGATTAAACCTGATTGGAATCGATGCGAATTGCGTGTACCGTAGAGCATTCCACTTAAGGTGAAATACTGGCCTGATTCTGCCCCAGGTCTGAATCGTTGAGATTAGATCCTGTGGCCAGTCACGAGGATAGGGTGGTCAAACAGAGAGCAGGTAGTAATACTCCCTTATGCCGATCCCTCCCAGTACATTCACCCACAGCTGAGAAATCAAGGTGTCTCTCTGGTAAAACGTCTATCGCTTTTGCTTGAAGAAGTCTTCATCAAAGTCTCAGACTTTAGCAGATGAACGATGGACGAGGTAATCAAATAGTTTATCACGACTGACCTTCCCATTAACGATAATGGAAACAGCTCTAGAGAGTTTCTCAAGAGCGATGCTGCTATTATTTGATTTACTCCCGCGCCCGATATACACACATAAATACTTCAGGCAAGTATTAGTCCATTGGATGTTCAGTGGAGTATCTGTACGATCCCTCCACCTTCCACACCACAAGCCTTGACTCTTGCTAAGGTTGATTTTAGCGCCCGCTATACGTTCGTACTGTTCGAAAACAGCACGAGCGACCGGAAAAGCTTCATCTCTTGTCACGAAAAGAGAAAGGTCATCCGCATATGCCAACATAAGTGGCCTCACATTGGTATACGGTAGATGAACTAAATATTGTCCGAGCATTCGACGAAGATTCACCAGTAGCGGCTCCAACGAAAGATCATAAAGCATACCTGACAATGGACAGCCCTGTCTGATGCCTCGATGAAACGAGATAGGTACTTGTCCTTGATGCTTAATCAAAATCGCTGAATATCTATACAGTTTCCCGACGATATCGAGCCACCTGGGCGGGAACCCAAATGCCTCGAGAGCAGTAAGGAGATACTCGTGCGAGACGCTATCAAAAGCCTTTTGCTGGTCAAGTGAAACCATGGCCATTTGTGTACCTGTCTGTTCATTGTAGGCAAACAAATGTTTGGCTATAGCGATGTTGTCATAGATACTACGACCAGGAACACAATAGGACTGTTCCGGGTGTATTACCGAAGCAATCTCTGAGCGGAGTATTGCCCCTAACGCTTTGCAAACGATTTTGTAGTTCACATTGCATAGGGTTACTGGTCTCCAGTTCCCCATCCTCTGCAAATCTCCTTTCTTTGGAATCAATCGCATAACAGACCTCCTCCAACTAGAAGGAAAGTCTGAATGTGTCTCAACCGCCGAATTGAAGACTTCCAAAATTTCAGGAATTAATAAATCCCTGAAACGTATGAAGAATTCTGGAGTCAAGCCGTCATAACCAGGCGAAGTGTGTCGCCTTAGATCCTTTGTCGAAGTGATCATATCCTCCAATGTGATTACTGTATCCAGGAGCTTCTTACTGTCTTCAGAGAAAGTGGGAATATTCTCAAGAAATTCATGAGTTGCCGAGGATGTTGTCGCGTCGATTCAGAATAGAGACTACTGTTGTAGTGTCGATTAATTACCGATTCGACTTCACAAGAAGCAGTACGTCGTCTAGTTGCCTGAAGGAAGTACTCGGTTGGAGAATCGCCTCCCCTCAGCCAGCGTGATTGGCAGCGCAGCACAAACTCCAAGCTGTGCTTGGAAGTTTGTGCTGTCAAGCGTTCCTTTATTCTGTTAAAATAAAGAATCAACTCCGGCTGAGTTGGGAGAAGAGCTGCCACCCGAGATACTTCGGCCGACAAGCTAGAAGCTTGATACCCACTTTGATTGACATTCGTTTCGATAAAAGATCGAATTTGGAGCTTTCCAACATCTCACCATTGAGTAAGAAGAGGAAAGTCAGCTTTCCTCTTTTGCCAATCGTGCCAGAATTCCGTGAACTCATTGATGAACTGCTCGGAATTCAACAAATAGTTGTTAAATATCCAGTATGCAGTTCTTTTTTCAACTAGAGTGCTGGTTGTCATTACAAGAAGATGATCACTAACGGAACACACTTCATGAGTGACACCAACGAAATGTTGTAGTATTCCAGGTGAGACGTAAAGTCTATCGATTCTGGAGCCTGCGAGACTTCCATGGATATTTCGTGAGACCCTCGTGTATGATCTAGTCGTAGGATGCATCCAACGATAGATATCCACGAGTCTGAAAACACGGACTAAATTCCTCAATCGAGTAGCATTGACGGAGTTGAACTCAACTCCGAAATGCCGATCCATTGAGGGATTCAGCGTGCAGTTGAAATCACCTCCGAGGAGAGTTTCGCCGCTAAAATTCACCAGACAGGATAGAACACTATCAAGAACTTTCTTGTAATGTCGTGGTCATGAAGAAGGTACACGTTTACTACCTTGATATGTTTGTCTTGAACGACAAAGTCCAAGGAGGAAGCGAAGCCTGGGAAGATATTTGTATAGACAGGAGACGATTGTGTAAATTTATTGCATACAATGGTTGCCACCCCTGAGCTTCGGCAAGGCGCAGGTGTGGCAAACATTGCATTGCCAGTGTGCAAGTAAGCATAACGCTCAAGTTGTGTATAAGTGTCTTGAGTGAAATTCGTCTCCTGCAGAAGTGTAATGTCTATATCGAACATTTTGACATGTTCGATAGTACTGTGTAGTATTGTATGAGCACTTAAACCCCCGGTGTTAAGACACGTTATCTTACACATTCAAAGAGATAAGAAGCTCAAACGATGAAGGTACGACATCCACTGAAGAGGAGAATCGGCCAAGCGATGCTCCTGAATCAACTCCTCCACCTTCCTATGAAGTCGTTCTAACCGAGCTACATCGTTGTACTTCCTGTTCTTCTTGGACTTCTGTTGTAGGAGTTGAAGCTGAGAAAGTAACAACTCTGGCCTCTCCAGCTCATTTACAAGAATACTCCCGATTTTATTTGAATTCTTCTTGTACTGGAGTTGAGCAAGAATTGCGGAGATCTTCTTCCTAGGAAGGGTTTCCATACCCTTCGAGACTTCAAATTGGCTACCAGTTGAAATGATGCTATCACACGACTCGTAGCCACCGAATCTCGAGAGACCAGTCTCATCTAAGCCGGTCATGTCGTAGTCCGAAAGCTGCTCGCGAGATGCTTCCACCTCTCTCACAACAACCTTCGAAATGCCAGCTCCACTATCGTCCTCCTCCGAGTGAGGCCGCTTTGATGCGACTGGCTTTGCTGGCTCTGGAGGAGGCAGCATCGCCCGGTCCACCTTATTCCTCCTCATCGTCCTCCCTTTTTTTTTCCTACTTGGCTACTCGACTCCTCGTCGGAAATAGCCGTGTTTTCACGTGCTGACGTGGCACCGTTTATAGCCTTAATATTTTTTGCCTCTGGGACAATTTCAGGCATCTTAACCACTGGCTGCTCCAAAATAGCAAGTTGAGCACCGGCAGAAGGTTCCTTCTCCGGATCCACTACTGTAGTAGTGGTTTCCTTCGAGGGAACCCTCGGTTCAGCCATCTTTCCGCTTCTCTTGGGGCAGTCAGCAATAAAATGCCCTACCAAATGGCAAGCATGGCATTTCGCTTCGGTGCCCACGTCTATCCAGTATGCCGGATATGCTCAGGTAGAAGCCTGATGGAAGCGTACATCCCTTATTCA
The DNA here is from genome assembly GCA_963924295.1 of Dioctria rufipes. Taxonomy (NCBI): domain Eukaryota; kingdom Metazoa; phylum Arthropoda; class Insecta; order Diptera; family Asilidae; genus Dioctria; species Dioctria rufipes. Next base: position 97,202,091 of record OZ002742.1, on the reverse strand, counting down.
AGGTAATGGACGCCTCTCGGCTGGTACTGAAAATACCCCGTCCGAGATCCTCGTCCCCAATTTTTAAGGGAATGGCACGAACGTTGCCATGAACCTTCCCAGATATCCCTAAGAAATTTAGGAGGTCGTCATGGCTCGCTCGCATAGGGACCCGCGAAAACACGATCTTCGTGGGTTTTTCCTTGAGTGGGAACGGCACAAGATGTCTACCCTCCACCTCGACGCCCTCAAGCATAAGCTTGGTAGCGTTTTCGAGGTTTGTGGTATAGACCCCCACCATTCCCCCAGCTATTATCCCTATGGAGAACAGCTGCTCACAGGAGATGACGCGGAAGATTGCCTTTAGGTATGCGCTCTGAGGACATCCTCTGATGTGCTCGAGCTGCATACCGTAGCTCTCATCCTGGAGGCCCGCACTGGTTTTGGGTCGAGGCTTACCTGCGTCCAATGGGGCTGGAAGAGGAGTGATGCCCTTTCTTGAAATTTCAACTGTGGAAACCTTATTGGAACTGCCACTTACCTGGGCATAAGAACTCCCTGACTCTACCGCTGGGGATCGTAGTGATGCTGCTGGTCCTGCTGCTGGTGCCGCTGGCTTCTGCTTGGAGGCATTTGCCTTTTCTGTAGAAAGCGGCGGCCTCATTGCAACATAGCTTGGTTTTGGCGCTGAAGCCGAAGCTGTTATAACCACTTCTGCCAAGCGTGGCTTTTGCCCTTGGCTGGATGTAGTCGCTGCTGTCGTTGCGATTACTGCTGTTTTTGCATTAGTGTTCGGAGCTGATGCTCCAGATGCTTCTGCGACAGTGGCAGCTGTACTGCCTACAGTTGTCTCCGACGGAACTGGCTGTGTTTTCTTGACCTCTTCAATAGGGCCCTTGATGGCCTTTTCTGTGGGCCCTTGGTGGAGTTTTTCGGAATAGGAAGAAGCCTTCGTGCTTTTCTTCCTCCGGCTTGATTTGAGGGGATCGTTAGTGCCCTCAGAATCGCTGCTGATCGCATTCATGTTGAATGCGGCACTGTAGATTAATAATTCTTTCTTACTTTTTTATTTATTTCTAAATTAATTAGTTTTTATTTTTTTTTAAATTTTTTGTTCAAATTGTATCGAAATCACATTAAAATTTTTATGTTGCCATGGCAACAACCAAATGAAATTAAATTGTTTTTACTGTCACTAGAATTTTATTTTAGACAGTTTTTCCCAACTATTTTGGAGTTTATTCTATAAATAACTGACTACAGATGATTGGCGTTACTGTAAGTGAACGTCAATAACACTTAACATTTTTCTCACTGTTTATTATGGCCTTTTCGCTTGGATTTCCCGGAACTCAAAATGACACGTCCGGTCACTGCGACAAATAATAATAATAATATATATTCAAAAAAAATTCATGAATACACAAGGTCTACAATCTTATATTCGTACCACTAAATAAGCGGATTAAAAAAAAAAAAGCTAAATCTAAATACAAAAATAAAAAGTAACTACATATTCATAGTAGACTAAGAAAAGAACAAAAAAAAATAATAATAATAATAAGTATACAAAATGACATGAAAAACTGTATAAAAAAAAAAAAGGAAAATAGTTCAAGAGAGAGTAAAAAAAATTAAACAAAATTTAATCTAATTTATGCCAACCGAAGGAAGAACTGAGAAGCGATCCTTGAACAACCTCTTGAACATGTGCAGGGAACCAGCGTTTTGAATATTTGTTGGTAAATTATTCTACAATCTAGTAGCCTGAACAAAGTAAGAACATTCATAAGCAGCTGTACGGAAACGCGGCAAGAGAATACTTGAGTTTCTAGCAGAACGTAGATTTTGTATATGTGAAAACAAATAGCTTGGGGTTTTTGATTTTAGCAGATTATATAGAAAAATCAGTAAATTGAATTCAAGATATTTGAATATGGAGAAGCCGAGCAAACGATAATTGAAAGGAGAGATGTGGTTATACCTTTGAAGGCCATAGATAAATCTGATGCAATCATTGAATGCGACGTTAAGTGTACGGGAGCAGGTACTATCCAATTTCGGATATATTACATTTCCAAATGTAAAATGAGGTATCAAAAGAGTTTTCACCAATTTTGACCGTATCTCTCTAGACAAAAACGAGGCAGTTAGCCACAGTTGCCTGAGTCCTCCGTAGATCTTACCAAGGATTGAGCTAACATGACCGCAGCATTTCAGAGATGAATTTATAGTTATACCTAGATTTTTTACAGACCCTACCAAGGACAGCGGAGAATCGTTTAGTAAAATGTCGGGGATAATAATGTAATAAGATTTACTTGGATTGAGAGTCAGATGGTTGTATTGTGCCCATTGATGGGTTACTATTTACTCGAGCAAAGCAATCCTCAAGTAAATCTGCACGTCATAGCATACAAGTGAATATTAACGTCCTCCACAGTTTCAGGCAGATCATTTATGAAGGTACTGAAAAGCAGGGGTCCCAATATTGATCCCTGTGGAACACCACAAGCCAGTGGAAGGAGGCCTGAGAAAGTATTGTTTACCTTTACTTCTTGATATCTTTCTGACAAGAAACTTTGAATTAACTGAACAGCCGTAGAGGAGAACCCAAAATGAGTAGATAATTTCTGGAGAAGCATCATGTGATTGACGCAGTCGAAAGCCCTGGAAAAGTCCAGAAGGGCCAAGATACTGATACAACTGTTATCGAGAGCAGCTCGCAAATCATTAGTAACTTTTAACAAAGCTGAAGTACAGCTGTGCTTTGCGCGGAATCCTGATAGCCATTTGGTTAAAAATGCATTTTCTTCTAAGAATTTTGACATTTGGGTGTACAGTAGCCTTTCCAGAACTTTGGAGAGAAAGGACAGAATGCTTATCGGGCGGAAACCACTCATGTCAGTAGGAGAGGATTTTTTCGGTAAAGCAATTTTCCATCTATTAGGAAAAATAGAACGAGTCAAACACGAATTAAACAGAAAAACCAAATGATCAATAATCAAAGGGAGGATAACTTTCAGAAAGCGAGGGTGTATTTTGTCGGGACTCACTGATTCAGAACGTATCGAACGAATAGCACAGATGAGTTCTATGGAGCTAACGCACCGGAATGCAAAAGGCGACGTTAAGATTAATCTATTTAATACGACTGCGTTATCGGTGATATCCTCCGTTGTTACTATTTCCTGTCCTTGCTGTAAAAAGTGACTATTTAAATCATCGGGGTCGAACTCGGAAAAGTTGAAATTTTTCCCTTTACCGCCACAGCCAAGTTTCCTTAAATTATTCCATATTGTTTTAGCCGTACGACTAGGATTTAGCCTTCCCATAAAGTATCTTCTTTTTGCTTTCCTTAACTCGAGAGTAACACGATTTCCTGCCGTTTTATAGAGTTTCTTGATATTTTGTGATTTGAAACGCTGATGAAACGGCATGAATAAAAATGTCTTTTTCTACATGCAATTTTCAATTAATTAAAAACCTGGTTACAACCGCACAAGTCCGCTTCTTAATTTCGACTCGCTCTTCAACCGCGCCCCAAAATAGCTTTTTTCAATTTTTTTTTCACAACATGTTCCCACAGTCTAGCTTAGCCGCAAGCTTAGGCTTCGTATTTCCGGCAAACTTTACTTGAGGTGTGAAACTAGAAACTTGTTTGCTTTTATATAATTTTAATTATTTTTGCATTTCAAGATATTTGAAGCCTTGTCTGGACGAAAGATATTTTTTAACAAAAGTGTGGGAACATGAATTTAGAATTTTTCAGCTATTTTGGGCTACCTAACATTCGGACTTGTGCCGTTGTAACCAGGTTTTTAATTAATTGAAAATTGCATGTAGAAAAAGACATTTTTATTCCTGCCGTTGTTTTATTGTTCTTCTGTGCAGTTGGATATCAATATAATAAAACAGATATAGTGAAAAAGAAAAAGTGTCTATATTTAAAATATCCAACATTTTGGCGCAGCCGGTAGGATACCTATAATAAAAAGAAAAATTGTGATTATTATATGATAATAATATAATAATTATGTTATTATAATTATAATTGTTACTTAACCACAACAGAGTCTATCAACTGTAGGTGCCTCTGCTCCAGGCGAGCAAGCGCTAGACTTAATCCAGTAAGGATTATATAGAGACTATCAACTTTGGGTGCCTCTGCTCCAGGCGAGCATGCGCTAGTCCAATCATAATATATGTCAGAAGAGCAAACTTCTACGCCAGGAGGAAAATTCGAACAGTTTATAACATCTTTCAGTTTTGCAAATACCAGCCCTAGTTGGATGGGCACTAGCAACGACAGCGAAAGAGTGGCTACAATTTCAGGACAACAAACTGCACCAGAATTTCAAGAAATCCATCAACGTAACGAGGAGTATTCGGACCAAATCAACCAAGTGGCTACAATTTCAGGACAACAAACTGCACGAGAATTTCAAGAAATCCATCAAAGCAACGAGGAGTATTCGCATCAAATCAACCAACCACAGGAGCAATCAGGTCCAGCAAAACAAAACACGATCCAGCCCGGAACTCTGCGCTCAGGAGGAATATTTAGACGACGCGACGCACAAAATCCGTGGGAGATAATAGTAAGGTAGGAAATTTAGTTTTTTCTTCAATAAATAAAAGTACAGAAAAAATGTCTTTAGATTATAATAAAATTAACCAACTTGTAAACTTAAATATTCCCTTATTTACGGGCGAAGGTCCAAATGTGGAAAGTGATACTAAAATATTTATAAAGTGTTGTGATCAAGTAAGTGAGTGCATTAGTGGTGATGACGAGAAAAGTCTGTTCTTGAGATTGTTAGCAACTCGGTTTCGCGGAAGGGCTTTTGGCATTTTGACGGGAACTTCCTATAACAGTTTGAAAGAACTGAAGGAAGCCCTGTCACAAAAATTCAGATCCAATAAGCCATATCGAGTATTGATGGATGAATTACGATTTACTCGTCAACTTCCCGGGGAACCAATACGATCATTTGGTGCTCGTTTAAATTTTAAATATCAACCGTGCCGGACTTGTGCGGTTGTAACCATGTTTTTAATTTCCACTCGCTCTTCAACCGTGCCCCAAAATAGCTTTTTTCATTTTTTTTTTTACAACACACCGATCTCAGCAGCATCCGACACAGCAGGAGTACCAGGGCATAGATCACGAAAGTCCGTAATTAATGTAGGCTTGTCACCATCACTACGCTTGACATAGATTGAACCATTACGGGAGTATGCAGCAAATAGAGAACCGTGTTCACGTAAATGCAGTGCCTCACGCAGCAGAGATTGATTTCTAGGTGTAAGGCTTTCATGTACATATACAGACCCCTCTGACGAAAAGCCTTCTATATCGTTGAGTTTCATTATAAATCGTTTAACACGATGGCAATATTCGCAATCTCTCCAGCAGTCGTTTTGGAAACAGTGGAGTAGGGATTATCTAGCTGCACTTCAGAGTCGATCAAAATGCCAAGTTAAGGCTCACAATATTCAATCCAGTAAGGATAATAATATTCCTCCGTCTAAAAATTTTTAATGGGTCGAATATTGGACGTACATCATAGACTTGGCAATCTTGTGTGAGGCACCAGTTTTTACGGCACTATCAAGCGACCAATCTCAAAACTGCGTCCTTTACCCTTGAAAAAAATTTAATTGTGTTGAAAGCGATCCTCTCAACAGCTGTATAATTATTAAATGATTAATTGTCAATGTGCTAGCACGCTCAGAGATAATAATTTCTTATTTTCCAGTCAGTAAGTACTTTATTGTCGAAGTGTGAAATCAGAGCAATAAATAGTATATCAACAACTCGACAATTTTCGTTTTAAAACTTAAAGAATTTCAGCCGATAATATACAATCCGCAAAAGAGGTGATTTCTGAAAATTTTCACAATTTATGTAATTTCGGTGCAGTGAAAACGTAGATAGCGTGCAAGGTCTCCATGTCCCCTGGACTATTTCTCAGATCCCAGAGTTTTAAATTGTTCTGTTAATATGGGTGTCATGATTACTTGTGAAACTTTTGAGTTAAATGAATTAAAACATTTTCTTTGGTTAATTTTTATAAAGTATAAAGATTTTTTTTCTATATAGCAATAAAGAACATTGATTACGTTTCACAGTTCCCTATACAGTGAGCGTGGAATTAGTGCTTTACTTAAAACACAAAATTTCAGATGTAACTCACATTCTTTTTATTATACTCCACTGTTTACTGTTTATTAAATTCACAAACGATTATTATCATAAATAACTCGTACTTTTAATTATCACTATACCAGTGCTTCAAATATTCGCAATCCCATTAGAATACTTTGTTCTGTTTAATATGTTCATTCACTGTCGGAAGACTGCTTCCTGGCGGTGACAAGCGCTGTATTTATACTCTACAAATTTGTCCAGAACCTTCCGAAAATTCCATTCTCGAAATATCGATTCTCCGAACTTAAAGTTGTTTATGTCCGTACTTTATAGATGTCACTTTTGTGTAATATGATTCTTCGAAAGTTGTTTATCTCCGTACTTAATTAGTTATTTCATGCGAAGTATTCATTTCCAACATGTAACACTGCCCTTTCTTAAAATTGTTCGTCCGGAACAACAGGTGGTCCACGGCACGGTCTTGATGCTCGCAGTATTGACACAAGCGATCCAGATGAACGATTTTTCGCTCGCCTCTCGTACCAGACTGAATCCTGTATATAACGTCATTTATTCTAGTTATCACTGAATATGGCCCCTCCTAGTGTTGTTGTTATTTTGGAGAACGTCCCTTACGTCGTTTCGGGTTGTACAGCCAAATAAGATGTTCGATCAATGCTCTGTTGAAGCGTTCTACCATGCCATCAGATGGTGGTTGTATAGGAGTTATTCTGGTTTTTCTTATTTCCAGCATTTTACACATCTCTTGGAAAGTCCGTGATTCGAAGCTCGACCCTTGATCCGTGGTTTCTTCTTGATTAGGGATTGCATAACCTTCAGGCCATTTATTGAAATAATCAATAACAACTAATATGTAGCGGTTACTGTTATCCGTTTCTGGAAAAGCTCATACGATGTCTGCGGCTATCCTTTCAAATGGGGCTCCTACATTATACTTATGCATTTCTCCTTTGCTTCTGTGTGGTGGCCCTATACAAACATCACAGACAGTCCACCTGCGGTAGTACTCCTCCATGTCTTCTCGCATATGTAACCAATAAGACCTTTCTCGTATTTTGGAAATTGTTTTATTTACCCTCAAATGTTCTCCAGAGGATCCACTGTGCATTTCTTCCAGAACATCGTTGACCTTTGATGCTAGCACTACTATCTGCATTCAGAAAGACACGCCGTTCGTTACCTCCCACTTGCATTTTAATATACCGCATTCAACGTGAAGAGAGTTCCATTTAGCCCAGTAGATTTCCAGCTTCTCACTTCTTTCCGAAATATCCTTCCATTCTGGTCTTTCCAAGTTAGGATAAGCGACATGTCCGAGTCTTCTCGTTGCGTTTTTCGCATGTCTTCGTTATTTCAACCTGTGGATGGTTCCAGGGAGACCAATTGTATACTAGCTGTTGTTTTTATTTTCTTCCATCTGGACGCAATGTTTGCATTCAATTTTGCATGGACTTCGTATGTTGTATTTTGTTTAAATAAAAGAACATAGACTTGTGCAAATACTTAATTTATTTATAAAAGTTAGGATGATATGAACTCTACACGGGCTGGTATCAAAAGAGACAGAGGTTGGTAGTTGTGACAATGAGCCCGTTTAGACCGTGCCATTTAGAACTAGTTTTACGTAAGTCGAATTACGTAGAACTAATATGAAGTGGTATAAACATTACGCATTATGAAAAACTAGTCCTACCTTAATCCGGTATTTGATGCGGTATTGACCTACAAAATTAGTATTAAACGTAGACATTAACCTCAGATAAGGAATTGTTTACAAACTTGAATGCGTTATATTCATTCATAGAGAGAATTGTTATTTTGTTTTAATGAAAATGAGTGGAATTAAGTAGGAAAAAAGTGTGACTGGTCAGAGGGAGGGACAAATTCTTTTATTGACTTATGATTTATTGAAGAAAGTATTCCGTCCATAATGAATGGTAAAAAAATTAAAAATTTGGAAAATTTAATTATTTTCTTATGCTCTATTCACTTGTGCATACCGCATGCACCAAATTAAAATATTATTTTTCATTTTCTCCTGAAGAAGTAGGCAGATCTGATAAATTTGACAACTATCAAAGCTTTAATATGAGTGGACTAAACGGCAGCCGGATTAGTCCTACGTAAGTCGAATTACGTAAAACTAGTCCTAAATAGCTGCGGTCTAAACGTACTCAATGATGTGGCTAACCAAAACCCTCGAGAATACTTCAATAGCCATGAAATAGAAATTATATGTGTGCGTTGGGAGTCCGTTTTCTAAAATGTTCTATATTGATACTTGTGCCAAACATTGACTTCATATATGCTATAGAGCGTAAACTACTCTCCATACAGGAAAATGCTCTTCTCTAATTTAAAGCTAGGCTCCTTACCTTCCCGAAGGATACAATTGCTATATACATACCAATGATGTAATTTGAAACAAACCATGAATGTGTTCTCAAGTTATTGTGGTGACGGACGGACGACGGACGTACATGCAATAATCTAAATAATTTATAATAGATATGCGGGTGTGTCCAATCCATTTGGCTCCACCAGCATTATTTCTATGCGTTACAAACGGAATGACAAGCTTATCATACCCTATGAAACTGTATCTGAGGTATAAAAATCATGGATTTATAAAATTAAAAAATTTTAAAATATTTTTGGAACGTAAATCGATGGGGACTTAAAAAATATAATTGTATTCAAATTTTCAGCTTCATCAATCAAAAATAGCAAACTAAAGAGTATAATAAATTGATTTCTAGGTCGCTCTCACTCCGCTCATAGTACAGACAATTTGAATATCACACGATCACATTATGAAGTACATCGACGTATGGGAAAAAATAATTGATGAATGTTGTTTATATTTTCGAAAACGTTCCCATTTCGAGCTGTTAGAGCTATTCATCAACTATTTCATTATATTTACGTCTGTAAGATAAAAACTGTAGAAGAAGATAGAAATATACGACAATACTAAATCGCTTTTAAAATTATACAACTGTGAAAAAAATCGCCTTCTAAGAAATTTGCTTGCATATAATTTGCAGTACTAATACGATTAAAATGCTGCGTTCTTTTTTCCTGATCCATATAAAAGGAGATACACGAATTAATAAATGGATAAAAAATCATCAAGAAGAATTAAAGCTTTAGAATTAGAACCAAATATTTTAGATCTAAATATTTTGGTATTTTGTGAAAACTGAAATGCAATTTGATAATTTGCTCCCATAAAAAAAATCATGGCTACCTACAGGGTGTCCCACGTAACGTGTTCCCTGGGCATTTTTCTCGAAAATGTGCGGAGATATCGAAAAAGTCCTAATAATAAAAGTTACGCATCGTTAGTCAAGGTATCTTCTGACATAGCCAAAGTCCTTGAAAAAGGACTTGGGAAAGGATATATTTTAAAAAATGTCCTTTTTGTCCTTATTAAGGATACATTTAGATTGCATTTTTGAATTCCGCAAATAAAACTAAAACGAAAATGTTATATTGAAAGTTCAGTTTAACCCTTTATTATCGAGATATGATACCTCAAATTGTACTCTATGCACCGTGTTCCTTTGCCATTTTTCTCGAAAGTCGAAGTGCTAGTAACAAAAGTTACACATCATAAGCCGGGCTATCTTTTGGTATGGTCAACATTTAAATACAAAAGCCACACAAAAAAGGATATGAAAAAGCATATCTTCGGTTTGGTCCTTTTCGTCCTTTCCGAGGATGCATTTTGGCTACATTGAATAACTGCAAATCAAATTAGTTAAAAAGTGGTATACCTATTAAGAATTCTTCAATGTAGCCAAAATACATCCTCAGAAAGGACGAAAAGGACCAAACCGAAGATATTCTTTTTTCGTGTGGCTTTTGTTTTTAAATGTTGATCATATCAAAAGTTAGCCCGGCTTATGATGGGTAGCTTTTGGTACTTTTGTTACTAGCACTTCGATGATATCTGTGTGCATTTTCGAGAAAAATGGCAAAGGAACACGGTGCATAGAGTACAATTTGAGATATTATATCTCGATAATAAAGGGTTAAACTGGAATTTTAAATATAACATTTTCGTTTTAGTTTTATTTGCGGAATTCAAAAATGCAATCTAAATGTATCCTTAATAAGGACGAAAAGGACATTTTTTAAATATATCCTTTCCCAAGTCCTTTTTCAAGGACTTTGGCTATGCCAGAGGATACCTTGACTAACGATGCGTAACTTTTATTATTAGGACTTTTTCGATATCTCCGCACATTTTCGAGAAAAATGCTCAGGGAACACGTTACGTGGGACACCCTGTATAAACGTTTAATAGAATGAAATTAATTTAAATTTCCAATGAACCAGTACAGTGTAAAAAAACGCAGCTAATACCTCCATATCAGTTGTATATCATCGCAAAATTTTTCTTCCGCGTGAAGCAATAATATTTTGTATCAAAAGAGTTTCCAAAAGTAACACATTCCTATGCGTATTAATGTCTACCATGGCAAAATTTGGTAGTGTTGCATTTACTTCATTTAGTACATCATGCCTTGACTTGATGTGATGCCTGCTGGTACAGTGGGCTGTAAATTCAATACAGAAGATGCAAGCTCTGCAAGAAAAGCTATTACGATTGCATCCAAAGTTTCAGATTGAGCTCTCAAATATTGCTTCGCAAAGCAAACTTAATCTTGTCATCTCTTTAGCCTTTATTATTTTATGGTAATAATTAGATGTGCACCCGAAGTCCGAATCTGTAGGCAGCTACATAAATACATTCGATATCAGCAGCCCATGGCAAGTCATGACGGTACAGCGGCATATACAATGATTACTCAGCTGAGAGTTTTTGTTTAGAGAATCGTAGTCATTTGGTTCAGATAAATTTTTATACCCTAGATGAAATCTATAGGGTATACTAAGTTTGTCATTCCGTTTGTAACACCTCGAAATAATGATGGTAGAGCAAAATGGATTGGACACCCATTCATAATATTAAAAGTTATTTTGATTTTTGCATGTCCGTCCGTCTGTACGTCCGTACGTCCGTGCGCACGATAACTCGAGAACGCGTATACTTAGAGAGCTGAAATTTTGTACACGGACTAAAAAAAAAGTAAAATTAAGTTCGAAAATGAGACAAATCGGGCAACTCCTTCGTGGGGTTGCCATATAAAAATTTCGTTTTCCGCTATATATTTGGATATTGCCTGAGAACGCGTCGACGTAGAGAGCTGAAATTTCGTACATGATGTTTTTACTACATTAGCAAATAAAATGTCAAAAATGGACTAAATCGGGCAACTCATTTTTGGTGTTGCCATATAAAAATTTAGGTTTTTTACGTATATTTTGAAAACGATCATTCCAAGACATTTTTATTGTACTAAAAACTTTTGCAGGATACGAAATGCTATAAAATTGGTTATAATCATTTTTTCTGTGCGACATACCGTTCTAGAAATATATGCGAAAAACAACTTCAATATCAAACTTAAATAGATCGGTGACCATAAGAAATTTAATACGGGCATTCATCTAGGGTATCATAAGAATTGGTCTTAGACCAATTCTAGCTTTTCTACTTGATTTAAATAATTTTGTTAGGAAATGTATAAATATTTTATTTCGGTTCGGAAAATGAGAAAGCAAACTTAAGATTATCAGAACACCATTTTCTGTATGAATAGTAGTTTAGGGTCAAGGAGCTATTCAAATCAAACTTTTGTCAGTTTTACATAAGAACACTGCAAATATTTTAGAATGTCAGGACTCCGTTGGGACTCTCATTTGGTAGTGAGGGAGTCTGTTTCATGGCTTGTGAAGTATTCTCGAGGGTTTTGGGCTAACCAATAGGTATAATTTGTTTTAAGCCAATATTGTCAGGTCTGTTATCTTTGCAATTACAACTAACTTAACTACATTTCTACATTTTGAACTGCTCTACTTAAATACTACATCGTGAAAGATCGTGCTGCATTTCCGTGTATAAGACCTTTCCGATGTTGGATTTCGAATGCATAAGCTTGGAGTCGCTTTATCCAACTTGCCACTTGTACCTCAGGGTTTTTATACTGCAAAAGCCTTTTAAGCGCTGCATGATCAGTACGAAGGATAAATTTCTTCCCGTAGAGATATTTATGAAAATTCTTTGTTGAATCTACAATGGAAGTAGATCTTTCGTTGTAGTATAATATTTCCTCTCCGATTTTGAAAGTGCTTTGCTATAATAAGCTAATGGCACCTCTTGACCATCCTCCTGTGAAAGCACTGCACCAATATCTACATTGCTGTCATCCGTGTCTAATATAAAAGTTTTCCCAGGTTTGCATAGTGAAATACTGGAGTTTCACAGAGCTGCTGCTTCAAATGTACGACACTCTCGTCACATTTATCCGACCATATGAACGGCTTTCCGTTTTCCGTAAGTTGATGTAGGCTCCTTGCAATATCTACAAAACCTTTTACGAATTGCCTGTAATAGGTAGCCAGACCAAGAAAACTTGGTAATTGATGTTTGTCGTTTGAAACTTTGGTACTTTGTATTTTGGATCAAAAAATACAAACCACAAGATTTAAATAATTCAGTTTAGATTTCTACCGAAATTTGGGATCCAAACTCATTCTTCACCCGCACACTATTTCCCATATAATATTAATAATAATACATTTAGCTGTGGCATATGTACACAACATTACAATCTTTTACTAGTACAACTATAATAAGGCACGAAATCATATTAGGTAAGACAAAAAAAAATAGTGAATTAGTTAACATTTAGAAAAAAGAAACGAAAAATTAAAACAAATCAAAAGTAGTTAAGCAACAAGAATGCACTCACCGCGCGTCAGAAAATCGTCAAAGATATATTAAATATATACGTAATAATGGTAGGAATTTGTTGTTAAATGTGAGTTTTAATAAGAGTCCTTAAATCCATTACCAGCTTGTGCCCTCCAAAGACGGGCAGCCTGAGCAGGGAGAGAACGTTTCATAACCAATTTACTGAATCGCGCAATTACAATATTATGAGTACGTACCGAAGAAGAGAGCTGGAAAAATTATCTTAAGATATTCTGGTTGGTTTCTCTTTAATATTCTGAAGAGAAGAAAAACCGTTCTCCGCTTAGATAAGTACTCAGTAAACAACCAAGAAACGTATTAATTTACGGGGAAGCATGGTCAAATTTTCGTAGGCCATAAACAAATCGCACGCAACCATTGAACGCCATCTCCATCCTACGCTTACACTCACTATCCAAACTAGGAAAATTATGACTTCCAAATGTGAAATAGGGTATAATCAGTGTAATTACTAATTTCAACCTCATATTTGTTCCCAGAACACTCGCCGAGAACCATAACTTTCTCAGCTCCGCATAAACCTTATTGAGAATCATAGTAACGTTGTCGCAGCACATCATGTTAGAGCTCAAAACACTTTCCAAATTAGTAACCCTTCTGACCACATGAATAACAAAACCATTACCATTCAAGATCACTGGAGGTATATCGACGACGTTTAAAGCGGTGTTATAGAAAGCTATGCACTGTGATTTTGCAGCTCGGAATCCAGATTGCCAAAGAGTCAGAGATCTGTTCACATCCACCTAACCAAGGATCTCATAATACACGAGTTTTTCGAGCACCTTCGACAGAAAAGATAAGATGCTTATGGGGCGAAAGTCACTAGGTGATTTGGCATTAGCCCTCTTCGGGATCGGCAGAACAATAATAGCCTTTTAAATGGCGGACTACATTGATTTTAATTATTAAGGCGCTGGGTTTACTACTAAAGCTTACATGGCCATGGCTTATTCCGAGTGGGTTCACTGTGACGGGCTTCATTCCTTTCGTTTCTGCTCTTCTTTTATAATATATTTTATAATTTTTTTTTTTTTTAAATAGTAGACCATGGGAGCAAATTGAGTAGCTTCCATTTCATCTTTATTTGGGATTAATTCAAAATTCAAATTCAAAAATTCCTTTATTGAAAAACCTTTAGCCCAAACTTAAGCCTATGACACGGCGTCAAAACCATCCGGGCTCTGCCAGTTGTAATTGTTGTAGTCTGATGCGTGAATACAATTTTACTGGTAATTCTAAAACTAACTATTACAAGGTTCGTGGTTTGTTTTTATTTGTTGTCAGATAGTGTTTGAGTGCCGGGAGTAGTGCGTTCGTGTCCTAGTGTATTTGAGGAGTTCTGTTGGTCCTCTCGTAGTGCCTCTTTCGTCTAGTAGTCTAGGTAGTTCCCCGCACTCGTGTAAAATGTGGTGCGCTTTAATAGGTGATGAGTTTGCGCAGAAATTGCAAGTGGGACACGATTGCTTTCGGAAGAGGTGTTCTTTCGTGGCTAGGAAGTGGCCCAGCCTGACTCTGGCCATCATAGTTCGTCGTGGCAGATTGAACATGTCCAGTGTTTTTACTTCCCTATGGTGGCTCGCCAGGAAGTGGTTGGAATTATTGCACGCCAGTTGTCTGCTTGCGTCTCGAAGCCGTTTGTAATGTGAGATCGCGGCTCTAAAGGCTGGAGGAGAGATGGGGGACTCCTCGCTCGTAGCTGTGCGTCTATTCAGGCAGTCCGCTTTTTCGTTTCGTGGTATGCCTACATGGTCAGGACACCAGGCGATCCAGATTCTGCCTTCTTGTAACGTGGCTCTGACGTTTACCACCAGGGTGTTTTTGTTTTTGTGGTTTTGAATGGCCTTGATTGCCGCCAGGCTATCGGAAAAGATCGCCATGGTGCCCTCTTGGTTGGCTGCCTCCTAGATTGTTGTGAGTTCGGCCGTGTAGACGTTGCACCAGTCAGGTAGCTTGTGACAGATATGTGCCTGTCTGTTTTCATTCGCTGCTGTGACCGCCATTGCTACAGCGGAGTCTGCCTTGGAGGCGTTTGTATAGAGTATTCTGTCCACTTGCAGTCAGTTTATGGTCTCGTGGTGGAGTCGTCTTTTTCTGTCGTTGATTACGTCTTTATTTTGTAGTTCGTTAGTAATGATCCTGTTGATCGTGATCCTCCAGGGGGGTAGTAGGGGGACTGGGTTGAGAGTGTTATGGTCAAAGGCAGGGGATTTGAGGGGTGTGGGAACGTCTCCACAGACCTGTGAAGGCCTGTGCATGTGGTACGTTGACGTTGGTGGACAGGATGTCCACAATCAGGTCGTGAAGGGGGGCCTGGGGGTTGTGGAGATTTTTAAGAAAGAGACTAGCAGTAAGCTGGTCTCTTCTAGATGAGAAGGTGGGAAAGCCAGCTTCAGTGAGGAGGCTGTCAATAGGGGTTGTACGTAGCGCACCAATGGCCGTTCTGGCTGAAACATTGATGGGCTTCTGTATTTTGTTTAGGTTTAGCTTGGTGGAGAATCTGTAGATAGTGATCACATAGTCAATCCTACCCATGATCAGCTGTCTGACAATTTGGATGGCAGTTTGAAGCGGGGGTCCCGCGTTCTTTCTGCAGATGACCCTGAGAAGGCTGTTGCGTCGGTTGGAGTCTTCAAACACCATGTTGGTGTGTTTACTTCAATATAGCGTTTTGGAGATGCGCAGACCCAAAATTCTGAGTTCGTTCTGTAATGGGATTGAAACTGCGTCGTAGGGCAATTTGATTTGTCGGCATTTCCGTCTTCTGCAGACGTGCAGCGCTTCTAGTTTGCTTATGGCAACCTTGGCACCATTAATTTCGGACCAGGCTGAGATTTTCCTCAGTGTCCGAGTGAGAATTGAATTCATATTATGTTGTCTGCATAGATTTGGTAGGGAAGGTCAGGTACTGCGTTGAGTTGAGTCGACAGGGAGTGAGTGTAAGTTGAAAAAAGCTGCACAGAGAGCGGAGAGCCTTGCGGGAGACCGTTTTCTGAAACTTAGGTAGAGAAGAAATGACCTCCTGCTCTAACCTTGATCCTCCTGTCGGTGAGAAAAGACTCAATTAGCTTTGTGAAACGAATGCCTACCTTCCATTCTATAAGCTGCTTAAGGACGGAGTGCTTCGGCGTTCTATCGAAAGCCTTTTCCAAATCGATGGACAGCAAGACAATGTTCTGGCCCCTAGACAAAGCTCATTTTAGGTTGTGCTCCAGTACCTGCAGAAGATTCTTAGTACCTCTACCTGGTCTGTAGATCCATACCGTCGGAAGCAGCCTCTGTTCCAGGAGCCAGCCTAATCTGTTTGCCATCAGTTTCTCTAGGAACTTGGATATTGTTTTGTGGAGGCATATTGGTCTGGTTTCGGTGGGGCTTTGGATACGGGAGCTCCCCTTTGGGATTGCGCGAATCTCTGCCAGCTTCCATTCTGTCGGAAACCTACCGAGAGCCAAAATCCGTTTAAACAGCCACGTCAGTCTGGAATGCCAGATTTCAGGTGCTTGCTTGATCATACCAAAGGAGATGTTATCCAGACCAGGAGTGGATCCTTGAAAGGAGTTAAGCGTTCGCTTGAGTTCCAGGAGGGAAAACGGATAATCAAGTGGAGAGGGGGGGTTGTTTTCAATATCTCGTTATCTGCGCATATCCAAATGCGCCTTCATTGAGTGATACGTTGGAGGGCGGTCTGCATCGAATGAGTAGCTGATGAAGTGCTTGGCGAGGTGTTCAGCCATGAGCACTGGGTCAGTTACAATGACATCGTCGACTCTAAGGCCTGTGATGCCTGCCTTAGTAGGGTGTCCACAAATTGCCCTAACCCTGCGCCAGTTCTCTTTTATGGGGGTGGTGGAGGTAATGCTGGACGCAAAGTCCTGCCAGGCTAGTTTCTTCGCATCCTTGATTTCCCTCCTCATCAAGGCGTTTCTTTTTCGATAGGCGAGATCGTTCTCAGGGGAAAGGATGTCTTTTAAAGAACCTCCATGCCCTCTCACTTTGGCGTTGAACCAAGGGGGCTGAGCTTTGGCTTTGGGACGAGATAGCGGAATGCTGTTGTTTATTGCCAGGCGTATAGCTGGTTGCTTCCCTGTCTGGGTCCAGACTGGGAGCTCGTTCTTGTAGGTAAGTCTCGACTACATTCGCGAAGCCCGCCCAGTCCGCCCTATGCCCGACATATCGCGGAACGTGTGGGTCAAGTTCTTCCCAAGTATTATTGGAAACTGATCAGCACCTCTGGGGTTCTCCTCCGTACTCCACCTGATGACGGGTGCGAGGGATGGGGAGCAGATAGAAAGGTCAATGTGTGTTAGGGAATTACGAGAGTTGAAAAGGTGGGGCTGCCGTCATTCAGGATGGCAAAGTCAGAGTCACCCAGCCACTCCGCTATAGTCCTGCCTCTAGCGTCGCCTCTAGGAGATCCCAAAGCGCATGGTGCGCGTTGAAGTCCACCAGGAGGAGCACCGGACTCGGGACTTGGTCCATTAAGAACCTCTAAGCGCTTTCTGTGACTGTGTCCTCAGCACTCAGATAGACCGAGACTACGTGAATGGGAGGCTTGTGAGGGATTTTGACAGCGACAACTGTAAGAGTCGAGTTGAGTGGGATTTCGGTGGCCGGGATGTCATTTCTAACAAACAACCCAACTCCGCCACTGCGGGAGGTGTAGTGGTTTGCCAGGAATGGTGTAAAGTTGGAGAGACGGGGAGGGGATGCTCCGTTAGGAAGGTGCGTTTCCTGGATAGCCAGGACAGAGGGATAGAATTCGCCAACCAGAAGCTGAAGGCCACCTAGGTTGTTGTAGTACCCGCAGACGTTCCATTGGAGGACAGTGAGGTCTCCAAGGTGGCTCTTCGGTACCATTGTGGGTGGGATTGTGCATGGGATGGGAAAATGGAGGTTAGGTGTGGATCAAGACATAGTGATCATTCTGCTGTTCAGTCTGTGGCTGTGAGTTCCACCATGGTCTGGTCTTCGAGTCCAGTGATGGAAACATTGGGTGAGTCTGAGTCGCAATACTTCGTATTTGGATAGGGAATGGGTGATGAAAATCCTAGGAACTCTGGGGAACCCGAGGCTTCCTTTAGGTTGGTTATGGGGGGGGGGGGAGACTGGCGTTAGTGGCTTCTGTCATTGCCAGACCGCGTGTGCATTCTGGCTTATTTTGTGAGGAGATTGGGGAGCGGAGGAGGTGAGCGCCTGGAGTGTAGGCATTGAAGCTGAAGGTGTGTTGCATTTCAGTTAGTGTGTTGGTGTCTAAACTTGTTTTTGTTTTTTATTGGTTCTGATTGTGTGGTTGGTTTCGTTCTTAACCGTTGTAGGGGTGTGATAGTTGCAGTTGCGAATTGTCCTAATTGTGCTATTTGATCTTTGTTTGTTTGTGTGGGTGGGATTGCTGGCTGAGTAGCCGTTTTGCTGTACGGCGGGATGTTTGTAGATTTGGAGGTTGTGGGGGCTGGGGGAAGGTTCCTGTTAGTCGCTGCGTGGTTAAGTTGGGTGGCTTCTATTGAAATTTCTGCGAAGGTGGTGCCTGTCTGGATCTTGCACGTACTTTGTTCGACTGGGGCTAAGCTGCCGTAGGAGGCGTACCATTGTCGAGCAAAAGCCGGACATATTTTGTCAAGGGTGGCATGTTGCAGCCAATGCACTGAATGCGCTCGCACACGTGTGAGCTGTCTCCTCTCGCCTTGGCTTCGCCGCAGTTAGGGCAGACAGGGGTGTTTTTGTAACTGCTTTCGTGGTGTCTGAACTGATAACATCTCCTGGATCTTATAGGCGCGGGGTACCATCTGCGTACCGGTAGTTTCTCCAGGCAGAAGCCAATGAAGGGGGGGGGGCAGTCGAAAGTGATTTGTAGCGCACCTGTTGGTACTCGTTCGCCTTGTGTCGAGCCAGGTCTTGTCATCTTCCGTACTTCCGTTATGGTCTTATTTTTGTCTCGTAATCCTTGTAAGATTTCTGCCTCCGAAAGCGTCTTTAGGTTTGGAGCAAACTCGGTACCTTTAGACGAGTTGAGTTTTGCATGGTAGTTTGTTTGTACTTCGTGCTCTTGGATCTTTTTTGAGGTTCTTAGCTTCTCCGCTTCCAGTTTCGATGGGAATAGCATGATCCCTTAGAGCTTTGCATGAGCGGACTCTAGGAGCTATGTGCTCAATCATTTTGCGTTGAGGTCTGTAATTTTTTTCGAATCGTCAGCAAGCTTAATTGTGACATATTTCGGGTCTGTGCCCGAGTTCATGCTACCAAGCGTTTCTTGTAGGGAGGGAAAGTCGAGGCTGGGGCTTCTTTTCCTGGCCTTTTTCGCTGCCTTCCTGGGCCAGTTGCCTGGGTCCAGGTCGGCATAATAATTTTGCCGTAGCCATCTTGTTTTGCCCTATGCAGACGAAGAGTGTGTTTGAACCAGGTCAGTAGGAATTCTGTGACTTTGTGTCGTGAGGTGCGGTTTAGTCTGTATTCGTCTTGGTCTCCTTACGGAATTGATATCTTCAACGAGTGAAGAAATCCTGGCTATCGCCCACTGAAAAAATTTACAGTAAGGAATTTTCTATATGATAAGTGAAAAGTAAATATATCGCACTTAATTCAAAATATTAACCTAATAAATGTTCTACCAACTAAGAAGATTAATTATTAGTTACAAATTTTATGACTAATTCTGGTAATTATCCTGGAGGAAATGGAGTACCCTGCTCCGATGCAGGGTGAGCTTGGTTTGCGTTACTGGTTGTTGATACTGCTTGCAAATTTTTCGTGCTTTTCCAGTACTAGAATGGTGTGGAGCTTGACTTAGAGCTTCAAGCTCGAGAGTTACCAATTCCGTCCGCTTGCGCTGGAGGTGTGTCTCTGCTGCTATGATCTTGCTACTTCGGAGTTATAAAGTTTGGGATCTTCTCAGAACGATGGTGTTTTAGAGTTTGAAATGCGGGAAGCTTTTGTCAGAGGTAGTGTCTTGATCGACTGTGCGGGATCGGGATGGCGGGATTAGATATCTGCCAGCCACGTGTTTTTGTCAGCACGGGGTTTGCATCTTCTGTCAACGACTTTCCAAGTTCTATTTGTGTAACAAATAATCGTGAAATATCCCACTTACTTTTAGTCCTTTGGTTGTATTGCAAATGCGAAAAGTTTGCCGCAGTCTCTGTGAGCCTCTTTTGCCTAGTTTAACAATTTGCTAACTACTTTTAATTACTTTTCGGACGTTTTAAGTACTCGTGGTTTACTATACGTTCTTAACTGATCTTAGGATCGAACCAGAATGGTAATTCAAAATTAGTTGGCAGTATTTCGAGAAACGCAAAAAATAAAAGTATAGTATCTAAACATTCCATTCTAGCTATTAATTTAAGCTATAGCTCCTGAGTCAAGGTAGCTCCTAATGAGTGTTGTACACATCTGTATGTATCTATGTCCCCATGACTATAAATGCGAGTTGCTCTGGCTATGCAAGCTGCGTGCGTGTCTGTGTGGGTGTGGGTGGCTGGGTGATGTCGCACGTGTGTGGATCTGGATATATTTCGCCTCGATCTGATAACTTCGTGGAAATTTTGCCCTTTATTTAGTTCAGATATTTATTTATCCCGGGATCTAGGTTCGACTCTGAAATAAAAATAGGATACAGAATGACTACATAGTTCAATTGAATAACGTTAAGCACTTAGGACCATAAAAATGATCACGGTAACTGCAAATACCACTTCTGCTAACTACTTGGCATTTCTGCAGGCTGCCCCATAAAATAATCAGAATTTCGAGCTAGACGCGTTAATTACTATGATTTCATAATTTTAATTTTTTAAGTTAGCTAGAGTCATTATACACATGTGTTTTTGCATTTTTTTTTTTTCTCAACTCACAAAGGCATAAAAACTTTGTTTATTGTTTAACACTTTGCTGGCGTCTCTTTTGTTGGACAATCGTTAGCACGTAATGGTATTTTAATTTGATTGACCTTTCAGTTTATTTTGATGATTTTTAAAGATCTTGGTAAAAAAAATTATTACAAAACTCTTATATAAAAATACCGGACTTCACCTATTCCTAATACTTTGACATGCTTAATTTTGTCAGCCGCCTGTAACTATTGCGTTATCTGTATTACTTTGCCCTTATTTCATTACGAACTTATTTTAATTATTTAATTAATACGAATGTTTGATCTGATTTGTTTTTTTTTTTTTTCAGCTTAAGTAGTGCTGAGGAATCTGATCGCATGTTGGATCCTGATCCAAGAATTGTTTTACGCCCAACAGGACACGTAGAAGATGTTTAAAAATCAATATTATTAAATGGGTCCGTTGAATATTTTATGCCATCTGTAAAAGAAATCCTATACAAAATGGTTAACACTGTGTAATAGACACATCTGCATGGAAGTATGCTCAAAACGGAACATCTCTCTTCTGTTTTATATACTTTAGAAATTATTAATTTACAATTTACTCAAGTTTGACATTAAGTGCGGACTCACGGTAAATGTAAAACTGCTTTAGTTTCTATTTTTAACTGTACTTAATTTTGTTAAGTTAATATGTTTGAATCAATTAACTTTTCTATACATGACATTAAATTTTTTAGTATCACAATATTGTATTCGTATTTGTTTCTATTTTGAATATTTACTTCACATAGGGTTGTACTAGAATATTATTAGTATTTGCGACAAAGTCGAATATTTTCTATGTTTTACTCTGTTTTTATATAACTTACAGACATTCTACAAATAACATCTAAAACTATGAATTACTTAACCTAAACAAATGAAATTGTAAAACACTGAAAACATCATCTCAGAATTACTTACTCATATCTAATGTAAAACATTAAATGTTACAATTATTCTTAATCACTAGAATTAAGAATTGCTGTTTAATTAAACAAAATTGTCCATCACTTAAATTAGTGCAAAAGTACAGAAAACATTCTAAGACTGTTTTATGTAACAATTTCTACTTTTATTTATTTAATGCTTTAGGAGTAGTGTACGCATTGATAGGATTAATTCACAAAGTTGTAAAACAATACATATTTTTGTAAATCGAATGGGATATGCCGAATTTCTCTTAAGGTGAAACATTTTTGAAATAACAAAGTATTTATGGATCTCGAAGTGTATAGTCATATTCAAATCTCAAACCGAAAATTCGAAGAGTTCCCCGGACTTCGTAAGCAAATTCTTTACTTTTTCCACGCAGAATGAAATTTTCTTCGATAAAATTTGTATTAGTCCTATCTTTCACTAAAAAATTGTATGCTTTCAGCTTATGTGAGATTTTATTATGTTGAAAACTCATCAATCAACAACTAAATAATTACCATTGTTTTCAAAGGCTGTAAGCTATAAAATATTTTATCGTCGGCTTACTGCATAAACAAGATAACTCCATTCTCTACATTTTGTCTCATGTGCGCCTTTGTCGTCTTTATCCTTCATAGATATCCTATGTCTAAACGAGGTAACTGTTCTACGCATATAAAGGGTATATTAGGATGGGTCAAAAATAGGCTAAATACAATTGGGTCATATTTCTGAAAACTGCAATCTAAGTTTTCTCAAAACAAGAAAAATGGAATTTTTCGCTTGAAAATAATTACCATATAATATTATTAAAGAAGTTGATAAGACAACCATAAATTTTTAGTGTTGCTTACTTTCAGTAATGAACATTTTTTGTAAATGTTTCTCTCCATTTTTAATGGAACTTCCAATATTTTACTTTATACAATACGCTTTATAACTAAGTTTAATTGATTAAAATCCAGAATTTCACAGTTTTCTCTGTTTATACCTCAGAAAAGAGTTAATTTTTAAATAAATTGGTTATTTAACACATTGAAATTGTACCTGAAATATTTCAGATTGAAATGTAGTGAAAGATATACCTGTTGAAGCTTTTCTTCTACATGCTCAGTTTAACGAGGTTTGAATATGATTTGCATAGTTTTATTTTAATTTAAAATTTGTGCTTTTAATTTCTTTTATTCTGTTCTCATCAGGTTTATGTTCAAATTGTAAATCTGTATTGTAGACTATTTTAATTTTATAACGCCTTAATGTGCTTTCATAAAATGTAAAGAAAAGCATTTATAAAGGCGTATGATTTGTTTTTATTTCATACATGATGACTGGTTATTAAAATTTAACATTCCAATCAATTTTCGGATACATTATCGATTTTTATCATATTGTATTAATTTTAATAAACTATCCCGTCCGTGGAATATATCTTGCTTTATTTATTTATTCATTCATTATGATATTGATAGCTTTTTATTAAAGCTCCTAGCGCCTGCAAGTAACTATTACTGTTGAACTCCGAATGGAGAAAAAACATTGAGTGGAATCCATTTTTAAATCGTTCCTTGGTTAGAAGAGAAGGTAGCTAGCCCTTAGTATATTTGATTGGCTTTCTTTTAATCAAAACACCTATTTGGGAAAGTGGGACAATGCCTTTTTATTTTTATACCAGTTTCTAGCTCATCCGTTGACTGGTTTAATATAATATTTGATACACTGAGTTATACTATATATACTATATATACATATATATATATATATATATATAATACTATCCGTATAATGGTACTGAGTAAAAAGAGAACAAAGATTATTAACTAACTGTGGAGACTGAGAAGTTACTCGCATCGATTTGAATATAACACGCAAAAGACTGTTTGTAGAGAAAAAGACTAGAGAATCACTGTTGAAGATTTGACTGAAGATTAAAAGATGCCTATTACTCGTGTGTTGAAAGGTTAAAAAATCACTCTGACTTCCCTTGGCTAGAACACTACTATTTATTAGGGCAGTTTGGTTATTCACCAAGAGAATCACGGAAATCCGTGTGGGTCGGACTTCTTCCTCATTTTGAAAGTAACAAGTAAAAAAGCTAGAATTGGTCTAAGACCAATTCTTATGATACCCTAGATGAATGCCCGTATTAAATTTCGTATGGTCACCGATCTATTCAAGTATTGATTTTGAAGTTGTTTTTCGCATATATTTCTAGAACAGTTTGTCGCACAGAAAAAATGGTAATAACCAATTTTATAGGATTTCGTATTCTGCAGAAGTTTTTAGTACAATAAAAATGTCTTGGACTGATCGTTTTCAAAGTATACGTAAAAAACCGAAATTTTTATATGGCAACACCAAGAAGGAGTTGCCCGATTTAGTCCATTTTAGACATTTTATTTGCTAATGTAGTAAAAACATCATGTACGAAATTTCAGCTCTCTACGTCGATGCGTTCTCAGGCAGTGTCCAAATATATAGCGGAAAACGAAATTTTTATATGGCAACCCCACGAAGGAGTTGCCCGATTTGTCTCATTTTCGAACTTAATTTTACTTTTTTTTTTAGTCCGTGTACAAAATTTCAGCTCTCTAAGTATACGCGTTCTCGAGTTATCGTGCGCACAGACGGACGGACGAACATGCAAAAATCGAAATAACTTTTAATATTATGAATGGGTGTCCAATCCATTTTGCTCTACCATCATTATTTCGAGGTGTTACAAACGGAATGACAAACTTAGTATACCCCTATGATTTCATCTAGGGTATAAAAACACGCCTAGTTGTGCAATATCATTGTAGCTGTTATCCGTTCTGATTTTGCTGATTGCTGAAATTGGGCAACGTTGTACATAATTTCTCGTAAGTCGTTCAGGGGCCGGATTCTGCAGCACGGAGAATTTGGGAGATGAGAATTGCGTTTTCTTAGAATTTTTAATTACCTAATTCTCCATTCCCAATTCACTAACATGGTTGGAGAATTAGGGAAAATGTAAGAAATGTGAAAAAGTGCGAATCGCCTGGGACGATTAAGGTTATCAATTTTTGTTGTAGAGGGTTGGACTTTTTTTCATATGTGAGGTACATCTGTCTATTACCTTCCACTGTCGAAATAAATTTAAATTTCTTTTTTGTTGGGGTAGTTTTTGAGGGATGTAGGAGGGTAGGTTTTCTCGAGTTTTTCCGGGATAACGAGAGAATGGAGAGTAGAAGGAGAATGTATGTGGTATCAAAAAAAAATGGGAGCTCAGCGCGAACAAGATAGGTTTAGGAAAATGGGCGGGGAGAGTGCGGGGTAGAAATGGGAGCTGATTAAGGGATATTTAAAAAAAAATAAGACAATATCAGGAGCTGCAATAATTCGCAGGGGTAAGCTCAGGATCTCTAAACCCAATAAAAAAAAGTAAGAATTCACTTTGGTAATTAGGCATGCATGGGTATTATAGGCTATATTTTATTTCGATTAACGGTAATTTGCAGATTTGAGCGGCCTCGGCGGTAAATTTTGCTATCGCAATATTCACGGGCGCCTAACTCTATGTGGGAGGGCTGTTGAGTATTGGATTTTTTTTTGATAGATTAAGGGTTTAGAGTACAAAAATATAGGTGAACAATTTTTGGGGCAGGGTGTTTTGGGGGTTGGGGGTCGTACCACCCCTCATAGGGAGTTGCTCAAACTAAGTCATGTTTGGTACCAAATTAAAGAGGGAGGAGAGGGTAATCGAGTGGTGTAGTTTGTCTTTAATCGTTTTAACGTGATAGCTGACTTTTGACCGCCGAAAAACTATTTTTTTACACTACGGCCATATACACCCCAGTTTCCATATTTTGCATATATTTCTTCCGTTCTTTGTTTCACATCCATTAGTACTCCGTTGTGAACATTTTTGTCATGGGAAGTAAATTTCCAGGACTTACCAGTTCTTCGCAATGATGAGATGAAAATATGTCAATTTTTGTACCAAAAACGGCCAATTTTTCACCTTAAAAAGGACTGCTACACTTCTTTTGCAGTTATTTCCAAAACGGTTTATCGGATTCAAAATTTATTTACATATTTAATTAGGGGACAAAATGTAGATGCGATTTCATCCTACACACAAGCTTTACCGTGTATATTTAAAAATTTTACAGCATCTCTTCTGTACTGAACGACGACCAAATTGATCAATTTCGCGTGATTTGTAATTTTTAGCGGGTACTTTGAGAGACAAAATCCTTGTTCCTCTGTTAGTATTGCATGGATTTCCATAATTTGTTTTTCACAATGTAGCCAGGATACGCAGTGAATACATAACTCAATTTGAAATTCCTAGGTGCCTAGATATCTTCACAAAGCGTTACAAAAACAGACAATACAATTTTTCCACTTACTTTTCCACTTGCAAAACACCGGAGAATTAACAAGTGGAATGGAAAATTTGGGAATTCCATACTCACTTCTCAAATTCTTTCTCAGTTGAAAATTTTTCGTCTGACTTTCACTTCTCAAATTCTCCAGTGTTTGCTTGTGGAAAAGTAAGACGAAAAATTCTCAACTGAGAGGATTTGAGAAGCGAGTACGGAATTCCCGAATTCTCCATTCCACTTGTTCCGGTGTTTGCTTGTGAAAAAGTAAGACGAAAAATTCTCAACTGAGAGGATTTGAGAAGCGAGTACAGAATTCCCGAATTTTTCGTCTTACTTACACTTCTCAAATTCTCCGGTGTTTGCTTGTGGAAAAGTAAGACGAACAATTTGCAATTGAGAGTGAATTTGAGAGGTGAGTACGGAATTCCCGAATTCTCCATTCCACTTGTTAATTCTCCGGTGTTTGCTTGTGGAAAAGTAAGACGAAAAGTAAGTAGAGAATTCCCAAATTCTCCATTCCACTGTTAATTCTCCGGTGTTTTGCAAGTGGAAAAGTAAGTGGAAAAATTGTATTGTCTGCTTTTGTAACGTTTTGTGAAGGTATCTAGGCACCTAGGAATTCCAAATTGAGTTATGTATTCACTGCGTATCCTGGCTACATTGTGAAAAACAAATTATGGAAATCCATGCAATACTAACAGAGGAATAAGGATTTTGTCTCTCAAAGTACCCGCTAAAAATTACAAATCACGCGAAATTGATCAATTTGGTCGTCGTTCAGTACAGAAGAGATGCTGTAAAATTTTTAAATATACACGGTAAAGCTTGTGTGTAGGATGAAATCGCATCTACATTTTGTCCCCTAATTAAATAAGTAATTAAATTTTGAATCCGATAAACCGTTTTGGAAATAACTGTAAAAGAATTGTAGCAGTCCGTTTTAAGGTGAAAAATTGGCCATTTTTGGTACAAAAATTGACATATTTTCATCTCATCATTGCGAAGAACTGGTAAGTCCTGGAAATTTACTTCCCATGACAAAAATGTTCACAAAGGAGTATTAATGGATGTGAAACAAAGAACGGAAGAAATATATGCAAAATATGGAAACTGGGGTGTATATGGCCGTAGTGTAAAAAAATAGTTTTTCGGCGGTCAAAAGTCAGCTATCACGTTAAAATGATTAAAGACAAACTACACCACTCGATTACCCTCTCCTCCCTCTTTAATTTGGTACCAAACATGACTTAGTTTGAGCAACTCCCTATGAGGTGTTGTACGACCCCCAACCCCCAAAACACCCTGCCCCAAAAATTGTTCACCTATATTTTTGTACTCTAAACCCTTAATCTATCAAAAAAACATCCAATACTCAACAGCCCTCCCACATAGAGTTAGGCGCCCGTGAATATTGCGATAGCAAAATTTACTGCCGAGGCCGCTCAAATCTGCAAATTAGCGTTAATCGAAATAAAATATAGCCTATAATACCCATGCATGCCTAATTACCAAAATGAATTCTTACTTTTTTTTTATTGGACTTAGAGGTCCTGAGCTTACCCCTGCGAATTATTGCAGCTCCTGATATTGTCTTATTTTTTTTTAAATTTCCCTTAATCAGCTCCCATTTGTACCCCGCACTCTCCCCGCCCATTTTCCTAAACCTATCTTGTTCGCGCTGAGCTCCCATTTTTTTTGATACCACATACATTCTCCTTCTACTCTCCATTCTCTCGTTATCCCGGAAAAACTCGAGAAAACCTACCCTCCTACATCCCTCAAAAACTACCCCAACAAAAAAGAAATTTAAATTTATTTCGACAGTGGAAGGTAATAGACAGATGTACCTCACATATGAAAAAAAGTCCAACCCTCTACAACAAAAATTGATAACCTTAATCGTCCCAGGCGATTCGCACTTTTTCACATTTCTTACATTTTCCCTAATTCTCCAACCATGTTAGTGAATTGGGAATGGAGAATTAGGTAATTAAAAATTCTAAGAAAACGCAATTCTCATCTCCCAAATTCCCAAATTCTCCGTGTTATAGAATCCGGCCCCAGAAATCATTGGTTGTTCATGATGTCTGGAACCACCAAATTAGAAGTAAATTGTCGTGATTCTCCTACATCCATCGGCGAGTTGTCGTCTACAGGAGTATTAGCGCTAGAGAAGCACTGTCATCTACAGATGGCGGATCTTCGAATTACATCTGATGACGACGCCCAATGTAACATAACTCTTTGGCAGCCAACCCATTCAGAATTACCATCTTGGAACAGCTTCAAAGCGGAACCAGTATCTCAAAAGGCGGAAGTGACAATCGGGAACCAGCAACAGATACAACTTCTAGCTGCAGATGACTTAAACCAGGCCTGCAGGGACCATGAAAATGAGATTCAAAAGATGCAGGGAGCTGTCAAAGAAGATGAGATCTACAGGCAGCAACATCATCCTCATGTAATGTACATGGCCGCTACATCGGTGACGGGTTTAATAAGTATCGCCAGCCTAACACTAGCATTAGGAGTACTGATCTACCTTAAACGCTGGAAGAGGAGGCAAGTAGCAGCACGAATCAATCAATTGTCGATAATACCTCTCACCCGGTGACAAATCCAAGCAGTCCACACCCCGAAGCAAGCAGTCCAGACCCAGAAGCAAACAGTCCAGACCCCGAAGGAAAAACAACCCAGCGAAGATTCAGAGGATTTATTTCTTTTTGACAACAAGTTAAAGTAGAGCTTACTAGTTTTTTTTTCTTCTCAACGTAGTATTATGCAGTTAGCGTTTTCTTAAGTTAATGGTATTTTTGTACATGAATAAACTAAAATTTGTAAATTAAAACTGTAAATAAATAGGTAAAGCATGTTAGTGAATAGGAGGGAAAATGTATAAGTAAATGTTAGGCTGAAAAGAAGGAAATGTAATAGGTATAAGAAAGGAATTAAAAAAAAAAAAGATAATTAAAGGTAAGAAAATAAGAAAGAAATTAAACGTGAAAAGAAAAAGATAAGAAAAGTTATGTAAATGTGAATGAAAAGATGTGAAATGACGTAAAATGAAAAACATAAGAGAAGGAAAATAAAAAGATTTAGATAATAAGTATGTAATGAAAAATTTACAGGAATCGGAATTGAACCACGGCTTAAGATATTTTCACATTTTAATTAAGGCTGTTGCACACTCCCGACCTAGTTCCCTGCGGAAACTAGTTTTTCCAAGGGGGGAGGGTTGTTGTAGCCCAATATACGGAAGATTCTTCCAACAGCCAAAGGTACATCTGGTAAAATAATCAGCGATTGCTAAACAATTACCTCGCACGGAATTGTTCTGCAACCGTAGAATGTTTTGCTGATTAGCCCAACAGCTGGTGACGATGAGCGCTTAGTGGAGCAATCGACGATTACAATAATAATTAACCTCGCATGATAATTATTATGTAAGGCGATTGTTTACCACTAAACAACTCAGGTGCTGCAACCGGTAGAGCAAACGACAAGGCTGTGTCGTTTGTTTACTTCCGAATATTGGGGCATAAAAGACCAATGACTAGTCTGACGAGTGCCTTTTATTGTTCAGTCGCGAGTTAGATTTGTTTTTGAGATATCAAGTTACAGTTCGGTTCAGAGTACTTTTAAATTAGTAAGATAGGTCAAGTGTTGATAAATAAAGAAATTGTTTCACGGTACTTCGTGCGTTTTTTATTGTTTCACTTTTTTAATTCGCGCGTTTTATTCACTAATTGCTCAGGGGGCACGACATGCTTGGACTTACAATATTGTGATGTGAATTTGCACAACAATTTCCAAATCCAAATTATTTACATGCGTTTTTTTTTTAACTGAGATTACAGCAAAGGCGTGTTTCACTACCAAAGCAGACAACCACAAAAATTTAGATCTAATTGAAACCAATACAGAGCACATTACAATAGAAGATTTAATAGAAATAGATGGCAAAGCCAACAGAACCAAAGATTCACTAATGCTGGCCATCTAATAAACCCATAACAAACT
Source organism: Dioctria rufipes (assembly GCA_963924295.1). Taxonomy (NCBI): domain Eukaryota; kingdom Metazoa; phylum Arthropoda; class Insecta; order Diptera; family Asilidae; genus Dioctria; species Dioctria rufipes. The sequence goes on along the minus strand of OZ002742.1, from coordinate 97,171,933 downwards.
TCTCGAATCAGAAGAATTACTGGAATTCAAACCAGAACAATTACCGTAACCATCAGTGGATTAATGGAAACCAACAAAGTAATAGAAGAATTCGATTCTATGACTCGGGGGAATGCCAAGCCCCCCAACCAGAAGACGAAACAGATCGGTTGGGGGAGACCTCACAAATAAACTAAGAGTCCACACTTTAAATATGTCCCTCACTAATTTCATAAAAGCGTATGTAGATATGTGTAGTTCAGTATGCACATTTATAGTCGACACAGGAGCAGACATATCAATTTTTAAAAGAGGCAAAATAAGCGCCGACCAACGATACTATCCTAAAAATACTTGTATCATACAAGGTGTCACAGATAATACAAGATAATCAATAGGAGCAACCTACGCTACTCTCACTTTCAACGATCAATTTTCGATCGAACACCTGTTCCAAATAGTAGACAACGATCTAGCCATCGAGGCAGACGCAATTTTAGGACTAGACTTCCTAACTAAATTCAAAGCCTCCATTGATTACGACACTTGGATACTTACATTAAATATAGCCGATGAGTCAATCGAAATACCCATAATGAGTGGTCCATCCCCAAACGTTATCGTGATATCTCCCCGATGCGAAATTGTTAGAAAAATCAAAAGTATAAAATCAGAAGCTAACGATATTGTCATAATTGGCAAAGAATTCGAACCAGGAGTTTTCGCAGGAGGAACAATTACCTCAGCGAAAGATCCATTAGTTAGAATATTGAATACGACAACTAAAACAGTAACTATGCAAGAACCCAAATTTCAAACCAAACCTTTAGCACATTTTAACATCCACAATAACAATTTTCCCAACAAGAACAGAGCAAATCGAGTAATTTCGGCTTTGAATCTAAAGTCCATACCAAATTATACTATGTAGACCTCAATTTGAAAAATTATGTCAGGAATATCAAGACATATTTTCCCTCGAAAATGAACCACTTTCAACTAATAATTTTTATGAACAACCAATAGAGCTATCAGATAAAGTACCGGTATATACAAAAAACTATAGAATCCCAGAGGCACATAAATCCGAAATCGATAATCAAGTGAAGAAAATGCTGGATAATAAAATAATAGAAAACTCTGTTTCCCAATTCAACTCTCCAATTTTATTAGTACCAAAAAAATCAAGTACTGAAAAAAAAAGTGGCGACTAGTGGTAGATTTCAGAAATTTAAACAAGAAAGTACTTTCAGATAAATTCCCACTGCCACGAATAGAAGATATATTAGATCAAATGGGCCGTGCCAAATATTTTTCAACACTAGACCTTATGTCTGGATTTTACCAAATTTCTTTAGACACAGCTTCTAGAAAGTACACAGCTTATTCAACCAACCAGGGACACTACCATTTTACTCGACTACCTTTCGGACTTAATATAAGCCCAAACAGTTTTCAGCGAATGATGACAATCGCTATGGCAGGTGTAACACCAGAAATTGCATTTTTATATTGATGACATAATAGTCATCGGATGAGCACAAGCACATCACTTAAAAAATTTGTCATCCGTATTCAAGAGATTACGAGAGAGAAATCTCAAATTAAATCCAGAAAAGTGCAAATTTTTTCAAAGTTACATAACTTGGTCAAAATTTCAGTACAAGGTATAAGCCCAGATAGCTCAAAATATGATGTTATAAAAAATTATCCTATACCCAAGAGCACAGATGAAGTCAGGCGTTTCGTAGCATTTTGTAACTACTACCGTCGTTTTGATGCTAACTTCGCAGATACTGCACTACCCTTAAATAGACTGCTCCGAAAAAAGGCAATATTTGAATGGTCTGAAACTCACCAAAAAGCCTTTGATATTTTAAAATCAGCGCTTATGTCGCCCATACAACACCCTGATTTTAATAAAGAATTCATTATATCGACAGACGCATCAAACACTGCCTGTGGTGCAATTTTATCCCAAAATTTTGATGGACAAGAACTACCTTTCGCATACGCAAGTAAAACATTCACACAAGGAGAGAGCAACAAATCAACAATTGAAAAAGAACTAACAACCATACATTGGGCTATAACAAATTTTAAACCATATGTTTATGAACGAACATTTATAGTAAGAACGGACCATAGACCATTAACATATTTGTTCGGAATGAAGAAACCAACGTCGAAATTAACCCGAATGCGATTAGATTTGGAAGAGTTTGATTTCGAAATCCAATATATCAAAGGAACCGAAAATTCTGGACCTGATGCTTTGTCTAGAATAAAGCTTGATATATCAGATCTAAAAGAGATCAAAATATTACAAATGAAAACTCGCTCAATGAAAACGAAAGGAAAAGAAACTAACGTTACAGAAGAAGAAGCCAATGACACAAGTGTGCAGTCTGATCAACTGTGTATCACTGAGGCCTCGACACCATCAGTAGTAACAAAATTACCAGAATTACAAATCAACGTTGATAATAAAAGAAGAATTGAACTCACGCTAGTGTTAAACTATAAAATATTTTATAAGCGGATAACAAGAATAAATAATACCCAATCAGTAGAACCCGCACTAGAGCAGGCATTCGAAGCATTGTTAGAGTATATTGACAAACAACTTCAGACCAAGACTCTGAAGATCTCAGCAGAGTCAAATTTTTAATATGATTAATATAACCGCATTTAAAGGCCTATGCAATAAAATTTTAAATAAAATACAAATAATAATATACATATAAACCACAGATTCAAGTGACTGATATAGAGAAAATAAATCAAATACTATACGACTTCCACTCAACCCCAACGGGAGGACACTTTGGACAGTCAAGGATGCTTAAACTTAACTAAAAGATATATATACGTGGAACAACATGAAAAAATCAGTAGCTAGATATGTAAACATATGTGGACTTTGCTCAAAAAACAAACACCAAAAACACAACAAAGAAGCAATGGTTGTAACAACAACGCCAATAAAGGTTTTTGACATAGTGTCAATAGACACAGTAGGACCGTTCACAAAGACACAAAATGACAACAGGTATGCAGTAACTATCCAGTGCGATGTGAGTAAATACATCGTGATTATCCCAACAAAAGATAAAGAGGCAAACAAAATAGCAAAAGCAGTAGTCAACGGATTCATACTAACATATGGTCCAATGAACAAGTTGAAAACTGACCTAGGAACAGAATATAAGAATCAGGTCTTCACAGAAATCTGCGAAATTTTAAAAATAAAACAACTACATATTTGCCACCGCAGCGCACCCAGAAACGATAGGAGCGCTCGAGAGAAATCACAAATGTCTCAACGAATACTTAAGATCATTCGTTAATGAGAATAGAGATGACTGGGACAACTGGATACCTTACTATACATTTTGCAACAATACCATACCTAACACGGTACAAACATACACCCCATTCGAACTCGTATTTGCTAAAAGAATAAGCCTACCATTTGAACTCAATATCGACCGTCCAGACCTCGTCTATAATCACGAGTTGTATAGTAAAGAAATGAAATATAGATTGCAACAAACGATAAATAAAGTAAAAGAGCACCTTAACACATCAAAAGAAAAACGAAAACAAACAAGTGAAATAAATAGCTACCCAATATTGTTAAAAATTGGCGATAAAGTCATAATAAATTCAAAAAATAGAAAGAAACTGGACCCACTATGTAATGGTCCATACACAGTGAAATCTATAGATAATGTAAACTGTACAGTAGAAGATAAGAATAAAAATACAATTATAGAAATACACAAAAATAGGCTAAGGAAAATAGATAATTAAACTTATATCAATAGCACAAACATAAACATAAGAACATAAATTAGTGTATATAGAGTATGTAAACAAAACCATAGCAATGTAATAAAATCCAATTGTTAACTAATAAGCATGTAAAAAAAATAACAAAAGATTATTATTATTTTAGTGTACATAGTATGTAAACAATACTATAGCAATGTAATCCGATTGCTCATTAATGCATGTAAAAAAAATAATAATAATAATAACAAAGATTGTTATTATAAATTTTTTTTTCTCCGTAAAGACAAAGGTGTGATGTGAATTTGCACAACAATTTCCAAATCAATTAAAAATACAAGACTGCACATTCTGCATTCTTGCAATATTCAATTGACCCAAAATTAATCAATCACAATAAACGCGGTCGATTGCATTATTGCAATTAAGCAAAAAAAAACACACGCTAAACTAAATATGTGTCACAATCTTAAGTGACTGTAATTATTTACATGCGTTTGTTTACCTTTTTGCAACCAGCGTAATACGGGTCAAGTAAATTTCGTCACATCTTTCTGCCGGAGTAAAGCACATAAGTGCAAACAAGCGGTTTAGTTTTAACGTGTTTAATGTACATTAATATTAATTTAGTTTAGCCTAGCAAATTGACGATTGTATAAATTAAGTAGCGATACTCGAATAAAGACACAGTTTGAGTTCTATATTCAATTGACTTCAATACTGATACAGACAACAAGTAGCGTTTTTATTTCATTTGGCACCTGCTGTTTACAGCTGCGCCCATCATATCTACTAACTGACATCTGCTGTTTACAGCTGCGCCCGCCTTAGTAGCGGAGGTCTGCCTTTACAAAGCTTCTCCCATCTTCTCTACGGTCATCTTGGCGATACGTAACGACGAGCCTTCATCTTCAGTAACTACCACATGGTGACCGTGCATAATAATAAACAATAACTATGACATGGCGACCGTAATCAGATTCTAATATAATACTACAATATCTTGTTCCAACATTTGGGATATCTGGTTGCTGATTTCAGTCCGTTGGGACTCCTTTGTCGGGAAGAGTTTGAACTGAGTCAGTCACCAAAGGAAAGTCACCCTCTAAGTGAAATATATCGTTATAATTCCGGCAGATTTGTCTGCCTTCTCTGTGTTAAGGCGCATTCACATAAAAAACAAGACAGAAAAATATAAACCGAAAAACTCAATTTATTCCACTTTAAAACAAGATTTTTATTCCAATGATTAATAAAATCCAAGGAAATAGGATAAACTAAGAATTTTACTGAGAAAATAGTTATATTTATTTCAGATTTTGAAGAAAAACACAACTTTTATGTTTTATCGGCCGAAAAACTTTTTCGGCGGAAAGATTCGGCCGATAAAACATCAAAGTTGTGTTTATCTTAAAAATCTGAAATATATATACTATTTTATTAGTAAAACTATTAGCTTATCCTATTTCCCATGATTTTATTAATCATTGGAGCAAAAATTTTGTTTCAAAGTGGAATAAATTGAGTTTTTCGGTTTACATTTTTTCGATTCTTGTGTTTGATGTGAAAGTGCCTTTACAGTGCTAACTGGTTAAGGAGTTTCTCGATCTTGTTTTCTATATATAGATTTTGGATTACAGAATAGTCATCTAAAGGTTCAGTTCCCAGTTCCAAACTGTTTAGGTTTACGGAAATGACCTCGTCTCCTACGTTCAGGAGTATTATATCCTTGCCATTTTGGGGGCTAGAAATAGAGTTACCTACATAAGTACATGCCGGATATAGCCTCGCGTCTGATCACTAAATAGTCTTCCGTTTGTTCTGTAGATATCTGTTCAACGGTTCTTGACCTTGGACGCAATTTTGTAGAATCCGATTTCAATTTTTTTGTGGTAGCACTTGGTTTACTAGTTGTACTAGTTTTGGGTTTTTTGTTTTTTACATTAGCTTTAAGATTGTCCGCTCTTGGCCTTATATCCAATTATCATCAGTTGTAGAATCTTGTTTAGTTTTAAAGTGATCCGAGTGAGGGGTGCAGACACCTATACAGGTCATTAAGTCCTCATCTGACAAGACCCCTGTTACCTTAAGATTGGGTTTATTTGCTTCTGGAATTTCATCCAACTTATCACAATAAGTGTAACCTTCTATCAGTCCAAAGTGTTCCGAGGGAGGAATGCAGACACCTATACAGGTCGTTAAGTCCTCATCTGACAAGATCCCTGTTGGCTCTGACTGAAGGTTCTCTTTAAAAATGTATGCTTCGCTTTTGATTATTTTGTTTTTATAGTTAATGCTGCATGAGTATTCTCGTAAAAAATCATGGCCAAGGATTCCGTCGTATTTTAGATTTACATCATTATCAATTATATGAAACGGGTGTTCGATTAAGACACCAAAATCGAGAACGCCAAAGGCTAGTCCTAAAGTAGAAACTTTGTCACTTGAAATAGTTGTGACGTTAGTTTTTTGCGAAGGATATACTAAACAGCCACCCTTGGCCAGGCTGGCTTAGTAGAGGCTTATTTCGGCTCCAGTATCTATCAAAAATGTACTGAGGCCAGTTTTAAATAAAGAAAACGGTATTGTAAGAGTGAGGGCGTTTTGACTTATATTCAATTTAGCGTCTGCGATGGGTCCTCGTGTACCTCGGCTTGAGTAGTTATTTGATTCAGGCGTGCTGGTGTACCGAGTTCCTTCAGCCGCCAAGACGAATTTTCCGGGCGAGGAGATTGTACATCTGAGGAGGCCCTCCATAGCTCATCTGAAAAGCGAACTGACATATAGCGCTGATTAGTATGCTCTCGTAGAGCAGGCACTCTATTGACAGTGTGCAATTGGTCTTGCCTTCTAGGCAACTGATCGGCTTTCCTCGCGTTATTATACTCACGAGACCTACATTCTTCGATACGATGGCCCGGCTTCTTACAGTATGCACAATGAGTCCGAAAATCTTCCTTCTTGACATGGCTAGGATGCGGTTGGTTCATTCTCTTATTTAGGAAACACAGTTCAAGGGTATGTCCACTACGACTACAGTAGGTGCAGTAGCGGTTGACGCCCGTTCGAGGATGGGGTAGATACATGTGTTGTCTTTCAGTCTTTACTGCTGGGGACTTGTGATTGTGGGCTAAATTTGTATTGAGTGTAGAGGGAGAGCTCTTTTCAATACGAGATGCTTGTTCTGTAGCATAATTTATTGCTTCCCGTAACTCAGTCTTTTGTGCTGCCTTGGTTAGAATACGGAGCTGATCGCTTCGTATTCCGTCCTCGAAATCTTGTAAGGTGAGTTTTTTGCTCTTGCCAAGGAGCAGGTTCTGGAGAGTAACATCGGTAACCGAAGTAGTTGTAGCGCTTTTTAAGAGAGCAAGCTGTTTATTAATTCTTTGCGCAAATTCCTTTACGTCTTCCTTATTGAGTTGGCGGCCTTTCATTAGTTCGTTTTGTAGGTTGGTGCGAGATAAAACTTCAAGAAACTGGATATTGAATGATTTCATAAGCGCGCCCGGTGAGAAAATGATAAGTGCACAGTATTAAGTGCCGAAACAGAGCCACCTCCTCCAGAAGAGGGGGGGGGGGGGGGGGAGCAGGCGGGTCTGCCTGAATCCTGAGTCCCTTTTGGACAGTACGACCACTGCGTAGGGTAAATATTTTGAGTTCGAAAAAAATGTATCGCTGATGAGATTTGGTTACTAGTAGGTATGTAGTAAAGTAGGGTGGTCTAGGGCAGCTATCCCACTCCAGTCTAGACCACGCTCCTTTCCCTTATTATTCACAACATTCGGGCAATTATGCAGGCAAGCACATGGAAAACAAGAAAAAAAAATCTTTTATTATCCTTTACTTGCCTTCCACCTTTTTTTTATTTTTATATATATATATTTACACAGAAATAATTGCACCACTGCTGTAGTTGTTGTTGCCGTCCAATTTAACAATTGTGCTCGTACAGAAAACTACTCCCAGGAAACTTGCATTAAGCAGTCCTGAGTTATAGCCGTTTTCAGTCAACGAAGTATTTAATATTTGAGATTTTCTAAATATCACCTTTATATAGCTCGAGTGAAAGGAGATTTTTCGTTCTCGAAGCGATACTAGAGCAAGGTATTTTCGAATTTCGCATCAAATACGATCAAAATGATTGCACATTTAATTTATACTATGATGGTAGGTATACCAATATCAGCAGAGTGGGTATAGAAATCATCCATATGTTACACTTCGACGCACTCGGTGGTATAATTACCCTCAATATTATTTTTTATAATAGGAATACGAGTAGATGTGCTAAGGTACATTAGGTGTAACTGCAACTGCACACACATTTGCACCATCCCACAGTTACGGTATATATTACGTTATACCTATGTATATGTTGCAAAGCAAAGCAGATAAGAAAATGTACTTGTAATAGATAACGCTTTGTACTCTCCCGGTCTCGGTACTTCCGAGAAAAGTACCCCTTTACCTCCACACGGGGAACATACAAGAATCAATTCATTTTGAGAGTTCGTAATCGAATTAATCGAGTTTTCTTTTCTCTTTTTCCTTGTTATATATATTTATTTCCCGTCGGCGCAGTAAACTGGGTATTTGGTAGTGCTACTTTACTCGAAGAAAAACAAATTTCGACAATCTTTTCGCGATTGAAATCACAACGAGAGGAAATGCTGAAAAGATCTAATTAATCCAATCACACCCTGAGTAATGAGAGTTCTTCTGAAGAGTGGACAAGTTCTACTGTCCTTGCTGACTATCCTTCTATTTTAAAAGAAAATGGCCAAATGGAGCGATAATAAAAAAAAAATTAAATAAATTAAGTTTGATACCAAGTTTCGAAGGAAATTCTCTACCTCTCTAGCCAGTGTTCGATTATTCCTTTTTTTTTTATTACTCTCAGAATACTTTCTTTATTTTCTTCACAATATTATATTATTTATTCCAACATATAGATTAATATTGTCTATTCTGCTTCATTTCGTTTATTTATAAAAAAAGTAAAAGAAACACAAGAGCATACGACTTACTGAGAGCTTCCTTGTGAATTCCTTGGCCGCCACTGATGACCGGTTCCATCCATCGCTGTTCCCTGCGGTCTATTGCTGATGTGTATGTCTTCTTGGGTTAAGTATGTGCCTTGCCTGGATGTCCTTTCCATCCAGGTCTTTTTAAAAAAAATGATTGTAGGATTTTTTAATCCCACTCCGCTGCCCCCAGAAATTTATGAGGTGTCCGCTGTTCTTGTTACCCACAAAGGACTGGGAGTGCTTCTGACATCGCCAGGAAGTTGCACCAGCCCCGTTTCTATTAAGAAGTACTAATCGGCTATGCCCCACTTTATAGAGAATTCTTAAGTCCGATGTCACTCGTTAATTAGTCAATCTTTATTTGAATTTATTCTTTAATGGAATGATTAAATCAACACAATTAATCGAGTAGTTTTATAGATAGTCTCTATTTGAATTTATTCCTTTAATGAATAACTAAATCAGCACTATTAATAAAGAACTTTCATAGATAACATTATTTGGATCTATTCTTTAATAGAATGATTAAATTAACGCAATTAATAGAGATAGTTTTATAGATAACTTTATTTAAATTTATTCTTTAATAGAATGATTAAATTAACATGGACCGAACCCAAAAGCATTTTCTAAAAGGTCGCCCGCCGGTTCTTGATAGATTCCCGCGATGATCTTTTTTTGATTCAGTGATTTCGCGCTAAAAAATGCGGTGAGGAAAGTATTCGCACGCCGATTTAATAATTAAAAAAATTGTTCAGAGCAAGTATCCTCTAGCAAGAAATATGGTATTTCTTATCGCTGGCGGACAATAATGCCAACCGTCAGCAATTCTGTTCGTGGGACAAACAAAGTGTACAAATTGTACACTTTGTATAACAGGAAATTAAATGATTTTTCTACAGGGCGTGCATATTTGCACGCAAATGCTTATGCCTGTAATGGATACAGGTAGGTCGGCGTTATAAGTACAAACTCATAACATTGGTAGTTTTACTATCAAAGAAGGTATAGATAAACTTAAGCGAATTTTGGCCACCTTGAAGGAAGTGAACTTAACTCTTAATCTCAGAAAATGTGAATTCATGAAAACAACAATTGAATATTTGGGGCACGAGATTACACCTTTAGGGATACGACTTGGGATACTAAAGACGAAAGCGAATGAGATATTTATATACGACCTAAAAATATTAAAGAAGTACGGCAGTTCCTCGGATTGTGCAGTTATTTCAGGAAGTTTGTATCAGAATTTGCGTTGATAGCTGAAACCCTACGTAGGTTATTACGAAAAAGTCAAATTCGAATGGACAAGTGAACACGAATCGTCATTTAATAATATAAAGTTGAAATTGACAGAGCAACTATACTGAATACCTACGATGTGAACGCAGAAACCGAAGTTCATACCGACGCTAGTTCTTATGGGCTTGCGGGCATACTTTTGCAACGAGATAAAGAAGGCATATTGAAATCTTTAGCCTATTTTAGTCGAGCTACAACACTAGAAAGGTTCAAATATTATATACTGGGAAAATCATTTAAAGTTATAACAGATTGCTCTGCATTGAAGACGACCATGACAAATAAGGAACTAATACCACGAATTGCTAGAGGTGGTGGTTTAAAATCCAGGATTTCGACATACAGCTAGAGCATCGAAACGGAAAACGTATGAAACATGTAGACGCGTTGAGCCGAAACCCGAACAAAGGTGCTATCGAAATGAAACCAGTCTATAACGAAATACTGAAGGTTCATTTAAGCGACGCTGATTGGTTACACACAATGCAGATGTGAGACTCTACTATATGTGAGATTGTGACTAAGTTGACAGATTCAAACAACCGAGACAAGCAATCACGAAGGGAATACCTCATGGAAAATGGGTGACTGTTTAAAAAAATCGGGGATCAGAAATTATTTTTGGTACCTATCCTGATCAAGTGGCGGATCGTGCGAGATAATTACGATATTGCGGGACATGTAGCGATAGACAAGACTGTGGACCGAATACAACGATTCTACTGGTTTCCAAGATTGCGTGACTATGTAAAGAAGTACATTAAATCTTGTGTTGAATGCGCTTATCACAAACAGCCAGGCTGTCAACGAGAAATTGAATACCATTATACTGACATGGAACCGATACATTTTAAGGTTCTACACATGGATCATCTCGGTCCATTGCCACGGAGTAGCAAAAGAAACGTTCATGTACTCAATATGATTGACGCCTTCACGAAGTATGTTGTAATAAAGCCAGTACGAAATACCTTAACGAACGCAGTTTTAAAGGCTTTAAACGAAATAACCGGATTTGTAGGAATTCCCGTAAAAATTATGACCGATAGAGGATCTGCTTTTACAGCAAAAGCATTTGAGAAATTTTGCGACGAACATAGTATTCAAGACGTGAAAACAGCTGTCCGAACACCACGAGCGAATGGTCAAATTGAATGAGTAAATCGAACGCTTATACCAATGATTCCAACAATGGCATCTGAAGACAGAAAATTGGACGATAGAATCAGAGAAATCCAGAGAACGTTCAACATAGCCAAAAATCAGACACGAATAGGAGTCTTCACGAATTAGTATTCGACTGTAATCCACGTAACATATTGGGAAATCGAATAAGTCTGACCATACAAGACGAGTATACAGGAAAAGACGAAGAACTGCTTAGCAACGTGAGAAGAGAAACTGCTGCTGTCATGAATGACAAACGACGAATTTAGAAGCTCCGTTTCGACGAAAACCATCGGAAACCTGAAAAATACAACGACGGCGATTTAGTTCTAATTGAAAATGAACCAGTAAGTACTGGACAATCGCGTAAACTCGAACCGAAGTATAAAGAACCATACACTATTATGAAAGTGCTTCCACACTATTGTTATCTGGTAGAGGATATACCCAACTGTTAACGAACTCAACGATCATACATACATAAACGTACATGCAGCAGACCACATAAAACGATGGTGCGAACTTCCTCCTGGCGACAATACTGATCCCGACAGTATACTGAATGAGGAAATCGAGGGCAATTCCCTGACAGTATGGACGAGCTGTAAGCGACAACACCAGCAAGAAATAGCGAAGCAAAAAAGATACGAGCATAACTGAACGAAAGGAGTAGTGTGGTAGAGAAATAGTAGAGAGACCTTATCAAAGCGTGGACGTAAGAAGACCTTTTTCCCTCAATAAAGTTTTTGTTAGTTGTAATACGAGCTTGGTTTTATTTATTTTGACAATATAAATTCCCTTTAGATAGAATTATTATTACTCAAATAATTTTATACAAATATATAGTGAAAAACGAAATTTTTGTATGGCAACCCTACGACAGAGTTGCCAGATTTTAGCACTCTAAGTGAAGGCGTTCTTGAGTTATCGTGCGGACGGACAAAGGACAGACAGACAGTCAGACAAGCAGACAGACGAATAGACAGACATGCAAAAATCAAAATAACTTTTAATATTATGCGTGGGTGTCCAATCCAATAATTGCTAAATATGTTATTGGTACAAAGTCGTTATTTTTATGGGTCGGCAATCATTGTAATTTCTAAAAATGCTTCACCTTCGAAAATCGTATTTTGAGAACGGTTCATACACTACATGACCCCCTTAAGTTATAGTCACCATAAAGATAAAAACCGATTATAGATTACGGTATAGTAGAAAAAATATACCCACTCGAGTTAGATCATGGTCTGATTCTAACAAACTAGAAGAGACAAATTTCCAGGAAATTCTAAAGAAATATGTAGAATCACCAACATATTTTTCATGAATATATCTTGTCTTGCCGTTCTTAGCGATCACATTTCATATTTGTACGTGACAATATGTACAGATGATTTGTACAAGATAATTATAAACGAATCAGTCTAAACTTAAGTTATGATGGAAAGGGGGAAAGGGTTTGGCAAAATCTGAATTCGGTAACGGAAGTAATAAATAAATATATATATCAATATAAAGATTGTTTTTATTTTTCGATTCCGAACGATATATGTATTTAACTCGCGCCACTTCCTTACAAAAATATTTACGCGGAGTCAAAAAATTGGGGTTTAAGGTCCGAATTTTCGTTTTCAAAGATTTATAAAAACTAGAAGAAGTTTGTTTGCAGTAAATTTATAACTAAGTTCCCTTAAATTTAAAAAATATTGTCAAATTAAAAAGTGAATGTTAAAAGTTTTCCTGAAAGTTCAAAACAGCCAAAAAAGCACTATTTTCGATTTGAGCGACCTCTAAACATTAATGAATTACACGGAAATTTTGCATAGAAGCTGAAAATTACATTAGCTAACAAATTCTGATTGAGCATTTAGACATTTTAACACTTTTGTAAACGCATACATTTTTGGGCCACCCTAATGAGATACTTAGAAATTTTTTTATTTTGTTTAATTTTCGTCCTAGAACTTCGTGAATTTTTACCGCGTTCTCCAAGGTTTCTTTGTCTAAAACGGGGTTTGTTATTACAATAGAGCTAAATAATATAAATATTGCTGTTTTTTTTTAATTTTCTTATTGGAACTCAGCATATACATATTCTAGTTTTGAATATTGTTTTCATTGAGAACTGTTGCTACAGTCGAATCTTTGTCGATACAGATATTAAAGATTTTTTTGATCTGACGTTAAGTGCAGACGTTTTTGGAATATTTTACGGCGTGTTAGAAAGTCAAACACTTGGGGCTCATTGGAAACTTTGGCGGCAAACAAGGTTTTTTGCATAAATTTTGATATTTATTTCACTATTTAGAAAATTTTTGACAACAAATGGATCAATAATAATCTATTAAATTATGTTATGGTACTATGTTGAGTGATTATATTGGATGTGAAGTCCTAACTGCCAGCATGAGCTGATAGATCACTCGGTAGATAGCGTTGAAGTGCAGTGCGGCACGCTAGCTCGCCTCGTCTATTCGCAGAAAGTGTGTGTGTGTGGGGGGGGGGGGGGGTTCCATGAAGACGTGCCGCTGTCACATGCCATATACCAAAAACGATATTGTGCCAACAAACCATTACCATTACCTACGTGAAGGCACAGATGTTCCGCCTTCAGCTGCCTTGCCCTATCCACCCATACGACACTGAGGGCAGCAAATTATTCTCAGTGTCCCTATTGATGACGACCTGCAAAATTAGAGGAGGAGCGGACCTATTCGACAATCATTTCAAAGAGGGCTCCGGGAGAGTGAGGGAAAGACAAAGAGATTTCAGCGCATCATTACGTTATAATAGTCGTTTATTAATCTGCTTTTTACATTTCATGACGGAGAAGCCATTCATGACCATCATCGAACATAAAGATTTCCCGTGAAGGATGAATGTATGTGGCTAGCAAAAGAAACGTTACAATAATGACCTTAAGTATCACGAAGTTAAGCTTGAACAAACTCGAGGAAACCTTTTTCCAATAAAAAAAAAGCTAAGAGTATATGAATATTTTCAAACCTTTCCGTACATAAAAGAAAAAGTGACTAGAAAAGTGGTATACATTACAACTCTTTCCGCGTACCATTCCCCTTTGTTTTCCTTTAAAATTTTTTCTTATTATCTTAGGACTAGTCGCGAGGATACCATAATACAATCAGTAGGTGGTATGAGTATCCGCACTTTATAGTTAGTAAAATTATAAGTGAATAAAACCATATAAAAAGTAACGAAAGTTCAATGGAGTTTAGCCGCGCACCACATTTAAGTAATGATATAATGATAACTAATCTTATCAATTCACTTCCACATAGTTAGCAATTTCAATTTCCAGACCGTGATCTTGTAGGAAAGTCTATGTCTAAATTAATGTAGAGCACCTTACTTGATCTTTTCCTTTTTTCTTTTTTTTTTTTTGTAAAATGCTATCTCTTCAGATATAATTCCCCTTTTTCTTTTAATTCAATATTCTGGCTTAACCAGAATATATATATGTAAAGTAAAAAAAAAAATAATGAAATATATATAATTACAAAATATACCAAAAAGTTCCACTTACGTGTTATCCGTGCCTCGAAGGAGCTCCCTAGAGGTGGCCTTACGATATGCGAAGAGCTATAATAATTAGAAGTTATCTATGTTATGGTATCACGAACGTGTAATTTTAAGGCATTCGTAAAGCATTTGCCGCTGCCGATGTTAAAATTCACTTTTGTGTGTATTCTTTTTTCTTTTTGTACGGCTAACAATAGATGGAATCTAAACTGACACAAATCTCTGTTATCCTAGCCTACATTATCCTACTGACGGACAATGGATATTCCAGGAAAGACGACGAAGTTGAAAAAGGAAAACGGGCTGCGTTTATGGTTTTGAATTTATCGTTTTTACACAGTTCATCTGGTCAGCTATAAATTCTACTTGCACCGTGTGTCACTCTCAATTTCCACAAGCTATAATCTCGGCAACTCCAAACGCCAAAAGCAAACAGTTATTCAATGGAAGTGACAATTATCAATTTCCGTTGGTTGACGACTGATTCGAGCTGTTCCAATGCAATTGTTACCTTGCAGGGATAAAAGGTTGAGCAACGAATCTAAATACAATGTCTTAGGTTCAACACTATTTGGCAGCCAACAATTCAAGAGCGTAGCTTATTGTTTCCTTTTTCCACTTCTCGACACTTCCACTCATCCAGCCGAAACTGTAATAAAACTCGATATAATCTAATATTATTAATACAGCAATTAATCTAGATTTCTACTGCAATATGAAAATTGAGTGACGTGAAAGCAAAATACTTGGATATATCTACTGAGCTGATGCACAGATTTCCGATTTTTTTTTTTTTGTTCTTTTGGAGATTAGAGGTGTTCTACACAAAAAATTTTCCTTTTTCTTCTTCCCACGGACTGCGAGATTGTTTCCTTCGATGAGACGATGACGATCAAATACAAATATGCGATTTGCTGAAATCAAAAACTGACTTAAGCAGATGTATTGCCACTTTCGGGTCGCCGATAATCTCACTAAATATTTCTTTCTTTCTGGATGAAGATTTCATCCAGTTATCAGTAGAGGCCCTGCTCAAGCACCTTCCTATTGCATGAATCCGCGCTCGTCGTTCATCCGAGAATTTCCCTAAATTCCTTTACCATCGAATTGTTTCGAGTTTTTAATTTTAAAGAAACCATCTCGATTCGTCGACTAGCACAGACATTTACTTCAGATTTGCCTTGTTTCGAATTTAATTTAAATTTTTTGCAGAATTAGCACTCCCTTGTTTCCTTGACACACAACGCACACCAAAAAAGTGACATTTTTTTCCTTTTTCTTTCAATCACCCCGACTTCTTCTTGTTCTCCAGCTGATTGCCGTCTCGATCACAGCCAACTTAGAATCGTGTGGCCAAGTCACTCGGGCAGCACATTCGCCATGAGGACTACTCTGCGTACTGTTGCTAGCAGTCATTTAGCATACTGCTACATGCAGTACGACAATAACAATTACTACAGTTATGCTTAACCACCAAAATATTTTGGAACTCATGGTTAACTACCACTAACTTTTTCTTTAGCATATTCAGTGCAATTGGTTTAAAAAGCTAAATCACAGAAGAAAATTGCCTATCACCAGGAATTTAAGAAAAAAAACTCAGGCATTATTGGTACAGAGTGCGATAAAGTGAAGGGCTTGACGGCTTTTTTAAAAAAAATAGTACTAGTTAAATAACAAAAAGTTAGGATGTGGTAGAAACTCGGGCTACTAAGGATTTGTTTTTTTGTGAATTCGATGAATATTTTGCGAAAGAAAATAAAGATCCCAACATTACTTTAGCTAGCGCAATATCTGCTGTGCCGTGTTGGACCACTGTGTCAGTTCTATTGATGTTAACATTTATGTTATTATTATTATTTTACGACTTATTTTACGATTTTACTCCACATCAATTGGAATCACATTAGAGATGGTAGCTTACGATTGCGCCGAAAGTACTTTTGGTCGGTCGAAAACGGGATTTGACTTAGTTTTTACAATTTTTCATCTTTTCGGTCTAGGCATTTTCACTTCTCGGCGTCGTATAAAATTGATTTGTAGTTCAAATGTATTTATTGTTTATAACATTAACTAATACCTGTTAAATAAAGTTTATTTCATCCAAATCCATCCACTGGTTCGGTCGCTACTTCAAATAAGACTGAATGGCTGCCGCTTGACATCGTGAAGTGCGGGGAAAGTATGTATACTTTTTACATAGTCGCACAATGTGTCTACCTATGGACTACTAACGCTCCAATGTATCTTTCAGAAGTTATAGAATGATTAATAAAATATGAAGGAAAACTCTTTCACCCCCCCCCCCCTTATTTTTTGTTGTCTCGCCAAGACCTATAACCCTACGAAAGAATTCGAAACATCTTGTATAATTACGCTAAAGGGATAATGATAAATTTAAATAAACTATGTACATTATTTCAAGTCTTTTGTATTGCTTTATTCTTTTTTAATTGCTTGTATAACTGAATGGCCCGACTTTGTTGATCTTCTAACATAAGTCGTGTAACGAGAGGGAGCTCTCTTCGTTTTCCTTTTAAATCTGTGGTTTTTGTAAACTCTGTTCGTTGACTATGTATTTTTTCAACTGTAGTCTCTATTTCCTTGCCTCTTAGAATATTCAGCAGTAATAAATTGTTCTTCTTTCCGGGCTATTTAAAATATTATATTAATAAGTATCTATGTATAAATAAAGTTTTCTAATTATTTGTTTACTTACACGAGGAACGGTATCATTTTTGGTAGCTTTCCTTGGCAAAGTAGTTAACACTGGTGGACCATGTATAATTTCTCCAAACTTTACTACATCTCTTTGAAATTCTTCAATATTTTCCTCGTTTTTCTATTAAAAATACGGATTTAGTGATTAAAAATTACAAAATACTAACAAATTACTTTTGTGTTTTTCTTTAGAAATTCCTTAATTATATCCTTTGGTATTTTTGTAGCTACGGACCTGACGCTTTGTTTTTTATTTTTCAATGTGCTCAATTCATCTTTTGAACGCTTTTTAATAGAAATTTCTCCTGTCATGGGATTCCGAATTACATCAACGCCATATTTAGCCTCATATTCAGTTTCCTTGAGGTCTTCATAAGTTTTACGATTTACGCGCTTCAAATAATCTTCATCGTTTTCACTTGGAAGCTGTTTAATAGGCCGCATTGGTTTCAATCGCGTTTTAGGTTTGTCCTCGATTCCAATGTTTTTATTACGCTTAGTAATCTTACCACTTTTAGCTATATTTTTTAATTTTTGAAATTGGGTCAACTTGTAAGATAGCTTTTGTTGATCCTTTTCTGGAGGACTATTAATTGTATCTTTAATTCTGGAAGAAGTAAGAAATGTTTGAGCCGTCAATTATGCCGTAACAGATATTTACAACTATGTATATAATTAATGTTGCTCTAATTGCAAGCATTTTTAACAAAGCTTAAATTATATCCTTAATTCTGATATTGATTCTACAGCTAATTTGTTTACGTAAGTATATACATAGTATAAGTAATCTCCTTTCTAGGACGCATATTGTTCAAAAGGTATGACAAAAGAACTGAATAAAAGTCTATAATTAAAAAAGTATTAAACTAAAGATAAGTAAACTAAAGATAAGTATTAAACTAAAGATAAGTACAACATGTTTTGGAATGATTCCCATTGTCTGTTTTTTATCTTATCTTAGCTATTAGTGCTCACGTTTGACTCTTTGTGCAGAATATGCTTTGGATACTTTTCATTGAGAGTGTTATGCTCGCACGAACGCGGCGTTAATATATTTAGCTGCACCACTAACACCTGTTATCCAACGTGTACAAGACAGATGTCAGTGGAAACATCTGGAAAAATAAAGACGACCATTGAAATTGGCCGGAAATAGGCAGGAAGGAAATGTTTTCTTTTTTTGAGCAACATGGTTGATCTTGCTCGAGAAAAAAAGGGTATTCCTATTGGAACTAGAGCTGAAAATATCCGGATAATTTACTATCCGGATTATCCGGATCCGATTACTCAAATCCGGATCCAAACTATCCGGATCCGGATCCAAACTATTCGAATCTGGATCCGAACTATCCGAATCTGGATCCGAACTATCCGGATCCAGACTAAGCAAAACAGGTCGAAATTTCCTCCAGATTGCATTTTTTCATTGGGAAAATATAAATTTCATTATATTTATTTATTTTCTCATTGAAAAAACATAATTTTGAAGCATTTTTCCGTAATATGGATCCGCACAATCCGGATCTCATGAATCGGATAGTTCGCAGGTCCGAGTATCCGGAAATCCGGATATTAGCAAATCCGGATCCAATTTTCAGCTCTAATTGGAACCGGAGTAAGAACTCAAGAAAAGGGAGAAGATTGGTGACACCAGTCACCCAATAAGTACATTTCACAATTTTGTAACGATATTTATTTCAGGTTTTAAGGGATAGTGACATCCCGTATCTATTTTATATTATATTGGCGAATAGTGACATCTAATCATGCATCACGTATCCATTCTACATTATATCGGCGAATAGTGACATCCAGGCACACATCCAGTCAAAACTTTACATAGTATTGGCGAATAATGACATACATTAACGCATCACGTACCAATTCTATATTGTACCGCAGAATAGTGACATCAAGATCCAGTCACTCATCACGTATAAAGTCTACATTTTAGTGACAAATAGTGACTTCCAGTCACACTTCAGCATCGAAATTACATTTATTTAGCGAATAGCTCTAATCATGCCGTATTTTTTCTATGCTGATGCTGCTTTCTCTCCTTTGCAGGCCTCTGACATAGCCAAACTGAACAGAGCGCTCAAATTCTGTGTACCATACATCTATCTTCCCAAGAGGCATTCTCATGTTTCTCAATTGTTGCAGCTTTTTATGCCTGGTTCCCTTACCAAACTCTTTGAGCTCAGGGTGCTATGCTTGATTCATAAAGGCAGGTGGAATCTGCTACCGAGGTACATACGTAAATTGCTCTCATGGAGCTCTCTCAAAATCTTCAGGCTGGTCTCACACCGAACGAATACCCGATTTGGTTCTAATGATTTATTTGGTCAGGGAACCTCCCTGTGGAATTCGCTTCCTGAATATGTAAGGAATACATCCTCTATCAATGAGTTCAAGGAGCTTGCGATGATGCATCCTTTAGACCTATAGCCAGGCTCTTATGAACATATCCTTTATTCCTTATTTTATAATAATAACTCTGTATTTTATGAACTTTTATTTTTATATTTAAGCTTTTATCTTCTGTTATGTTGTATATTCTGTTATATATACATATATGTCGTAGACATTTGACGTAACTCAGCATTTCACGAAAAGTCTAAACACTTCATGGAAAGTAGGCAAATAATGTAACGGTTTTGAATTAGCCCCTCTTTACATTATGTGTCTGAAATTTTAGTCATTTCATTAAATGCTAAAAGCGTTTACGCCCATACTGTAATACCACCCTATATAACCAAATACTAGTAGTGGGAGATGGGTGGTGGAGGGGGAGGTCGCACACCCGCGGCGCGTGTATGTGTGTGTATGAGTGTATATGAGTGTGTATTTGGGTGGTGTGTGTGTGTATGTGTGGTGTGTGGGTATGTGTGTCGCAGGCCTGACTGCGACCTCCCCTCCACCACCCATCTCCCACTACTAGTATTTGGTTATATAGGGTGGTATTACAGTATCGGCGTAAACGCTTTTAGCATTTAATGAAATGACTAAAAATTTCAGACACATAATGTAAAAAGGGGCTAAGTCAAATCCGTTACATTATTTGCCTACTTTCCATAAAGTGTCTACACTTTGCGTGAAATGCTGAGTTACGTCAAATGGCTACGACATATACATATATATGTTACTCTATTTTGCTTATCATACTTTTGTTATTTTGTTTTATTTTACGTTAGTTTATCTTATCTTATTGTATTCTACTTCATTATATTCTCTTTTTCTTTCTTATTGTATTTTGCCCTACATCAACCTTACTTTAAGTCCTATAACTTTATCACTCTCCTATGCTGTATATGTGACATAAATTGGAGCTAACCATTGTTCGCCTGATAGTTCGATTGAGGGGTTTAAAGCGAATTTAGTACTGAAAGATAACTGCACACCAATTTTTCATGCAGCATATTCAGTGCCTTATGCACTTCGTGAAAAGTGGAAATCGAGCTCAGAAATTTGGTTGAAAAGCGAGTTATAGAAAAAGTTTCATATAGCCATTGGGCAAGTCAGATAGTTACTGTACCTAAATCTAATGGAGATTTACGCATTTGCATGGATGCAAAGGTGTCCGTAAACAAATGCTTAGAGTAAGGACATTATCCGTTACCAACTTTAAAAGATTGTTTTGCGCGAATTGGGCCCAGTAAATATTTTTGTCTCATAGATTTAGAAGGGGCATACACTAAAAAAATCTCGAGAACTCTTTACTATAAATGTCCATGTGGAACTTTATAGGTATACTCGATTATGTTTTGGGATCCATAGTGCTCCTGGTATTTTTCAATCCTTAATGGATCAAACCGTACAGGGGTTAAGTCAAACGGCATGTTACATAGATGACATTATTTGTGGGGGATATGACGTACGAAGGCTGCAAAAATAAATTATTTGCAATTTTAAAGCGTTTATATCAAAGAAAAATCCGGGTTAATGTAGAAAAAAAAAAGTAAATTCTTGATAGAACGTATAGAGTATTTGGGTCGTGTTTTGTCAAATAGGGATATTGAACCAAACTATAAAAAAGTGAATGCAATAGTTAACGCTCCGGCACCCACTAACGTACAGCAATTACAATCATATCTAGAGTTACCCTGTAATGTTTTTCTCAAGCACTTTTGCAACAGAGAAAAAGTATTCACAATTACATAAAGAGGCGCTTGGGATAATGTTTGCCTTGATAGATTCCACAAATATCTATATGGAGTAACACGTTTACACTCCGTACTGATCACCAGGCGCTTAAAGAGATTTTGAACCCAAACAAGGGAAATCCGCCTATAGCTTTTGTGGCACATTACCATCCCGGAATAGTTCTCCGATAGTCGCATTACCAATACATACATAATGTCCACATTGTAAATAGTTTTAGGTAATGAGTTTGTCAGAGTTAAGTGAGATCGCATGGCGGAAGTACACACGCTTTTGAATTATTAAAGTTTAATTTCGTTTAAGTAAGTCGGTCTTTTATTTTAAATACCCAAGTGTCCCGACGTCGGCCTGATCAGAAAGGCAGTCATAATTTTTGTTTTTTAAACTCTCATTTGCTACGGGCACATAAGACGATGTTACTGTAAAGAATTGAACAGTAAAGTGTGGAATAGGCGTGCTAAAAACTAAGTAAGGAGCTGGTATAATTTATAAGCAGTGCGGCGAATAAATAAATTCTCGCTTAAAAGCTACATGCTGAATTCTAAAACTAGTTTCCGCATGGTTAAAATAGCGGTTCCACGCATTACTATCCAACACCGTTCGAAGGAAGAAGAATACCGTTTATCGCACTCATACGAACGCCAACAACATTTCACACATTCAGCATCAACAACTTACAACATTTGCATACATGCATAGCGTTTCTGGCTTTTGGAATTCGGTAAATAACATACGCGCACATCAATCGCTCCACCAAGGAAACAACATTTATCTACCGACACAGAAGTCCGCGAAGCACACAACAGTGACAACTAGATGCAATATTTTTCTCCCTCGAACATTGTACCTATATAGCAAAGTTTTATTGGGAACGCATCAGCGCATAGCCGTTTTACATATCCCCATATACATTCTAACGGCAAGTGTCTCTCAAAGGGGGAAGTTGGCGCAAAAACATTCATGATCTTATAAACGTCGTCAGCATCAAAATTTTCGTATTTGTTTTCGACTTTTGATAACAACTCATATTTTAAGTTTAAATTTTTTTTATAAAATCTACTTATCTTTTGCAGTTATCTCAAAACTTTCCGGACAAAACAATTTAAAGAGAAAATGAAATGTAAACTTTTACGGAAATTAGAAACGTGTCACATTATCAAGGAATTAACCAAACAATTTCAAGAATCGCCAATAATTTGTAAGTACAATCTCGTTATTTTACTGCCATTTAATATAAACAGAAGACTTGATACGCACTGATTACTTCCAAAATATTTCCAAGCAGCTTACAATCAAAATATTTATTGAAAATTTTAAGTATATTAAGTATATTCATCAACGCAAAAATCGAACCAAGTTAATAATTCAATGCAAAGCATATAGCGAACTCCATAATTCAAGGAGAGTCAACAGGTTTAGCGAATCACTTTCGTGATACAATTTTGTGATATATTTAAAAAAAAAGCAAATCTACATTAAAACATCAGTGAAAGAACACAACTAAAATAATCAAAGTAATGAATGTGAGTTTCCAACATTAACTCTGAAATAAAATTCTCGCATGTTACTTAAGTAAAATTCCTAAATAATGACATATGAATTAGTGCTAATGAGATTCTGTTTTCTCTATCCATTTCTTTGAACTGTGATTAACAAATACTACTTTTGAGAACTACGTAACAATTAGTGCAAGTATATGTATTTATCAAATATTTGTTTCTTTTCTTGTTTCGAACGAGCGAGAAACTACATTAGAAATAATAATATTTTCATAACGTTCCCGTGCAAAGCAGAACCCTTTTAGTTTACAAACGATACGAAATTTGAGTTTCCGTCGCAAAACGTAACAGTTTTCGAATACAAGTTATAAGTTATATTACACATACACTTATCAAGCGCGTCCTTGGAACTTTATTTCTGAAATAAGTCAAAAAAAAAAAAAAGTTAAAATATGTGCACATAGTTTCCAAAACAGTCGGAGCTAAACAATTTTCATTCAACATTGTCCTACATAAAATCAAGGCTATAGCTGCAATTACTGAGGCACTTGCTCTGGGTTTGAAGGTTGGAACACCTTTTCGTCTTTCTTTACTTCAAGTAAAGTAATTTCTCGCAAACATGCCTGACAAATCGGACGCTACAGAACAACAACAACAGGCATTCCCTCGAATTCATTTTCAAACACAACAACCGAGCACGAGCGCTACGGTTAGGCCAGATAGTATAGCGGAAGCATCATTCGTCTCATTAAAAATACCTCCATTCTGGAACAACAGGTCGCAATTATGGTTCGTGCAAGTTGAGACTCAATTTAGAATTAAAAACATTACAGCTTCGAACACCAAATACGACTATTTGGTATCCTCTTTGACTACCGAATCTATGGAATTGGTGGCAGACATATTGACAAACCCGCCAACACAATATAAGTATGAAGTTCAAGTCTACGCTGTTAGATAGAAGTCAAGATACCGAGCAGCGAAGGTTGGACGCTCTTTTACATAGAATAGAGTTAGGGGACCTTCGTCCTTCAGAATTGTACAGACAGATGGAATCACTGGCAGGTACTAACAGCCTAGTGAACAAGTCTTTATTAAATAAACTCTGGTTAAACAAACTACCCACTTCATTACAAGCATGTATTATTGCCTTTGAGAGCTCACAATCACAAGAACAGATCTTTGCAATTGCAGATAAAATTTATGATTCAACATCTAGGATAAACGTGGCTAGCATAGCTCCTAGAGAGCCCCCGAATACTTCCAATTCTCTGGAAGTCGTAATCGCAAGTTTATCGGATCGAATCCAACAATTGGAAGCCAATGCCAATTACAGACGAAACATTTCGAATCGAAGATCACGATCGAAATCAGCTCCAAGACAACGATACCAGCGGGACCTCTAGAAAACCCAATTTTGCTTTTACCACAAACGATATGGTACAAAAGGACGCAAATGTTCGCAACCATTTAGTTTCACAAAGAAGGAACATCCAGAACATCCAAAAAACTAATAAACACGAGCTGGGCTGCGGCACCTAGGTCAAGCAAGTTAACGCGACGCCTTTTTATTTTCGATAAGAAAACGCAAATTAATTTTCTAATTGATACAGGGCCGAAATATCGATCGTACCCAAAAAGTTTTTTCCCATGAACTGGAAAAAACTGATTGGGTATTAACAGCAGCAAACGGATCAACTATTAGCTCATACGGCTACAAGCATCTTACGGCAAATCTCAATCTCAAACGCGACTTTGAACACACATTTATAATAGCTGCACTAGATTACGCTATCATAGGCGCAGACTTCCTTTATAAATATAAATCGACATCAAACGAAGCCTCTTACAGGACAAGGGCACAAGCACCTCTACAGTTTGTAAAGCTTTGCGTGGTCTCTCGTGCTCGCTCAAGCTTTACTCCACCACTTCAACACACCTGTAAAGCATAACATCGTTCACAAAATAATTACATCGGGCAATTTACCGTATGCTCGCCCACGTAGGCTCAATTCAGACAAATTTCAAATTGCTCGTAACGAATTCCAACAGATGCTTAAATTAGGTATAATTCGTCCTTCGTCCTCACCCGTCGCATCACCCCTCCACATGGTCGCTAAAAAAGACACTATTAACTGGCGACCTTACGGTGATTACCGTTAATTGAACGTTCGCACACAGTTCGACAAGAATCCGCTCCCCAATATACAAGATTGCTCAGTTCTATTGCACGGATGTACTATATTTTCAAAGGTAGATTTAGTTCGGGCCTACCACCAAATACCAGTCGCACCGGAAGACATATTCAAAAGCCCAGTCACAACACCTTTCGGCCTATACGAATTTCTGCGCATGCCTTTCGACGTAAAAAATGGTGACCAGACCTTCCAAAAGTTTATTAATGAAATCCTATCAGATTTGGATTTCATTTTTGTGTATGTTGATGATATTCTCATAGGAAGCAAATCAACAACTCAACACAAGGAACACCTCCGTATTGTATTCTCTAAATTAAACGAGCATGGAATTAACATTAACCCGGTAAAATGTGTTCTTGGTGCAACGGAAATCGAGTTTCTGGGCCACAATATTAAACAGGACGGAATCATACCCTCTAAAAGCCGAGTAGAAACAATCTCAAATTTCTCCAAACCAGACTCCTTCAAAAAGCTATAACGTTTTCTAGGGATGATAAATTTCATCACAGATTTATCCTAAACATTTCTCAAACATCTATTCCGTTGTATAATTTATTAAAAGGGTGCCCCAAACAGTATTCTAAAAGAATTTTCGCGTGGACTCCTGAATGTGAAGAGGCATTCAACAAGCTTAAGAAAGATCTAAGGAACGCCACATTATTAATTCATAGCAACCCTCAATCAAAACTAAGCCTAATGGTCGACGCGTCCAGTTCCGCAATCGGTGCAGTTTTACAAGAGCACAGTAACGATAAATGGGAACCTCTGAGTTTCTACTCAAAAAAACTCTCCCCCACTGAACAGAAGTATTCCACTTTCGACATGGAATTACTTGCTATCTACAAAACGATTAAACATTTCCGTTACGCTGTTGAAGGAAAAGACTTCAATATATTCATCGATCATAAGCCGTTAACAAACGCGATCTGTTCGAAAACAAAAAAATCTCCAAGACAAACCACACAATTAGAATACATAGCGCAATTTACGAACAATATTCGGTACATAAAAGGTAACGACAACGTGGTAGCCGACGCGTTGTCTAGGTCGGAAATAAATGCACTAATAGTTGAGAAATTTGATATTAGGACACTTAGTAAAGAACAAGATAAAGACGCAGAGCTTCAACAGCTCCTTAAACGCGGCAATACACCTTTCTCCTTACAAAAGACCAACATTCCCATCGACAATATCGATATCTGGTGCGAAGCAACCACAAAAACGAGTCGACCATACATTCCTGAAAACCTCCAACGTACCGCTTTTAACACCATTCACACCCTTTCACATCCTAGTATAAGAACAACTAGAAAGCTCATTACGGAAAAATATTTCTGGCCCGCGATGAGAAGCGAAATAACTCGCTGGGCGAAAAGTTGTTTAGCTTGCCAAAAATATAAAGTAACCAGACACACCAAGTCGGAACACGGCGTTTTTCAAACGCCAACAGGAAGATTCGAGCACATACACATAGACCTGGTAGAACCATTGCCCCAATCAAACGGACACACGTATATCCCAACAATCAAGGATAGGTTCTCGTTTTGGCCAGAAGCCATACCCATAAGAAACATGGAAACCAACACCGTTGTCCAAGCTTTCGTATGAAATTGGATTTCAAGATACGGCGTACCCAAAACAATAACAACAGATCAAGGAACCCAATTCCAATCAAACCTTTTCAGGGAAATTTCTCAAATTCTTGGTTGTAGCAGAATACGAACAACAACATACCACCCTCAGTCGAACGGCCTAGTCGAAAGATTTGATTTCATAGACAATTGAAGGTGGCCCTTCGAGCAACTGAGGACCCAAAAATTGGTAGAAGAATCTACCGTGGGTCATGTTAGGCATCCGCTCCGCGTTAAGGAAGATATAGGCTTGTCTCCATCACAAATTCTTTATGGAGAATCACTGCGCCTGCCCGGAGAAATAGTTGTAGCATCGGAAAAACAAGGGGCTCTGAACGAATTACAATAGAGGAGGCCAACCAAATTTTCAATACGCTCAAACAACTTAGACCAAGCACTACGGAACGTAGACAACAAAAAGGCATATTCGTGCCACAAGATCTGCAAACATCTTCACACGTATTCATAAAAGACGAAATTTACAAAAATACATTAGGAGCTCCTTACAAGGGTCCGTATAAAGTCATTGATAAACTACACTTCAAGATTTTAGTCGATGGCAGGGAAAACAGAATCTCTATAGACAGGCTTAAACCGGCTTTCATTCTGAGTCAGGATATTTTCAATGACTGCAAAATAACGAGATCACAAGCAAAACAACGAGTAACATTCAACTTATAAGGAACATGTTAATACACGTATTATCAATATTCGTTAGAGATTAGAACATTTGAATTTAAAAAAAGAAATTTTAAGTTTAATAACAAATCTTTGTATCAATATCCATTAAATGTATAGAAATATTTATTTGAATTCGAAGATTGAAATTGTAAGAACATTTATTTTATTTTTATTTTATTTATTTTTTTTTGTTTTGTAAGGGGGAATGATGTGGCACATTAGCAATAGTTACCATCACTGAATAGTTCTCCGATAGTCGTATTACCAATACATACATAATGTCCACATTGTAAATAGTTTTAAGTAATGAGTGTGTCAGAGTTAAGTGAGATCGTGTGTACTTCCACACGCTTTTCATTTATTAAAGTTTAATTTTGTTTAAGTAAGTCGGTCTTTTATTTTAAATACCCAAGTGTCCCGCACAGCTTTAAATTTAAACAGACTTCAATGATGGTCTGTTACGTCAGCAAACGAAGAATGTGAACAAAGAATTCATATTAAATTCTTGGCCATCCACTAGTAAGTCTTTCCAGCGTATACATTTAGATTTTTTTATTTGGAAAATAAAAATTACTTGATTTTAGTGGATTCATTTAGTAAATTTTGTAACATAACTGATGAAATCAACCACATCCACTATATTGATAAAAGCATTAAATGGTTTTCCAGATGAAATTGTTTCCGATAATGGACCACCATATAGTGGTTACGTGTTTAAAACTTACTGTCTTCAGTCTGGTATAAAGTGTATTAAAACCCCTCCTTACCACCCCTCATCGAACGGTCAAGCAGAACGTTTCGTTGAAATGAAATTGAAGAAAATGAGCATAAATAGAAAGTCCAAGCAGCTACCGGAAGACGAAATTAATAAAATTATATTTAATCTCAACAACACGCCAAATATGACAACTAAGAGCACACCAGCTGAGATATTTTTTCTTTTAAGCCTAACACTGTTTTAGATTCAATTTTCAGAATTAAAGATGATGTACAAATAAATGGAAATAATCCTAAGTATGTTGAAAAGCAAAGCTTTAAGAAATTAGAAAGGAATAAATTAACAAAAAAAAAAAGGAAATGTAGAAATAAAAAATTTATTTCAACAGGGGGAAAAGTAATGTATAAGAATCATTTTAAAAGTTATATTAAATGGGAGCCACCCAGAATTTTAAAATGTATTAAACCTTTATCTTATTAATGTAAACAATATCGAAGTGAGTCGCCGCCGAGTTCAGTCGCATCTGATTTGAGCTCCTAAAATTTCTATAAATTGTTCTATTGTATATTGTGCAAAATTATTTTATTGTATAAATAGTGCAGTGTACTCATATTCAATTATAATTTATAATTAACTAGTTGTTTGTTTCTATAAATTGTTGTTCTATTATCGTCCGTTATTGCACATCTGTTCTCGTTGCAATTTTTAACAATTCTATTGTTTCTATTGTTTATTGTTCTGGCCTTTAAATAATGAAATGTTATTATTATCATTTATAATTTCGTAAAAACTTGTTTTCCTTAATTGTATTCGCGTAATTTTATATTCTAATTATCAAAAATATCTGCGTGTTCATGAAGTTCCTTTTACAACGGTATTTGCAATATACAATAGTGTACTGTGCTCGTCAGTATGAATGTACAGTTTTTCTTCTCGATGCTTCTGCTTCTGATTATATTCATTTTTCTTGCGCACAAATTATTCCCCTTAATTGTGTACGCGCAAATCTTATAATCTAATTATTAAAAAATAAAAAAAAATAAAAAATCCTTATGTTCGAATAGTTTCTGTGCTTTTGTACAATACAATATTTGCTGAAATGCCAGCTAGCTGTGTTAAATGTAACAATTCAGTTAGAAACGGTTTAAGTGTAAAATGTGATGGTATGTGCCGCAAGACTTTTTGTGTGAAATGTGCTAACCTAACCGATTATGACATTAAAAGTGTTCTCATAAAAAGAAACATGCTTTATCTTTGTGATGAATGTATTGATTTTAAAATAATGGTTCTCGAGAGGTTTGATATGTTGTTAGGTGATGTTGCGGAAAGAAAAAAAACTGTTATCCCAGCAAGAGTGTGTTATTGAAAAAATTTTAAAAGAACTAAAATCTTTATCTACACATGGCAATATAATGGTGAGTGAAATCAGTAATATAGCGAGAAATACCAAGGAGTCATATGCTGATAAGTTATTGCACCAGCAAGTCTATTATAACGCCGAAAACAAGTCCCACAGTTGTAAGTACATTTATTGATATTCAAAATTCCGTTGATCTCACTAGGGTGGTTGTCAATGATATGGTCCTTAATGCTGATACGGGCTCGATTGTTGAAGTCACTGATGGAATTTCTTCTGTTGTCGCCGATGAGGTTGCTGCTAATGGAAGCATGATTGTTCCGCACACCACTGATCTCGATCAGGCTAAAGCTAAAGTTGGTATCACCAAAGGACGACAGTTTAAAATAATTGGCTCTTCGTCTTGCCAGGATATTTCAGCTCTTAATAAGCTCAAGTGACTTCACTTATCTCGCCTCGATCCATGCAATACTACTGAAGATAAGATTATCCAGTTTATATCATCCAAATTTAATATTGAACAAAATATTTTAGTCTGCAGGCGTTTATCTAAAAAAAGACGTGGATTTGTCTTCATTGAGATTTCTAACTTTCAAGCTCGGAGTTCCTAAATACATATTTCCTGAACTCTTAAAGGGTGATGTCTGGCCATGTGGGATAATCGTGCGGAAATTTGTTAATATGCCAAAAAACTTAAATGCCCATCAATCACTGCACCTAAAAACCAAATGGGCGGCTCCAATATTAATATATATGATGATTCTGTGACTGATAGCTGCTATGTGACTCATGATGCTTCTCTAAAAACAAACTTCTCCTTATCATGCTATTTTCATAATGTGAGAGGTCTTAGGACTAAAGTCAATGACATCTATCTGAGCTCTACTCAACATTCTTATGATATAATTGCGATGGTTGAAACTTGGCTTAACCCATCTTTTCATTCGACTGAAATTTTTAACCCAGCTTATCTGGTATACCGTAAGGATCGTGCTCCTGAATCTGGACTTAGCCGCGGTGGAGGTGTCTTGCTGTCAATAAACTCAACAATTCAATCATGCAAAATTCCATTGCTTCATTCGTCCTATGAAATTGAACAGATCTGTGTTCGTGTATCATCTGCAAATCTCGCTGCTTTTTTCTTTGTCTCGTACATCCCACCTAACTCTCATGTGGAGATCTATGAGAAGCATATCTCGAATATTGGATCGATTTTGGAGACTATGGTTCGCGAAAATGATCAGGTTTCCGTACTCGGAGACTTTAATGCTGGAAATATTTACTGACTGTGCAGTGATTATGAAAAGATGCTTGTTCCTCATAACGTATTGAAGATAAACAGTGTAGCTAATTCGATAGGTAGATTTCTTGACTTAGTCTTTGTTAGTAATAACTTAGTTTGTACTGTCGATGTAGCCTCTTTTACCTTTTCTAAAGATACTTTAATCATTGTGCACTTGAAATTGACATGGGATTTGTTGTACACAATAATGCTATTAGTAGTTTTGTTTTACGTGATTCTGTACACTTTTACAATTTTAACAAAGCCAATTATGCTACCATAAATGATTAGATTAATTTAATTGATTGGCAGAGCTTGTTCTCTGAATGTGACTTAATGTTTGCTTACTCTAAATTTGTTGCAACTCTTGATAACATTATTGTTGCTCATGTGCCCGTAGCATCGAGGAGGGGCAGTTCTGGCCATCCATGGAGAAATCATAGATTGGCCATCCATGGAGAAATCATAGATTGGCTAACTTAAAGAATGCTCGCAATGTAGCACATAAGAAATATAAGGCCACAGGTAATAATAATGATGGTGTTCTATTCAAAAGACTTCGTAAGGCGTATGAATTCTTAAACAAATTCCTATATAATCAATATCTGAATTCCATAGAATCTGATATTAAGCATAATGCTAAAAGGTTCTGGTCCTACCTTAATGGGAAAAGGAACTCTTATGGAATGCCATCATGCGTCCATTACAATGATAGGATAGTATATAACATTACTAATACTTGTAATATCTTTGCGGACTACTTTGAATCTGTTTATGCTATGGATACGGGTCAACCATTAGATAGTGACCTAACGACGAACATACCTTCCTCCGTTGATTTAGGGTCATTGTATATATCGGTTGATGATGTTATTGATGACCTAAATAAGCTTAGCACATCCTCCTTTTCAGGTCCTGATGGTATTCCAGGTGCCTGTCTTTGGCTGTAGTGAGGCTTTATCTCAACCATTATACCATATCTTCAATATTTCTTTATCTTCAGGTGTTTTTCTCGACCAGTGGAAGCTTTTCCTACTGCGTCCTATACATAAATCTGGGGCTAAAAATGATGTTTCTAACTATCGTCTAATCTGTAAACTCTGTTATTCCCAAGCTGTTCGAAAGTATTGTAGTTAATAAAATTTCTTCCCTTGTTAAGGAGCACAATTCACCCCATCAACATGGTGAGACTAATCTTGTATCCTTTGCTATTTTCTCACTGAAGGTTATGGAGGATTCTGGTCAAGTTGACACTCTTTACACTGATTTCAGTAAAGCTTTCGATAGGGTAAACATTCGCCTGCTTCTTGCGAAGCTGAGTGTTTTTGGTTTTCATTCTTCTTTGCTAAAATTGATTTCTTCCTATCTATCAGATCGGAGGCAAATGGTTGTTATTAATGAGATAACATCTCGTTCTATTCGTGTACTATCTGGTGTATCTCAGGGCAGTCATTTGGGTCCTATTCTTTTTATAATTTTTATTAACGATGCTTTTACAATTTTTAGTTTTGCTTCGTGCCTTGGTTTTGCTGATGACTTAAAGATTTTCATGAGGATTGTTAATACTCAAGATGTAGCTATCTTTATCTTTGTTAGTTTTGCTAGATGGTGCTGCCTAAATCATTTATCTTTGAATTTATCAAAGTGCAAGCATGTTACCTTCACTAGAAGGTCCTCACCGATACTACTTGATTTATCTATTAATGGATCCCCAATTACCAAATGTAATCCTTCATCTGATCTTGGGGTCTTGCTTGATTCTCAGATGTCATTCTCCCAGCATATATATTTCATTGTGAGCAAGGCTAACTCTCGTCTTTGCTTCGTCAGGCGTCGGGCTGCAGAGCTTTTGGACCCTTATACACTCAAAAGTCTATACATTTCTTTGGTGAGACCAATCCTTGAATATTGTTATGTTTTGTGGAATCCTTACTATGCTGTTCATAGCATAAGAGTCGAGAGCATTCAGCGGGGATTCACAAGTCGCCCTGAGGAAGTTTAACTGGAGTGCTGATCTACCTCCGTATCATGCAAGATGCCAATTAATTGACTTACAAAAATTGTCTACCAGACGGAAGACCCGCAATGTTACTTTCATAAGAGATGTGTTGGCTTATAAAATTGTTTCTCCTTCCCTGCTCGAGCACATTCATTTTTATATTCCATCTAGGAATTTGAGATTCTTCTCCATTCTGAACGAATCCCTGCCTTAATGGTCCAATTAGTCGCTGTATTCGACAATTTAATATTTGTAGTGGCATGATTGACTTTGTTGAGAATGGGTGTTCTACTCATAAATCTGTAAGTAGCTTATAATTTCATTTTCATAAATACAACTTGTGATCTTTTCATCGGTTAATAGCTTGTTGATCTTGTTCAAATTTTATTATATTATTATTCAATTGTACGTAGTATACCAAGTAAATAATTTTGTACTCAGCTCTAGTTAATACATTGCACTATGCCTATTTTAAATACTTTGTTCTATTCTTTGATGTATTGTAATTGTCCTTTTTGGTCTTATTATCATTGACATATTTAGTATTTATCTGTAACTTTTTTAGTATTTTATTTCATTTTTGCTTTAGATCGCCCTTAAATTTGTGCTAATCCTATATACTAAAGTTTTATTTTTCCCTTTTATATTTGATCAGACGATCATAACATACAATGACCCCACAACATACCAATCATGAATTCTGA
Source organism: Dioctria rufipes (assembly GCA_963924295.1). NCBI lineage: Eukaryota > Metazoa > Arthropoda > Insecta > Diptera > Asilidae > Dioctria > Dioctria rufipes. Next base: position 97,138,169 of record OZ002742.1, on the reverse strand, counting down.
ATACCATTGCTGAATTCCACAAAAATAATCCGCATGAAAATGCAACTCGCGCAAATACTGCAACTAGCGCAATGTTAGTCAACTGTACAGCAATAAATGCAAGTAAAGCAAAGTCGTTCAGCTTTGCTTAAAATAAAATATAATATTTAGGGGTAAGCAATTAATATGTATAAATTAATCGATGTTTTGTAATAAAGTAGAGTTTTTAATTATACGCAAAACGGTAATTACTTTTTAGAACTTTACTACGCTCCCACCAGTGGTAAGCGTACTTTACCATACACCGACGCCCCCACAAGTGGTAAGCGTTAATTAACCTTTCGGTTCCCTTACCGAACAATATTCACTTTTCACGTAATGCATGTTTTTTTTATTATTATACATAGGGATGTCTTCGATTTTTTTGCTATATACGAAGTTACCTACGATACAACTGGTATCAATTTCTGAGGAATTAGTTAAAGCAAATATTTTCTATTCACGAAATTGTTCTTCGCCAGCATTCTAAGTTGAGATTTTATTGAGTGAAGTGCAAAGTGAAGTTTTACTACGGTGAGTATTTATATATTTTTTATTCAATCGATATCGTATTTACTTACTGTTTGCAAATTGGTTTGCAATAGAAGTCTATACCATATCGGACAAAAAGTCGAATCCAAAACGAACTACCAATACATATAAGAACTTCGAAAGAAAGTCGAGCTAGCGAACCACTGTGCGGTCCGCAAGCAGGTCCCAAGCGAATTCGATTTCGAAAATTAACCACACCTAATCGAATTGATTTACTTCGAATTTGATTCGATTTTGAACCGCAATGTTTGCAGAGTCGTTATTACTCCTACCTAGATAGTTTTTTGCTGGAACGAGTGTGTTCGTTGCATTTTTGTTATTTTTCTAAGCTTTGTATTCATTCGACATGTTATTAATATTTATTGTATACTCGTTGTATCTAACGTTGTAACGTGGCGTAAGCTGAGGTCACTGACATATAATAAGAATTGACTGAGCCATCCTATCTAATTCCTATATATTATTCAAAATGTACACTGAACTATAACCAATTTTGGAAACAGTACGGCTATATTAATTGGAATGCATTGGCATTGACATAAAAATTGAGACAAATATATTGCTTATACAGGGTGTTTCCCACTAGGAGGTCAGTAGAGCGGGAGGTGATAGTACTCAGATAGATGAACAAAACATTGTATGGCAGGGGGGGGGGGGGGGGCATATCAAACGTTTAGGAGTTACAGGGTGTAAGAGTCCGGCATCAATACATGTAACGAGAACTCTAGTTTGCAGTCAAGTATAGCGCTATATACATACATATATATATATATTGATAGATATTCTGCCGTCATTGTAGGCAGATTATAGCTGAGGGCAGTCAGTCGTAATAATTTGTACAGATCGGTCGACATTGAATAAAGTCAGATTAATTTATTTTTGTGCCTTTTGAATTTTAATAATTCCCCTTACAATCAATTCAGAAGTGGGATATACGCAACCCGAAAGTTATTATATTTGTTTTAAGAGTGATCGGTCACTAAATTTTTTTGTTTTGTGCTAAAATATGGAAGCCCACATGGCTGAAAAATATAAAGCATTTTTACAAAATGCAACGGTAGTCGAGCTGAAACAAAAATTAAGAATGCTTGACCTATCTACGAATGGAACGAGAGCTGTTTTAAAATTACGCCTAGAGGAAAAGGTTGATGAGATGACTGCCGATGAAATAAAGAATTTTTTAGCTGCCATCGATGTGCCGCCTTCGACCATGCAAGATAGTAACGGAACCAATGATAATGCTTCTGGGTCACATGATACGGAATCAAATGAAGACGTGGTGAGTGATCTTAATCAGGAATTAGAGAACTTAAGGAGTATTATTGAGAAGGAAAAAGAAATCGCAGAACTAAGAGACAAAATCGCTCTTTTAAGTGAAACAAATATCAACTACGGCTTCAAAGACATCGAGGCATCATTACCATTATTTAGTGGTGATGATAACTTTTCGATCCAGAGGTGGTTACAAACATTTGAGGAATCAATGAATATATTGCAATGGGATTCAAAAATGGCTATGATCTACGCAAAGCGATTAATGTCAGGAACAGTCAAATTATTTCTCAGGACAGTATCCTGCAAAACGTGGTTGGAATTAAAAGAAGCATTATGTAAAGAATTTAGTAGGCGCGTAACATGTGCAGATGTGCACAATAAACTTCGAAGCAGGAAAAAAAGGTCTAGTGAAACATTGCAGCAATATATTCTAAGTATGCAAGAAATCGCGTCGTTTTCGGAAGTAGATGAACAGGACATTATGCACTACATAATTCAAGGTATTCCAGATACAACATCAAATAAATTAATATTTTTCAGTGCAAGAGATCTGTGCGAATTGAAACAAGCCGCCAGAAAATATGAGAAGATCAAAGCTACTGTCAATGTGGAAGAATATCGCCCGCGACTTCAATACACCAACATGAGAATGACATCTTCACAGCAAAAATATAAATGCTTTAACTGCAATGATTACAGACATGTCTCCAGCAAGTGCCCAAAAGCCCATCGAGAGAAGGGTAGCTGTTTTAAGTGCGGACAAAAGGGCCATTTCATTAACACTTTTCAGAAAACATCAGAGAGAACGTCAATTATCATGGTTGTTCAGCAACAGAAGAAGTGCCAGCAGAGCTGCTTGGAACAACAAGAGACGCAACATGATAGCAGTGTTTCGGCAGCACAGAGAAGTCAGATTATTTATCCTAACAATTTTAATGATTTTGAGTACTTTTTAAGGTTTGACTTCTACATACATTCGGATAAACAGAATGCGGCCACAGTAAACTTGTTAACCGTAATTGACACCGGAAGTCCAATAAGCTTCGTTCAGCAACGCTACATTCCATCTTATCTTGTTTTACCTGTGGATGCTGAGACTCTGAGCTCCAGATTTTGTGGTATAAACGGAAGTCTTCTGCAAATAGTAGGAACGGCTGACTGCAAGGTAGTTTTTAATAGTAAATTTATTAAATGTCAAATATTTGTAGTGAAAGACAATAGTATGCGATATTCAGTAGTATTAGGCCGAAATTTTTTAAAATTTGGTAATATGAAATTAACAATTGAGAGCTATAATTTAAATTCTCACGAACAAGTAAATGATAAATTCGGAACAAGTAACGACGATAATTTTTTAACAGATATAGGTACTAAACATAAATATTTTTGACGAAAATGATGATAAAGCTTTGAATATTAATGAAAATTTGCCGCATACTATAAAGGAAAAGGTCAAGAAAATTATCTTGAAAGAAAATTTTGAAGACGAGGTTAAAAAATTAAAACTAATTGACTACGAAATGAAAATACGTTTATATAAAAATCAAATATTCAATTGTACTCGACGTAGATTGCCTTACGCACACAAAATTGAATTGCAAAAAATATTGGATGACTTGCTTCAAAATAAAATTATTCGAGAAAGTTCTTCTTCTTACGCTTCTCCTATTGTTCTAGTTAAGAAAAAAACAGGTGAATTCAGATTGTGTGTGGACTATCGCGAGCTGAATGGTAACACACTGAAAGATAATTATCCTCTTCCTCTGATTGAAGATCATTTGGATCAATTGAGCGGAATGAAATATTTTACGCTATTAGATTTACGAAGCGGTTTCCACCATATCAAAGTAGCCGAAGAATCGATCCAATACACTTCATTTGTGACACCTGTAGGCCAGTTTGAGTATTTGCGTATGCCTTTCGGCCTTAAAAATGCGCCCGCGGTATTTCAACGTTACATTAATATTTTATTCCAAGATCTGATCAAGAGAGGTAAATTGTTAGTTTATTTTGACGATATTATGATTGCATCGAAAACTATTGATGAGCATTTAAATATTTTGAGAGAGGTTATGAGTGTGGTGAAGAGATATTCCCTGCAACTCAGGTATGACAAATGCAAGTTCCTGTTTGAGAGGACAACTTATTTGGGATATGAAATCAGTTTTAATGGGATACGCCCCAACAAAAATGACATACGGGCCATTAGTGACTTTCCTATTCCTAAAACTGTTCGAGAGGCTCAATCTTTCATAGGTCTTTGTGCATATTTTAGAAAGTTTATACAAAACTTTGCACTAACTGCCAAACCCCTATATGACCTTTTGAGGAAGGACATTGTATTTAAATTTGGTTCTGAGGAACTTCTAGTATTTGAAGAGTTGAAAGCCAAACTTCAAGAATCTCCGGTATTAAGCATTTATAATCCACATGCTGAGACTGAATTACATTGCGACGCAAGTAGTGTGGGCTTTGGAGCAGTTTTGCTCCTGATTCGAAATTTCATCCAGTATTTTTCTTCTCTAAACGAGCGACATCAGCTGAGTCTAAATACCACAGTTATGAACTGGAAACACTCGCAATAATATATGCTCTACGACGTTTTCGAATATACTTATTGGGAATAAATTTTAAAATCGTCACCGATTGTCAATCTTTGACATTAACCCTAAATAAGAAATTTGTTAATCCACGAATACCGCGCTGGGCTTTAGAATTACAGGAATATAACTATAATGTGGAACACCGGTCGAGTTCTAAAATGTCACATGTGGATGCACTTAGTAGGTGCCATAACATATTAATTGTTGAGGACGACTCTTTTCAAAATGCATTAATGGCCGCGCAAAATCGTGATCCTATAATTATAACAGGCTCACCACAATCTAACGGCCAAGTTGAGAGAGTTAACCGTACGTTAACACCTATGTTAGCCAAGGAGAGCGACTCGGATTGCGTAAATTGGAGTAAGTGTTTACAAAAATTGAATTTGCTCTGAATAACACAAAAAATAAAAGCACGGACACCTCGACAAGCATGTTGCTTTTTGGCGTTAGACAAAAGGGAGAAATTTATGATAGACTTCAAGAGCACTTACAAAATGAAATTTTGCCAATTCAAGGTAGAGACCTTCTAGCGATTAAGAAAGAGGCGGGCAGAAGCATCGAAGCAAGTCAACAATACAATAAATATTACTATGATACACACCATAAGGCTCCTCATGAGTATGAAAAAGGTTATTTAGTTTTAATTAAAAATGTCGTTACGGTTCCGGGTGTAAATAGGAAGCTTATTCCGAAATAAAAAGGTCCTTACGAAGTTGAAGAAGTTTTACCGAATGATAGATATGTAATAAAAGATTTAGATAACATGCAAATTTCACGGATGGCCTATAAGGGAATTTGCTCTCCTGCGAATATGAAACCATATTATCTCGAAAAAATGTAATAAATTATTAACAAAGTTCCGTTCATTTATGTTAATTTAAAACTTTGTAAGTAGATGGACCTATCCATTTAACATTAACGTAGATATGTCGAAATGATAGTCATAGCATTTTACTATCGAGTGGTTATAATTGACAAAGCAATTTCTGTATGATCTAAAAGAAAAGGCATCCTGTTTAGAAAAGTATAGCTTTGTATTTCATGAGATAGGTACCCTGTTTTTTTTATGTTTACATTACTTGTATTTTCGATTAGATGTTTATACTCAAATAATGAAATGGAAAATACGTTCTATAGTATTGTTTTATAGCTACATTTTGTACTTTCGTTAAAAAATTTGTAAACTATAAATTCATATGATTGTGATTCTATAGGTAATATTGATACAGGTATATTTTATACTTTCGTTAAGATAAATTTGTAAGTTATAAATTAATATGATTGTAAAATAATCGAGGACGATTATTGTGTCAGGTTGGCCGAATTGTAAGAGTCCGGCATCAATACATAATACATGTAACGAGAACTCTAGTTTGCAGTCAAGTATAGCGCTATATACATACATATATATATACATATATATATATATATATATATATATATATATATATATATATATATATATATATTGATAGATATTCTGCCGTCATTGTAGGCAGACTATAGCTGAGCACAGTCAGTCGCAATAATTTGTACAGATCGGTCGACATCGAATAAAGTCAGATTAATTTATTTTTGTGCCTTTTGAATTTTAATAATTCCCCTTACAAGGGTAATTAAGAAAAAACGCTAGTTTTTCACAAAACACCCGTATCTTAAAAACTACAGGGTGTATGGTCACAGTTAGAAGCTCATTGTATGCAGAACTTCATGGCCTTTCCAACGACTGCTCAATCAGCCCCATACCCCTCTCCCAACCAGGATTATGGTTGTCTAAACTAAGAAGTTCAGATTTTCTTACCTTTTTTTAATTTAACCTCTATTATTTTTGCAACAAGGTCATTAACATAACTTTTTTTTATAAAAACTGTTAACTGTAGACTTTCCTCTTTAATATGACCTATTACATGCAATGTGCTATCTGAAGCCCTTTAAGAGTTATTAGTTCTAAGCCTATTCTCAAACCTATTTTCAAACCTATTCTCAACGATAATTTTTTCCCTTAGCACGTCATTTTACAAAATATCGTCTAATTTCGGTGTGACCTGAATAGGTTATGAGTTAATAACTGTTTAAAGGCGGGTGTTAATACATAGGGTGTAATAGGGTAACTTAAAGAGGAGAGTGTACAGCTCACAGTTTTTATAAAAAAAAAGGTAGGTATGTTAACAACCTTTTCGCTAAAATAATAGAAGTCAAATTTAAAAAAAAAAGGTAAGAAAATCCGAAATTTTGAGTTTAGACAACGATAATTCATTTATTTATTTATTTATTTATTCAGTCTACGATTTGACAGGAAATATTACATGTTTTTACATATAAGCTATGTATACACATTAGGCAAGCATTAGAAAATAATCATAGATCATAGAATTATTAACATAATCATAGACATCATTATAATGAATCATTAATTATAGAAATTATTTACATTAATTAATAGCAATTTTTTCCTTAGAACATAGACACATGTCAATTACAAAGTTATATCGAATATATCCTTAGCAAATACAATTAAATGTCGATTGAAGAATTAATTAATAGCAAGGGTTAAGGAATTATGCAGAAAATGGAAGGAAACTAGGTGGAAGGAGAAGCACAGGACCAAGTCGAGGTGGGAATCGAACCCACGACCCCAGGGATGGTAGCCAGCGCGCTTACCAACTGAGCTACCGAGGCTCTTAATTCTTAAGGGGAGAGGGCTGTGGGGCTGATTGAGCAGTCGTTCGAAAGGCCATGAAGCTCTGCATACAATGAGCTCCTAACTGTGACCATCACCCTGTAGATTTTAAGATACAGGGTGTTTTGTGAAAAACTAGCTTTTTTCTTAATCACCCCCTGCCCCCTGCCATACAATTTTTTGTTCATCTATCTGAGTACTACCACCTCCCACTCTACTGACCTCCTAGTGGGAAACACCCTGTATACGTACTCTCTTACAAGCTCAATAAAGTTTGACATCAAATCTGCAGACGACACTGACATATAAAAAGAATGGACTGAGCCATCCTATCTAATTGCTATAGTCAAAAATGGCACAAATTTTGGCTAAAATCTTTTTGTCTCTTTCAAGCGCAAAATGTACACTAAACTGTAACCAATTTTGGAAACAGTACGGCTATATTAATTGGAATGCATTAGAATTGAGACAAATATATTGCTTATATGCGTCTATCTCTTACAAGATCAATAAAGTTTGACATCAAATCTGCAGAGGAGCACATTTTTCAGTAACATTAAAAATTAATTTTTGTATTAATTAAAACAATTTTAACTTCCTAAATAATTTTTATGTAATGTAATACTATTTTTCAACATCTTTAGTGTTTCCAAATAATAATAAATTATGAATCGATGTGCAATTGTACGAAATAAAGGGTTTTCACAGCCTATTCAATATTTGTGCTCTTTTTGAAGCAGAACACTCAGTCCATTCTTAATTATATGTCAGTGGCTGAGGTTCATTAATAAATGCTTTTCTATTCTATTCTACCTCCTTTAAAAGGCCCATCGGGTGCTCTTCTACACTCCCATTTCATTCTGGGCTTAGCACGGAAATCTTTTAATAGCATTTGGATTGTAGTGCATAGTTTTAGTTAAACAAATTAGCTTGCAATGCGTTCATTTTTTGTAGCTTATAATGCACGGTACAAAGATTGGGCCATCTCAAAAGAGTATTTTTAATGCAGTATGCAAACACGTAACATTAATGATTGCAACCTAGCATCGAGTTGTGGTAATTAATAGGTCTGTTTGATGAAAACACCAGGCTACACCCACTGACATATATAACACGGACTGCCTGATTTTCTATTTCATATGGGTCAAATTTCGTTGGTAGGGTGTGACAATTATCTTAATTTCAAGTTTTACTTTCGTTTTAATATTCATATTAAAAGTTCAGCAAATTACAGATGCATTCGAAATTGTTTCTATCTTGGAAGCTTATCTTCTACAACACCAAATATTTTTTAAACTTGAGTTTTAAAGAAATAAGTTTACGCAATTTTTGTCTGCCTGTCCCTAAAAGTAGCTATGGGGGTAGAGAAAGGATTACAAACACTGTCTATTTCTATTCTATATATTCATTTGGAAAACCACTGAACTGAAACTGGACTATGGTGGATTTCGTATAGAACTTATTATTTCAAGTTCAGTGGAATCCAGTCGATAAACCAAAAAGAGACAACCATAGAAAAGTGATCCCATAATAATATCAATTAATGTAAGCAATTTTGTAGCGTCAGCAGTCCATTGTATATATGTCAGTGGCTACAGCGGGATAGACTATCTTGTTTTTTGAAAAACCTAGGCTATCCCGTGCTCACGCCAAAAATTTCTCGTGGTAATGGTTTGACAGTTGTCACTTACAATTTGTTGTTGATTGGGACATATAAATTACTCCTTGAGCAGAAATAAGCAAAAATTAGAAGGAAATAGATAAATAGCTAAAGCACATTTTATTTGTATTCACCCATTTTATAAATAACTTTTTACAATTAATTATATTCAGGAGAACTGTTAGACAAATGCATTACATTAGATTTACCCATTGAATAAATAACTAATAGTTATTTATTCAATGGATTTACCCGGTGTTTTAAAAACTTGTTCGATGAGTGCACAAAATCCCGGGTAAATTTGGGGAAAATGGAAACACCCATCGAACAAACCTTATAATTCTTTCGAATTTTACTGATTTCTCAATTTTAGCATATTAAGGTGTGTGGGTATTAGCACGTAAATAACAAAGAATATTTTGTAATAAATTTAAATAATTCACGTCTACTTACTGCGCGAGACGTCGCTCTGCTTGTTTAATCGGATCCCTAACTCCATGATGTTTCTTTCCTGGTATCTTTCTCTTTCCCATGTTACCCCTTACTTTTATTGTAATATTTAATGTTAAAACCCAGAAGTTGAAACCACAATATCGACTGTCAGATCTGATCTTCTTCTTCTCAAGTAACGAAAATGTACGACTAACGCTGAACTTCAATAGAGTAAATAACTTTTCGAAATTAAACGAGACTGAGGTTTACTTACAAAAAATTGATACTTTTAGCCTAAATTTATATCACATTCCGTAAGAGCTACTTATCTTGATATTTAATGTTTTCAATTTTGAAAAGTGGTAAAAGTGAAAAAATTAACAAACGGAAGTTGATGTAATTGAAGATTTGTGCTTTCTATTAATTCGCAGTGCCCGAATGACATTTTATGTGTTAAATTTTAAAAAGTGGTAAAAGTGAAAAAATTAACAATTGGAAGTTGATTTAATTGAAGATTTGTGCTTTCTATTAATTCACAGTACCATTTTTATTCCATTTTAAGTTTTACATTGCACTTTTAATCATTTAGTAATAATTTAACTGTTTGACACTTCATTTTCTTACGGAATGAGCGATTCTTACCGCTCCTTTACTGACTGCAATTTGACTTTTAAATTTAACGAAAGTTCCCCTCACTCGAGTTAAACCGTGCGTTCAGGTGTACACACCGATGTGCTTTTTAGAACAACGGTGTGCACATCACATGATGGAAAAAGTAGGGATAGCAACTGAACGGTTGGTGTGCACTTCGGTTCGAAATGTCAATTTTGAAAGTTCTTTAAGAATAAAACTACACTAAACGTCAAAACTACTAAGCGCACCGAGACACAACGCTACCAGACCGTAGTGCAAAATGTGCACAACGATGTGCTGGGGAAATGACAACGCTTCGGTCGCCTGAACGACATGGTGTGTAAAAATGTGACATTATGTCACATTCTGCGTGCACCTGAACGCACGGAAAGTTAATTTGTGTACGCTTGTTAAATTAAAGGGCGCGTTCGCTTTACGTAAGTAAATATACTTACGTTTACTTCTATTGTGGTTCAGCCTTATTGTACATAGTAATTTGGATTATAAAAAATGTCCCCCTTCAAAATTTCACAGTTTCATTACTGCAATGACGAAACGAATACACGAATACACAGCACACTAATACATTTCGCCGAGTGGCTTAGGTTTTCACCCTATATGCCGTTTCCTTATTAGTTATTTATTCAATGGTTGGGACACATCGCGTTCTTACGGAATGAGCGATTCTTAGCGCACTATACTTACGGAAAATTGAATATTTAAACTTAACGAAAGTTCCCCTCACACGAGTTAAACTTAATTTGTGTACGCCTGCTAAATTAAGGCTGAACTACAATAGAAATATACGTAAGTACATTTACTTACGTAAAGCGAACGCGCCCTTTAATTTAACAGGCGTACACAAATTAACTTTAAGGCAGAAACACATTCAAGCAAGCCTCAGGGACCAAGGCATGCTGGTAGTTCCGGCTAAGGCCGCTAGGGAACCTTACTCAAGAAATGGTGTTTGCGCCCGAACAAATGTCGCTAATATCTCGAAAACCAACGCCCGTAGAGGATTTCTGATGAAAATTTTGTTCCCCTCTTCCATCCCACACCGCCAAGAATCCATTTCCATGAGCAAAAATAACTTGAATTATTAATACGCTAATATCTCGAAAACCAGAGCCCGTAGGGGATTTCTGATGAAAATTTCATTAACCCCCCGTCCCTATCTTTATTATCCCCCCCCCCACCCCGCATATCCCCCATCTAGAATCCATTGGCATGAACAAACATTTCCTACTATTAACTTTAATTATCAGTTCAAAACCAAAAGCCTACATTTAGGCGCTCAAGAAAAATCATGGTAAAAAGCCTACATTTAGGTGCAACACATATCTATCTGAGAAAACCGTAGTACGGGAGCATGCTGGTAGTACCGGCTAATGCCGCTAGGGTGCAGTCAAGACCAAATGACACATCCCGGTAGTACCGGTTAACCCCGCTAGGGAGCAGTCGAGACTCACAAGACACAATGGTGTAATCAAGACAGAAACCAATATAGCAGAAACACAAACCTACATTTAGTATGTTCTCAAACCGCATAGCGACGGTGGCGCCGTCTGTGGCAAAATCCTGAAAGCTAAAAGGGTGTCGCAGAGCTCGGGTTTTCCAATAAGAGGTGTTATTTTAATTAGCCCGCTATTTCGGTAGATGTCACTTTTGGAGCTGTCATTTTTGACATTTGACAAGTAGAAACTACGCCATTAATAAAAATGGAACGATACACGATTCAACAACGCATTGAAATTATTAAAATTCACTATAAAAATGGTGAAAATGTGGCAGAGACGGTTCGTAAAACTCGAACATTTTTGGGTCGTCGTGAAGCATCTTGTCGGACCGCAATACAGAAATTGGTAGAAAAATTCGAGCTGTCGGGACAAGTTAGTGATGTGAAGAATAAAACCCGTGCATGTCGCTCAAGAACAGCCGAGAATATTGCTGCTGTAGCCGAAAGTGTTGAAGAAAATCCAGGTTTGTCCATTCCTCGTGAAATGCCAAGTTTCGAACGGGAGTACGGGCAGCATACCAATACTACAGCAAGCCGGCCATATTGAAATTGCGAAATTTCTGAAATTTGTTTGTTTGTTATGTAACTATATAGAGTGATGTACTTGGACGTGAAGTCCAGACTGCCAGCATGAGCTGATAGATCACTCGGTGGACAGCGTTGACTGCAGGCCGGCACGCTAGCTCGCCTCGGCTATTGGCGGAGAGTGTGGGGAGGTTCCACGAAAACCTGCCGCTGTGCCACCAGACATATACAAAAAAAAATTCGTGCCTGCAAACCAAAGGCCGTTATACACACGCAGTCCGCCAGGGACTTTTACACTACTTACAACTTACTCAATTGGAAGCGCAGGTGTTCGGCTTCCAAAGCCATTTTCCCAACTACCCTGCGATATTGCGGGCTATATAATACTGTATCCATGTAATGATTCCTAAAGAGAGGAGTAGCGAACCTAATCGACCTCCATGCTAAGAAGACTCCATGAGAGTGAGAGGAGGAAAAGAAGAAAATGTAGCAATCCATTATCCGCACGGATATTTATTGATTCTGATATTTTTGTTTTTAACTTCATCCGTGCAAGATTTCATATCAATGACACTTTGTGCATATGTCCAACTTAACATTTGAGTGAATTAAATCCTTAAGAAGCATTAAAGGAACTAACTCTAATAGGCTTTATATTAATTCATTTTAAATTCTACCAAGTAACGAAAATAATGCCTTAAGAAAGATTAAGAATTTAAGTTAATTCATTTTAAATTCTATCAAGTAACGAAAATAAAGCCTGAAAGATTAAGAATTTAAGTTAATTCATTTTAAATTCTATCAAGTAACGAAAATAAAGCCTGAAAGATTAAGAATTTACGTTAATTAATTTTATATTCTATCATGTAACGAAAATAAAGCTTTAGGAAAGATTATGAATTTACGTTAATTAATTTGAGGGTAGAGAACAGACCAGGTTCCAAGTTCATAACAACTTAGGAATCCGAGACTTCCGTGGGATTTCCCATTCTGTCTCCCATAATGACGTATGTGCAGCCGACACTGAGTCTACTGTTCTGTCTTCAATGCTGCACATGTACATACACACATCTAATGGTCATTAGTACTTCATATAGAACAAAATTTTCAGCAGGTAATCTCTCTCAGAGACGCATCGGTGTATGGGTGTACATGTGATAGCCTACCTCATTTTTCAGCTGAACGTACTTAATCAAGTCTATTAAGATGTATGTATATATGTGTATGTGTATTCTTTTTTGTTTACTACGCAACGATCAATTGTGTCCACCAACTATATTTGCATACATTGGTAAAGTATTTGAACAGTACTTACAATTTTATTTCCGTAAAAGTTGTTCCACCGAAGAGGCCTTTTCGATGTTCAACCTTCTACTGTGAGAAAGAAAAACAAGCGAAATTCTCCTTGTTCATTACAATGAATATTTAGTCTAACGAGTGATATACTAGGCTTCATGAACTTGGTGACTAGGTCTGTTTCACCATTACGCGAAAGAACTGTAATTGGGCGCTACTACAAAAATTTCTTTTTTTAAAAACATTATCATTTGAAATGTACAACTTAACTTAGTGGTCTATCTATAGGTGATGAGGACAACGCCAATCAATTTTGGGCTGACTGGGATATTATTCCCCCAAAAAATTCTTCTTGAGATATTTTTAGGAGCTTTGCTCTTTATTATATTCTTGACAAAATGAGGGTGATTATCCATCTCCGAATCTATGAGCCGAAGAAATTTGGACAGCGGAGTACCCGTATGGTCTGTCCGATGCCTTAAAAGTACACTAAGCGTCCTATGATTCCAACCTTCACTAGAATGCATCTGCCCTGCTGGCCCTGACACAGTGTTTAATTGTGGTTGGAGAAATTGCGGGCTTCCGGAGATTACCACACCTTTGCAATTAATAGATTCACGTGGTTGATTGTTTGACATAGGTTAGGTATAGCCTATAAATTTTGCAGCGCAAGTCTGTTACGGATTTGGCTCGAATCTATAAATTCCATAAAGTCACGGCCATGGGATGATCTCAATCCTGTTTGGGGCTTACTTGTTCAGCCTATTTCTTATTTTAAATTTTAAAACGGGTCTCGTGACAATAACCTCAACCTTTCATAAAATTTGTTAGACAATAATTTTCACCCGAAGTCGTGATAATTAATTTCTCACCGTAGTTAGTAGGGACGTGCCTTTTTCCTGTGTCTCTTTATCTTTCCTTTTTTTCTATTACTTTTCCAAGGTGGACAGACCGGAGAATCTTATGGCAGAAACACATGCAGGCCCCGAGGCTTCCTCGAGGTGTTGTCAAAATTTCCAACACGGGTTCTTAAATGATGCAAAACAAAACCAAGCCAGCAGCTAGCCTCAAGGCCTAGCCGCAAAGCTCGCTTTGCTCAATGTTCGAAATTTTTCTCTCTCAGGCCTACTTCTGTCAACAGATGTACTAACAAAATTAAAATGACAGCACCGAGCCACAGTATATTGTACGGAGGCCGGTGGTATCATTTTGTTTTCATTTCTTTGAGGCAAGCCTCGAGGCGAGCTGTGAGGAGGCCTGAGAGAGGCCAGGCCTGAGCCTGAGGCAAGGTATATAGAAGAAACAAGGAATGCCCATTACAATTTTGACATATCACAGCTGATCAAACAGCTGATAGTCTGTGACGTACTTCAGTGAATGAATAAAAAAGAAAAAGGAAATCTGACAGTGGCAGTACAAGCGCAAAGAATTTTGACACATGTTCTGACAACACAACAATGGCTTACAAAAGTAAGTAACGGGTCTTTCAATTCGAGTTTTCAAAATTAAATAATTAAAAGACATAGAGCCCGTATAGACCGTGCCATTTAGAACTAGTTTTACGTAAGTCGAATTACGTAGAACTAATATGAAGGGGTATAAACATGCCGCATTATGAAAAACTAGTCCTACTTTCATCCGGTATTTGATGCGGTATTGACCTACAAAATTAGTATTAAACATAGACATAAATCTCAGATAAAGAATTGTTTACAAACTTGAATGCGTTATATTCATTCATAGAGAGAATTGTTATTTTGTTTTAATGAAAATGAGTGGAATTAATTAGGAAAAAAGTGCGGCTGGTCAGAGGGAGGGACAAATTCTTTTATTGACTTTTGATTTATTGAAGAAAATATTCCGTCCATAATAAATGGTAAAAAAATTAGAAATTTGGAAAATTTAATTATTTTCTTATGCTCTATTCTTTTGTGCATACCGCATGCACCAAATTAAAATATTATTTCTCATTTTCTCCTGAAGAAGTATGCAGATCTGACAAACTTGACAACTGTCACAGATTTAATACGAGTGCACTAAACGGCAGCCGGATTAGTCCTACGTAAGTCGAATTACGTAAAACTAGTCTTAAATAGCTGCGGTCTAAACGTACTCATAGAATTTGAATTGAAACTGAAGAAGTTTTTATTTATTTTTGAAGTACAATGTTTGCCATTTATACTCTAAAAATTATATCTCCCATGTGATCACCTCTTGCGTCTCTACAGTACCTGATTCTTTTATCAAAATTTTCAATCACATTCTGGCATAGTTGTGGCTGAATCTCACCAATAACTCGAATAATTTCTGCTTTCAATGCTTCTACGTTTCGATGATTATCCGTGTAGACCTGTACTTTCACATGGCCTCAGGGAAGGAAGTCTAACGGTGTCAAATCACAGGACCTTGAAGGCCAATTCACGTCACCGAATCTGGAAATAATACGGTCTGGAAACTTTGTATGCAGTTATTGCAAAGTTTCTGGCTGTATGACACGTAGCCCCATCTTGTTGAAACCACATGTCTTCGGTATCAATACTTTCCAGTTTTGGCCATAAAAAAGTTGTGATCACGTCGCGATATCTGGTATCGTTAACAGTTATGGCTCTTCCAGCATCATTTTCGAAAAAGTACGGACCAATCACACCATCAGACCACAATGCACACCAGATAGTGACTTTTTGTGGATGCGTTCGTATATCTTGGATCACGCAAGGGTTTTCCTCCCTCCAAATACGGCAGTTTTGTTTATTAACGTAGCTATCGATCTCAAAATGTGCTTCGTCCAAAAAGATGATTTTTTTTTAAATCGTCGTTTTGTTCCAGTATCCAATTGGCAAGGTCCCGACGCATGAAATGATCTTGTGGCAGCAATTCTTGTATTAATTGAACTTATGGGCCTTCAACGCTAAATCTTTGTGCATAATATGCGATACAATTGACTGAGAAAGTCCCAATTGTTGTGAACGTCGGGAATTTAACGTGTTGGGGTCAGCTGCAACACTATCACTCACAGCACCAATATTTTCTTCTGAACAACCGATGCGAGCATACTGAAGTCTTTCTAGATCTTGTACTACACCAGTTTCTTGAAATTTACGCACAATATTACCAATTTGTTCCTCAGTTGGACGATTGCGTCGACCATAAACATCGCGTAATTTGCGAAATATATTTCTCTCAGGACGACCATTTTCATAAAATAATTCAATAATATAATTTCAATACGTTGTTGTAATGTATACGACTCCATTTTTATAAATGGCAAACCTTCAGCTGTCAAAATGACATATAATATGGGTGCGTTCGATATATGGAGTGTGTTACAATGGCGCGTGCTTTTGAAAACTCAATTTGAAAGACCCTGTATAATGACCTTTCCTAAAGTCTCGTCACAGTGACTTACAATTAAAGTCATCAACATATTAAAATGATCTACAGTATTAAGGTGTTAGGTTCGTTAAGTTAATTCATTTGACTAATTTTCCTGTTAATTTTGTCGTTCGAAATACTAATTTAAATTTCTATGAAAGCAAATGTGCGTTATAAAATAAATATTTTTAAACATTGCCTTTTAGCAAAATTATTGTAAAATTCCTTTATCTTAGTCACTTTAAGAAGATGAATAAGTATATATTTTCGCCGCACGTGTCGCTATGTGTTGATTTTAAATAAAAAGTTTGGCTGTGTCAAATATTTGGCTTTGTAATAATTGAGGGGTATAGAAATAAAACTCGCTACGTCCCATCTAAGCGTTTTTGAGTAAGAGCTCATAAACCAGTAGCAGGAAATTGACTGGCTACTGTAATGAAAAGGTATCTTTATATTAATAAGCATTTATCAAACTCTTATTTTGAGGTAGTGATTAAAATATATTGCAGGTTTTAATAGTCTTATTAACTAAAATGTTTCGGACATAGCTAATTTTGTTTCTCAATCAAAGATCTGGCGCACTTTGTTTCTATAAAAATTGGACACGGCTAGTTTTGAAAACAAAGGTTTAAAAGAAATAAAGAAAAACACTTTATTATAAGAAAATATAAATAAAAAAAAACATAAATTCAATTCTATAAAACAAAACAACAAATTTTATAGCCATTGAAGTACATCTATATACTTTTTAAACAGTAGTTTCTTCTTCTACTCTTTGTTCACACAGGCTATCTTCAACTTGTTAACCTCCTGCTCCTGCAACTTCAACTTGTTTATCTCCTGCTCCTGCAACTTCAACTTGTTCATCTTCTGCTCCTTCTTTATCAACGACGTTTTTATAGTATTGTAAAGATTCGTCTTCCCTCCAATTCTCTCCAAGATTTTTTTTTTAACAAAGTTTTCACATCCTTCAGCTTTTCCATTGTAACCTTTATATTTGATTGGAGCTCACTTTTTCTCATTGCTGAACAAGATTTACCTCTTTTAAAAATGCCTTTAAATTGACCGACATCAGTCCTGTAGTTTGGCTCTCCACGGATTACAATAGACCCAGAATTAGCGCTTCGTCGGGTTAAATTTAAAATGCCAATCAGAGGGGGTTTTGAATATTGCCGAGAACATTTCTTTCCAGTTGTAAATCTTTGTGTCTGTTCCATGTCGAATAACAGCACCATGCGTTTTGAATATTTCTAAATATTCCTCCGGTTGAATGATAGTTTCCTTCCTTCTGATGCTTGTTTGATTCGGCCGAAAACCCGATCAGGAGGGATAAACGAGTGCGCCACAGCAGGAAAAATTAAAGTAACTAGTAAAATATGCCTCGGGCATTATGGCAAAGCCAGTAGGAAACCATCGTCACCATTGCACAATTCTTATTTTCTCCCCCCCCACAGCCTTCTGACACCAATTTCACCTCTTGGACATTGCTTGGCATTTGTGTATTGCAGAGACGATGATACACTGCAGAAGCTATTTCATTACTTCCTTAGGCGCATCTGTTTCCTTCCAAACATATTGGAAAACATTCAGTTTAGTTAGACCATCTTTAGAAGTTCCACAACACATCGTAAAATTATAGTAATATAACTGTCGTAAATAATAAGCTGTCTGATCCGGTACTTTAGGCAGCATTAAATTTTTTTGACAGTCAAAAGAAAACATAATGAAGTTATCCTTTTTTTCTCGTGGGATACTGTAAAAAGCCGCTGCCCTAAGCTGATGAATTATTTTTTCCGTTATTGATTGCGTTTTTTCAATATCAGTTTTTGCGCGCCTATTTTTTTCTTTTAATGCAATACGATAAGAACAAATTCGTTGAATTCTATCTTTTGAAACTTTTAAAATTCCCAGAAATGTTTGTCTGCACACTGGAACTATTGAGCTTTTTCGTTCAGTAGGCATTTGCAAACCCCTTTTAACGAAGTACTTGATACTGCATTGCTTCTTGGTTTCTTGACTCTGAGAATCCTTTCTTGATCTTGGCCTTTTTGGAAACTGAGCCTTTGTATATTTTAAGTGGAAATTATCTTGTGCAATTTTATTCGGAACATTGTAAAATGATGCATAAAAATGTTGAATATCCCGGTGTGTAAGCAAATTACATTGGAAAGCTCCTTTCCAATGATTGCAAGTGGGTGCTGTTGGCCTTTCATGGCTGAAATATCTTTAAGATTATTAATAATTAAAATTACATCATTTTTTTAAAATATAAATGTTAACCTTTCCTTTTTCTTCAGATTTTGTTTCCATTTTTCAGGATTCCTTTCGCGATTTCTTCCCTTTCCTGGAGTATATCGACTTCCTTCTCGAGCCATTGCAAAAAATTAAAAATCTATTGACCCAGAATCACAACCGTGTCCTCTTAAGCAGCCGGGCCAACTGACTACACAATACAATATTGATGCATCAGATGCAAATAATGGGTTTTTACCACTGACTTATAACAATGGACTGAGCGATTTGCTATTTCATGTGGCACAAAAAATATTGTGTTTCTATATATCACCGTTAGAGCACCCTTTAAAACGTTTACTACATAAAAATACGTAAAACTCAACCAATCAGATGAAATTTTACACCCGTAAATTGAATTAAATTAAAAAAAATTATTTTCTTGTGTCCAAGTGATATTTTAATCGCTGATAAACACTCTTATAAGAAATTAAACTAATTCCGACGCAATACGCTCAGTCCATTGTTATAAGTCAGTGGTTTTTACCATTAGCTGGACATAGCTAGTTTTGAAAATTAATGTTCGTATAGTCATTGCTAAAGTAGGAAATAGACAAGTTTTGCGACTAATTGGACGTGGCAAGTTATGTGTCTCACTTTTGTTGGACATGGGAGGGGTTTTGAAAATGACTCAAGATTCCAAACTTATTTTACTTTAGGTTAAATTCATTTCTCAGCTTTTTCATCAAACACATGTGTAAAGACACGATACGTGATTTAATTCCGGTGCTAACACAATTTTGGCAAAATATGGACATAGCGAGTTTTATTTCTATACCCCCCAATTGCGGTTCTTGTGGTTTAAGTGAACAAAATTTGAGATGTGCGAGGGAGAAAGATTATAGGAACTGTTGCAAGAACTAGCAAAAGATGCATATATTTTTCAATTAGTCAAATGAATTAACTTAACGATGAAAATGAGTCATAAGCACAGTATATTCATAGAGTAGCCCAGCTCTGTCAAAACTGTCAAGTGAGTAGGATACTTCTATAAAAAGACTACTTTCTCTTTCAACAGTGTTAACTAAACACTAGTCAATTTCTAATGCAAAGGTTCCTATGCAAATCTAAAGTGGAAGAAAGAGAACTGATGGCATTCTTAAACTTGTACTAGAGGGAAGAGGCAATGACATTTCTACATGTCAAAATAAAATGACAAAACGTTTAACGTTAAGGAAACAATTGTGATATGTGATATGATAGTGCTGTGTAACAAATGTAGGCATATAAATATTTTCTTTCTTTCGGTTTTAATTCTAATAATAGTTATTCTTTAGGAAGTGTTGATTTTAATCTCAATAAAATAAGATCAAACTATGAAACAAAAGTTCAGTCGTTTTCGGGATACAGTATTAATGTAATAAATACATTTTTAAAATTAAAGTTTTGTTTGGTGGTTAGGTGAAAATCTATTAGTAGCTTGTATATGCCTTAGGTTTTTATTTACTTGCTAATCTCTATCATCGATGCAAATAAAAAACAATCTGTATTAATATGTATATGCCAGCTGTTTGGTAATGGAACAATATACTGGTGCTGAGATGTGTACTTACATAAAACTAATACTTCTCCCAGCCATTGTGCAACTAGCTACTGTTAGCCCATTTACTTCCGTATCATATTTAATAGTTCCCTCTTATGGGAGAAATTTTGAGGTTTTTTTTTTTATAATTAATGTTCTAAAATTAATTTTTCAATAGTTTGTTCTAAGCTGGGCTACTGTATAAATATACTGTGGCATAAGCAAAGTTCCCTATACTGCTTGCTGCGTCGATTGTGTATTGACTTGTAACATCTTTGCAGCATGCATCATGATTATTGAATAAATAACTAATAAGGAAACGGCATATCGGGTGAAAACCAACGAGGTAACAACTAAAGGAGATGTAAATGAGAAAATATCGCGTACCCAATTCTAACACATTGACACTGATATTGTTTGTACATAAGCGCCGTAAAATTTGTACACCTGTACACAATTGTACAACCTATGCGCAATTTTAATCGCTTTTATTTGCATATACATACTCAAAAGTCTTTACTGAATTTGCAAACGTGAACGTAAAAGAGTTAATAATTTAAAGAAAGAAAAGTTCAGTGGTCAAAAGTTTGTGAGTAATATTTGCTTCGTGGCCCCTACGGTTATTTCACGGGTTTTCCTGTGTCAATGCACCAAGCCCAAAACCATCCAAACCGAAGTATGGATTTGACAGCGAAGACCAAAAATGGTGGAGTGAAACATACACAAATGCAGGGCAATTTTGGGTACGCTCATGTACACGGATCGTACATATGATTGCATCTCCTTTAGTTATTACCTCTTTGGTGAAAACCTAAGCCACTCGGCGAAATGTGTTCGTGAGCTGTGTTTGTATTCGTTTCGACATGGCAGTAGTGAAACCGTGAAATTTTGAAGGGGGACATTTTTTATAATCCAAATTGCTATGTAAAATAACAACATAACATAACGTCAGACCAAAATGAACTAATCAGAGTTGATGATTTCTCCCCATATAAATTTTTCTTTCCTTTCACACCAGAACATACAGAACTTCCCATATAAATTAATTTCTATACGGCAGTACCTGATCCCGTCCCCAGTTTCTTACACCGTAACCAAAAATGAGCTAAAATTTATAAATTTCTATGCATATCTCGCTCTTTGCATATCTCGCTCTTTGCATATACAACGTCACCAAAATGATCTATAAACTTGATGATTTCAAAAAAAAAAAAAAAAAATATTATAATATTCCTTGGCGTTGCCTATGATAATTTAAGTAAACTTTCAAATAAGTGACCAGCCCTCTTGTCGTTTCTCTCCCCGCTCCCTGGATTTGACTGTCATTGAATTGCCTACTCACGTACACTGTATTCGCACGAAACTCCGCTTCCTTATTAGTTATTTATTCAATAATCATGATGCATGCTGTGCCGATTCTGAATTCGGCCTTAGCCATAGCCCACACAGGGGAGGATATTGGTACTTTTTACGTGCGAGAAGTATCCGGGGGGAGGAAAAATGCCGAAATGCCAAGTTTCGATCGGGAGTATTGGCAGCATACCAATGCCAATACTACAGCAAGCCGGCCATATTGAAATTGCGAAATTTCTGAAATTTCTCATCGGACGGCTGTACAGATGTTTATTTACGATTTGAGGTGATAATATAATTATAATTACGTGTTGTGAATTTGTGACACTGTAATTATTTATATCAAAAACTGTGACTTAATTGAACACGTACACAATTTCGGTAATCATATTAAGGAACTACGCGAAGGACATTATTGTTTGGCACGTCTAAAGCGGGAAACACAATGCTCGGTCATCAGAAATCATCAGCTCAAATTGCAATTTATTCCTATATCTGATAATAGAATAGAATGAAATCTGAGCTGATGAACGCTGATGGCCGTCCCATTGTGTTTCCACCTTAAGCCAAATTCCTTGCTTCCCTAAAAAGTTCTTGTGTGGGTCGACCTTAAGATTTGTACTTTTCGTTATTTGGAAAGAAGAACAAGAAGTTTAGACATTTTGGGAGGCGATGTTTTTTGGATTAAAAGTACGGAACAGAACTGATATTCTCACATTCCATTGCGTTATCATTTTTGGATTTAGATAAAAATCTTACGTTATAAATTGTGTAATTTTGTGAAATTTACAAAAAAGAGCGAGTTTAAATAATGGCTAGTACAATTTGCATTGAAACACTTCCTATCCCTTTACTAAAGCCTTGTGTGTCGATTCCGATTAAAGAAAAGGTTCTCTTAGAAGTTTCTTCTAAAGCAAAAGATTGGGCCTTAATGCATGGAGCCGCAATGAGATCCAAAATTAATTTTGACCAGGATGCTTTATATGTACGTATTTTTAAATTTTTTTAATCATTTTACTTATTGTTTAATTTGTAGTTTGCACCTTTCGTTTTGACACCGTCGCCTTTTCCTAGGAAGGAATTTACAAAGGCTGTAAAATTACAACCAATCTTAAACGAGCTAATGCATCGAGTTGCTCATGATGAGGAATTTCTTAGGACTACACTAGAGGAAACTATTAAAGTTGACGAATTTACAGCCAATCTTTTTAAAATATATGAAAATGTTTTAAAAACTGGATTCATACAGGTAATTATTTTTTAATGAGGCTGTGGCAAGTATGTATATCTTCCCAACACGATTTCATGCTTTTTTTTTTAAATATGTAAATGACAGAAATGTTGCTTTCCTACTCAGATATGTTCCAATAAGCAGTAGTGTGCAAAATAATAGTATATTTTATTCAGATAAGTGTCGTCACAGTCACGAGATTAATCAATTCCAATAAATGTGGGTCTGCGACATAAATGTCTAGAAAGCTAATTACTAGGGTGCTGGCATAGAAAAGTCGTTTCAAGTCTTGGTAAAGCTTAATGTTGATTTTGATGGAACTAAGCTAGTGTTGCACATTTTTAAACAGCGGTCACAGTCAAATGTCGATTTCAATGGAACAACTTCAGTGTTGCATTTTTTCTGGTAATGGAGCATTGCAGTTCATTGAGGATATATCTGACATATTCCTTGGATTTGTAAACACACGTATAATATATATGAACTGTCAAAACTAAACAATGTTTTACTAAACATAAACATAAAAATTTATTTATTTGAGTGCCCGTGCCAAAGGCACGCCAAGCGCTGGGCACATCGTAGCGAATTACATAGTAGATACATATTTTTAGCAAAAGTGAACATAAACAATTCATGGTAGTTGCAGTTCAAAGTTACATAGTTACATAGTACAATAGCAAACTAATAAGAAATGAAATGAAAACATAGCAGATGCAAATTATAGCAAAACCTATCATAAACAATTAGTAGTAGTAGTTGTACCCATTGTAGCGTAGATTAACGCTGGAGCAGCAACAGAAAATAATGTACTAACATAGTAATAAGAATGAAAATAATTGCAAAAATATAAAAATTTGTAGTATGATTTACAATATTTGTGGTATAATACAGCATGTTGCCTGGAAAATAGATAAAAAATAAACAATGGCGGCAAATGCTAGAGGATCTTAGAGACTAAACTGTAAAAGTGTTGTAGGTAGCTAGTGAACACTGAGTACTTAAGCCTGAACTTAAAATTAAACTTAACTATGTACATTAAACAAAGTGTAGTAACCAATGAGCACTCATGGTTAAGACTCCAGATCACTATGTATATCAGATCAGACAAAATGAATTACCATTTAGTGCAATGAGCACATATGGTTGAACTCGAGACTAAAGAGTACTTAGGTTTGAGTTTGAATTTGAAATTACCCTTAAATTTATACATCAGACAAAGTGTAGTAACCAATGAGTACCCATAGTTAGAATTTGAATTTGAGATCACTATGTACATCACTATATACATCAAACAAAATGAATTAGCATTTAATGTAGTCAAACAATGAGTACACACTGTTGAACTTGAGACTAATTATAATTATGACTATGTACACTAACCATATACATCAGACCAAATGAACAATCTGCGAATCCCTGTTGGTTATTCGAATGACTTTACCTGAATTGATTTTACTTGAGTTGATTTGACTTGATTTAATTGAATTTAGTTCGATTTAATTTAACTGAGCTTGATTCGATTATAGGGTTGACATATCTGATAACTGTTTAAATTTTGCATATAGAAAACCGCTCTCAAAGCAATTAAGTTGCATTGAGTGGAAATTTGTAGGATGACGGGTGGCTTGTGAGGAACGATCTTATAGATGATAAAATAGAAAATGCTAACCTCTATACTACATTTAGGAAGTCGATAGCTGCTGACCTGAACGAGTTCAGCGAGTCACTGCACCTGGCTTCATCCGTCATCTGACTCCAGATAGTTGCCCCACGCAGGAAGATGTTTCTTCCTCCATATTGCGATAGTACCCTTGGTAAGACAATTCTAGACCGGTTTAACATGCTCCATTTGATCCGTTCTACCAGGTAGCCTGGCAGTAGACCACGTCTGGCCTTGGAAATCAACATCAAGACACTGAGCTCGTACATTTTGGCTAGTTGACATGGGATAAGCATTTCGAGGAGACATGCGGGCACACGTGAGCCACGCCTGAAACCGAAGACATATCTGGCGCAAGCCATGAAAGCACGGCACAGTTTATTGAGGTTGCCGCAGGAGATTGGTAACAATACCACATCTGCGTAGAAGAAGTGTGGCAAGACCAGAGCAGTGAAAAGTCTAGTGCGTGTTGTCCCATCTAGATGTTGTGATGCTGCGTATAGTGTACGCAAGCCATAATACACTCTAGAGCATATTTTGTTGATCTGATGTTCCCAGGTGAGTCCAGGATCCATGAGCACGCTTAGGTTAAGCACCGCCTTCCTGGACAACTCTATATTGTGACCCAATAAATGCAGTGCAGGAGGGTCTGAAGAGTTAGCCGCAATCGACGGACGAATGGAATAGATTATGGCTTGTGTTTTGGTTGGATTAAGAGATAACCCGTTATTGGTTGACCAATCAGCGATCCCTGCAATGGTCCTGTTAATGACCACCGACGCATCACTAATGTTGCCTCTTGGAGCACCAGAATAGATCTGGAGATCGTCTGCGTATATGTGGAAGTGTTCATCAGTCAGCACAGTGGTGATGTCATCCATGAAGAGTGTAAATAGGAGTGGCGCCAAAACAGCCTCCTGAGGGACTCCTTCCACCACTGGCCTCATGGACGAGTATGTGCCATTACTGTTTACCAAGAAATATCGGTTACTCAAATAATGGGCAATCAGTCTACAAGCAGTGGCGGAGAACCCAAAACTGTTACTGAGCTTAGCAAGTAACAAAGAGTGAGGAACCGAGTCAAAGGCCTTGCTGAAATCTAGAAGGACGTGAATTACGTCGTTACCCCTATCACATAAGTCACGAATGCCCGCCGTTACCTCAAGGAGAGCTGTCCCTGTTGAATGATGCCTCCTGAAGCCTGACTGGAATTTTGAGAGTAGATTATGAGAGTCAACATGCTCTGTGACTTGATCAGCAATGATAATCTCCAGGACTTTGGAGATCGTTGGCAAAATGGAAATTGGTCTACATTCGGAGATGTGAGATGGAGAGGTGACTTTGGGGATTGGAGTTATTAGACCCACCTTCCAATTATTAGGAAAGTGTGAGGATGTAATTAATCTGTTAAGCAGATGCGTGATGATAGGCAGAATGAAGGGAAGAACTATTTTGTAAAACTTAGCGGTACATCATTGTGCCCAATTGCATTTGATTTAATTTTGCGGAAGGCGTTCACAATCTCAATTTCAGATACATTTGAGAAGCTAAAGGCATCATCATCAACCGGAGCCAGTGGTCCAGTCGGAATATACTGTACATCATCTGGTCTGTCGCTTATAACGTTTGACAGCGGTGCAGTGCTGGGACAAAGAAAGTCAGCATATTCTTCCGGGTTAACGATTGATGGATCCCTGGCTTTAGACCCCAAACCAAGATCATTGACCTTATTCCAATTTAGGATGTTGCCTTCTCTAACGCCTTTGAGTGTGTCTTCTCTTACCTTCGCTCTGATTAAGTAGTCAGCCTGGTTACGCAGGCGACGAAATTCAGCCAGATTTTGTTCTGTTTTGTCATTCCATTGTCTATAGGCTAGATCGCGAAGTTGACATTTGAGCAGGATATCCGGGTGATTGAAAATTATTTTCTTAACGGATCGAATTTTGATGGTTTTCAAGGGCACTTGCCTCGTGAATATGGAGCACAAAGAATCGGAAAAATGTTGTGCAGCTAAGCCGGGGTCAGGGTTGTGAAAAATGGGGGACCAATCAGTCCTAGCGAGGTCCGCCTGAAGGGCGTCTGTCTGTATTGCTGAAAAATTTCTGTATGTTCTCCAAAGGTTAGATGGTAGGCAACGAAAGTTAAAAGATACAAAGAGCAACTCATGGTCAGAGATGCCGGGGCATTGACCAGAGAAGTTTGGCTGAAAATTTGGAAACGTGATGAGAAGATCAAGGATTGTCGCAGAGCCAAGCCCATGACGCGTGGGCAGATTGTTGATGATTCCAAGTCCTTTTTCACTCAAGAGGTCTTTAAATGCACGAGATAAATTAGACGAGGTACCAACGTCCACGTTGAAGTCACCACCAATAAGGATACGCGACGTGCGACTTGTGATTTGCTCTAGAGCATCAGACAAGACTGACATATCGTTGTCCGTGTATGTTGTTGCACATCTGTAGATGACTACTAATGTCACCGGCTCTGTGTCATCACCACAACCCTCTACCTGTACAGCTAAGATCTCTCAACTATTGTCGATGAGACGAAAAGTGATCCTGGACTTCATCGTGTCACCACATACCTTTACACTTTTTTCATTCAAAAAATACCTTGCCACCGATCTTGGCAATTGTGGGCTTATTTTAACGAGGAAAGGAATAGAAAGCGATCTAAAAAGGAATTTTGTTAAATAATTATATATATATATATATATATAGACCGCAACACCACCGCCTTTTATAGCAGGTCTGTCAAGCCTATGTAGCTTATATGCAGGAATGACAAGCATTCTGGATGTGTGGTGCCTCTTGGC
Source organism: Dioctria rufipes (assembly GCA_963924295.1). Classification (NCBI taxonomy): domain Eukaryota; kingdom Metazoa; phylum Arthropoda; class Insecta; order Diptera; family Asilidae; genus Dioctria; species Dioctria rufipes. Next base: position 97,110,731 of record OZ002742.1, on the reverse strand, counting down.
CCACGTCTCACACACCAATAGAGCCCCGACATCACCAAGCTCAGCCAGGTGCCTGATATTTGTTATATTTTTAGAAGTTGATCTTGCATTGAAGGAAAGTATGTTGAAATTATTGGGTGGTAGAACATTGGATAACTCAGCTTGGGTTGATAGACTATGGTGCTGGATGTAAGCTGGACTAGACATTATTGAGGTTGGTGGACGTATTAGGTAAAGCAAGGGATTTGGAGAGGCGTTGTGCCAGTTCGAGAGTGAATCGGGCTGCAATTAGGTTGGGTGCACATTCCGCCGACTTATGCAGGATGTATATTCTCCGGTTTCTAGTGTATACTTCTTCCACTAGGTTTGAGTTCCTGAGACGTATAGCAGTGTACAGGAGATTTAGTTCCTGTGGCAACAGATCTTCATTGATGTATATTCTAGTATGTGTCCCCTGAGGATCAATCGCATTCAGAGTAAGCGGTTTAGACTTAAGCTTCACTAGATAGGCTCGGAAGAATGCAGAGCAGTCCTCTTCTTCATAGAATCTTAGGCACACCTTAGGAAGGATCGGAGAAGGTGTGCCCACTTTTGTTTTGAATGGTGCAATGAGCTCAACCTTGCTACAAAAGGAGCCTTCCTAATCGATAGCTCTACACAGGGCAGGAAGCAGCACGTCCTTGATCCTACTATCAGTCAGCGCACTTGTTAGATTGCTGATAATGAGAGTTCTATTCTTCAGATATAAGCGCGAGAGCACTTCTAGATCAACAGATGGCCTTCCCGCAGTGGACGTGATTGATGTGATTGCATCAACCCTTTCTGTTAGCTGCTGGAGCAGTACTCTAATACTGGCATCAGTCCCATCGCCCAGACTATGACCCGTAGATTTAAAATTTTGAGGACCCTGATTGAGATCCGCTCTATGGGAGGTGTGAGATGAGATTGAAGTCGCGGAGGTGAGACTGGAAGTAGGAGCCCGAGAGAGGCTGACTTTATGTGTATTTTTATTGACTAGTGGACTTGAGACATTAGTTTTGCTGAGGTTTATGTCCGAGCCAGTGATCACTACTGTTATTATTGGTTGAAATGTTGTTGCTAGTCGGGTTGTCAGTTTTAGGCTTAGCAATACTTATATACAGGTTGTCAGTTTTAGACTTAACAATTCCTGCATCAGTCAGAGATTGTTCACTGGGAGCGCATTCATAACTGGGTTCGTAAATAACCGAACTGTAATTAATCGCTGAGACCAAACCACCAAGAGTATTTGGTAGCTGATTTGAGGGGGAAGATAAAGTAGAACTACTAACGCGCGCGCTAGAATCAGGTTCTGTATTAAGGTCGAACGAACCGTAATTTGAGGCTGTTCGAGGCAGTCCCGCTGTCGTAGTAGAAAGCAGAGGCGGTTCGATATCACCATGAGGAGCTATCGCCACCAGTGACTTAGCACGCCTAATGCACTTGATGCAGGCCCAGATGAGGTCCTTATGGCGATCGTAACATGGGTAGTACGTGGCGTATGAAATACCACCGCACAGCACGTGATGTCACTCCAGACAGCACAGACACGATATCCACAAGACCACCTTTTCTTTTGGAAACTTCTTGGGAGGATCTCCAATAGAGTCGCAGGTGGCGCAAGGGATTGACTCAGGATTATAATTGCCCGCGCTCGCACTTGGATTACCCTCAGGTGTGGATTTAATTAATTTGCCCGACTTATTTCTTAATTTTTTAGCTGAGTCGTTCTTGCCGCGAGTCGCTTTGCTAGCCCGCCCCTTCTTGTTAGAGGAGACCGCTGCATTCAGAACACCATTTAGTCGGGTCTGGAGACCTGGCATATCAAATACCAAACACCAAGATGGAAAATAATTTGGAGAAGTGTGATAGATTAATGATTAGTTAAATCCTTAATTAAATCCTGTGCGTAAACCGATATCACACCCTCTTTCGAGAATCAAGACTGAATCCGGATCCAAAATCCCAGGCTTGCACCAGCAGGTTGCAGATGCTTAATAATTTACTTATGATATGAAAGTGAAGATGCCCGATAATTGTGTTAGGAATGAGAAATGTCAATAAATCAAATCAAATAAGTATCCATAAACCAAACGGCACAATCAAATATAATCTTAACATGAAAATATATAGTAGGTAATGCGATCTCAAAACGAAACGGGACTTGATTTATAGTAGGTTATCAAATTAGTTATTTATAATAAATCAGGTTAATCAAATAGGTATCTATATACCAAATAGTAACATTAAGCAATATGATCTAAAAATGAATATATGTAGTTGGTAATGTAGTCTAAGAACGAAACGAGATTTAATTTATAGTAGGTTATCAAATTAGTTTTTATAATGAGTCAGTTTAAACAAATAAGTGTCTATACACCAGATAATTGTGATGATTCTGATCAACCACGATATCTAGCAGCTAAATAATTAAGTACAGAGTCACCTTAAGGTTTGGCAATATAATTATAATGCCCCGATTTGATGTGCTTTTCTTCTTTTAGTCCAGATGTGTAGATGCCTAGTGTGCTGATTTTTCTCTTCGGAATTTACCGTGCCGCCCAGTCTTTACCTGATCTGGGAGTATATGTTGACCAATGTCGTGACTCTCTTCAGGCTCCGGAATGTTTGGGCGGTTTGAATTGCAGTATGTGGATGTTTATTCATCAATCAAACAACTTTTTAGTGGAGCGTTTTCCCCTTCGTTTGACCTGCATCTATATACTCAGAGGATGATTGCCAAATTTGATTATTATTGTAAATCAGTTGGCTCAAGTATATATCTTCTTTGAGTTCAGCTATGTATGTGCCTAGAGTGCTGAATTTCCTCTTCATAAATACCGTGCCGCCCAGTCTTTGCCTGATCTGGGAGTATTTGTTTGAACAATGTCATGAATTTACAACTTCCAGGATATTTGAGCAGTCTGATTCTGATTCTCGGTTTGTGGATGTTTAGTGCTCAGTCAAATAATTCTAAAGTTGAGCGTTTACACAATTCGCTTGACCAAGATTCCACAAATTCTTCCAAAAATATTTCGATATTTTCCGAAATATCAAAATGGCGACCCAACGCTAAATCGGCGTCAGCCTCTTCAATATATGCGAACTTTTGGAAACTTTCACAATGTCCCTAATCAAACGGATTCCAACTTTTATATTTCACCAATATAGTCAGTGGACGTTTGCCAAACTTTTAACTGTTTAATTATAATTTTAAACACCGAAAATTAAATTAAATTTATAAATTTTTGCGGAGCTAGAAAAATCACGATCTGTCACTTGCCAGTGTTACCATCGGCAACCCCTAATCGACAACCCTGATAGCACAAATTACTGAAAATGTACTTGGGAGGCCTGAATGAATGCCTTCCAGTTCCAGTGAAAAAGGATAAGCAGTTGGAAAAAAATTCAAGGGGAAACACTAGTACATCTGACAACTGTCGCGTTTTTAAATGATTTATTGCGTATATAAGAGCAGGACAGGTAGTGCTACCAAAACTTGTAAATGCCTTTCTGCGAAACAAATCGAATGCTGTTGGATACAAAGATGCACCTATAAAGTTCTATAAAATAATACTGCCTTATATCCTACCAGTAATCACTCATCTTGATAACACTCATTCCTAAAACAGCTTCCCCGATGAATATTTCTGAATGGAGACCGATCACTATTCTGCCAGCAATATCTAAGGTGCTGAAATTAACTTCGCTGACATGATCACAGATTTTATTAACTCGAATAATTTTCTTAACAACAAGCAATCCGGCTTAAGGCACCTTCATTCTACCAACATTCCGCCTCTGGCAGTCACGGCTGACATATGAGGTATGCGCGATAAGGCTCTTCGTTGTTCGCATGCTGTTGAACTTTAGCAGAGCTTTTGACTCATTTGAGGATGATATCCAAGCTTAGATCTCATTTTGGCTTCTCCCGTACGGCTTGTACGATGATTAGCAGCTACTTATCTGAAAGGCTATTTATGGTCAGGTCTGGAGAGAATCAATCATCATTTAAATATTTGCGAGCAGGCGTACTTAAGGGTACTGTCCTGGCTCCCCTGCTCTTCTCGTTATACGTTAATGACGTCAGCGAGGCCCTGCGCGGCGTAGGGTTTCATATCTATGCAGAAGGCATCCAGGTCTAGGCAGGTGAATCGACAGATTGATTGCAGGAATTGGTGTAAACCATCAATGCGGCCCTAGATGAGCTTGTGTTGAGTCCCTCCAAAAATCAAGCGATTGGTTACGCCATTAGACCAGAGAGAAACTCACCTGTCTTCACAGATAACCACAATAACTCTAAAGGGGGAGAATATTTTTCTCTCAACTAAAGCTGTTAAAAACCTGGGTATCCTCATGGATCTCAATCTTACATGGTAGGCACATATAAACTTGATGTGCTCGCGAGTGTATCATGGGCTGAGATCTCTACCAACCTCTCCGCATTTTGATGAAAAGACGAGATTGTTCACCACTGCCTTGATACTGCCACACTTTGTTATGGTAGTACGATAGAGTGATGTACTTGGACGTGAAGTCCAGACTGCCAGCATGAGCTGACAGATCACTCGGTGGACAGCGTTGAGTGCAGGGCGGCACACTAGCTCGCCTCGGCTATTTGCGGAGAGTGTGGGGAGGTTCCACGAAAGCCTGCAGCTGTGCCACCAGCATTATACAAAAAAATTCGTGCCTTCAAGCCAAAAAGAATCACACACTCGGTCCTGAAGGGACCATTACACCACTTACCCTTACCTTAGTGATGTTTTGCCTTCAGCTGCATTGCCCTATATCCACCCTATGACACTGATGGCAGCAGTCATTTTGTTCAGCGTCTCTTGCTGATCTGTAAATAGGAGCGGAGTAGCGAACCTAGTCGACCTGCACATTAAGGGGGCTCCAGGAGAGTAGAAGGAGAAAAGAAATAGCTCTACGGTTCCATTACGTTATAATTTATTAAATTGCAAATTTAATTCAATTTATTGGTTCAAATACTACGAGAGAAAACTGGTAGACATATACAGGGTGTCCCGTAAGTCGACGTCAAGTCGGAATTTTGGTGATAGACCAAATCATAACAGTTACCAGAAAAATATAAAAAAAATCTAAGTCATGCATTTTTCAAATTATAGACACATCTTTTTTTTCGAGAAAATGTACACCCTGTGATGGTTTTTTAGCTCCTGTTGCTACAAATCTTTACTTTTTTTCAATTTTATTTTTCTTATGTAATCCCGAATAGCGCATATGTAACCTGTTGCTTTAAATTCTAAGCCAACTGTTCCAGCTTGGAGGAAAATGTCACATTTTGCCGAACCAAGAATAGAAAATTAATATTTCACCCAACTTTAACTGACTGTAATTAAAAAAAAATGTACTACGCCAGCTGGCAAGTAATTTCAAAAGTTGACGAATTTAATAAGGATTCTAAAATGGTATAACACTTGCTACAATATTTCTTAGATTACGGAAAAAAAAAATTTTTTCTTCAAAAAACCCAGTTTCGAAATATTTCTTTTCACCTACTAAAAATGATTCTAGTGTACCCAAAGATTGCCGTAAGACCGTAACTTTAAGATTCTAGTTTGAGTGAGACGGAGAGGTGAGTGAAACAGATAGTGACGCTTTCAAGTTAGAGATCCTAACTTTTTGTTGAATTTAGGACAAATTTTCCTCAAGTTTAAAATTAAACACCAATTATTTGGATGCTAACATTTATTATTTACAAAACATGTTCAAACTGCCTTCCTTCAGCTGCAATAAAAGTTCGACATCTTCTTAAAAAGGATTGGGTTATCAGACGGGCAAATCTTCCATTGTTGACAAATTCAACTGCTTCCGTAATTCTGTAGCTCATGTTTTTGTAATATTCCGTGAGCTATACTTTTAGACTTTCCTGTACTTTCCTGGATTGCACGTACCGAAGTACTTGGGTCTTCTTCAAATGCGTGAAGTACTACGTCCTCGTAAGGTAAGGAACTCTTCCTCCACCATGTCGGCCCTCTGTGGAGAGTAGACGATACACATTTGCAATCACTCTCCGTCTTACTCAAACTACAGTTTAAAAGTTAGGTCTTACGGCAAGCTTTGGGTACACTAGAATCATTTTTCGTATGTGAAAATTTTTTTTCCGAAACTGGGTTTTTTGAAGAAAAAAATTTTTTTTTCCGTAATCCAAGAAATAAAGACTAAAAGACTATCAGAACCAGCTTAACACAAGCTCGCTGCATGGACACGTTTAATAAATAAACGGTCAGCAATACATGCGTTTCATCACTTAGTCGGTGTTAGTATTAGTATGGTAAACTAAACATAAACCAAACACCGGATGAAATGATATGCAAAGTGACATAGAAACAGAGAACTGAGTATATTATTATATAGACGTTTTTTTAGAACATGTTTAGAAACGTCAACTACAAAATGCTCAGCCTTAGTATTAACAGTAATGCACATGCGGTTAATGGGTTCGTACATGCAGAAGTTGGATCTTGCGGAGTTAACATGCAACATAGGTAGTCTTCTCAAATTGTGTCCACTATCGCGGAAAGAGATTTTACTAAGTAACAGCGGAGAATCAACATTCACGTTTATTAGTTGATGCACAAACGTTACATCGGCAACCATACGACGTTTTTGAAGCGAGTGCATATTCAATAGCTTCAAGCGATCCTCATAAGGTGGAAGAATTAATGAATTATTCCAGGGTAGGTATCTGAGAGCAAATCGTAAAAAGTTTCTCTGGACAGACTCAATGCGGTCGATGTGTGTACCGTAAAAAGGAGACCAGACCTGGCTAGCGTATTCAAGAAGTGGTCTCACAAAGCAAGTGTACAAACGCAATGTTAGGATGCAATGTAGGATTCGAAAACTCTCGGGACCAACGTTTTATAAAACCCAGCATAGAACTACTCTTTGATACCATATAGTTTATATGGGAGATAAAATTCAATCTGTGGTCACATTTGACACCCAAGTCACAGACAGAGTCCACACGGCGAATCGAGGAATCAGAGAACTCATAACCATAAGTGATTGGTGTCTGATTCCTATGGAAAGTCATAACCTCACATTTGTCGATATTGGGTGCGTTCACCGACACGATAGCGTCTTGTAGCGTAGTGTTAGCGTAGTGTTAGCGTAGCGTAGTAAACATATGTCAAAAGAATTACTTTGACAGTTAATTACTACGCTACCCACTTTGCCACGGTGAACCAAAGAAAGCGTTGCGTAGTGTAGTAAAAACTTTGAATTTTTAGAATGTGAGTTTTTTAACATAAAATTATAAAATATGTACGAAAATGTATGAAGAAACATTTAAAACGAATAAATACAATACAATGATCCTAGAAAATTTAATATTGCTATTTTCTTATAATTTCCCAATCTGGCAAACTGTCTCCTAACCTAACAAAGATTTTATTTAGCAAACCCATTCCTTTATACTTAAAGGTTTTAAATATAGTGTAAATTCCTGGCGGATTACATAAATCATAGATACAAAAAATGTGTGAAATTTATTAAAGAAATAATAAACACTGAACCAACAGAATCGTTCTATGTAGGGCATGAAGAGAACAAAACTAGTCCATCCTCCTAGTACTAGCAAAACAATAAAATAAAAACTCCGATGCTTTATGGTTGACCACCTATTAGTACCGTTTTATCATGAAGGCATGATATGGTATCATTCCAACAATCAACGAAGATTTTTTCATTTAAAATAAAATAAGATAGCCTTTACAACTGTATAAAATAATACGTTTAACTTTGGAAAGACCATTTAATTGCCTCTATTTACATAACTTACTAACAATCATTGAAAAAAACATAATAAATGCTCGAACTGTATAAGCTAACCTATAAAGTTGCCATGTTATTGTCGTTCTTGTATCCGTATCCATGGTAACACATCACTTCGCTACATTTTACTCTCCATAATACGATAGTAAAAGGTAGCGCGCTAAAAGTCACTCTCAGTGGACTCAGTGAACGCAGAAGAAAGTAAAAGGAAGTGTTTCGGTAGCGTTTATCTGTCATTTTTCGTGCTCAGTGAACGCACGAAAGCGTTTGGTAGTGACAAAAAGTGACTTTTAGCACGCTTTCTTTCTGTCGGTGAACGCACCCATTGAGTACCAAATTATTGCTCTCGCAACAATTGTAAAATTTTTGAAGGTCACCCTGTACCAGTTCACAATCATGAACAGATTTAATTTGAGCGAAAAGCTTAACATCGTCAGCATAAATCAAGACCTTACAGTATTCACCACAGAGACAATGTCGTCAATAGACAGAATAAAGAACAACGGGCCCAAGTGACTCCCTTGAGGTACGCCAGACGAAGCCTTCAAGACTCTAGAGATGGAATGGCGGAATAAGATTTGATATGCTCTGTTATCTAAATAAGACTCTGTCCATTTTAGAAATGTGGGGGGAAACCCATACTTTTCCATTTTAAAGAGTATCACGGAGTGAGATTGCTTGTCGAAGGCTTTACTAAAGTCTGTATAAATACAATCCGTCTGGTAGCCTTTTGCAAACCCGCGAATGGTATCCGAGACAAATTCCAACAAGTTAGTGGTTGTAGATCTGCCCGAAATAAACCCATGTTGGTTTGAAGAGAGCAAATTATTACATGAAACCGATAGCTGAGAGTAAATAATAGATTCGAATAATTTGGGCATACAGGACAATTTTGCAATAGGCCTATAGTTAGAGATTTCACTTTTATTACCTTTTTTGTGAATAGGTATGATGAAAGAGTTTTTCCATAGCTGAGGGAAACAACCACTATCGAGCGATTTTTGAAATATTATTTTAATCGGTGCTGCCAGGGCAAGGCAGCACGACTTAAAGAAGGCTGGAGGGATCCCATCAGGACCCGTTGTAAAGTCATTTGAAAGCGCATTAATATGATCGAGTATATCCTCTTGTGTAATTGTAGGAATAGTGAATGAAACGTTATGAGAATCGTTCATATGATTAAAATTGTTATGTCGAGGATGGAAATTGGACGAATCATCACTAGCAGAATCCTTATACCTCATGGTATTGGGAAGTTTTTTTCTTCATATTAATAAACTTGAAAAAGATACGTGGGTCACTAAATAATTTCGCACGCATGTTTTGGATATACTCATCATAAAGTGAAGAGGAAAGTTCTTTGAACTCATTATAGGATGTGAGGAAGTTGTTATGACTTATAATGTCTTTGTCCCTGATATAACTTTTCCACAATTTATTTTTTCTATTTTTAAGACGTTTCAATTCTTTATTGAACCATGGCGGAGATGTTTTACAGAACCGTTGTCGCTCGTGGGGAACGTGAGATGAAAATAAATTGAAAAGAGTTATGTAAAATTTAGAAATGTCTTCGTCAACACTATTACTAGACAGTAATGTGTTGAAATCAATAGAGGTAAGGCTACTGGACAGTTCCGAAAAGTTAGCTTTTCTAAAATTGAAGAAGTAGTGTGTTTCGTCACAATTTGTAATGTTTTCGGTTTCAAAGCAGTATGTAATTAGTAGAGGGGTGATATTTGTCAATATTAGACATTAAAACTGGGCTAGTTTCGACTAACAAGTTACCCGTGTCAGTAGAAAAAACCAGGTCCAATTGCCTACCCATGTCATTCTTTACATTACTGATTTGGCTGAGACCAAGAGATGAGATAGTGTCTAGGAATAGTGATTCCCTTGTTGATAAGTTATTAAGAGGCAGATAGCCATTGTCATCTTCATTTAGTACCCAATGTATGTTGGGTAAGTTAAAATCACCAATAAGTAGAAGTTCGTCAAGAGGTTGCATCATGCCACGAATAAAATTAGATGTTGAAGTTAGTAGGTCGTAAATATTTTGACCTTTGTCATCAACAATGTTTATGGAGTCTGGAGGAATATAGCAGCATAGTATGTATAAGTCGTGTTTTAATAGAGACAGGTTATAAGCTCAGTGTCAAAATTGTTGGAAAAACTGGGGACCTCAATTTGGCTGCAATTAAAATGGTTTTTTCATGCGAGGAGTACGCCACCGCCGCGAGCTTCAGAATCAGTATGTCTTTTCTAAAAACCTGGTAAGAATTGTCTAATGTAGTAAGTGTTATACCATTTTAGAATCCTTATTAAATGCGTCAACTTTAACGTTACTTGCCGAACTGGCGTAGTACATTTTTTTTTCATTACAGTCAGTTAAAGTTGGGTGAAATATTAATTTTCTATTCTTGGTTCGAGCAAATGTGACAATTTGTTCCAAGCTGGAACAGTTGGCTTAGAATTTAAATCAACAGGTTACATAAGCACTATTCGGGATTACATAAGAAAAATAAAATTGAAAAAAAGTAAAGATTTGTAGCAACAGGAGCTAAAAAACCATCACAGGGTGTACATATTCTCGAAAACAAAAGAAATGTCTATAATTTTTAAAATACATGACTTAGATTTTTTTTATATTTTTCTGGTAACTGTTATGATTTGGTCTATCACCCGATTCCGGCTTGACGTCGACTTACGTGGCACCCTGTATAAATCACATGTTACTGAAATCATTCAACTTCGTGTACTTAAGTAATGTGATAAACAAAACTAAGCGAGTTAATTAAGTCATATATATCAGCAACGTAATTCGTGCTCTTCTGTTCAGATGACCATACAAAAAAAATCTGATAAATTTACACACGTTACGGACAATTGAAGTTACTCGAACTTATTGGTGTATGTACTATGGCATGAAAATTTGATCCAAGTAAATTTGATCATACCTATATTAACAATGCAATTCGTGTTCCTCTGTTATACCAAAAATCTGATAGATCTACATATAATTTTTTTTTTTATATATTACAGGCCAATGGCCTTATTCGAATTTATTCGTTCATTGAATAGGACAATAAAATTAATCATGATAAATAATTAAATGACAGCAACTTACATAACTTTTGTTGTTGAGGATCCCTCGCCGAGGCGCCTCCGAGAGGTTCCGCTATGCCACTGGATTCTAGCAAAAATATTGTAATTTTGTTTAACAAAAACTGAACTTATACTACAAGTATTGCGATTGCTGAACTGCGGAGTGTTGCTCACAAGAATGAATTTGACTTTAATTAACACTAGCACCAAAAGAAATGCTGTGGAGACGTGCTACTTCCCCATGTAGACACGAATGATGTTGCGAGTTTGTGGACCATGTCTTGGAAGTATGTAAGTAGAGTGGATCCGTGAGGACCACTCTCACGTGAAACAGTGGTTGAATTTAGCCTTGATCGTTGTAGAGGAGTGCTTAAGTGAACTAGGTTACTAGCAGCACTCAGGTGTAATATAGCGCACTTCAAAAAACGGTCTGCACTGATGTGTAATGAGGCAAAATTAGAACGAGCCTCTTTTCTTGTAAAATGTGCTCAGACGAGCTATTTGAATAGATACAGTGTTCACAAATTTTGCCGTCCCGCAAATTCTTCTTTCTCTTCCTTTTTCCTATAAAAATGTCTCTATTTAGGTGATTTATGCAGTTTTATGCTCAGCTATCCCTTCCTTTTTTCTATTCCACTCCCGATTACTTGTTTGTTTCTTGATTCTAGCTTAAATTTTTCTACCTATCTCCTTCCTGGTTCAAAAAGACTCTTTTCAATCCCCCGATTCTTCTTCTTCCTTTTCAACTCGTCTTTTCTGTCGGGCACTTGTCCCCGTCAGACTTGAGACGTATGGTCGAGTCTCGTCGACAACACATTCGTCGTGTGGCCCACGCTATGTGTTGCTGCTAACCGTCGGGTAGCATACTGCTGCCTGCAGTACGCTACGACCATAACAACTTCCTTTATGCGGATGTCGTCATATACCCAATTTCTCAGGCGGATATAACTAAACTATTACGTGCACTCAAAACATGTGCCAGCTATATCTTTAATCTTCAACGAAGGGTTAATGTCAGACCAATGCTGGGCATTCTGATACCTGGGTCGCTGGAATGCATGTACGAATTGAAGACTCTATCGTTTATACATAAGGCTAGACCAGGCCTTCTACTTGGTTACTTGTGCAGCCGCTTCTCTTGGAGCACAAATAACAAACAAACGACTGATTTATCCGCGCGTAAATACCCATTTTGGTAGTAGGAGTATTTTCTCGCGTGGTGTCGCTAATTGGAATGGACTGCCTGGGGAAAATAGGGAAGTTAGCTTACCTAAGGAATTCTCAAAGAAAGCCTTATGCTCTCTGAGACCGTAGTGAGGGTCAACTTGGGCGCCTTTTTTTGGATTCTCCGGTATATAGCAAAAGCTAAAAAATGTTTTTAATTTGTTATTTTATCACACAACCCATTATATTTTTGGTGACAAGTTTCAAGTCTTGGTTTGACTCATCAACAGGTCCCAAATAGCGAAATTGAGTGACTTGAAAAACAAGTGAAAAAATAGAACAACGAAAAGAAATGAAATGAAAAAATGAAAAAATTGAGAATAAATAGAAAAAAAAAATTTATTAAAATAAATTTAAAAGAATCGAACATGTATTCGAAAAAAAAGCGTTTCGTGTTAAGGCCGAAACACAATGGTGCCGACACGGCAATTACGACGACACTTTCGTCGTAAATGTCGCCGAATTAACACAATGACACCGATCGACATTCTTATGACAGAAACACATCCAGGCCTCGAGGCTTCCTCGAGGTGTTGTCAAAGTTTCCAACACAAAACCAAGCCAGCAGCTAGCCTCAAGGCCTAGCCGAAAAGCTCGCTTTGCTCAATGTTCGAAATTTTTTCTCTCTCAGGCCTACTTCTGTCAATAGATGTACTAACAAAATTAAAATGACAGCACCGAGCCACAGTATATTCTACAGAGCCCGGTGGTATCATTTTGTTGTCATTTCTCTGAGGCAAGCCTTGAGGCGAGCTGCGAGGAAGCCTGAGAGAGGACAGGCCTGATGCTTGCTTAGATGTGTTTCTGCCTTTATGTTCGTATATCAAGATATTGTAAAAGTGTAATAAACTATTGAGTTTATGTGGTTTACAAAATATCATCTAGCACTTATTTTCAACTTTTCTCCAATTTCTTTCCATTTTTTTTTCTTTTAAATATGTATTTATTTCTATATTGAGGATTAATTTTAGTATAAAAATACTTCATTCCCTTCAATAAATTAATTAATTGCTCCTCGAAGGACATTTTTTGGTTATTACTCTGAACTGTCAAAATCAAATTACGACGACAGCGACGAAAAAAGTTGAATTATTCCCAACTCTGGTTACGGCGACAAAATCGGTCGGCACCATTCTGTACAGCAACGTAGTATGCCATTAGGTCAACATTTAATATGTCGTCGTAAATGTCGTGTCGGCATCATTGTGTTTCGGCCTTTAGCAGAAAACCTTACACTCTTTAGTGCAGCTTGGTTTTCTGCCTGCTGCAGACGCTTGAAACAGATCAAATTGATCTCCTCTCATATAACATAGTGCGAAAAACTTTGTTTTTTTCAGGAGACTTGTACTTTTTAACGATTGTGACATTGTTATTGTTATTGTTATTTCTACGATCACTACATTAAAGTGGCAAGTTTCTTAGAGGGTTTTCCACCTTTTAAGTGGGTGTCAAACCAAATGCGGCGCAATGCGACGCAGCATTGTGCGATAGCCGCTGCGCGATGGTAAAAATCTGCAGCGCCTGATGTGAACACTATTTTATCCCATCGCACCGCACCACTTATCATATCCTACGAAGCAAACGGTAGACATGTATAATTAAAAAAATAAAAAGGTTTTTCTTTATACTTTTATGAAAGTTCTCAATTAAATCACACAAAATTAATCATCACTCGTCTTCCTTGCCGTCCGCTTACTTGTAACATTTCGTCAGTAAGAGGATTGACCGAGTGCTCGTTTCAATCGCCGTAAGTCGAGTACTAGCAAGTTTTCATCATCAAGTGAATTTTCAAATTGTATTTATTAATTATTATTATTAATTAATTTCAAGCCAGGTCACTTTCCTGTTCTCCGTATCGGTAGTTTTTCGAGTTAAATGATTTAGAATAAAATTTTGAAAATGACAGTCATCATGGCTTATTTCATGAATTTGAAAGGTACGCTGCGTTCCCTTTCTTGCCCTGAATGAATCTGTGAATTGACAAAATGATGTCATAATTGAGCTCTGCGCACATAGAAAAGGAACGGAACCATTTCAAGTGTTTGACATTTCATTTAATTGACGACAGCAAGTATAAACTCGTATAAAAACTTGTTTATAAAAAACAAAGTCATTTTCTAACAAAGAGAACTTAACCTCAACTATTACCCCAGCCAAATTGTAAACAACACATTCACGAATACAAATGAAAATCGTTCTACTCGAATCTGGAAAAAACTAAGGTCTATTTAGAACTATTCGGAGTTCGAAAAAAGCGGCGACAGATCGAAACAATTCATTCTGAACGAGAAAATGAACGCAGCACTATTCTTAGCATTTGTAGCATTGAATAAATAACTAATACGGAAACGGCATATCGGATGAAAACCTAAGCCACTCGGCGAAGCTATGTTTGTATTCGTTTCGTCATGGCAGTTATGAAATCGTGACATTGGAAAGAAGAAACCTAACATTTCTTAAATTAACAAATCGAACATGATTTAAACTTTCGTATATTTCTCTGTTTCTGTTATATATATTTTAAATATTTTTTAACAAATAATTAGAAAACAAGATGAGATGTATATGTTTTTTAATATGTTCCCTTGCCTGAAAAACGATTTTCCGCCGGTATTTCGGCGATTTTTTCTGCAACATTGCACCGCACAATTCATAACGTTAAATAAATATCTTAGAAGCTTTAATTTAACAAGACATTGAACTCAATTACCAGGCGTACAAGTATGAAATGCATTTTTAAGACAACAGATGGCCCACCAATGCCGTTTGTGCTACAAAGATTCGACAATGCGGCATTTTGTTGTGTCATCAACAAGTGTAAGACACGCATGTATGGTGAATTGGAAAAGTGTGTGCATATTATTGTGTTGTTGTGTTCAATATGTCGAAATTTATACCGAACAAAGAGCATTCGCGCACAGCTTAATTTTTTGTTTTCATTTGAAGAAAACTGCTGCTGAATCCTACCGATTACTTCGAGAAGCTTATTGTGAACATGCTCCATTGCAAAATACGTGTGAACGATGGTTTCGGCGTTTCAAAAGTGGTGACTTCTATGTTGAAGATAAGGAACGTGGAAAACCGCCAAAAAAATAGGAAGATGTGGAATTGAAAGCATTGTTGGATGAAGATGATTCGCAAACACAAAAACAACTCGCCGGGCAATTGTTCGTTAGTCAACAAGTTGTTTCCAATCGGCTACGAGATATGGGGAAGATTCAGAAGACCGGTAGATGGATACTACATCAGTTGAACGACATTTTTGCTCATGACAATGCTCGCATCACATACGGCAAAACAGGTTCGCGACACGTTAGAAGCACTCAGTCGGACGTTCTACACCATGCGGCTTACCAGACTTGGCTCCTTTCGATACTTGTTTGCGTCGTTGTGACATGTTGCTGAGTAGCGCTTTGGTTCATTCGCAGATGTGAAAAAATGGCTCGATGAATGCTTCGCAGCAAAAGCGGAAGATTTTTACTGGGGTGGTATTCATTAAAATCGTTAAATTACACAAAGTTTCACTAAACTACCGGAGCTTTGAAATATTGACTTTAAGAAATGTCAAAATAAGTCTAATTATGTTCGATCCGACGGTCATTGAATGGCTTACTCACGTACATTGTATTCGCACGATACCCCGCTTCCAAGGTATATAGATATATATATATAATGACGAATTATCGTGAAAATGTGTAAGAAAGGACGGTACGAGAATACAATACTCTCTTCTCTCTGTGTCTTTCCTATAAAAATGTATATACATTAGTTACAGAATTACGTCACAGGCTATCAGCTGCAATGTGTCAAAATTTTAATGGGAATACCTTGTCTTCTACAAGGTATATGGAAGACAAGGTATTCCCATTACAATCTTGCCTATTATTGCGTCTACGCATCCACGCTCATAATAATTGTTGTCGCCCTCCAAAATTTCCAGTAAATTTCTAAGAAAAATTGCGGCTTTCCCTACATCTGGTCGAGGCATTGTTTGTTGATTTTATATACACTAGTGAAGTCGAAAACATTTGTCAGTATATAGAGTCGCCATGCTAATTAATGGCGGGAGATTTTAAATATTATTTAAGTGGAAGTATGATACAAGGCGAAGTCAATTAGATATTCGCGTAGTTACAAATATATGTACATAACACACATGTTCTCGTTGAATAAATTCATTGGGAATTTCGTTTGGACGGAAACTGATGCAAAAAGTAAATATTTATATCAGTTAGTAATCTGGAAAATATAAAAATCCAAGTTAATTGGCTATTTTCATTTTCCTGAATCTTACTACGTTTATGCGTCAGGTTCCAAACAAGAAAAACAAAAGTACCAAAGTACCAATTTCTCGCTTTGAAATCTGACAGTCAGGGTCCAATATGGCCGAACCACACGCGCGCATAAAGCTGCATTTTGATTACACATATTTTATACCCAAGGCCTACACCATTAAATTCCTGCTCGAAGAGCGAGGCATTCCTGACATACCCTTTGGTCACGTCATCTAGTGCCAAGTCAAGGCATCGTCGAGGCATTAATAATTTTATATTCTAGAAAAGCGTTGTATATTTTTGCTCTACTGTGTAGTCTTTGTATGTTCTTTGTTTGTCTATGGTATTGAGAAATTATAATAAAACTTTGACATCACAAAGAAAGCCAGGATCAGGAAGAAATCGTGATTCAGTGGACAAAAATTAGGAAGCTGCTGTCATCAGGGTTTTTAAAACCAAGCCAAACATTTCCATGATGCGGTAGATAAAGCTCGAAATCTACGGTTGAAAGGATTAAGGAAAGAAAGGGACTTAAAACATTTAAAGCCCAGAAAGCTCCGGATAGAGACGAAATTAAGTATAAGATTGCTAAAACCAGGTCAAGAAAACTTTACGATAACTTTTTGACAAAATTTGATTACTGTGTAATGGACGATGAAACATGTGAAAGCAGATTTCTCACAGTTACCTGGAAAAAAATATTATGTTGCAAAGCAACGAGGTACCGTTCCAGAAGAGTTTAAAAGTCAGGAAAACATCGAAATTTCCCCAGAAGTATTTAGTATGGCAGGCAATATGTACTTGTGGTGATTTTTTTGTTAGCACAGAGACGATAAACGGTGAAATTTATAAAGAATTTTTGAAAGACAAAGATCTGCTTTTTTTAGCCCGATTTAGTGTCATGTCATTACGGCAAAAAGCTTCAGAAGCTCTATGTGGCTAACAACATCAACACCTTGCCGAGGGAAGCGAATCTACCTAATTGCCCTGAGCTTCTTGTCAAACATAATTTAAAGAAGCCAGAATGGCTGTAGCTAAGGCTCTTATTTGTGTGAGTAAATGTCAAACTTGCGTCATTCCATAAATTTTTCAATTTCATTGTAAGAGTTATGTCGAGTAATAAAAGTAAATTAGTTGCAATAGCAACTATAATAAAAGAATGGATTGATTCCTCAGAAAATAAGTGAAACCTATATTAATAAATAATTTAATCACAGCGCGCAAGCTCAACATGACCGTCCTTGTCTGTTAATAATGGCACATTATTTTCGTAAATAGTTTCATCTTTGCTATCCACACAGTAATAAAATTGAGACATTTTTTTGGTTACTTGACATCAAAAATTAAACAAACAAACGTCAAGCTACTTTGGCTTCACCTCCAGAGCACTAACCTTAGAATATAGAGAGTACAGGAAGTGTGATATGCCAAATTTGGTGTAGTCAAATTCTGGTTGGGTTAGTATCTGTTGCCGCTGTAGTTAACGCTCAGTACAGCCGTATAGTAGAATCAATATAGAGAGCGGGGCAACAAGATATATGGTTGAAAGTATTACGTTTGCTCCCATCGAAAATGTTTTTATTCACTGTCACTACGCCAACATACCCAGGGAATTTCGCAACTGTCACAAACGTAAACAAATCTCGGTGGAGGAAGGATTTTTTCGATATTTCACCGTTTTTGTTATGTATTTTTAATTTAATTTAATATACAAAGCTGTGTAAAGTACACAAAATAATATTTTATATCTGTACTTGCCTAAAAAATGATTCCTCACGTCGTACCTTGGTGTTGTTGTGGCAATTTTTCACCGAACACTTCATTCTGAAATTACATGAACATCACTTAGAAATTTATCACTATAATATCAACAGATAATTACTTACACTCTTTACTTTATTTAGCACTATTTTAAATCACTTTTCACAAGTTTTAAATTACATTTAAACTGTTGCAAATTAAACAAACTTCGTTTGACAGCTAAACATAGATTTGTCTCTTTCTTCAATATAATGCTTCACGGCACGCTGAAAAAATCCAAGCTCATGCACACAAATTTTACAGGTATCAACACTTCCTGTTGTCTCTATATTCTAAGGCACTAACCAATTTGGCTATAGTCGGCTACAGTCAAGAGTTGAACAATAAATTCTGACAATTGAGCTAACATATACAGATATGATTTTTCCTCATTTATAGCTCAAATTGGCTATAGCCAACAACTGATTGACCTCATTCTGGCTATAACCAGCTATAGACGGCTCTAGCCAAAAGTTGATTACAGCTGCGAATATCAAACAATTTAAAAATAAATAAAAAAGCAACCGAACAAGTGACAGAAATAACTGTGCAAGCCTAGATGTTGAGTATAAATAAAACAGCTCGTGATTTCACAAGAAAAAAATAGTTTTGTTCATTTATATTATGGGTAAGATAGAAAGTTTGATAACAAAATAAAATAATATATTACGTTATATTCTTACTTTTTTTCATTTATGTTTTTATATTTATTTTCGAACATTTTTTTCTGGAACAACTAAGAGCCACAGTAGTGATGATAAAACTCCGGCTTGTGGGCAATCTCCTGTGGCTCGAATTGTTGTGAATTCGATGTTTAAGGTAGCTGTTATGCAGCAGTTTTCCAGCATATTGCCAATCCATCTGACGATGCAGGTTTCGATGCCTTTATCTTCGGTTACCCTCTTGATCTAGTAAAATAGGATGTTGTCGAAAGCGCCTTGTAAGTCCATGAAGGAGCATACCATGACTTCCTTGGTCTATTAGGTCGATAGCTCCCACTAAACTGTTGCAAGTATCCTTGGTGGATTTTCCAGGGCGTATTTATTTGCATACAATTTCATTTAAGTCCATACAAGATGACTACTGAAAAAAGAAAAACAAGACATTATGATTATATTATAGACCCTTTAAAAATTAGTACATTTTCTAATTTGTAGTAATATGTAGTGAAGGACGGACACTACGACGAGAAAGGTCCATGTACAAATAAGTTTCTGGAATTGTACGATTTTCTCATCTAGAAAATTTGGCAACCATGACTGATATGTATCGTAATGACTGGTTGAGAAACTGCCTTAAATCGATAAGTCAGACATATCAGAATTTAAGCTCCGATATGTCGTAATTTTTAGGTTTTGCCTGCAACCAATTGCAGAGTAATGAACATATTGTAATCCTTTCTTTTTAACTACGTATTCCAGGAGCATTAGAACTATATTGAGTTTTGCCATCATATTTTTTGTCGCAGTTTCCACATGTCATTCAAAACGAAAAATCAGTTTTATTTGACATATCTAGTTCTGCCTTAGTACCGCTGTAACATACTATGATAGTCGGTCTGCCGTAGTTAGTTTCAAGTGCTCACTTAAAGTGGTGCCCATAAGTACATTTAAACTGCTGCCCTTACTGTTTTACGGAAGTCGAATTACGTAGTATTAGTATCAAAAAATATATAACTTCAGAAGTTGCGTGAGGATTGTGAAATTTTATCAAAAAATTTTTCTTCCAGGTTTTCCAATCGGGTACAGCAGTAGCAAAGTCATGCACAGCACGAACGCTGTGCTCAGAATTGAGAGTTCATATTTTCAATTCATTATTCTTGTAGAATTGTCGCAGAAGGCCTGAAAATCAGAATGCCATGTCTTGTGGTAATATCTAAATCTAATTATTTGCTGCTTGCCATAACTTTTGAGAGCTTCCGTTACCCCGACCGTGCAGCCCTATGAAAATTGTAGAGTTGAAAATTTACTATGGGCGCATTTTCTCTGTCTATTATATGTTTCTTTGGTAGTACTAAGACTAACCCGGCTGGTATTAAAATGTTGTAGCTAACTTAAATTTGTAATTCATTGTATGCCTTCTATTAGGTTTGCCAAAAAAAACAGTGAAATTCATTAATGTTTAGAGGTCGTTCAAATCGAAAACAGTAATTTTTTGGTTGTTTTGGGCTTTTAGGAAAACTGTTTCAACATTTTCTGTTTTTTAATTTGACAATATTTTTTCTTGATACTTTTTTTTTTTAATTTAAAGGAACTTAATTATGAACTTATTGCAGTAAAAGTCGTTTTAGAAAAATAAATTCTACTATTTTTTATAAATTTTTTAAAACGAAAATTCGGATTCGGAACTCCAATTTTTTGACTTCGCGGCAATTTTTTTGTACTATAAAGCAATCTACAGTCGATTATCTTTCTAGTGACTATAACTTAAAATGCGATTTTCACAGATTTTACCGATAACACTTGGTGGAATAGATTTATTTTAACTGCCATCTTATAAAAAATAAGTAAACACTTCTAGTTTTTACCACAACGTACATATCTATTTTTATTTTATATATAATCTAACCATCAACGCGTTTCGTCTTATCAGGACATCATCAGGACTCTTGTTGTACTGAGGGAAGGATTAATCTAGCTGCTAAAAACTCTCATGAGTAGTAATGCATGCGTAGTAACTAAAATTAGCATTCAATATTGAGCTGTTGTTTTTAAAATCTATCTGATCGTTTACCATAGAATAGCCAAATTCTAATACAAAAGTTCTTTTATTGCGTAACCTTAAGTCTAATCTCAAGCCTAGTGCAATAAAGTTTTTGGCCCACGGTAAAAGTGATTAAATGTTGGCCTAACTATGATACAATTTGTTTTTTGTTATTGCTCTTAAGCTTGCTTGGTTGTGGATTTCCTTGCATTTACGTCTTACATGGGGCTGAGCTTGACTTAAGTCTACGCTTTGAACTATTTAGTTTTAATGACCTTGTGTAGTAAGATTATTTTCCAATTTATAATGTTTTTTTTTAATCTTTTCCTTTTTTTTAATACTAAATCAATTAATATCAAATCAATCTTAATCTGTAGTTCAGGGAAAATTCCCGATATCCTTCATCTATGCCAGTATTGAGTACGTGTACTTTAATGATGTATATATAGACCTTAAAAATCGTTTATATATAAATATGAACTGCCATATTTATATATAAACAAGTAAAAAAGCTAGAATTGGTCTAAGACCAATTCTTATGATACCGTAGATGAATGCCCGTGTGCAATTTCGTATGGTCACCCATCTGTGCAAGTTTGATTTTTGAAGTGGTTCTTCGCATATATTTCTAGAACGGCTCGTCGGACAGTAAAAATGATTATAACCAATTTCATATTCTGAAGAACTTTTCAGTACCATAAAAACGTCTACGACTGATCGTTTTTACAGTATACGTAAAAAACCAAAATTTTTATATGGCAACACCAAGAATGGTTGAAGTTGTACAATATTTCAGGTCTCTAGTCGACGTTTCTCAGGCACTGTCAAAATATATAGTAAAAACGAAATTTTTATATGGCAACCCCACGAAGGAGTTACAATTTCAGCTCTGTAAGTGAACGCGTTCTCGAGTTATCGTGAGGACGGACGGTCGGACAGACGGACATGCAAAACGGACAGACGGACATCAAAAACTTTTAATATTATGCGTGCGTGTCCAACCCATTTTTCTCTACTAGCATTATTTCTAGGTGTTTGTAACTTAGTATACCATTTAGATTTCATCTAAGGTATAAAAAGGTTAGTAATCGAGTTCAAAACTCTTAGCCTATGTTCTCTTGAAATTAAAAGGCTTGCTCTTTGACTGTATGTCCTTTTCGTTTTATTGTATGTCACAGTCTTGCCGTTAGCGCGTTAGTTTGTAAGTAGTGCTTTAGTGCGAGGAGAAGTGCGTCTGTGTTTTCTCTGGAGTACCGGAGAAGTTATGTAGGTCCTGTAGACGAACGAAGCATGTCTATTTTTCTGGGTAGTTCCCCGCACTCATGAAATATGTGGTGAGCCGTAAGGGCCACATTTGGACAGGAGATGCATGTTGGGCACTTTTGCCTATTGAGGAGGAGTTGTTTTACGGCCAGGAAGTGCTCCAGCCTGACCTTTGCTATCTCAATTATGACTCGTCTTGGGAGGTCGAGCATGTCCGGTCATGCTATATTTGTGTGATGGCTCGCCAGAAAGCTGTTCGAGGTATTCCAAGTAACTTGTCTATTTGCTTCGCGAAGTCGCTTGCAGTTACAGAGCTCAGTTCCGAAAGCTGGAAGAAAGATTTAGGGCTCCTCGCTCACGGCTGCAAGTTTTAGCCAGTCGGTCCGCTGCTTCGTTCCCTGGAATGCCTACATAGCCAGGACACCAGGCGATCTAGATGTTGTCATTTTGGATAGTTACTCTGACGTTGATATCCTTCATTGCTTTGATGGCCGCCAAGCTATCGGAAAAAATCTCCGTGATGCCCCTTTGCGTAGCTGCCCTCCTGGCTGCCTCCCAGATGGCTGTTAACTCGACCGAGTAAGCATTACACCAGTTAAGTAATTTTCGACAGATCTGTCCCTGTCTGGTGTCATTTGTTGCTGTGACTGTATGGCTACGTCACAATGTCCACAATCAGATCATGTAGTGGAGATTGTATGTTGTGCAAATTCTTAAAGAAGAGACTAGTCACGAGCTGGTCTATTCTAGCCAGAAGGAGGAAAAGCTGGCTTCAATGAGCAAGCTCTCAATTGGTGTGGAGCGTAAAGCTCCAATGGCCTTTTGTAATTTACCCTGACTTAGCTTGGTGTAGAAACCGTGTATTTTAGCATAGCATCCCATGTTAGGCCTGGCATGGTGTAATAATGTGCTGGATCTAAATTGTATGTCTTCATGCACACTTCTCGAAAGTTCTCAAACACATCGGCCAATAGGAGAACAGGCACGCATTTTCCTGAAAATGACCCTGAGAAGGTTATTGCGTCTGCTGATATCCTCGACCAAACCGAGATTTTTCTTAGTGTCTGTGTGAGGAGGGTATTCACGAATGGTGGGTTGCCAGATAAGATTATCTGCATAAATGTAATGGAAGAGGTTTGGCACTGAGCTAAGTTGAGTAGACGAGGAGTGAATATAGGTATTAAAGAGGCGCACCGAGAGCGGAGAGCCTTACAACAGTCCATTGTTCAGGGAGTAGGTGAAGGAGAAGTGTCCTCCTACTTTAAACTTGATTTTCTTATCGCTGGGGAAGGATTCAACCAGCTTGGTGAAACGAGTGCCGACCTTCCATTCTAAGTTGATTGAGGGCAGAGTGCTTCGGTGCTCTGTCGAATGCCTTTTCTAGGTCGATGGATAGCAATGTTGACTTCTAGATAAAGCGCATTTCAGATGGTGCTCCAGTTCCTGCAGAAGGTTTTGAGTCCTGGTCTGTAGCTCTAAACCGTCGGAAGCAGCCTTTGTTCTAGAAGCCAAGTTAACCTGTTTGTCACCAGCTTCCCAAGGACTTTGATTATGAAGAGTTCACCACACTCCTATACCAGGCCAAAGCTTGCTTAAACTCAAGGCAATAGGACAACAATTTGGCAGCCCCAGATACATAGAACCATTAATTCCAGGCCACTTCTTAATAGGACGACCTCTCAGAGCACCACCTGAACCTTCAATGTAAGCATTTCAACAAAAATGGAAATTAGTTACAAAGTTATACCAGAGATTACAGAATACAGGAATACTTGACCCTTTTCCAACAGCATAAAACGAAATCGGAACACACAGCTTACCGCTATCATTGGGTTAAGAAATGGCCTAGAATTAATGGTTCTAGGTATCTGGGGTCGCCAGATTGTTCTCCTATTGGCCTTGAGTTTAAACAAGCTTTGACATGGTATAGGACTGTAGTGAACTCTTCATAAGTTACAAGGGTTTCTTCCAAAACACGCTGTAGATGTCCTTTGATCGATTTCACGCCAGCTTCCCAAACCCTCCGAATTGTGGGCTGGAATGGGGATGAACTTCCATTCGGTTCTGTTATTAGCCAAAGTTTCTGCTGCTTTTTTAGTGAGATGGTGGATGAGAAGCTCCAAGTCCTCCATTTTGTGCCGCGGACCGACGAAGTTGATTCCGTTATCACTAAATATATCTTTACAGTTTCCTTGGCGGGAAACGAATCTTCTGTAAGCCGTTAGGAAGCCGTCTTTGGTGAGATCACTCACCAGCTCCAACTGTACGATCTTTGTTGCAATACAAATGATAAACGGGCCAGCATTATCCACCACACAATGTGAAAATGGTGGACATGGGGTCATTCGTACTGCCGGCAGTTTACCCATTACAGGCTATTTATACAAGCCTTTTGCCAACCCGCCAATGGTATCCGAGACAAATTCCAACAAGTTAGTGGTTGTAGACTTGCGCGAAAGAAACCCATGTTGGTTTGAAGAGATCAAATTCTTATAGGAAGTTGATAGTTGACAGTAAATGGTAGATTCGAATAATTTGGGCATGTAAGATATTTTTGCAATAGGCCTATAGTTAGAAATTTCCCTTTTACTACCTTTTTTGTGGATAGGTATGATAAAAGATTGTTTCCATAGCTGTGGGAAACAACCGCTATCGAGCGATTTTTGGAATCTAATTCTCAACTGAGCTCCCATTGCGAGGCAGCATGACTAAAAAAAGGCTGTTGAGATCCCATCAGGACCAATTGTGAAATCATTTGGAAGCTCATTAATATGATGCGTATATCCTCTTCTGAAATTGAAGGGATAGTGAATGAAACGTTATATGAGAGTCGTTTATATGACTGAAATTGCTATTTTGAGGTTGAAAATTTGACGAAACAAAGGCATTAAAAAAAAAAGAAGCAAACATATCGCAAATTTTAGACGAATCATCACTAGCAAAGTCCTTGTACCTCATGGTACTGGGGCAGTTGTCCGTTCTTTTCTTTATATTAATAAACTTAAAACAAATGCGTGGGTCACTAAATAATTTCGTCCGCATGCTTTGAACATACTCATCATAAAGTGTAGAGGAAAGTTCAATGAACTCATTATATGATGTGAGAAAGTTGTTGTGACTTATATTGGCTTTATCCCTTATATAACTTTTCCACAATTTATTCTTTCTATTTTTAAGACGCTTCAGTTCTTTATTGAACCATGGTGGAGATGTTTTAGAGAGCCGCTGACGCTCGCGGGGTCGCGGGGAGCGTGAGATGAAAATAAATCGAAAAGAATTATGTAAAATTTAGAAACGTCTTCAACACTATTGCTAGACAGTAATTGTTGAAGTCCATAGATGTAAGTCTACTGGAAAGTTTCGAAAAGTTAGCCTTTCTAAAATTGAAGAAGTCTTGTTTTTCGTCACAATTTGTTAAGTTTTCGGTTTCATAGCAATATGTGATTAGTAGAGGGGGTTATATTTGTCAAGAATAGACATTATAACTGGGCTAGGTTCAACTAATAAGTTACCCGCGTCAGTAGAAATACCAGGTCTAACTGCCTACCCATGTTATTCTTCACATTACTAATTTGGCTGAGACCAACAGATGAAATAGTGTCAAGGAAAAGTGATGCCCTTGTTGTCAAGATATCGTCAACTTCACTTAGTACCTATTGTATATTGGGTAAGTTAAAATCGCCAATTAGTAGTAATTCGTCAAGAGGATCCATCTTACCATGGATAAAATTATGTTGAAATGAGTAGGTTGTAAATATTGTGACCTTTGTCATCATCAATATTTATGGAGTCTGGAGGAATATAGCAACAAATAATATATAAGTCAGATTTTAAAAGAGATAACTTAAGAGCAATAAGTTCAATGTCAAGAGTGTTGGAGCAACTGGGAAGCTCAACCTGGTTGCAATTAAATTGGTTGTTACAGTATGTCTATCTCTTCTATAAATTTGAGACGAATTGTCAAAGGTTTCTGCATCGCGAAAATCATGATACAGCCAAGTTTCAGTGAAAGCAACTATATCGAAACAAGTCGCAGCAGGGGTTTTGAAGACTTGTGCAGTTTTTGTACGAATCCTCCTTACGTTTTGATAGTAAAGGGAGAGCGATTTGAGTTTTTTGGAATATCGCTACTTATTTTAGATGCATTTCTATGTTGACGCCTGGAAGGTACAAACAATTTAGTAAACGTGCTAGAAAACCCAAAACGTGGGATCCAATAATTGTATTGTTATTTTACCTCACCCAACATTCCATCAAAGTTAAAAACCTTTGGAATTAATGTTAAAATTTGGAATTTGATTGATTCTATTAAGTTTTTAAACCGAAATTCGTTCTCTATTATACTTCTGACTCAATGATATAATACATATACCAATTTAATACATTCTATTTTATTTTATACGACTACCTTTTATCTTTTGTCTTGATGATGATAAAGAGGAATGGTATGAAATTCTATTAATTGAATTTGTATCTTTTGATGCATGTGAATTACCCGTTATTGACATCCTATTATAGGAAGAATTACATATCTTCTTCTATTCTTATTAATTTTATTTTTAGATCCAGTCAAAAATTGAGTAATTGAACTAAAGCAGTTAATCAATCTGATAAAAGTATACACTATAATATCAAAGTTTTGCTATAGTATCGAATATAACGTCAATGTAAGACAGGACGGCAATTTTAAATTATGAGGTTACGAATAATTTGTAAACATTTTATGTTCCGTAGGTGCTTGAAGTCTTAGAAAACAATATACACATATATTTATACAGTTCTCCCAAATACTTGTAATTAGCAGGAATGTACATCTTCGATGATTTGAGATATGGTGCAAAGGCTGTGGGTTTCTTGAAAAAGAACATTAGTTTTCTTCTGGTTTTTGTCGAAGCTACTCGTTCAGTATCATAAAGCTTGGCATATATTTAGAAAACATGTATTTTCACGGCTTGGAAACGGATGGAAATAGCTTGAACGAATGAGAAAAGAACAATTTAAATTTGGGCAATTTTTCTGCACCGACCAACGATATCGAGTCTCATATGTGTATTTTGAAAGAGCTAGAAATAACATTTCTGCGAACTACGTCAACGTCTTTAGCAGTTCGGTTATTATTGACACACAATTATTACTGATGTGTGTCAGTCAGCTCGCCTCAACGAGGTAATAAATAAAGGAGATGCAATCATGTGTACGATCCGTGTACATGAGCGTACCCAAAATTGTCCTGAAATTTTTGTATGTTTCACTCCGCCATTTTTGGTCTTCGCTGTCAAATCCATACGTAGGTTTGGTTTGTTTTGGGCTTGGTGCATTGATGCAGGAAAACCCGTGAAATAACCGTGGGGGTACGAAGCAAATATTACTCACAAACTTTTTACCACTGAACTTTTCTTCTTAATTATTAACTTTTTTACGTTCATGTTTACAAATTCAGTAAATACTTTTGAGTATATGAAAATAAAAGCGATTAAAATTACGCATAAGTTGTACAATTGTTTACAGGTGTACAAATTTTACGCGCTTATGTACAAACATTATCTGTGCAGAAAATAAGGCCTAACTTTGATAATTTATTTTGTGAATATGAAAAAAGGAATAGGATTTCTTTTGAGAGAGTTAATTGAACACGTATTAAAGTACAAATTTTTATTTTTTTTTTATTATAATTTTCGTATAAAATGGCGGCGACAAGGCCATCTTCAAAAACGTGTTTTTACAAGTAGCTTCACGGGAGAACGGTTTTCTCGTAAAGTATAAGATCTGGAACAAAATACAAAAAAAAAAAAATTATGCTATCTATGGGAGTACGTAGGGATTTTTTTTATCAAATTTTGAAAAAATGGTGCACTTTTGAAGAAGTATCTCGATTTTTTGCCCAGAAAATAAGAAGTAAATTATTTATAAAACAATAAAATTTACATGTAATAAAAAAACGGCAACGTGCTACCATAGAGAATGTAATTGTGAAGTTACTATCCAAATAAAGTTGTACGAGCACTTACATTCTTGAATATTTTTTTATTTTTAATCTGCGTTTATTATAGCATTTGCGCGCCCTGGTGAATGGTGGTGAGCTCAGCACGTGCTCCGAATCGCTGCTTTGTAGCACACCCTGGTGAATGGTGGTGAGCTCAGCACGCGCTCCGAGGCGTTATGGCAAAATCGATAATTGAACGTTTTAATTTTTTTTTTTCGCTACAGGACCAACTGTATATTTTTATACCCTAGATGAAATCATAGGGGTATACTAAGTTTGTCATTCCGTTTGTAACACCTCGAAATAATGATGGTAGAGCAAAATGGATTGGACACCCATTCATAATATTAAAAGTTATTTCGATTTTTGCATGTCCGTCCGTCCGTCCGTCTGTGCGCACGATAACTCGAGAAAGCGTATACTTAGAGAGCTGAAATTTTGTACACGGGCTTTAAAGAAAAAAGTAAAATTAAGTTCGGAAATGAGACAAATCGGGCAACTCCTTCGTGGGGTTGCCATATAAAAATTTCGTTTTCCGCTATATATTTCGACACTGCCTGAGAACGCGTCGACGTAGAGAGCTGATATTTCGTACATGATGTTTTTACTACATTAGCAAATAAAATTTCAAAAATGGACTAAATCGGGCAACTCCTTCTTGGTGTTGCCATATAAAAATTTTGGTTTTTTACGTATACTTTGAAAACGATCAGTCCAAGACATTTTAATTGTAGTAAAAACTTCTGCAGAATACGAAATCCTATAAAATTGGTTATAATCATTTTTTCTGTGCGACAAACCGTTCTAGAAATATATGCGAAAAACAACTTCAAAATCAATACTTGAATAGATCGGTGACCATACGAAATTTAATACGGGCATTCATCTAGGCTATCCTAAGAATTGGTTTTAGACCAATTCTAGCTTCTTTACTTGTTATGATTCTAAAGGATTTTTCAAGCAAAAAAAAAAACTCGGTTTGGCCAAAAAATTCTAGAGTGGTGTTACCCCTTAATTTTCAGTTTTCCCAAAGTAGGAACTGAAAATTTCTCTGAAATTATATATATCAAAAAGTTTAAAAGTGCACTGCATGCAATTACAGATTTCTTGAAAAATCATAATTTTCAGGGATTTATTTATGTATCTTATTCTGAAAAAGACCGGGTTTTAGATCAAATAAACCTACGAATGGATCTGTAAATTCTTTTCGGGATTTTATGTTTTTCAAAATTTTATATATCGGAATTTTCTGGATTTTTTTTAAGTTCTCCGTAATCCCCATGATCTAAGTAAGTTAGAGACATACCAATTATTTTTTGTTAATAATTTTTGTTCTTTCATTTTTTAATAATGTAAACCGTTAGGAGTATATTTATGTATTTTATATTGTATGCTGAATTGTTTAAGCAATTGTTATAATGAGTGATGTGCTTGAGTTTGGTAGTCACTTCATTGTATAAAAATATGTACATAAATTAGATGAAATATTTCGTCACCGGTGATCGGGTTTCGAAAGATTATCATACTCTAATTCCTACTTCTGTGTCCTACACGGCGCCAAATCTACGCTTAAGCTCACTTTGCATTCATGGAGAAGCCTCGATTCATAACCGGCCTTCCTGAAAACTGACAACTGTTCTTACACCGGGTTTACACAGGATTTATTTTTGTCTTAACAGCAATTTAATCTGCCAAAAATCCAGTGTGGACCACCTGGACGCTGCCGAATTTTTCGTCAAGGCAGTTCTGGCAAGGCAGATATATTAACAACCGCTCTACTATTTTTGTGGGCAGTAAAATGACATTTGTGAAAAGAAAATGGTAGATTTGAAACTAAAACTGTGTGACATTGTTAAATTAATAAACTTTTATGGGGAAAGACAATGTCTTTGGATTTTGAACGCCAAGTGCTACTACAAACGCCTTGATCTCAAAGTGAGAACCTTAACGTGTTGGCGACGTGTAACGACATGAAAAATGTAACGACATATGAACTACCTTGGCAGAATTTGCGCACTCGTAAATTTAATCCAATATCAGAATGACATTTGTGATCGCCCTCTTGCCAGAAGAAAAATCCTGTGTAGACCCGGTGTTAGGTCTTCTGATTGACGATGAGAGATTAAATATCATTTGAGGTCTTCTCTCCATTCCGTTGAACCCCCCTATTATGGGAATGTAAACAAATATTAGGTGTGTTTTTTGTGTACCTTGTTCTAGAACTCCTATATCCTGGAGATAATAAAATTGTTCTGTAGATTGAAGCGAACTATTTGTACTGTTCGCTTCATTTAGAAATCTTCTATGAAAACGTAAGAGGCGTTCTTTTGTATATCTTTTATTCTGCCACGTTCTGCGGACACAAAACAACACAGCAATTAGGTCACTAGCGTTGGAGTTTCGAATTTTGATACTCTAATTTGTACGAATTCTACGCACTAGAACACCAGCGCCTTGTCCGATTCTCTGCTTAGTTCACTTTTCATTCATGCCAAGTCTAGATCCCACATGTATGCATGTATATGGTTATTTATTTTTAAACATAAACTTTGTGTAGCAACACTAGTTTTTAACAATTTAGATAATGCACACAAAACATGGGAAATAAATGGTAATGATGAAAGCAAAATGTTTTTTTTTTTTGAAAAAGTGGCTAATATTTAAAAAACAACTAAAATGTGTCCATTAAGTGTTCAAATTCAAAACATACCTACCTTGAACTACTGAGAAGCTTTTGTAGTGTACAATCTGGTATCAGCAGAATGCTTCAACCCAACCATTACTAGGCGATGTTAAGAAGTTACCCAATACTTTGAAACTCAGATAGAAAATTTCAAGCCAAGTAAATAAGTTTAGCCAATACATCATGAGACTACTTTAACTTAGAATGCAACTAGTAGAAAAACTAATTGAATGTTATTTCAAGAATAGTAATTTTAATTTTATTTGTTGAGATTTGATATATTGATATTGAGATTGTAATATAACCACCATTTTACAATGAGTAACTGTTTTTTTTATTTACTCCTTATTAGTACCACAAAATCACATGCAAAACTTCGCAATTAATATTATTTGTTCGAATTGTTTTGTACGCTGCTGCTTAACATATTCGTAATAATTTGTTTATTAAAGCTAATTTAAATTTAAAAAGTTTTCAGTTATGTACATAAAATTAATTTATATGCAAGAATAATGTGGGATATATTTTATATCTAGCCACATAATTATGCACTTTTATACTTGCTACAGCACTACACTTTTTACATAATAATAATGGATAACATGTTTTAAGTTATTAATTTTTTTTTTATAAAAAGCCAATATCTTTGGGACTTCTGCGATCTGATATAATGCTGGAAACAAAATGCCCCAACGGGGGTGTTGCCCCTCGCAGTGCTTATTGTTGTTGGAAACAAGTTGAAATAAATACCATAGCTTCTGGGTTTGGCCATTTGGGACCAGCTAGCAAAGATGTGCAGAGGTGCATTATTTGCTTTCATTTTGTTTTTACCTTTACATATTGACTGTTTTTCACTGATGCGTTGCATACATTTTCATTGAAAAACTAGCACAGTTTAGTGTAATTCAGTTTCCCGAAAAATCAACTTCAAAATTTAATTATCATAATACAATTAAAGTTTCATAGGTTACTCAACATTTTCAAAAGGCATGATTTTTCGGTAGACTGCAACTTTCAAAATATTTGGAACGCATTTTTACGCATATTAACTGATGAAATCAAGTAGTGGCATAGTATGATAAAAGAGCATTTAAAAAGCTTTAATTTTATGTTGTTTGAGTGCTTGCATTTATTACTGTAATATTTTCAGCATGTGACTATTATTTGTTTTGTGAATGTAGAATATAGTGGAGAATAAGAATGAAAAAGCTAAAGCCAAGAAACAGCAGTCTTCAATAAAATCTATTAAAGTGTTTCCAAAATTCTCAAAATGAGTTTCATCTTAAAAAATACTATAACTATAGACAAATAATAATCAGATATTGCCGGTTACGAGCAGAATTGAATCAAGTTTGTTGTGCGTTTATCTCTAATCATCAAAAGAGATATCGAAAGCCTTGTAATTTATGAACTATTTTGAGTTCACAACCAGAGCCACCATACAGTATTGCAGTCATGCCACAACTAATTTTTTCATTATTCTTTTTTTTTTAGGAATATACCTACTTGAAAATTTTTCTTTAGAAATTTTATGGTGCTCACCAAGCGCCTAAAGCAGCATAAAGAAACATTAACATAGCCAAACTAATAACATACAAGGACTGGACACGACGTAGAACAAAAATCTGCAACGCTTTTCTCGAATATAAAATTAACGATGCCTCAATTTGCACTTGAAGACGTGACCAATGCCTCGCTCCAATATAAAATCAACGATGCCTCGACCTGATGTAGGGAAGGCAGCAATTTTTTCTTAGATATTTACTGGAAATTTTTTCCTTAGAATTTATATGCTTTATTGAAGTAAGTAAGGATTATTTTTTTTTAGAAATTTATAGAAAATGTTTCAGCAGCTTTTATTCAACTGGAATTATTTTCATATACAATCCTTTCAATTAATTTTTAATATTATGCGTGGGTGCCCAATCCATTTTGCTGTACAATCATTATATCTATGCGTTATAAATGGAATGACAAACTTGGTATACTTTATGTCCATTATTTCATCTAGATTCTAGGGTGTAATAAAATCTACTACACGTTCGAATCATACAGATAAATTCATGCAATTTTCCAATATTTTTGAATTCATCGATATAATTATTTACATAAATTCGTTTATAATAATTTCCATTTCATATTTCTATACCCTAGATGAAATCTAAAGGGTATACTAAGTTTGTCATTCCGAAAATGAGACAAATCGGGCAACTCCTTCGTGGGGTTGCCATACAAAAATTTCGTTTTCCACTATGTATTTAGAACTGCCTGAGAACGCGACAACATAGAAATTTGGTACATGGTGTTTTTATAGTAATAGCAAAAAAAATTCAAAAATGGACTAAATCGGGCAAACCCTTCTTGGTTTTTTAAGATTTTTTTACATGTATTGTGAAAACGATCAAAATTGCACAGATGGAGGACCCTACAAAATTTCATACGCGCATTCATCTAGGGTATCATAAGAATTGGTCTTAGACCAATTCTAGCTTTTTTACTTGTTCATTTTCCATTCACCTACTCACGTGGGGTTTATTTTATCCTGAAAAATTATTTTGTATTTTTCATCATTAGTATGTACCTTAATTATGTTATAATTACATCAGAGAATGAAAGTATTGTATCTGAAAATAACTCCAGTTGGTCACCAAAGTGAACAAAAGTACTGCTGAAACATTTTATGTAAATTTCTTTAAAAAAAAAATTTCTCATTGCATAGTTATGCGTCTACGCTCATAAAAATTGTTGTCGGGCTCCAAAATGCGTATAAATTCTAAAAAAAATTCCAGTGAATTTCTAAGAAAAAAATTGAGGGCTTCCCTACATCGGATCGAAGCATCGTTGATTTTATATTGGAGTGAGGCACTGCTCTCGTCCTCGGCCAATGCATAAAATTTCGAAGAAAGAAATTTCCATTGAATGTCTTAGAAAAAATTGTGTCCTTACATTCATCTGCTCGAGACAACGTTGATTTTATATTGGAGGCTGACTTACTCGTTGGTTACGTCATCAGGTGCTACTCGAGGCATCGTCGATTTTATATTCGACAAAAGCGTTGCATATTTTTGTTCTACGTGTTCAGTCTTTGTATGTTATTAGTTTGTCTATGACATTAGTTATTTGATAAGGAATTTACTGGATATTTTTTCTAGAGAAATTTCGTGAATGATGCACAGTGTGGTGATGCATTTTTTTTCTTGTAATTTATTCGTTCAGTCAAATGGAAATTCAAGTGTGTATTTTGGGTTGGCAGCAATGTTTTGGTTGAGTGTACAGCTTAGCTTTTGGGATTCCAAATGTGCATTACTTATATTTCACTTCCCAATTGCGATGCTTAAAAACCCATAAAAATAAAGAAAATGTGTCCAAATGTGCACTACTTATCTTTCACTTCCCGACTCTTAAACAAAATGTGAAAAGTAAATAGCACAAATTGTTCGTTATAATAGGGTAAGCTGCATTGCATTTTTTTTATAACATTGGAAAAGGAAAATTAGCGACTCAAAGATATCCGCACATTTTTATTTTTATTATTCATGCTGCGTGAAAAATATTTTATTATTCATGCTGCGTGAAAATGTTATTGATGTTGTAGAAAATTCGACTCCTTGTTTCACCGAAAAACTGGTTGCACCCTTCTATTTAAGATTTCTTCTGAAAGGGGGACGGGCAGCTCTGTTTTGCACTTTCCTCCAACACCCCTAATACCGTAGAAATTCTCCTATTCGGAAGAGAGCCAAAACGTGGAATTCAAAGAGCGAATTGATTTTTTCAGGTAAACAATACTTTTGGGACCTACAGAATTAAAGAAGACACATACAATTTTGCCGTTACATTTGTATACAGGGTGTTCAGTTAATAAGTAGGATGGAGTATGTCAATGGATTCCTTGGAATGTCCTGAAAGCACTTTTCTCTAGATCACTTCCGTCTCTCCTTCCCTAAAATCCCTCCTCCCTCTCAAATGTACGTTTACATTATTTTTTCGTTTTTCGAAGGAAGTGTAGACATTTAAATGGTCATAAGTCCTTTCAAGGATATCGCAGAATCAAACTTGAGCACCTTTTCCAAAGAGAACCTTTCATCCTTTTTATTTTTAACGATATCCAATTTGTTACATGGTCATTTAGTTATCGTGCCTTAAGGATGAATTCTTGAAAAAATGTCATTCAAATTTGTTGTGTTATCCTTCATCCCATAAAATTTCTTACACTAAAGGTAAAAATCTTCATCCTGTAAGATGGTACCGAAGGGGGGGGGGGCATTTTTCAAGAAATATTGAACTAATTGTTTTGGTTGCGAGAACTATTAACAGTTCACATTTTAGAAGAAAAGAAAATTATGTCCTTGGTGCAAGGGATCAAGGATAAAACAATAAATTTGTATGACTTTTTTTTTTTCAAGAATTTAGCTGTAAGGTTCGATAACTGAAGCATTTGACCATAAATCGTAGCCTGTTCAATATCGTTAAAAAGGATGAAAGGTTCACTTTGGAGTAAGTGCTCATGTTTGATGAGATATACTTGAAAGTATATTTATTTACCGAACATTCTGTATATACATGCTTATGCTCTTATATTTTATATCTTAATTATTCTTAACTGAGATCTGTTGGATATTGAGTTTGACTATCAGTTCTATTTGTAACTCATTTTTTCATGGTACAGCGGTTATATTTGGGTAGAATTTGTTTGTGCTTTAAGATTATTATAGTCGTTTCCTCTGTAATTGCCCACTTAAAAAGTCAAAATTTAGTTTAAAGTACATAAGTTAATTGCCATTAAAATCATTTTAAATGTAGCTTAGAAGTTGGAAAGTTTCTGATAAAATGGAAGTTTTTATATTCCATAAAAGCAGTATGCATATGATATAGACCGAGGGATGATGACAGAAAAATGCAAGTCATTTGTTACAAGTATGGCGAGCCTTAAAGGGTCGAATTAGGCGATTTAAGAAACGAAAATCATAATTTTAGGGCTGGCCGGCGTGGCGTAATTACAGGCTAATTAATTAAACTTGTCAGAAAAATTACGGTATTCAACCGATTTGTTACACAAAAACTCGTACATTTTCTTGTAGTCCATGAAAATATACAGGGCGGTAGCGCAATGCCATATCATTATGACGATTCCAAATAGCCGCTAAACCGCTGCAAAGACGTAGATTTTTTAATTATGCCAAAACGATTTGTTATAGTATGTCAATACTTGTACAAATTTTGCTTAATTTAAAAAAATCTACGTCAAGTTGTCAAAGTTGTTGAAACTTTGATTTCAATACTTTTATAGAGATTGTAGTTTTTTGTTTTTAAAGGGAATAAGTTAATCCGTTAAATGAGCTTCTTTTCTCTGCTAAAAACTGCTTGAATGTTTAAAAGAGCACACTTTTAGGGTATAAACAACATTGGTTTTCGACAAATTATACCTTTTTTTTCTTGTTTATAAGCTAATAATAAAAGTAAAGAATATCACGGAGAAAAAGATTAGATCACCATTCCTAAATTCAAAATCGATTTCGATTTATGGGATTCCAACTATCGGTTTACAGCAAATTTATTAAAATTGTAAGTACATACTACAAACTCGAAAATGTGTCGGTCGGTCAATACCGTCGAGAAATATTTCCCAAGCCATAAAACAGACTCCCTCACTACCATATGAGAGCCCCACTTAGTCCCAACATTCTCAGTGTTCTTATGGAAGACTTAAAAAGTTTGATTTGAATAGCTCCCGCGCCCTAAACTACTATTCAAACTGAAAAATTATCTTCTGATAATATTAAGCTTACTTTCTTATCTTCCCAACCGTAAACAATTTTTTATAACCTTCATAACAAAATTATTTAAAAAAAATTATCTTAACCAAATGACTACTGTTCCCCAAACAAAAAATCTCAACTGAGTCATAATTGTATATGGCGCTGTGCCGTGGTTCGATGAATTCGAATAAATCTGTCTACAGATTCAGACTACGGCCGCACATACACTATTACAACTTTAACTCAGCTAAGAGTTATTGAACGTAAAATGGTAACATTACTTTTTAATCAAAACTATTTTATTATTTTGTTAAATAAAGTAAGGAGCCAAGCTTAAAATTACTGGAAAACAATTTTGCTGTGTGGATAGTTCTTTAGACTTTATGGCATATATAAAATCAATGTCTAGTCACTTGTCGATAAGAAACAATATAAAAATCTTAGAGAATTGGACTAGCAACCACACATATAGATTTCTATTTCACGGCTTACGAAGTATTTCTTGAGGGTTTTGGGTCGGTCCGTTTCAAGATATTTTCAATGTACTGAAAAGTTTTTTAGAAAATCTACTTATGCTTCATCATTTCCAAAAATTGAAGCTCAGAAGAATTTTGTACTATTTTTGGCCTTCCATTTAATAAATCATACTTTCCTGTCTGAATAGTTATTATACAGCAAGTCGCACACTTATTTTTTGGAAATCGTTTGGACTTAAATGAGCGAAGCTTAATTTTAGGCAAATTTTCGTTGTTTGAGTTTTTTATAAATTATACGAAAATTCCATAATTTTACAACTTATAGCTTCGACAGGTGTTATGAAGTCAGCTTTGAGCAAATTATTTTTTCTGCTTTTGAATAGATGTGGAATACCTATCATATAAAGCAAAAAATTTTTATTTTTATAAAATAAAAGGAAAAGCAGGGTTTTGAATAAGAAATTTTATGTGAACAGCGTAGTTCGCCTGAAATATCGGCGGAGAGTGTGCCCACATTCAGCCCTGAAGGGACTGCAACATCACTTACCTTTACTTGATGTGAGGATATAGATGAATAATCCTCAATGCCATCGCCCCAGCCACCCAACGACACTATGGACGCTATGCTAGCAGTGTCCCTAATGATTTGACCTGAAAGCCAAGAGTGGAGCGGAAGAGTGAACCTTAGTCAACCTCCATCATGTGAGGGCTCCAGGAAAGTGAGGGAAGAATCGAAGATCTATCGGGTAATTGCGTTATAAAATTCTGTTTTAATCATATAAATTTGTCCACATATGACACCTAAAGTTCCATGTCTCAATTGCGATTGATTTATGACTACCGCATGATTAAACAGGAAGGATATCCCTAAAGTAGGCATCGGCAAATTCTGACATTACCAGGTATTATTTATCTATATAAGACATTGACAGTCTTTGTATGGGAGATGGACCAAGTGCTGTCCAGAATGAACATTTAGTGTATTTTGTTCCTCAGGCCAACACTATAAACCGTAGCGCATCAAAGTCTGTCCAGAGTCAAGAGTCAATACCCCCTCGCCCTCCTGTGAGGGGAAAAATCGAAATTCGGGCTTCGTCTGCCCCCCCCCCCTACGTTTGGAAGCACCCTGAATGAAGATACGAAAGTCCAAATAAAGCAGATACGATAAATACATACAAAAATACACACAGTATAAACGGATCACAAATGGCGCGAGACTCTTAAAAAAACTCTTAAAAAAATACGTTATCTTATTTCTTCTTGACTGATACCTTTTTTATTATTATTTTTATTTATACATTAATGCAAGAAACCTCTTGGAGGTACTCCCACTTCTGGACAGCATTTGGTCCATACCCTGTCAATGTCCTTTGTACAGTTCGAAATCATGAGGCATTAAGGTATGTATCGAGTAATATCAGTTCGCTATTTCGTCGTTAAATTCCAACACAGGAAGCATACTTAAGGTATACACTAAAACTTCTTAGAAATCAGTAGAAATTCATATTATGTGAGATCCAATGTTCGTCTATCAATAGCATACAGAAGGTATGCATCTAAAATTTTTTAAAAATTGTCAACGTCAATACCCTATGAGGTCAAATACTTAGCTATCAATGACATACAGAAGGTATGCCTATAAAATTCCTTATACGTTAGCGAGATTCCTACTACATGAGCTCATATGCTCAATTATCAATGACATACGGAAGGTATGCATCTAAATTTTCTTAAAAATTATAAAAATCAATACTATATGCTATCATGCACCTAAAACTTCTTAAAAATTATTAAAACCTATCTTATTGTGGGCCATACGGTGGGTATTTCGATTAGTTCTAAACCAGAAACATACTTAAGGTATGTATCGACAATTTATTACGTTTATCAAAATTATTACTTTAAAATCCAACTAAGACAAAATATATGATTACTTCTGTTTCTAAAACACTATGATACTAGAGCGTCATTTAAGTGATTTGTTGTTAGTGGTCCACCGCAGAGGCCTCCTTGGTTGTCCGATGTGCCCTAGATACAAAGTTATTATCAATAGGCCGCCTTGCAGGCCGAGACTAGGACTCACAATTACTGGTTTACGGATTACACGAGATAGTACAGCTTGCATGCAAGCCTCCCTTCCAACGCGATTTTTAACTTGACAGCAGAAGGCAGTTCGTTTGATGACTTATCATCTTGCATGCAAGTTCATTTAAAAAATGGCATTGAGGCGTAAAGTCATGCGTATATTGGAAAATTATAGCAATAAAGGAAGTAGCAGAATGATAAAAACCCAAGAAAAAATTAAGAGGAAGGTGTTGGTAAATGATGTAATGCAAATGCCCAGCAAATCTCATTTTTCCAGAATAAATTTATCAAATTGAAAACTGCATAATGTCAAATTACTATCACCTCAGCTGCTATGGTTTTTCATCATGCAAGTTCGCTGAAAGCTGGACTGTCAGCATGGCAGTCGAGGTTACACGTGCAAGAAGTATGGCAGTGCGGCTTGCATGCAAGCTGTACTATTACGTGTAACCCCCGGGTAAGGCTTGTACAAAAAAACTTGTATTAGATGTCGTCGGGCATCTTATAAAACGCATGCTTGTCATCAAATTGTCGGCCCACTCTGGGTGCTGCCCTGTCTGTCGGTGTCAATTAGACACAAATAATAATAAAATTTGCTTCGACTTAGATATGGAGGGTACTGGGTGCTCCACTGCCTGCCGGTGTCAATTAGGACACAAAAATCACAGAAAATCTGCTCCAAATTGTGGATGAACCGCAATTAGATTACAGAAAACGCAATAAAAATTTGCTTTGACTTGTGTATGGGCACGCACTGGATGCTTCTGTATGCCGGTTTTGCTCGCCGAACTCTAGGATTATCGTTGATTGGAATTCTGATCGCTGATATTTTTTTCTCGTCTCTTGTTGCCTTTTATTACTTTTCATTTTTCAGGAACGACACTACAAACAAAACTATTCACTATGGAGGTATCACTCTAGCTTCCCACTTTTCCCGGCCTCTTCGAAGCTTCTTTTTATTTCAGACTTACTCCCGTCCACCAGGTATTACTCACACGACATGGTACAATTAACATCACAATCGCAGTGCGGTACAATAAGAGCACTGCTGCTAGCTGTCAGTGACACAAGTGTAGCATACTGCCTCCTGTACCACGCTGCGACTATAATATCCTGGCCCTTGACCACAAACAATGCCATTGACGCGCACATGTGAAAGAAGTTGTGAAGGTTTATTCCAAATTTCAGCAAAAATTAGACCTGGAGAAGCAGTAAAATATAAATTTTGTCTTAACTTCTCACAAAGACTTATCATGAAAACGCTGATCAGATAGATTTTGTATTCATTGGTACTTTGCACCATTACCATAATCCATACAAGTCCATTGATTCGGTCTTTATTTTCATGGTAACAAGATTATCAGCCCAACCAAATTATGTGAAAAGCACGGCGGAAACAGCATGGCTGTTGGACAATTAGCAATGAGCATTTGCAAGCATTTCGTTCACATTTTTTATTTTCCACAATTTTTATGATATTGATTTAAACACTTCGACAAAATATTAGAATTTCTTCGGTTCAAATGCTACTGGGATTAGATTTTTGAAAAAGTTGTTGCGTTTTTTTTTTTTTTTTATCAAAAACCTCAAAAAACTGTGTTATTTTTCTGCCACCCCTAAACACTTTTTAATGTGTACACTAATTTTTATTATTTTTCGTACATACGTTTTCCAAAAATATTGTAAATGCTACCGTAGCTGTTTTTCCAAATTAGTTAATATTTTTCACGTTATAATTACTTTTATAACATTAAAATTGAGACTCCTGTAATTAAATAAAATTTATTGCTATAGATTTAATTTGACACGAAAATGAAGATTGAAGTAATTTTATTCAGTAGTCCGTTAGTCCCGTAAGTAATTTATTTTATAAAAATCAATTTGTAATTTGTAAAGAAAGTACTAAACAACACAATTAAAAGCGAAATTTTTAGCTATTAATATGTAAACTATAAGAAGCAAGTCCAAGAAGTAAAAACGTAAAAAGTAATAATTAAATAAAAAAAAAAGAAAAAGAAAGATCGCCGGAAAAAAAAAACAACAAGAATACTAAATGAAAGCTAAAGCACCAGAGGATAAGCGGTAAGCTACAGCCGAAGAGAAATTAATAAAAATTGATAAGAGATTTAACAGAGATAAGGGTATATAATTGAGAAAACATAAAATTTTGTTCATCTTAATCTTGTCCCGTTGATAAATGATTAAATAAAAGATCTTTAAATTTCTTGAAATCGCCCGCCCGCTTAATCTCGACAGGAATCTGATTATATACCCTCACACCGCCGACGAAGAACGAACGACTCGTGAGCAATTAAGAGAAAGTTGCAAAATAAGGTTATTAGGCCTCCCTGATGTTCCCATGCGCAGTTTTTCATGCAAATATTGAGGTTGGCGGAAGAAAAGCAGTTTATTTATAAACATACAAATCCTGTATTGAAAATGAGCATCCAAGCTAATTCCCAAAATTCTTCCCGTGTATGATGAAATATGGTCATATCTCCTAAGAAGAAAAAAACGTATCGATCACAGGCATTAAAAGCCACATTTAGCTTGCGCTTACTATTGGAATCCAGGCCGGCATACATGACGTCGCTGAAGGTTATAATAGGAGCCATAAATGCCCTGATAAGTTTCATGCGGGTTGATGGGGGAATAAAATGAGCAGTCACCCAGAGTCTTCTCAATCCGCCATAAATCTTTCCTGTCAACATGCTAACATGACCGGACCGACTTTATTAATTCCAACTCCAGGATTCTTAACTTGAGGCTCATCAGGAATAATGGAATCGCCAATCTCAATATGGCGAAAACAGGAGGTATCAAGATTTTCTTTATAAATAACAATACCATTACACTTTTGCGAGTTCACTTTAGACTGATTTACATGAGACCAGTGTAAAATAGCAGACAGATCCTCATTCAGCCGGAACACAGCATCCTCAATTAGTCCCAATGATATTTGTATATAAAGTTGTATATCATCTGCATACATATGAATATGACACAGATGTCATTAATAAACATGGAGAACAAAATGGGGCCATTCAATGAACCTTGAGGAACCCCCGCCAAGACCGGAAGAAACGAAGAAGACTGGCCATTTACTTCCACTTGCTGGAATCTATCCGTTAAGTAACTTGCGAAAAACCTCATCGCGGCTTCTGAAAAACCGAAGTTACGAAGTTTATTCACAAGAAGTGGGTGATTGACGGAATCAGAAGCCTTGGAAAAATCCCGAAGAGTCAGCACAGTCAGACAGTCCCTATCAATTCTCTCCCGTATGTCATCAGTTATCTTTAAAATAGCGGTGGTAGTACTATGGCCATTCCGGAACCCGGATTGCCATTTGCATAGCAATTCGTTCTCCTCCAAGTATGGTCTAATCTGCATGCTTACGAGCTTTTCCAAAATTTTAGACAGAAAAGATGTGATACTAATTGGCCGAAAATCACCAACAGAGAGCGCTTGGCATTCTTAAGGATTGGAACAACCCTTGCGATCTTCCAAATCTGATGAAGTTATACATGAATTAAAAATATATGGGTCAGCTTGTAGCGTACCCCACATACGCTACCTTTTCTTCTTACGCAACTGCCTTTTTTTTTTATTTCAAAAATTTTCCCCCCGGGTATCTGAAAAGGGGTAAGAAATCATTTTATTATCTCGGAAAGTAGCCCTTTGCTACTTTCCCATACGGCATTCATCCTACATAAAAGAATAAAACCTGAAAGGAGGAAAAGAAAGAAGAAATTTTTTTTATTCTAAAAGAAAAATCCCAATTTGTGCAGAACGCGCACAAATTGCAATCTTTCATTCAGAGCCCAAAAGAAGAGAAAACCTAAAACCCGAAGGTAAAACAACAACAAGTAAAATATTTTAAACGAAAAAATTCTAATTTGTGCAAAATGCACACAAATCAGAATTTTTCTACATAAAACTTACCGCTAGCCAACGACATCCAGGCAACGAAAACGGTAGTTCGCCTAGCTGTAATGCATCGCGTGATACCATCACGGAACACATTGCAGCAGGCCTGCCTAAAAATTCTACGAAAAATTTTGCCGACAGCAGAGAAACTGCAGCGGCGATTTTGCCTGAAAAAGATGCACAGACACCCGTACACATAGCCGCCCGGGCAGTCGCCAACCAAAATTTCATGATTCGATCGAGACAGTAAAGAACGGGTCGCCTTTCGGTCGTGATATAGAGAACGACGGAATGTAGGCAAGCTGGCGGTAGTAGGGCAATCGAGTTTGGGTTTTGCTTGAGAGAAGACGTGGCGTGAAGATATATTGTCGGCGGTTGTATAAAGATGAGTTTGCCATTGCTTACCTACGAAAAAAGCATATTTCGTTTTTTTTTGTGTTTTCTTCTTATTCACGCGTCGAATAGTGAAAATCTTCCGGGAAAGGATAACTATCATTATTAGTGTTAATGGTGAAAAATTTTCTTGATGAAATTTCTTACCTGCAGAGCATATTGTATTAAATCATCGAATAGTGAAGTTTTCTGGAAAAGATGCGTATTATTAGTGTTATAGACAAAAATCTTTCTTGATGAAATTTCTTACCTGCAGAGCATATTGTATTAAATCAGAAGTTTTCTGGAAAAGATGCGTATTATTAGTGTTATAGACAAAAATCTTTCTTGATGAAATTTCTTACCTGCAGAGCATATTGTATTAAATCATCGAATAGTGAAGTTTTCTGGAAAAGATGCGTATTATTAGTGTTATAGACAAAAATCTTTCTTGATGAAATTTCTTACCTGCAGAGCATATTGTATTAAATCAGAAGTTTTCTGGAAAAGATGCGTATTATTAGTGTTATAGACAAAAATCTTTCTTGATGAAATTTCTTACCTGCAGAACATATTTTCTTAAAGCATCGAATAGTGAAGTTTTCTGGAAAAGATGCGTATTATTAGTGTTATAGACAAAAATCTTTCTTGATGAAATTTCTTACCTGCAGAACATATTTTATTAAATCATCGAATAGTGGAATTTTCTGGAAAAGGATAAATATCATTATTAGTGTTAATGATCAAAAAATTTTCTTGGTGAACTTTCTTACCTGCAGAGCATAATTTATTAAATCATCGAATAGTGAAGTTTTCTGGAAAAGATGCGTATTATTAGTGTTATAGTCCAAAATCTTTCTTGATGAAATTTCTTACCTGCAGAACCGATTTTCTTAAAGCATCGAATAGTGAAATTTTCTGGAAAAGGAT
This sequence comes from Dioctria rufipes, assembly GCA_963924295.1. Classification (NCBI taxonomy): domain Eukaryota; kingdom Metazoa; phylum Arthropoda; class Insecta; order Diptera; family Asilidae; genus Dioctria; species Dioctria rufipes. The sequence goes on along the minus strand of OZ002742.1, from coordinate 97,066,356 downwards.
GCATATTATTATTAGTGTTAATGATGCAAAATTTTCTTGGTGAACTTTCTTACCTGCAGAACATATTTTATCAAAGCATCGAATGGTGAAATTTCTGGAAAAAGATGCATATTATTATTAGTGCTATAGATAAAAATCTTTCTTGGTGAACTTTCTTACCTGCAGAACATATTTTATTAAAGCATCGAATAGTGAAATTTTCTGGAAAAGATGCATATTATTAGTGTTATAGATAAAAATATTTCTTGATGAACTTTCTTACCTGCACAACATATGTTATTGAAGCATCGAATAGTGAAATTTTCTGGGGAAAGATGCATATGTACTATAGGTGCTATTGAAAAATTTTATTTTTGGTGAAATTTCTTACCTGGTATAGCAGGTTATTGTGCGATTACGCATTGGACAGACGTACCTTAGTTACGTATATATACGTAAGTATATAAACTTGGCTAATCAAATCACATGAGCACCGCGTAAAGTTTTGGTGTCTCCGGCACACTGGGGAAGATCGGATGTCCTGAATCACCTATGGCGCTTGGCAGCTGTGGACCTTTAAGTCAAGAATATTCAAGTAAGCATAGTCGTAAGGCAGGTCAAGTTAGACAAGGAAGGTACCTGAAGTAGGGTAGCTTAGTTTATAATCGTTTAAGCACAAGAAATAATCTCTGAATTCTTATAGTTATGGAAGTAGAGTAGCTAGCCATCAGAACGATCTGGCGCTAATGATGATCATTCCACTGAATTTGTAGCGACACACAATGATTTACTAATTATAATGTTATTTGCATAATAATATCTAAATTGTGTTTTTTTTTTATTTTCTTCTCTTGTTGAATTGCATTATATAGATATATATTCTTTTGGTGGTTGTTGAAATTTTATTTTGCTTGCTTTTCAGGATTTGCTGTTTTCTTGTGGCACATTTTTTTTTCTTTTCAGGGTCCCAAAGTGTGACGCCAAAGGCAGGGTGATCCAGGACCTCGGGTTCATCAGCGGCCTGCAGGAGCCGGCGAAATAAGCCTTTGATTTCACCCTACTCATATTTTTTTCCTCTTCTTCTAGTTTCTTCCTTCCCTTGCTACTTTAAGCTAATCGGATACCGCTGGGACTTGGGAATTTTGACTCCAGGTGGAGGGGGTGAGAATAAGTTCCTTAGATCTACGTAGTCAATCGATCAGGTGATGAGGTTATTACGACAGGGCTTTCCTAGCGGCACAGAACTGATAGTCACGATGTCTAGCTAAGTTACTCGAAATGGAGGGGCCGCATCTCACTAAGGATACAGCCTAGCGTATGGTCTCACATTCATAACAAAAAGGGGCTAAGCAAAATATGTTTTCGCTTTTGGAGGCTTAGCAAGGGTGGTAGGGGGCGATCGGGCCTACACTCTCCAAAGGCAGAGGCTTCACCAACATCGGAAGTCTCCTCCTCTCCCTCCCTTCGCTCTCACGATCTCTCTCTCTCTCCCGTCTTCGTCAGCGCGGATATAGCGTCACTCCTTTACCTTTTTTTTTCTCTCTTTTCAGCCTGGTGAAGTGACGAACAGCATTTGTTACCCGGAAACATTCGGTTGTCATAAACACCGTCCCCTCGATTTTCTTCTGGTCCGTCCGTCCGTCCGCAGTCTCTAGTCCGTCAGTCGACTATAATTGCTATGTCCGTCCGTCTGTCCGGTTATTCAACTTGCACAGCTCCCAAGCATCGGAGGGTTGTGGGTGGCAAGGACCTCCCCAAGCCGGCTGAACGCTAGCGGCGATTTGCTGTGCAGCCACTCACAAGCAGCCCAACGATGATTTTTGCAGTCAGAGAGGGTGGGCTGATAGCCGACCTTGTCTGCTACAAATGGCGCCCAAACTTTGGTATTTTTTTTTTCTCTCTTCGCATTTAGTCAAGCTTCTCTTGACTAGAATGCAACTGCGTTTTCAATGTTATTTCCTCATTTTTTCCTTGTGTTAGTATCACTATTAGAACTTTTCTTGTTTTGGTAAGACCTCAGTATGTTTTAAGCTGACGCAAGTGATTGGCCTGGCGTATACAAGGTGCTGGGTCTACGTAGAGCTCTTCTTGCTTCTGTGGGGTGCGTTACTCCCATGATAGCTCCCTTTTGGCTCTCGTTAGGCTCGGTCTTTGTATGGCGACTGGGTCGCTCGGCTATGGTCCCCGCTGCATGTTTGGTAGCTAGTTACCTTCAGTCAAGTCAAAATGGTTTTCGAGCTCAAGTTTTTTTTTGTTGAAGTGCTTGTCTCTTCGGTGGCCGACGAGCTTTGTGCGCAACGCGTACCATCCTTGAAGCCAAGCTTTGGTTCGCGGCTACTGAAGAGCCGACCACACGATGCAGGCCTGCCTGAGGAACCGCACGGCTGTTCCGGTTAAACAAGTTGATGAACGACGTTCATCCATTGTGACCTTGTCCTTGTTGATTTGATGCAGCTTGGCAGTTCTGATGACTCGAATTCTGCTTTCACCATCTGTGGCTTCGCGCTTGCGTGGCGCTCCGCTCCCATGACTCTGTTTGGAGCTGCTTCGATCATTCTGACGGGAGGATGGCTGTTGAGCATCCTCTAGATTGGTATCCGACTTGGAGTGATCGATGCATTTCGGAGGCGGTGTTCTTGGAGCGGAGTCCCACGCGAGGTGAAGTCAGTTGATTTCCTTCTTTATTTTGTTATTAGTCCCCATGAACCTTCCCTATTTAAAGTGATGAGAGGCTAAGTCGATTAGTGGTTCATGAACGTTGTATGCGACGCATACTGTATCGAATTCAATTTCCGTTCACTTCTGCTGGTTCCGAGGAGAAGCCCGTATTATCTCTTATTTAGTTTTAGTTGGGTTATCCCGCAGATATTTAGTTTTAGTTGGGTTGTCCCGCAGATACCTAGTTTTAGTTGGGTTGTCCCGCAGATACTTAGTTTTATTTGGGTTGTCCCGCAGATATTTAGTTGTATTTGGGTTGTCCCGCAGATATTTAGTTGTAGTTGGGTTGTCCCGCAGATATTTAGTTTGATTGTCCCGCTCGGATTTTATCCTTATATACATCACCGCTACGGCTTCTTACTCGAGTACCAGCAGCCACTTGATCACCGACCTCCCACCTTTCCTTGATTAGTTGACTTCAGTCTCTTGCCAAGTTGATGAACGATGTTCATCCTTCTTGATTTTTATCCTTGACTAAGAGAGTGCTTGTCACGATCATGCAAATGTGAGACGGAAACCTTCAAGTTCCGATCTTTGACATTGCAGTCCCTTCCCAAATGATAAAATTTCCCCCTGTTAGAGATAACCATTGGTATGGATTGACCGAAGGCTTAAGCGATTTGGCCGATTTTAAACGTTAACACCTTGATGAGTGGACGACGGAGAGTGGAGAGAGAGAGATAAAGAGAGAGCTATAAGGAGAAACATTTTTTTTTCTTCTTGTTTGTTTTCAGCAGTGGCTGAAATTTATTTCTTTTGTTGTGTGGGTCGTTGTGTCGTTGCGTTGTTCCATCATGCCGACAGCTTTGTTTCTTATTGTTTCTTTTGAGTATCGTTGACGTACCGTTGAAACGCGTGTCAAATTTATTTATTTTCTTTTGTTGTTAACATAATAACGACCAATCGCAGGTAGCGTCAAATTGTAGTGTCTAGTGTCAGTTTTCACCGTCAATATCACTGTCGCGGTTTCTCTAGTTTTTTTTTAATGTTATTGGTATTAAAATAGAAGTCATTTTCGTAGTCGAATTGTCAGTCGGACCAGATCGGTATTATCGTGCGAATGATTATTATAGGCTAAGTTTTATTTTCATTCTAGTAGGCAGGCACGCAGTAATTCTACTCCTTTCGCATTCTTTCAAGATGCCTTTAGTAAATTCTCCTTTTTGGGGGAACATATTTTTTTTCTTTCCTCAGGACAATCGAACGTGGTTGATTAGATCTCGGTAGCCCTAAAAAGGCATCCGGCAAGCTTCCCTTGCAAACTATAGGGTACCGCATGGCCCTCCTACTGTCCGATCAGTGGTGGGTGATACACCTTTTGTAGTTTCACCAGTTATCCCCTCCCCTGTCCGAACATGTTTCAAACTCAACCCATACGGCACCCTACGCGTAGAAAACTACGGTAGGAATTCCGCTTGCAATCCCTTCTGGATTAGCCTCGGTATGAGGATTTTTCTTTTTCTGTCTCTTCTTCATGATTTCCTAATCTGTGGTGGCGAGCGAAAATTTTTAGAGGACAATGATCCTAGTAGAACCCATCTCTACCTTAACTGAGTAGATGTTTCCCCTCTAATCCCTTCTGGATTAGCCTCGGTATGAGGATTTTTTCTTTTTCTGTCTTGTTCCTTTTCATTTTTAGACCTCAGCCCAATTCCCACTTTCCCCGTAAGGCAAGTCCCTCTTGGCTCATGCCCGGCTTGAGACTCTGGTGGGTCGTCCCCACGTTGGGAGCTGTGATAAGCACCTTTTCTTTTTTTTTCCTTCTCTTCCCCCCTATTTATATTCCCTGGTTCAAGTACCGAATCAGAGCCCGGCTTGAGACTCTTTTCTCCGTGGGTCGTCCCCACGCTGTAGCGTACCCCACATACGCTACCTTTTCTTCTTACGCAACTGCCTTTTTTTTTTATTTCAAAAATTTTCCCCCCGGGTATCTGAAAAGGGGTAAGAAATCATTTTATTATCTCGGAAAGTAGCCCTTTGCTACTTTCCCATACGGCATTCATCCTACATAAAAGAATAAAACCTGAAAGGAGGAAAAGAAAGAAGAAATTTTTTTTATTCTAAAAGAAAAATCCCAATTTGTGCAGAACGCGCACAAATTGCAATCTTTCATTCAGAGCCCAAAAGAAGAGAAAACCTAAAACCCGAAGGTAAAACAACAACAAGTAAAATATTTTAAACGAAAAAATTCTAATTTGTGCAAAATGCACACAAATCAGAATTTTTCTACATAAAACTTACCGCTAGCCAACGACATCCAGGCAACGAAAACGGTAGTTCGCCTAGCTGTAATGCATCGCGTGATACCATCACGGAACACATTGCAGCAGGCCTGCCTAAAAATTCTACGAAAAATTTTGCCGACAGCAGAGAAACTGCAGCGGCGATTTTGCCTGAAAAAGATGCACAGACACCCGTACACATAGCCGCCCGGGCAGTCGCCAACCAAAATTTCATGATTCGATCGAGACAGTAAAGAACGGGTCGCCTTTCGGTCGTGATATAGAGAACGACGGAATGTAGGCAAGCTGGCGGTAGTAGGGCAATCGAGTTTGGGTTTTGCTTGAGAGAAGACGTGGCGTGAAGATATATTGTCGGCGGTTGTATAAAGATGAGTTTGCCATTGCTTACCTACGAAAAAAGCATATTTCGTTTTTTTTTGTGTTTTCTTCTTATTCACGCGTCGAATAGTGAAAATCTTCCGGGAAAGGATAACTATCATTATTAGTGTTAATGGTGAAAAATTTTCTTGATGAAATTTCTTACCTGCAGAGCATATTGTATTAAATCATCGAATAGTGAAGTTTTCTGGAAAAGATGCGTATTATTAGTGTTATAGACAAAAATCTTTCTTGATGAAATTTCTTACCTGCAGAGCATATTGTATTAAATCAGAAGTTTTCTGGAAAAGATGCGTATTATTAGTGTTATAGACAAAAATCTTTCTTGATGAAATTTCTTACCTGCAGAGCATATTGTATTAAATCATCGAATAGTGAAGTTTTCTGGAAAAGATGCGTATTATTAGTGTTATAGACAAAAATCTTTCTTGATGAAATTTCTTACCTGCAGAGCATATTGTATTAAATCAGAAGTTTTCTGGAAAAGATGCGTATTATTAGTGTTATAGACAAAAATCTTTCTTGATGAAATTTCTTACCTGCAGAACATATTTTCTTAAAGCATCGAATAGTGAAGTTTTCTGGAAAAGATGCGTATTATTAGTGTTATAGACAAAAATCTTTCTTGATGAAATTTCTTACCTGCAGAACATATTTTATTAAATCATCGAATAGTGGAATTTTCTGGAAAAGGATAAATATCATTATTAGTGTTAATGATCAAAAAATTTTCTTGGTGAACTTTCTTACCTGCAGAGCATAATTTATTAAATCATCGAATAGTGAAGTTTTCTGGAAAAGATGCGTATTATTAGTGTTATAGTCCAAAATCTTTCTTGATGAAATTTCTTACCTGCAGAACCGATTTTCTTAAAGCATCGAATAGTGAAATTTTCTGGAAAAGGATGCATATTATTATTAGTGTTAATGATGCAAAATTTTCTTGGTGAACTTTCTTACCTGCAGAACATATTTTATCAAAGCATCGAATGGTGAAATTTCTGGAAAAAGATGCATATTATTATTAGTGCTATAGATAAAAATCTTTCTTGGTGAACTTTCTTACCTGCAGAACATATTTTATTAAAGCATCGAATAGTGAAATTTTCTGGAAAAGATGCATATTATTAGTGTTATAGATAAAAATATTTCTTGATGAACTTTCTTACCTGCACAACATATGTTATTGAAGCATCGAATAGTGAAATTTTCTGGGGAAAGATGCATATGTACTATAGGTGCTATTGAAAAATTTTATTTTTGGTGAAATTTCTTACCTGGTATAGCAGGTTATTGTGCGATTACGCATTGGACAGACGTACCTTAGTTACGTATATATACGTAAGTATATAAACTTGGCTAATCAAATCACATGAGCACCGCGTAAAGTTTTGGTGTCTCCGGCACACTGGGGAAGATCGGATGTCCTGAATCACCTATGGCGCTTGGCAGCTGTGGACCTTTAAGTCAAGAATATTCAAGTAAGCATAGTCGTAAGGCAGGTCAAGTTAGACAAGGAAGGTACCTGAAGTAGGGTAGCTTAGTTTATAATCGTTTAAGCACAAGAAATAATCTCTGAATTCTTATAGTTATGGAAGTAGAGTAGCTAGCCATCAGAACGATCTGGCGCTAATGATGATCATTCCACTGAATTTGTAGCGACACACAATGATTTACTAATTATAATGTTATTTGCATAATAATATCTAAATTGTGTTTTTTTTTTATTTTCTTCTCTTGTTGAATTGCATTATATAGATATATATTCTTTTGGTGGTTGTTGAAATTTTATTTTGCTTGCTTTTCAGGATTTGCTGTTTTCTTGTGGCACATTTTTTTTTCTTTTCAGGGTCCCAAAGTGTGACGCCAAAGGCAGGGTGATCCAGGACCTCGGGTTCATCAGCGGCCTGCAGGAGCCGGCGAAATAAGCCTTTGATTTCACCCTACTCATATTTTTTTCCTCTTCTTCTAGTTTCTTCCTTCCCTTGCTACTTTAAGCTAATCGGATACCGCTGGGACTTGGGAATTTTGACTCCAGGTGGAGGGGGTGAGAATAAGTTCCTTAGATCTACGTAGTCAATCGATCAGGTGATGAGGTTATTACGACAGGGCTTTCCTAGCGGCACAGAACTGATAGTCACGATGTCTAGCTAAGTTACTCGAAATGGAGGGGCCGCATCTCACTAAGGATACAGCCTAGCGTATGGTCTCACATTCATAACAAAAAGGGGCTAAGCAAAATATGTTTTCGCTTTTGGAGGCTTAGCAAGGGTGGTAGGGGGCGATCGGGCCTACACTCTCCAAAGGCAGAGGCTTCACCAACATCGGAAGTCTCCTCCTCTCCCTCCCTTCGCTCTCACGATCTCTCTCTCTCTCCCGTCTTCGTCAGCGCGGATATAGCGTCACTCCTTTACCTTTTTTTTTCTCTCTTTTCAGCCTGGTGAAGTGACGAACAGCATTTGTTACCCGGAAACATTCGGTTGTCATAAACACCGTCCCCTCGATTTTCTTCTGGTCCGTCCGTCCGTCCGCAGTCTCTAGTCCGTCAGTCGACTATAATTGCTATGTCCGTCCGTCTGTCCGGTTATTCAACTTGCACAGCTCCCAAGCATCGGAGGGTTGTGGGTGGCAAGGACCTCCCCAAGCCGGCTGAACGCTAGCGGCGATTTGCTGTGCAGCCACTCACAAGCAGCCCAACGATGATTTTTGCAGTCAGAGAGGGTGGGCTGATAGCCGACCTTGTCTGCTACAAGCTCCTGAATAAGGAGAGGTAGTAACGGTTTTAAGAAACGTGGGCCGATCCCATCCAACCCTATAGCAGCATTCGACTTAATGAAAAAATTGCCTTTATAACGTCGTCGCACAACATTAGAAAGGGAAAAGCTAGATGTTGTTAGTGCATTTGGTATTTCAATATTTTGAAACAAAGTAGATGTAAAATTAGGATTTGAAGTAAATGCGGTGTTGAAACAGTCGGGGCTGATATTCGAGAAGTTTTTGGTCTGCATTTTTGTAGCTCCTATACTTTTAAGGTTGGACCAAAGTATTTTAGTATTTCGTCACAATTCTTTTCACCACTGCATATCTATGAAATTCTTGCGGATCGCAAGTTACTCTCTTCTTTCTATAAAGAAAGTCACGTTCTGTAATTAGAGTTTCTAACTCAGCATTAAACCACGGTGAGCATTCTCCGACCCTTCTGGTTTTTAGTGGAACATATTTTTCGAAAAGGTAGCGAAAAACATTATTAAAGTGTTCTACCTATTTATCCGGGTTAGTTATGAAGAACATGTCGTTCCATGGCAAGGTTAGACACTCATTCGAGAGTTGATAAGTACATATTTATTCCTTTATAGTCCCAATAAAACTTACGAGAAATATTATTATCTGGTACTTGTAAATTATAAGTGATAAAAATTAAATCATGATCGGAAAAGCTATTGAGTGACATTTGGTTCTTAAATAGAGTCAAATCATTTCGTGACGCAATGAAAAGATCAAGCAGCGTTGGCTGTGAAGAAGAAAAGTGGGTCGGAGTATTATTCAAAACATTAAAGTTACATAAGGATAGCATATCCCTACATCTGCGGGCCCTGGTACTATTCCGAAGAATATTCACATCAAAGTCCTTTGCAATAATTGTATGAATGTATTTTGCACTAAGTTCACAAAGGCATTCTTCTAATAATTACAAAGCGTCAATTCAACAAAAAATGAGCTCCATTTCATTACTTGCAGAAAACAATATTTTGGTTTTTTTGCTCCCGGACAAAAACTGCAATTCCTCCACCCCGTCGACCTTTACGGTCCTGTCTGACAACATGCTAGCACTGAAAATTTATAAGTTTATCAGGGAGATTACTATTAAGCCACGTCTCACTTACCATAATAACATCAACACTTTTCTTTCCGAAAATCAAGCGAAATTCATCCATCTTGTTCACTATACTTCGTGCATTGAAATGGTGGATGCCTGACTGTTGCCTTGTAAAAATATTCAAAACAAAAACGGAAATTATCGTCTCATCGACGACGAAGGCACCACCAGTCCTAGTCGAGTGCATAGACCACACAGCCGGGCGACACGAGCAAAATGAGGACAAAATTTCCACCCGAACCACCCGAAATCTCTAGTAAATCCACAACATACTTATTTTGATTTTGAAAGTAGTAAAAAAAACGAAAAAATTTAAGATGGAGCCGATCACCGCTTACACCTCTGATGTACTAAAAGCCTACGTAAAAAAAAATTATAAATTTTAGATATTTTAAACACAGCCAATAATGGGTACTGTTTTTGTCTTTAGTGGGACATATTTTTCGAACAGGTATGAGATCTACATCAATACTTCCATAGTCACGGTATGAGACATGTTTATAACGCGGTATCACATCCAGCCTGAAAGCAAAAGATCATGGTCAATTGTGCTGAATGGAAGGAGCTGATTTTGAAGATTGATTTTATCCCTACCCGAAACAATTAAAAGATCAAGAGTCGAAGGGTTTGATGTATTAAAAAAAGTAGGCGAAGAATTGACAATATTGAGATGCAGAGATTGAATAAGATGAGCAAATTGGTCTGTTAATGCTCTGCGGTGAAGTAGATTTATGTTGAAGTCGCCACCAATCACTACACTTTCATAATGTTGGGTAACGTGTGATAACGTATTCTGTAACTCGCGGACTGCATCATCACTAAACTGCTTAGATGGAAGATATCCCGAGGTTAAGACACATTTATCGTTAGTGGAGCTAACTTCGATGTACACAAATTCACACGACAGAGTTTCAGAAGAAGATATTATAAGTTTGGCTTTAAGGTAATCCCTAATGTATGTAGATGGCTACACCCCCGCCAACAAGGTCCCTCCCATCGCTGCGAAATACGTTAAATGGAATGGAAACTTGAGATGATGGGATTGCAGCATTCAGCCTTGTCTCACTTACAAAAATTGCATGCACATCGGAGGCTGTAAAAGTGAATCGAAAATCGTCGATGTTGTTACGAATGCTTCTTGCATTCACAGTACATATATTTAAACCCGAAAATTGGTTTCCTAGTATTTTCAATACAGGTCTTAACTGGTCCATACTCGAGAAATTATCCATGCTCATAGACGTGCAAAAGACCGCCGGTGCACTCAGACACATAATTTCGCAGCTTTACAATCATCGCAGAATGAAAACTAGAATTAAGTATCCACAAGAGAAACCACAAATTAGTAGAAAAGAAAAACAAATTTTGAAACATATTCATAATTCAATTAAAGAAATTTGGGTAAGAGCATTACAGGAAAGTAAGAGTAGCATGTAATTTCTAAATAGAATAAACTTTAGTCCATTTGTATAAAAAACTACGATTATAACAAGGATTACATTGTGGTAGCTCCACAGAATTAGCAGCATATTACGTTTAGGCACGCAAAATATAACTTTGTACAAGGTTATTTAACAGATCTCCTTGGGTGATTCTGAGTTTATTACCATCTCGACGAATTTTGACATATAGCAGTCCATATTTTGTGCGGGCTGAATGTATTTTCCCCTGTTTACGAAGTTTCAAAGCTTCACGTAAGAGAGAGCTATTTCTGGGAGTCAAGCTCTCACTTATATAAATTGAAGAGTCTGAAGAGAAACATTCGAGATCAGCAAGCCGGATACCCCTTCGTCGACGATATGATGATAGGAAGGCTCTTTGTTCGGTTGGGCACGAGAAACATACTACAATAGGGTTATCATTGCGAAGAGACTTTGCTTTAATGCGAAAAGTATCAATGTACGGCGAAATTGGATGGTCGAACACAGCAGCAATATTTTTACAAGTGTTTATCAGGTTTGTTGGTAAGGTATTCCACGTATAATTACGTCACTGAGGCGATGATTCCTATGTACGTCATCAAGTTGATCTTGAAGAGATTTCATGGTTTGTGCGACTTCCGTCTTCAGTTTTTCGCAATCTTTAATTCTCTCATCGAAAGAGCGTATGGCGTTATAAATTTTTGCAGAGATTCGTTCCTCGGCTTTCTGCAAGCGCAGTTCGATCATGGGCATAAATCTAGTTTCTAATGTCTGAATTAATTTCTCCACAATCGCTGGCGAAAGCTCTGCCATACTGACACCACTTGCCGTTACAACTTGAGAGCCTGCATCAGTATTCGAAGTTGATGGGGGTGTTGAAACCGAAATCGTCCTGGCAGGTGATTTTAACGTTCATAACATACCGTGGCTCAGACAATATTCTACCACAAGTCCTGCTGGCCGATTCGTTGAACTCTTCTGTGAATCTTTCAATTTGTTAACAGCTAATGGATGCACCCACGCGAATCTCTGATGCAGAAGGAGATAAAGCTAATTTACTAGATGTGTTTCAATCATCCCATCCCTGTCGGTTCCCTTCTTGGTAACTCAAACCACTGCCTAATCACGGCTGAATTTATTACCTCAAACCTGTGCCACACTACTTCACCACCTCCAATTAGGCTTCTCTGTCAGTATAAAAATACAATACTGATTGGGAAAATCTCAATCAGTATCTTAGAGATATTGATTGGTCTTTCTGTTTTGCTTCGAACTTACTTAGAACTTAGTAATATACTAAGTTTTTGCATGCGTGAATACATTTCGTATTCTTCTGAACAACAGAAAAATTTCTTTTGGTTTAACGATAAGTCCAACCAAGCTATAAAAGCAGTCTGCTCTTTGCGCCTATCAATTGCATCCATGTCCAGAACTACTACAAGACAGCACGGAACAACTGCAAGTCCATTATCCAGATGGAAAGATTTCTTTCTGACCAGAAAGTTAGACAAAGAATCTTGGAAAGCCGCAAATGTAGATAGGTTTCTGGTCCCTGGTCAAAATCATCAGGAACAAGTTCACTAATTCTTCTATTTCTTCACTACTTGACAATTGTGAAGTAGTTGTTGATTCCCTGCATAAACCTAATATTTTGGTTGCTAGATTCGTTTCAAATTCTCATGTTTCATTCACTTCACAGACACCTATATTGCATCTCCCATGCGGATGTGTACAAGAGCTAATACACATCCGTAGGAGAGATGTGTTCAATGTCCTTACAGGGATCAACGTCTCCAAAGCCGCATGTTCTGAGGGTTTATTAATATTTGTGCCTTATCCTTGGCTAAGTCTCTACGCAAACTATTGTACTTGTCTTATTAGACAAGAAAATTTCCAACTGTTTGGAAACTAGCTCACGTTCAGCTTATCCCCAAGAAAGGAGAGTGTAGCGATTCTTCAAATTATAGACCAATTGCAATCACTTCGACTCCTTCAAAGATCTTTACATCTATCATTAACTTTAAATTAATGAAGTATCTAGAAACCATTCTGGACGCTCATCTGGAGACTTACTGACTTTTCTTACGGAACGTTGGAACCCTGTTCCTCACAATTTTAGTGATTGTTGCTCTGAATATTTCAAATGCCTTTGATAGAGTCTGGCATCCTGCCCTTCTAGCCAAACTTAAAGCTTGTGGTCTCTCCACTCGTCTTCTATTGCGGATCGAAAGTTTTTTATCTAGTCGCCTAATACGGGTTGTATTAGATGGCGTTACATCTGAACCTCATCCTATAAATGGCGGTGTTCCTCAAGGTTCTGTATCTCTCCGTCTTTCTTCTTAATTTTCATTAATGGTCTGCTTTCTCTTACTTCCAATACCATTCATAGTTTTGCCGATAACAGTACCCTTGATTTCGCTTACTCCTTTGACACTTGCGGACTCCAGGCGGAATACCATATGTGTTAACCGAGATTGCATGATTAGATCATTGAATAACGATCTTGAAAATATCCTTGCTTGCAAAGTGTATCACGTCCAATTTAGTGCATCTAAGACCCAAAGCTGTCTCATCTCTTTAAAACAAGATCATCACTTAATCACTCCCGTTTCTTTTGATATGGAGTATTAATTTCCGTTTCACCGTCACTTAGCATTCTTGGCATTAATATTTCCAGTAAGTTAGGCTGGACAGACCACATCTTATCTGTTCCCAAAGAAGTATCAAAATACCTTTAATTTCTGACAAGATGTAAGAAATCTTTCAGCGTGAGAAATCTAGCCATCCTCTACAAGTCCACATCAGACCTAGAATGGAATGAAATTCCAATATATGAACCAGGGATGGTTGCAGAATCTTACCGTCAATAGATATTGTCCTTGAAAGAGCCTTCAAGCTCATTGGCGATATGGCAATAACTCGTTCAGGCACCGCCGCAATGCTGGATACATTTCGTTCCTTTATCGCTACATACATGGTCAATGTTCTAATGAAATAGGTAACTACTCTGATCCCTTGTAGAATGATTCCTGCACGCAATACTCACTTGAAAAACGTCGCATGGTTACCGATGTAACGTTTGTGAATCAACTGTTAAACGCGAAAGTTAATTCTCCACTGCTACTTAGCAAAATCTCTTTCCGTGATAGTGGACACAATTTGAGAAGGTTTCCGCTGTTGCATGTTAACTCCGCAGGGTCCAAATTTAGCATGTATGAGCCCATCAATCGCATGTGCACTGCTGTTAATATAAGGATAAGCATTTTGTTGTCGACGTTTTTAAGCATGTTTTCAAAAACGTCCACATAATACTAAGTTTTTATTCTATGTTGCATTCAATGTCATTTCGTCCGGTGTTTGGTTATGTTTAGTTTAACATACTAATACTAACATCGAATAAATGGTGAAACGCATGTATTGTTGGCCGTTTATTTATTAAACGTGTCACTACAGCGAGCTTGTGCGAGCTCTGATTCTGATAGTAAAAAAAAAAATTTAAATGAAGAATCTTACCTCCATGTCTTAGAGCTCGGGAGTGATGGTGGTCGGTCCCACTGGCTCATCCGTAGGCCTGCATATATGAGGGTGTGTCCATTTATGTGCAGAGTTATCTGTAAAATGTATTATTAATTTAATTCATTAAAAAAATCTTCCATCAACGTTACACGCCTAATATCTAGGCCGGGGGAGGAATAGTTGGTTTAGTACTCCTCATGAAACTCCCTAATTAATATCATATATCTTATTCTTCATCAGCAGCTCTAAATCCATATCTATTGTAGGCCAACCCTGCTGCCTGAGGGCATACAATTTTGGATTAGTTTCGTTTAATGTCGAATTCTTTTCAACGAGTTGTACACCGGTGCAGTGCAGTCTTACGTGTTTTAGTTGTTGCATTACAAAAACAATAAAATAAGTAAAAACCGAGTTTTCAAACAAAACTGAGGCCAAGCCCCATGAAAAAGTAGAAATTAAACTTTTCTTCACACACAGAGGTGGACTCAGATTTTTTGATTGGGACATTTCTCTTGAATATTCTTTCTCTTCATGAATCAAATCACTTATTACTTCTGATGGATCATACTGAAATATATCGTATCGGTGATTGTCAGCGAATAAAATCTGAGTCCACCTCTGTGTGTGAAGAAAAGTTTATTTTGGTTTGGCCTCAGTTTTGTTTGAAAACTCGTTTTTTACTTATTTTATTTTCTGCCTTTTCACGTTAGCTAAATTGTTATTACGTGCTGCATGGAGATATTTTAAAACAATTTTATGACGGCTGAAAAGACACTGATTTACCAGTTTTTCAAAAAATTTATTCGAGTATCAAATCGTTGGAGTACTGCAACGGTTTTCTGAAATTCAAATTATGTTTTAAACATCGCTCTTTAGCTGTATTCCAACTTGATCCCATATAACATGAATTTTCCCGATTTTCCATGTTTTCCACAGACTTTTCCTATTACTATGAAGTTTTTTTAAAAATTTACATGAATTTTCCTCGATTTTTCATGCAAGTTTTCATGATTGTTGAAGAGAAAGTATGATGCCAGTAGAATGGGAAAAAATGATTCCGCATAGCTTGTAAAATTTTTTTGGCGGAAAATTTTCCGGAAAATTCGGAAAATTCCGGAAAATTTTCCAGAAAAATTGGAAAATTCTGCATTTTTCCTAAAACAGATTTATCACTAATTATATCGTTGACAATTTTTCCGATGATTTTCCCGCTTTTCCGGGTTTTCCATGGAGTTTTCCACAAAAGCAACTTTATGCAACTCATTTCGCTCTACAACTTTGTCTTAGGTTTCAAAACGCTCAAACACTTCCTTGGTCGGAAAAACTCCGAAAAAGCGTTTTACATGAATTTTCCTCGATTTTTTCTGCAAGTTTTCACCATTGTCGGGGAGAAAGTAATGATGCCAGTTGATAGGGAACTTGATCCTGCATAATTTAGAAAACTTTTTAGCGGAAATTTTTTTCGAAAAAATCGGAAAACTCTGCATTTTTCCTGAAACGGATTTATCATTAATAAAATTTGCACCAAATTTTCAAATGATTTTTCCCGATTTTCCGGGTTTTCCATGGAAATTTCCGGTTCAAATTTTGATAGATTCAATTGTACGCGACATGAACCTGTGTGCCAAATTTCAGCTCGCTGTGATGACGAAAAGTGGGTCTACGAGAGTGGCGAACATAGTAAAAAGAAATATATAAATAAATATACAGACAGACAAATTCGTGTACGAGTTAGGGACGGGCTGGCCTCAAAAACATGTAAAGCTGCACTCCACCGGTGTAGAACTGGTTGAAAAGAATTCGACATAAGTTGTTGTTCATTTTAAAACTAAGTACTAAATGAATTCTTAGAATAAAATCGTGTATTAGAAAACTAAATTTTTGATGTTATTGTTATCACAAAAAGTCTTAGTGGAGCTCTAGATACGGTAGATAAAACCCTACGGTAAAAAGTCCTATAAATATTTCATTTTATTAACACTAGATATTATGAGTACCAAATTCTGTCACTAGATATTAACAGTACTAAATTCTGTATATATGCCTTTTGATTTGAAACGTTAAGTTCTTATAAAATTTGAATCAATAAATCAGAAAAATTGATACCTCTATTTTTATCATGAAATTTTCTACGATACAAATCCTCTCAAAGATTGTTAAAAAGTAATTGCTGAGCATAACATATAAACACTAGATATTAATAGTAACAAATTCTGTTATATAAGCACTACGACTTTGGAGAAAACGTCTGAGAAAATTAAATTGATGATGACGAATGCTATAAGAGACGGTCGGTGGTGAGAAATCCTCAGTCTTTTAATAAATTATTGAGATATTATCTAATACTCCTCTCTTGCAATCTCATGTTTTGTTCAACGATATTCTGTTAAAGACTAACTATGCCGTGGGTAGATTGAACTTACACACATATATATATAATTTCAAAATCAGGCCGTGCTGTAGTGTGCAAATATTGTTAAATATTGTATTGTTAATTATTGTAGTTGGAAGGAAAATTGAATAAAAAAGAAGAATAATTTAAAAAAGCAACATTTATTTCTTAGTGCATGTGCATCATTCTATTCTCCGCCTTCTATTACTGTATGGTACAGAGCTGTAATCCTTATGTTAGAAGCGGACAAAACAAGATTCAAAATTTCCTCTGTATGGTGAATTTATCGTTGAAATCGAATTCTGTCTACAGTGTAATTTTCTGTGATCCCATACCAGCTTCGTGATATGCAAATGTCCGGGTATACAAAATGATTGTTTGTTGGTTATTACTTTCGTTAATTTATGAATTTTTGCAGTAACGATGGACCTATTCTGTTTTTTTTTTTCAAATTAGAATCTAAAAATTATTATACAACGTTTTTTGCCCTTAAGATTCTTAATATGGTTTCCATTAGTAGTAAACTCTGTTTAATTTTATTATAAATAGGAATTATATACATATTCCATTTTTCGAGGTTTCTATTATAAAATAAAAAATAATATTTTTTATTTTATCGCTCAAAAACATAATCTAATATATTGGAAACATTATGTAATAATTCCGCTTTAAATATTTCGAATTTGATTTTTATACAAAGATCTTCCAGCTCCACTATAAAAATGTATAAAAAACGCTGACATTTTTCGCATAATGTGGGCAGAACCTCTGCCACTCAAAGAGTTAAAATATTTTGTTAATTTTGTCATAAGTAATCTGGAAAATCATTATCTTAAGTGAACAAATATATACAGGGTGTTTCCCACTAGGAGGTCAATAGAGAGGTTATAGCACTCACCTAGACGAACCAAAAATTATATTGTGTCGGGTGGGGGGGGGGGTATAGGGAGATTAAGAAAAAAAGGTAGTTTTACGGTCACAGTTAAGAGCTCATTGTATGCAGAATTCCTGGCCTTTACAACGACTGCTCGACCAGCCCTATACCCCTCTCCCCTCAAGAATTATGGTTGTCCAAACTAAAAATATCGGATTTTCTTACCTTTTTTTAATTTAACCACTATTATTTTTGCAAAAAGGTCATTAACATAACCTTTTTTTATAAAAACTGTAAACTGTAGACTCTCCTCTTTAATGTGACCTATTACACCCAATGTGCTATCTGTAGCCCTTTAAGAGTTATTAGCTCTAAACCTAGCAGTCGTTGGAAAGGCCATGAAGTTCTGCACACAATGAGCTCTTAACTGTGACTGTATGCCCTGTCGTTTTTAAAATACAGGGTGCTTTGTGAAAAACTAGCTTTTTTTCTTAATCACCCTGTAATTCTTAAACGGTTGATATGTCGTTATGGAGGTTTTTTTTGGCTTTTCCTCTATTTTCGGTATTTTTTAAAGATTTTAAAGCATTGGTTACGATGATGAATTTATAGTTTTTACATTGTTTCCTTAATCGCCGAACCAAACGTCTCTCTTCCGCGGTACAGTGAGCTTTTCGACCCATTTTAGAAGAACTAAATAACAATAAATAAAATGATTAAATATAACTCACTCCGAATAAAATTTCTATTGAACCTATAATTTAATTGTAAATTTTTGTTTTATTACGCACACAATTATTTTGCTGACCAGCTGGAAAACACTTCTAGAGTACTTTTTGCAGCACGTGCTAGCATGAGAGAGAGACGTAAATGGATTATTTTCCTGCAATTTGCTTGAAGTTGACATAAAAGCAACTTCATTTAGAAGCAAAATGAATAAAGAAACGGCTTACACATATTTCTTTGACCCTGCAGTGTATATGGTTGAAAATTTTGCGTTTGCTCCCACCGAAAATGCTCTTATTCGCTGTCACTACGCCAAGATACCCAGGGAGTTTCTCAGCTGTCATAAACTTAAACAAATCTCAGTGGAGGGAGGATTTTTTCGATATTTCATCGTTTTTGTTATGTATTTTTAATTTAATTTAACATAAAAATGTGTGGAAAATACACAAAATAATATTTTATAACTATACTTGCCTAAAAAATGATTTCTCACGTCGTACCTTGGTATTGTTGTGGCACCGAACACTTCATTCTGAAAATACATGAACATCACTTAGAAATTTATCACTTTAATATCAACAGTTAATTACTTACACTCTTTACTTTAATTAGCACTAGTTTTCAATAAATTACTTTTACCAGAGATGACTTAATACTTCGTATAAAGATGCGACAGCTAGAATAAAAATATCAAACGCATTTCGCATCTGCACACCTCTGAGATTGCCTCCACTTTAGCAACAAGTAACATATTAAAGTTTCTAGCTACACTATGATGTGAAATTATATTTCTCAGCCATGGTCCGCAATACAAGAGATGCGGTGAGTTTGTTGGTCCTGAAGCTAAAATTTTAGAGGGGCAAGGAAACAAACTACCAACAGAAAATTTTTAGCAACATTGTCTTCGATTACTTTCTGGCTGTTGATGGTAAGTGTGAACTTTTGCCTCTAGTCTGCTACATTGAAGAATTGTGCTGGAACGCAACCACTGAGCAACTGAGACAAGTGAAACTCAATTTTCTTGTCTCAGTTGACTCAGTTTCGTTATATTGTGATTTTAATTACAAATAAAAGTTTAGTGAGCTGTTTGAATAAACTAACAACACTTTCCTCAATTTATTACTATCCAATTCTGTGTTCAAAATTATTTAAATGTCAAAATTGGCAAATCAGCTGATTTGTTTGAACTGAGACAACTGAGACGATTGCTCAAAGTTTTGTCTCAGTTGTCTCACTGAGACCGTGCTTGCCGAAAGCCCCTATTATGTTAATATAGTATAATATGTTGCCTTAGATAAGTACTTGAGAACTGTGAGTAATATGTGGAATATGTTGTAGATGAGTAGTGAATGTTGAAAATGTAAGATTCCCAATTCCTTTACTGAAAAACAACAAAAAATGTAAATAATATATAGCAAATCAATTTTTTCACACAATATTTATTCACATCAAATTCATTATTTATTTTTATATCTTAAGTTATAAACTTTTTTCTCTGTGTTTCACATCCAAAAAGCGATCCAGAGCAAATGTGTCCTATGATCCTTTTCTGTGTTAGGCTATGAGAGTTCGTCAGCAAAATCCCATGTTATTTCTTATCATCTGTCTTGCTCTAACACATTAGGAAGCTTTAGTGAACACCATAGTATGATCATATACTTGCCAGCTGTGGATATGTATGTATGCAACACTGAGATGAATTAATGTAATGTTGTGTAGTGTAAAAGAAAAACTTTCATGGGTGATATGGGGATTGAATCGATGTATGTCATGCACTATATTGGTGGTATATGTGCTTATTTGATTGAAGCAAAATATAGTTTCACGGCTTCCTTACCAAGGCTTAAATATATTCATAAAAACGTTGAATCGATGTAAGGAACATGTTAATACTATGAGCAGAGGAAATCGTGAAGGTTATTGGGGTGGTAAAAAAACATGAAAGCATTAGGTTGAGAATGGCTTCAATTTAAGGCTTTGGTGAAAGAAGGCGGTAGTAGATATTAATGTAAGATGATAGGAGACATCAGTCAGTTTTGGTGAGCCTCAGCGATAGGTCAAATAAAAAATGTCAACCGCGCTAATAAATGAAAGTTTTTCTAGTAAAAAGAGTGGTATAAAACGGCATATGGGGAGCTGTATTGGACAGACTAAATCGCCGAGAGTGTTATTGAAAGCCACCAGTCGACGTGGAGAAATTAATCAGCGTGTAAGAAGAAGTGATTTTGTAAAGTGGGAGGAAATAAAATCAGTATTCACAGACAGAATTACAACTGGAATTATTGTGAATAATATGAGCAGGATGATGGTGATGATGATGATGATGATGATGATGATGCTGCTGATGATAATGATGATAATGATGATGAAAGTACCAGGTTTCATTTCTGCAGGACCTGTTCGAAAACCTGTTAAGCTGTTATCAGAGGTGTTAAACTGTTAGCAGAGCTGTTAAGCTGCTATCAGACCTGTCTGAAAAGCTGTTATCAGACTTGTTCGAAAAGCTGTTAAGCTGTTATCAGAGCTGTTTGGAAAGCTGTTAAGCTGTTATCATAGCTGTTTTAATAGCTGTTAAGCTGTTTAAAAGCTGTTATCTCAGAACTGTTTAAAAGCTGTTAAGCTGTTATCAGAGCTGTTTTAAAACAGTTCTGATAACAACCTAACAGCTGATAACAGCTTATCAGCTATTAAAACTGCTCTGATAACAGCTTAACAGCTTTCCAAACAGCTCTGATAACAGCTTAGCAGCTTTTCGAACAGCTCTGATAACAGCTCTGATAACAGCTTAGCAGCTTTTCGAACAGGTCTGATAACAGCTTAACAGCTTTTCAAACAGGTCTGATAGCAGCTTAACAGCTCTGATAACAATAAATGGCATTATAACCATAATACAATTTTTATTTACAATACATATTTTAGATTAGACTAGACTTAATATATTTTCTGCGACACACATTGCTTAATAGTGATAATTGAAGCAAGAATGATTATTGCTCACACCATGTGTCGCTTTCAGCCAAATTTGTTGTTTGCAGATGAAATGAACCTATTTTCCTTATGTAATCCATTGGTATCACTTTTGATATATATCATGAAGCTTTCTTAATCATATTATGTATTTTTTTTTAGATATGGTAAGATTTAAAGATGAATAAATAATACTTCCATATCCTACTAGACTTATATCATTCCAAATACTCACTCTCAACATCGCGGTCTTCACTATTGAACTTGAAGCATTATCAACTTTTTTTCAACCTTCCTTGATACTCATACAACACCATTTCGAGGAGATAAATATCAAATACCATCCATCAAAACTTTTAACTTAATACATAACTTACAGTATCCACTCTCAACCCCCCACCACGATCTCCACTATGGACTTGGAGAATTATCAAATATCCAGCGAGATTGCTGATTAGGATTTTACTGCTTATTCATAGCTCCCATACAACTTCCACTACTCACCTCAGACAACATATCATACCACATTAATATCATAACACAGCGTTCTTCTATCAAAGCTTTTAATTTAACCCACTCTCAACTTAATGGTAAGTAAACAATGTACCTGCCCCAATAGTATGAAGATAAAATTATCATATTCTTATCAGCTTCATGTGAACTATGATATCGGGGATCAATCAAATTTCAAAACAGTGTGACTGATTGAGATATTTTATTGAAAATAAAAAACAATTCTTCATAAAGTGTAAGACTTTTCAATACAAACTCCTAGATACAAAAAGACATTAATCGCTCAATTTGTCTGCTTTACTCGGCTATATTTGTTTACGCAAGATATCGAATTACCAGACACCTGGCAACCTTTTCTAATGCTTTAATTTCCATTACTTCTAATGATTTCATGTGTCTTACCATCCCAAGCGGCCGTGATCTATTTTTAGATATCGAATATCATAGCATGATCACTCTTGTTTATAAAAGATTTTTAATCCACAAAGAAATTTTCAATTATAACTTCCACTACTCATCTAAGACATCTTATCCTACATATTAATATCAGTTGTTGTTGTTGTTTTCAATTAAAGAAATTGGGAATCTTACATAAATCGCTCAATTTGTTTACTTTACTCGGCTGCTGTGCGAATTTGTTTACATTATTCAACTGCGAATTTGTTTACTTTACTGGACTGTGCGAATTTGTTTAGGTAAGGAATAAAATTAGAAGCATTCCACCTGAAGAGCAAAATTACACATTTACTAATTTCCATTACTTATCTAAGTGAACATATCTACCTACATTAGCCTGATCTATTTTTAGATATATGATCATATGGTGCAATCTTGTTTATAAAAGACACCGACAGATTAATATCATCAAATATTTAATCCACAACTTAGGTTATAGTTGTTTTTGCTTTTTTGTTTTTGAGCTACTAATATTAATTACACCTGAGAAGGTAAGATCGCTAATATCTCGAACCATAGCCCGTAGAAGATTTCTGATGAAAATTCTACCCCACTAGTACTAATACTATTGGCATGGATAAAAAAATATCCTAGGGTTAACTTGAATTATTTCTACTATTAATTATACCTCAAAAGGTAAGATCGTTAATATCTCGAAATCCATAGCACGTAGAGGATTTCTGATAAAAAATTTGTCCTCCCCTATAACTAAGACCCCACTGACACCGTCTAGAGTCTATTGGTATGAACAAAAATATTCTAGGGTTAACTTAAATTATTACTTATACTAATTACACTAAGGGAATTTCATAACATTTTTTATCCACTTAAATACACAGCTGCACACATCCATCCTCGGTAACGTTTCCTCAGCCACCAAGTAGCCCAGCCCAACATACCACAGGATTGTAGCCTCCAAGATCAGATCAAACTTAACCAGCAACCTCCACCAATAAAGCTTCCCACCCCTTCACAAATGTTTAGAGCTACGATCTCCCAGGTGAAAAATAAGTGAACTCCAGAAACAAAATCGAAAATCTATGCTATTTCCCAATGCTGCAGACTACTGAAAGTGATCTCGTATCCCCAAAACTCGAGATGAAAAATGTTAATGTCAACTTAGAGGCTACCAGTCTGAGATGAAAAATAAGCGAACTCCAGAAACAAAATCGAAATCCTATGCTATTTCCCTATGCTGGAGAGTGCTAAAAGTGGTCTCGTATCCCCCAGACTCGAGATGAAAAATAAGCGAACTTCAGAAACAAAATCGAAATCCTATGCTATTTCCCTATGCTGGAGAGTGCTTAAAAAGTAATCTCGTATCCCCAAGTCCGAGATGAACAACATAGGTAGTACCGGCAAATGCCACCAGGGCACCTTGTTCAAGAAATGGTGTTTACATTCGAAGGAGCAACTGTGACTTTTCAATACACGCACCCTCAGGACCCAATAATAATAATAATTTTCTAAGAAAACATGAGGCCAAGATGACGTCATGCTGATATCAACAACTTTCCCGCTAATAAATCGTTAAATAAGAAAACAGCAAAAACCAAGGCATGCTGGTAGTATCGACTAATGCCGCTAGGGAACCTTACTTATAAACAACATATGTATATAGTACCGACTAATGCCGCTAGGGAAGCTTACTCAAGAAATGGTGCTTGCACTCGAAAGAGCAACTGTGACTTTTCAATACACGTACTCCCTAAACCGAATGATAATAATTTGCTAAGAAAACATCAAGTCAAAGTGATATCATGTTGTGAAATTCGAATGATGTTGATATCTACAACAGCACTTGAAAACAGTAAAACCAAGATGACGTCATGCTGATATCTAGCACTTCCCCACTAATAAAAGAAAACAGCAAAACCAAGGCATGCTAGTAGTTCCGGCTAATGCCGCTAGGTAACAAGAAATGGCGAGCCCGTAGAAGATTTCTGATGAGAATTTCGTCCCCACTCCCACCCCACACCACTTAGAATCCATTGGCATGAACAAAAATAACTTGATTTATTAATACGCTAATATCTCGAAAACCAGAGCCCGTAGAGGATTTCTGATGAAAATTTCATTAACCCCCCGTCCCTATCTTTATTATCCCCCCCCCCCCCCCACCCCGCATATCACCCATCTAGAATCCATTGGCATGAACAAACATTTCCTACTATTAACTTTAATTATTAGTAACATTAGTTCAAAAGCAAAAGCCTACATTTAGACGCTCAAGAAAAATCATAATAAAAAGCCTATATTTAGGTGCAGCACATATCTATCTGAGAAAACCGTAGTACCGGAGCATACTGGTAGTACCGGCTAATGCCGCTAGAGCGAAGTCAAGACCAAATGACACATCCCGGAGCATGCTGGTAGTACCGGTCAATCCCGCTAGGGCGCAGTCGAGACTCAATGGTGCATCCAAGACATAATGGTGTATACAAGACACAAACCAATACAGCCAAGACGCAAGCCGGCATTTAGTATGGACTCAACCCACGTAGCGACGGTGGCACCATCTGTGGCGAAATCCTGGAAGCTAAAACAGTGCTCCAGAAAAGCCATAGCGTAACTACTTACTAATTTACAAAAATGTACGTATGCAACCATTCCACACGAAAACGATCAAATTGTACTTGTTTTAGACCCGACCAACTTCGATTCGGATAAAACTTTGAGAGTTTGTATCGAATGCGAAAATAGGTCACCCGTTTTTTTTTTTGTTTGATGTGATTTTACAATGAAACAATTAATGAAATATCATTCGGATCAACTGATTTTTCTGATTCAACTGCCAAATGAAGCTTAATGTTTTACATTTATCTTTTTTCGGCAGTAGGTACCGAACGATTTTTTTTTTATTAATAATAGAACCTTTTTTGTATTTAAGCCATAAGTCTTTTCTTTATATGTGCCAAAATTGCGATGGTGCTCGTCATCGTTTTAGAGATATGAATTGTTAAGTCACCATATACGCAAAGTAACGCAATAAAACGCACTATACTTAGGGTGTTGCCATACAACACCAAGAAAGGGTTGCCCGATTTGGTGAGCTCGTATTTGCAATTTTTATGAAAACGCAGTGTACAAAATTTGAGCTCTCCACGCCAAAATATATAGTGAAAAACGAAATTTTTTGATATTTGCATGGGATATAATTTCTATTCGGGGATTATTCCGATTAGGTATCGAATGAGCCAAATTTAAATTTAAGCGACAACGATCGCAGATAACAAAGAACCACGTTTCCGTGCCAACGAGACTTCGGTTAGAGATGTACTGATTTTGAATTTTTCCTCTACTTAAATAATATTTTTAATTTTATGTAGCAAAAGAAACTATAAATTAAATTAATTTTCTTCGTTATATTGCTTATTCAACATTTATTTTTTTTAAAACATAATACTCCTTTATATAAGCATAAAACACATGGTTTTATACGAGCTGTTTACATCTAAAGCAAGCGGGACCATTCTCGAATAGGAATAATCTTTACATAGGAAATAGGATTATCCTCGTTGGTGTTTATGTGCATAAGTGAACGCGTTCTCGAGTTACCGTTTTACCATTTAACATGAAAAATCATTCTCTGCTGCCACACCAAAAATCAGCCTTTTTGATATCACGTTTTTCAACCTTTAAGCTTTTGCGGCCGTCCCGTAGCTCCCTCCATTATTGAAAGACAGGCATGCTACCGAATAAGTTATCAACGAAGTTAAGAGTGTATGATAAAATGAAAAATATTGCTTATGAAATAACATAAGTATTTTCGTCACCAGCTCTCCGTCCATTGGTAGTTTTGAATGCTTATACCTTCTTAAATTTTAAGTAAATGTTTTCTGTTTTTGTATGTTAAATATATGAAACCCTAAAATATGTATCTTTGTGGGTTGAAAATTTTTGCTAAATTTTTTTTTTTGTGTATCTTGTCTGAGTTTGCAAACTTACCAGATTATGACCAACAACGTTTTAAAAGTTTGCAACCTAATTTCAGAACTTTTTTTTTTTTTTTTGCAAGATGGCAGGCAAAAAAGCAAAAGTTGCTCCATCAAAAGATTGTAAGTTGGCACAAGCGTTCCTGTAGCTTTCAACAGTTATTCTACCATTTTGCAACACTTTTGTATTTTTTTTTTATATTTATAGCTAATAGAACTATTATTTTCCAATAAAAAATGATATTGCGGGGGCGGAATGAAGTGTAAATTCAACACATTGTGGAAAATATGAATAGTTTTATGGAATTGATTGACCTATTTGTTAAATAAACATTAGCTCAAACATTTTTTGTTATTCTGTAATCAAAAACTAAGATAACATGTTTTACAGTAAAAACTAAATTGTGTTATTGTTTTGAACTAATTCCCACAGTATATTCATACTGTAGAAAACCGAAAAATATTACCCGAAAAACTCAATTTATTCCACTTTAAAACAAGATTTTTGCGCCAATAATAAAATCGTGGGAAATAGGATAAACTAAAAATTTTACTAATAAAATAGTATATTTATCTCAGATTTTTAAGAAAAACACAACTTATCTTTTTTCGGCCGAAAAACGAAATTTCGGTTGCATCTGTTTTTTTTGGTCGTACTAAACCTCACTTTTGTGTTTACATTGAAAATTATATTATTTTATTTTATTATATGTATATTATAATATGGATAGGGATTTCGAAGTAAAATCAACTTTTATGATAATTAAATGTTACTTTTATTTAACGGAAAAACGTTTTCGGTTTTTGATGTGAAAGTAAAAGCGAATTTTCGGTGTAGAACTCGGTTTTCGGGGTGGATGTGAAAGTGCGTTTAAAACATACTTCTGAAAAGAGAATTTTAGAATTCAAATTATAAAAAAACAAAAATCTCCAAATTTCTCCCATAAGGAGATATTATTAAGTATGATACGGAAGTAAATGGACGAAAAGTAGCTAGCTGTACCATTTACGACGAATGAGTTAGTGTTATCTAAGTACATATCGGACATTTTTTATCTTAAATGAATTGTTAAACTGAACAGCTGCTTGACGGTAAAGTAGTACATAATAATGTTTGGGACAGTTTGACAGTACTGTCAAGCCAAATGGTTGTTTGCATAAATTGAACAATATCGTTTTAGCCGTTTTACTGTATAAATATATTGTGTAACTGCCTTATAAAATTTCTAGATATATTTTTGAATTTGTTCTTTCATCTTCAATCAATTTCTAGAACCGTTGGTTTGAAATATCGAAAATTAGTAATTGTTATGATTAAGTTATAAACGGAAGTAGCACCAACCCATTATCCCAGGCTCAAACTCAGAATTTTTCGCTTTACTGGACTACTTCAACTACTGAGGTTATGTTGAAATCTCAGGTGATGCAGCGGTTTTTTTTCCTTATGTAATTTAGAATACTGTTATTCAATCTTTTTTAACGATTTTTAAATTACTCCAATTATTACAGGGAGGAGAAGCTTTTTAGAAGAATTACTTGCCAAGTGTTTTTTGTTCATTTTTGCAATATTGAACCATCACATGTGTATACATAGATAGACCATCCATAGAAGAAGAAAATCTACTTCATTTCATTCCTTCTCATCTGATATTCATAATAATAGATTATAGATTATCATATTAGTGTTATAGGAAAATGTTAAAAATAATATTACCTAATTGCAGGATACCCCTTCCCTCGGCCTACTTCGATCAGACTACTTCGCTCACTGCCTTGATGATAACTCTATAAAACAGGTGGAAATCAACACAATTGCTTCTAGTTTCGGTGGAATATCCACCCAAATGAGACCTCTGCAGAGGTATCTTAGTGATTATAATTTAAGCAAAATAACCGTCATATAAAATAAATTTTGTGAGCTTTTAGTTTTTCTACAGCATATTAGCAATGTTTTGCCAATATTGTCTAATTTTGTATTATTGCATGCAGATTGCTGGATTTTGCATGTAGCAAGAAAAGTTGGCATTTAACTAGTATTAAATTTGGAAGTACTAGTTTATAGTTAAATATTTGTATATTAATATAGCATACTGTACTCGAATCTCATTGTGAAGTTTAACACATTATTTTTCACATTTCTTGCTTTTTAATTTTATGAACTGAATAATAATGTATACAAATTTACTAATTTTTTATAATATTTTGCATGGTTGTCACTTTGAATGTAATTTTTGGTTGATACTATTATTTTTTCATTCGTGGTTCAATGTTATATACTCATTTATTGCTCTGTAGTAATACCAAAAACTCTCAAGGGTGGCATCAAAGAATATAAATCTATGTAAAGAAGCGCCACAACAAGAAAGCAAAGTGTTCCTGAGGATTTTTTTAAATATTCGCCGCCGCACTTGGATGGTAGCGCGACGATGCATAGTTAGCTTGTCAGTTGTATTGTGATTGTTTCGCATGCGCTCTTCTGTGCCTGGTGGCTGGACTATGAACGATGGGTGTTTCAAAATCATCTGAACTCCGTTGTGGCGTTTCTTTACTGATTTATATTCTTTGGTAACATTATATTCATACTGTTCATGAATATATGTATGTATGTACATAAATATAGATCAAATCAATTTTAGGATGGCCTTACTTTGATTTTTTTTTTTAAATTATTAGAATAGATTTCGATTAATCTTAAGATTTTCAAATGTACTGGTCTGAAAATTTTAAACGAGAATGCATTTTGTGTAAAATTTTCAATTTGCCTATATAATTATATGCATACGTACGAATCGCAACCTATTAGTTTTATTAAAAAGATAAGAAGATGTGTTGTGTTAAGGGTATATTATGAAATTTGCATATCATTGTTCATAAGAAAATAGTTGAACCTTTATGCTGCTTCTCTTAACCGATTGGTGGTTCAACATAAATTATGGATTTAGATCATTTCGTACAGATATTTTTCGTCCATATTTGCTAATTGCTTTGCTTTTAAAATAAGTCGTAGGAATAATCTACCAATCAGTGAATATAATAAGTCAAATAAGACAAAAATATTACTCTGGGTAAACATTTTTTATAAATATAAATTCCTTTTCTTAAAGACACAATTTTAACAGCTGAATTTGAAATAAAAATGTATGTATGTATATATTAATCGTCAACATTTACGGGCCTTATTCTCTTTTTAATAATAATAAAATAAGTAGTTTCTCGTACGGTGCTTTTACGGAAATTTAAGAAATAATCATACAAATTTCGTCTACAAATGCATCTACTTCAAGGGGTGGTTGCGCATTATCTGATAAAAAAAAATTACTATATATAATTTGTTTCATTAATTATCCGACTTATCGAACGATATCTCTGGCCATTATTGAGGATTATATACTATTATAAATATAAATAACATAAATAAATAAAGCAAATGAAAATACAAACATATACGAGAAGATCTGATTTTAATAACAAAAATTCAAATTTTTGTCTACTTTTGGACGGGATTTCTTATCAACGCCCGTTTTATGAGAAGGACTGAATTAGTTATTTGAGAGCGTGTATACTTAGATTATAAGCGTGTATATTACATTCAAAATAAAAGTCAATCAAAATTCCTTTTTAAAGTATTTAAAGGGAGATAATTACATAATAATTATATATCAAGGTTTGCTTTGCTAGGTAGTAAGCTATGACAATTATAGTCTAAGAGCCCGCGGTAAATTTTTGGTGTGAAATATAACCAAATAATATATACATAAGTATTAAGTTAAAGGAAAGGCAATGTCAAAAACAATCGTTTGGCAGGAAATCTCCGCGTCCGAAGTGAATAATAGTATGTTAAAAATCACTTTTTTTGCAAAATTAAAATACTTACTATAACCACTTAATGAAAATTTCGGATTTTCCAATAATCTATATAACTGGAAATTCGGCTCGGAAACAGAGCTAATATCCCTCAGCACAAATATACAGTCCCAAGACGTTTTCCGCGCGGCTAACTCCTTGCCAGACGAAGTTAAAGTACTGAAAATTTTTGATTTTCTAGTAATCTATATAACCACATGAGATTCGGCTCAGAAACAGAGCTAATATACCTCAGCATAAATATGCAGTCCTAAGATGCTTTGCGCGCGGCTAAGCCCTTGCCAGACTAAGATAATGTACTGAAAATTTTGGATTTTCCAATAATCTAGATAACAAGAATTCTTGAAATACCAAAAAATCACATCGAATTCAGGCAGACTTTAAGTTTCAAAAAATATATTTTCTGTCAAATTCGCATTTTGATATATATGGTTCGAGTGAAATGCCACACCAGAAAGATTGCAAGATATCCTTAAAATTAATGTAATTGAAGAAAACACTTGTG
The DNA here is from genome assembly GCA_963924295.1 of Dioctria rufipes. NCBI lineage: Eukaryota > Metazoa > Arthropoda > Insecta > Diptera > Asilidae > Dioctria > Dioctria rufipes. The sequence goes on along the minus strand of OZ002742.1, from coordinate 97,035,992 downwards.
AAGAGTGAATCTGAATGTGATATTTGAATTAAAAGTATGAATTGATAAAACGATTTGTAAAAGTAAAACACGAATACTGGAAATTGTAAGTTTGTTTTGATATTTGTCAGTACTTTAACTTCGTCTGGCAAGGTGTTATCCGCGCACAAAACGTCTTGGGACTGCATATATGTGCTGAGGGATATTAGCTCTGTTTCCGAGCCGAATTTTCTGTGGTTATATAGATTATTGGAAAATCCGACATTTTCAGTACTTTAACTTCGTCCGGCAAGGGGTTAGCCGCGCGCAAAACGTATTGGGACTGCATTTTTGTTCTCGGGGAAAACCTATCTGTTTTTTTAAAACATGCATTAAGTGGATATAATAAGTATTTAAATTTTGAGAAAAAAGGGTGTTTTCAACATACTATTATTCACCAGACGATTGTTTTTGACATTGCCTTTCCTTTAACTTAATACTTATGCATATCCATATTTTTTGGTTATACTTCACACCAAAAATATACTGCGGGCTCTTGGTCTATTAAGTTTAGTGACGAGTATTAAGATTATTGGAAGAGCTTAGGGATGAAATATATGTTACTGAAATTGTTAATGTGATATTCAAAGTTACAAAGTTTCTAATTTAGCCATCTTATTATTATTATTAATATGAGGGATGCGAGAGAGAGAGAGTTCGCATCTCATCTAGTCCCTGCGACATTTTAGACCTTTTGTGACATTACTTCTAAGTTCTCTAAGGCACCCATATTTCAAATTGACAAACCATCCTTGTAACATCTTCTGGCGATAGAAATGCGTTTGTTAGAAGTTTGGAGTTACGATGGTATCCAACTGGCAATCCCCAGCAAGTAGACTCTGTTCTGCGGAGCATGACTAATATTTTTGCCCTCTGTTGCGAGTACGATTTTAATTTATTCGGTGGTCCTAAAAAATTAAAATATAAAAAAATTGACATTCGCATAGGACGGCACTTGATGACGGTCAATAAAACCGCACCAGAAACAGCATTCCACATGTCCCTTTTTGTCGTACAAAATTTATTTGAGCTAATTTCGTTATTTTATTAAAATTCTATAAGCGTTTAAGTTCGACAAGTCCTTAAACTCATATATGTATGTATGCGCCCATAGGCATCAATTACCATATTTTCGCCCATAAGCCACAAATATAATATATTTCTGAGCGCATATGTACATTATGCGCCTGTAGTAGCGAAAAATCAGCGAGACCTTATGCTGTCTGATATTATATATATTTTCGCTTCATGCATGTTTTTATAGATAATTTCGCAAGCGCAGAGTTCTATGGCGTGGATCTCTACCTGGAAAAAGGTACGTGAGGACGCCAGTGCCTTAGCGAATCGATAGTTTGGCACACTACCACGTCTGCTCTCCCTTCCATTTTGGATCTATGCGTGTACCATTTAAGAGATTCTTTTCCAAAGGTCATTAGAATGCCACTCCAGGAATTTTTCGAGTACTTTCAGGTGGGTCAGATTGCCTGCAATAAGGAGATTTGACTTTTGTAGTCTTATAGCGCTGAGGATAGGTTCTTAACATTCAGATGCAGTGGAGGCACGTCCATTATAGCCTCTAAGGATGCAGTCGGCAGATACGCATGGCACCAGTTATTTCTAGACACGCACACCATTAAACTTTTTGTAAATTAGCTTGCACTGTCTTTTGTTAATTTTTGGTCATAAATCGAGTGAGGCGTATAGTGCTATGGATTTTATAATGGTTATATATTCCGCAGGGTCATTTTTATTTTCAGTCCCCAATCGTTTTGAACAGTATGTGACACATGCATGCTTCCGCTGTAGCCCTTTCCAGGACATACACAATACACAAATCTGCTTTGAGAATTCGACTACATTTCCCTCAAGAGATGGTGCTTGTAAACAATCGCCACCAATCGGAGATTACTCGGGGCAAATATGATTGTTATGACCAGGTCGTCAGCATTTCCCTGATTATTATAGCCGCAGTTGGTCAGCTCTTGTAGGAGGTCTTCGATAGCTAGAGATCATAGCAGAGGAGAAAGAAGAACCCTTCCATAGGTGGATACCTTGGCGACCGCCACTGTTACCGATTCGTTTCCTAATTGTCTCTGATTCTCCAGCTGCTAAGCATTGCTTTTATCCATTTTATCGGTGAGGGTTCAACTCCTGTTTTGGTAGCCGCATTCCCCAATAGATTCAAGAGATTTATGGTTAAATGCTCCTTCGATATCTACAAACTCACGTAAAGCTGGAGTGGACATATATATAGGGAGATTCTGATAGACTTGTCCGCTTAAGAAACCGCTGCTGTGGATGTAGCGGCGACGTCTTGAGTATTCTGCTCCTGATGTGATTATCTAACATTTTCTCCATTGTTTTAAGGAGAAGGAGAGTTCGACTTATAGGTCGATAGACCTGGGTTATTTTTCTACCCTTAATAAATGCTACCTTCACACCTCTCCACATCTTTGATATATGCTTATGTCACATAGATAACCAATTTTGTTTAACGCCAATAGCATTGGCTTCACCACATGTGATAGATATCGCCAAGTGAGGAATTTTGGTATAAGGTAAACCGTCTCGCACGATATCATTATACCCTAGATGAAATCTATAGGGTATACTAAGTTTGTCATTCCGTTTGTAACATCGAAATAATGATCGTAGAGCAAAATGGATTGAACACCCACGCATAATATTAAAAGTTATTTTGATTTTTGCATGTCCGTCCGTCTGTCCGTCTGTGCGCACGATAACTCGAGAACACGTATACTTAGAGAGCCGAAATTTTGTACACGGACTTTGAAAAAAAAAAGTAAAATTAAGTTCGAAAATGAGACAAATCGGGAAACTCCTTTGTGGGGTTGCCATACAAAACTTTCGTTTTCCACTATATATTTCGACACTGCCTGAGAACGCATCGATATAGAGAGCTGAAATTTGGTACATGGTGTTTTCATAGTACTAGCAAATAAAATTTCAAAAGTGGACTTAATCGGGAACTCCTTCTTGGTGTTGCCATATAAAAATTTAGGGTTTTTACGTATACTGTGAAAACGATCAGTCCAAGACATTTTTATTGTACTAAAAACTTCTTCAGAATACGAAATCCTATAAAATTGGTTATAATCATTTTTTCTGTGCGACAAACCGTTCTATTAAAGAAAGCTGAAATGAAAAGTTAATTATAAAATTTGAAATGTATGTATACTCATTTCTAAAAATAATCTAGATAAGTAGTGTATATCGAAAAGACAGTGACCATAAGGTTTAGGTTCATACAAGTCGATAGATGGACTTACGTGGTTGAGTCCCACAGTTATGGCTGAAAAACACCGACGTGATAGCGGTGACACAGCGGTACATACATTTAATTTTTGTAAGTAAGTTGTTGCGAAAACGAAATGTATGTACCACTGCAGCTATCGTCACCGCTACCGCGTCAGTGTGTTTAAGCTTTAATGCAGAAAATTTAAAAGTATACTGTTACATATGTAGACACATGATCGCGCAGGACCTCTGTCTCCATATTGTCATCGAAATTTCCGAATTTTTATATATGTCTAGCAAAACCTCTCTTTTTCTTAAAAATACGTCACTACCAACAGTTTTTTGTATGAATTTAAGAAGCACAAAGCCTTCCTTCTAAGGTGTCCTATCCATTGTCACATACATACATATATGTATTTATGTACATACTTAGTACCTAAAATGTGGTCACAAATAAGAGTTATTTGTAATTTGATGAAGTCAAAATTCTTTAAAGAAGAAAACTAAATCAAGGAAACAGAAGCCCGCAAGACGATATTTTTCACAAAATTTTAGTTATGAACGACATTATGTTCCACACAGTGTGGATTGCAAAAACTCACAAAAAACTCGCTAAATAATCATGTTCATGCAATTTTTCAATCCTATGTTTTTGTTTTTCATGAACATTTATGGTATTTAGTAAATTGAGAAAAAAGAAAATCCACGTTGTGCACAGAGTTTTGGACAAACTAAGGGAAGTGCTTGGTTTTCTTTAATTCGATTAAAGAACTAATGATGCTAAGGAAAAAATTCCGAAATTGAGATTTTGAAATATTGATACTTTAATTCCGAGGGGGTGATTCCACATTTATTAATGTAAACAATAGTTAACTTTGTCGAACTACTTCACAAAAAATTAACGGAGCAACTTTCTTCTGCAGCCTAGGAATGTAGAAGATGTAGAAGTTGATCTGTCTGCCAAACAATTTCATGTCAGTTTCGTTTTCTCCTATGCCTATATTACATAAACTCTCCTTGTTTTTTTATATATATATACAGGGTGTTCCGTAAGTCGACGTCAAGCCGGAACCGGGTGATAGACCAAATCATCACAGTTTCCAGAAAAATATAAAAAAAAATCTATGTAAGTCATGTATTTTTCAAATTATAGCCATTTCTTTTGTTTTCGAGAAAATGTACACCTTGTGATGGTTTTTTAGCTCCTGTTGCTACAAAACTTTACTTTTTTTCAAATTAATTTTTCTTATATAATCCCGAATAGTGCTTATGTAACCTGTTGCTTTAAGTTCTAAGCCAACTGCTCCAGCTTGGAAGAAAATGTCACACTTTGCCGAACCAACAATATAAAATTAATAATTCGTTGAACTTTAACTGACTGTACTGAAAAAAAAAAAAATGTACTACGCCAGTCTGGCAAGTAACTTGAAAAGTTGACGCATTTAATAAGAATTCTAAAATGGTACAACACTTGCTACATTATTTCTTAGATTACGGAAAAAAAATTTTTTTCTTCAAGAAACCCAGTTTCGAAAAATTTCTTTTCACCTACTAAAATTGATTCTAGTGTACCCAAAGCCTGCTTTAAGACCGCAACTTTAAGATTCTAGTTTGAGTGAGACGGAGAGTCATTCCATGAAGTGTGAGTGAGGCAGATAGTGACTTAGTGATAGTGCTTATGTAAGCTGTTGCTTTAAATTCTAAGCCAAGCTCACCGAATATTACAAAACCATGAGCTACACCCATACCATGTACAGCGAGTACAAACCCTGCTACCTCGGCATTATCAACTTCGGGTTGCGTTTTGCCAAACGATGCTACAAAGACAACGGGAAGATCCGCGATTCTTCGAGAAAATTTTGTGGTCGGATGAATCGACATTTAAAAAAGACGGATACATGAACTTACACAACTTACACGAGTGGCACGTAGAGAATCCGAATTTAATGAGACAAAATAGATCTCAATATCGTTTTAAAATAAACATGTGGACCGAAATTTTAAACGGAAAAGTCATAGGACCATTTGAGTTGCCAGAGGTCTTTAATGCTGAAGTTTATTTAGATTTTTTGCAAAACCATTTACCTAATTTACTGGAAGACATGCCACTAAGTATTTACAGAGAGGTGTGGTATCAGCAAGACGGCTGCCCAGCGCACTATGCCCTTTCAGTTAAAGAATATCTCAATGAAGAATATCCGGACAGATGGATAGGGCGGTCTGGTACGATCTCGTGGCCAGCCCGTTCACCTGATCTAAATCTATTAGATTTCTTTTACCGCGGAGCAGTGAAAGAGAAAGTTTATAAGAAGTCAATTGAAAAGTTAGCCGAACTTCGGCAAAGAATTACGGAAGCAGTTGAATTTGTCAACAACGGAAGAATTGCCCGTCTGATAACCCGATCTTTTTTAAGAAGTTGTCGAGCTTGTATTGCAGCTGAAGGAAGGCAGTTTGAACATCTTTTGTAAATAATAAATCTTAGCATCCAAATAATTGATGTTTAATTTCAAAATTAAGGAAAATTTGTCCTAAATTTAACAAAAAGTTAGCATCTCTAGCTAGAAAGCGTGACTATCTGTTTCACTCACACTTCATGGAATGCCTAGAACTAGAATCTTAAAGTTGCGGTCTTAAGGCAAGTTTTGGGTACACTAGAATTATTTTTAGTAGGTAAAAAGACATTTTTCGAAACTGGGTTTCTTAAAGATTTTTTTTTTCGTAATCTAAGAAATAATGTAGCAAGGTTATACCATTTTAGAATCCTTATTAAATGCGTCAAATTTTAACGTTACTTGCCAAACTGGCGTAGTACATTTTTTTTTCAGTAGTCAGTTAAAGTTCAACGAATTATTAATTTTATATTGTTGGTTCGGCAAAATGTGACATGTTCTTCCAAGCTGGAGCAGTTGTCTTAGAACTTAAAGCAACAGGTTACATAAGCACTATTCGGGATTATATAAGAAAAATAAAATTGAAAAAAAGTAAAGATTTCTAGCAACAAGAGCTAAAAAAGCATCACAAGGTGTACATTTTCTCGAAAACAAAAGAAATGCTTATAATTTGAAAAACACATGACTTAGATTTTTTTTTTATATTTTTCTGGTAACTGTTACGATTTGGTCTATCACCCGGTTCCGGCTTGACGTCGACTTACGGGACACCCTGTATATATTGTTACGTGCAATAGAAAGAGCAAACTGGTGACATCTACTGGCAATGGAGAGTAAACAACTTCAGGTTCGGAGAATCGATGATAGAATCTTCGGGAAGGTTCAGGAATAGAATGAATAGAATAGTTAAAAAGATTCTGGAATAGAACACTCCAGAATAATCTGGAGAGTTTCTAGGGTATAAATATAACAGTTGTCACCGCCAAAAAAAGAGTCTTGTCTTAGACGTTGCAGTGTTAACAAGCGAAAGTAATAAACGTGCGAAAGTGTTGTAATTAAATTGCGATAATTGAAAGTACAGTATTAAGCGATAATTAAAGTTGAGTTGATTAATTGAAAGTTTGTGAAGTGTATAAGATTAGAGTGAAATAAAGAACTTGCATATTAAAAATTTAATATTGTGTTTTAAATAACGAACCAAAGGCCACGCTCGCAACAACTGGTGTCAGAAGTGAAATAAATTCGCGAAATAAAGTGGTGGCAATTGTCTTAAAAATTCAAAGTGTGATTAATTTTGTGAAATTGTGTTAAATTTTGAAAGTTCTGGAAAATAATTTAAGTGAATTACTAAAGTAATGGGGCGCAAAGTGGAGGAGCTTCGAATACAGGATTTGAAAGTGGAGCTAGGGAACCGGTCATTACGAAGGACAGGTGCAAAGAAAGTTCTAGTCGAGCGACTTAGACAAGCTTTGATAGAGGAAGGAAAGAGTTCTGAAACATTTGTTTTCGAAGAGAACTTGGAAGAAACCGAAGCAGAAGAGGAGCCTGCGATGAAAATGGAACAGCTTTTGAGTACTTTAATGAGCAAAATGGAAGCTCGTTTTGATGAACAAAAGAATTCTCTCGAGGAACAAAATAATTCTCTGGAATCCCGTTTAGATGAGCAAAAGATATCTATGGAAACCCGTCTGGAATCCCGTTTAGATGAGCAAAAGAATGCTTTTGAGGAACAAAAGAATTCTCTGCAGAATTGTCTAGAAACTTGTTTGGAGGAACAGAAGAATTTTCTGAAAGGTTCATTAGACGAAAAAAATGTGAAAATTGAAGAAATCCAGCAGGAAGTGTTGGAAGTTCGACAAGCAGATCTGGAAAGAATAAAGCATCGTCAGCCTCTAAACGTAGCAGCTGAATTATCCGGCGCAGGTAGAATGAAACTCCCAATATTTGATGGACAAAATTCGTGGCATATCTTCAAGAGACAATTTGAGGCAGCTTCAGAGTTAAATGGATGGAATGATGAAGACAAAGCTATAGCTCTGGTGTTAGCACTTCGAGGTCCTGCGTCAGAGCTCTTACAAACTGTACCGATTGAAAAGCAACGTGATTATACTTCATTAGTGCAGGCGATAGAATTACGTTACGGAGATGAGCATATGCAGCAAGTATATCGCCTACAGTTACGCAACAGGATTCAAAAACATGGCGAACCACTACAACAACTGCAGGCAGATGTAGAAAGATTAGCTCATTTTTCATACTCCAGCGTGAATGCGGATTTTCTCAATGAAGTGGCGACGGAGACATTTGTGAACGCTATTGCAGATCAAAATTTACAACAAGCGTTAAGGCTAGAAGGAAAGACATTAACAGCAGAAGCACTAGCCTATGCATTAGTGTATGAATCCGCCAGACAAGCTTTACGGAGTGCAGTACGAATGAGAAAATTTTCAGTGAACGAATGTACTTGTAATAGAATGCACCCCCACAGAGCACGCCTTCACATGGTGTCCTTCGATGCTGGAATTGTAATATACCAGGGCACCTTCAAAGAGACTGCAGAAAACGCCGACGAGTGGAATCTCTAGATGAAGAGAGGAGAGTGGAATTGCAAAGAAATCGAGCAGACTTGCAATAGACTACAGTTATCACTGAGCACCCCTTCACGTAGTGTTCTTCGATGCTGGGATTGTAAAAATTGGGACACCTTCAAAGCGACTGCAGGAAACGCCGTCGAAGGGAATCAACAGAAAAGAAAGGGAGAGAAGAATGTCCAAATTGGCGAGCTAGGGAGCAAGCTATTCTTAGAGAAACTAGACTCCAACCTTATGGGTTTGATATCCAATACAGGAAAGGACGTATCCCTGGAAATGCAGAAGCCTTTGCACAACGTCCATGTGAACCTGAATATAAGCATTACGCCTGTGAGAAAGAAAAAGAGAAAACAGATGCTATACAGTTGGTAACTGTGGAACCATCAACAGGTTGGGACATCCATAACTTACGAACAGCGCAACGCGAAGATCCGGACATATCGCCTATTCTTGTTTGGAAAGCAGACATAGAAAAACCAGAATGGAAAGATATTTCGAGGATGAGTGAAAATCTGAAAAGCTACTGGGCTCAATGGAATTCTCTTCATATTGAATGCGGTATTTTAAAACGCAAGTGGGAAGCACCTAACGGTAAATCATTCCGAATGCAAATAGTCGTACCGGCATCAAAAGTCAACGATGTTCTAAGTAAAATGCATCGTGGAACATCTGGAAAACATTTGGGAGTGAATAAAACAATTTATAAAATACGAGAAAAGTTTTATTGGCTACATATGCTGGAGGATGTGGAGAAGTGGTGTCGCAGATGCACTCTGTGTGCTTCTTACAAAGGGCCGCCACATAGCAGCAGAAAGGAAATGTATAGGTGTAATGTCAGAGCCCCATTGGAAAGGAGATCTAATGTACAAGAAGCCATGAAGGCAAAATTAGCAGTGAGGACCCGCTATGACTTACGTGCGAATTCAGCAGGATTCAATGAAGGTGATCTTGTTTGGCTGTACAACCCGAACCGACGTAAGGGACGTTCCCCTAATTTACAACAACACTGGGAGGGACCTTATTCAGTAGTAACTAGAATAAATCACGTAGTATACAGGATTCAACGTGGTACAAGAGGCAAACGAAAAATCGTTCATCCGGATCGCTTGTGTCAATATTACAAGCATCAAGACCGTGGACCACCTGTTGTTCGGGACGAACAAATTTAAGAAGGGGGCAGTGTTACGTGCAATAGAAAGAGCAAACTGGTGACATCTACTGGCAATGGAGAGTAAACAACTTCAGGTTTGGAGAATCCATGATAGAATCTTCGGGAAGGTTCAAGAATAGAATGAATAGAATAGTTAAGAAGATTCTGGAATAGAACACTCCAGAATTATCTGGAGAGTTTCTAGGGTATGAATATAACAGTTGTCACCGCCAAAAAAAGAGTCTTGTCTTAGACGTTGCAGTGTTAACAAGCGAAAGTAATAAACGTGCGAAAGTGTTGTAATTAAATTGCGATAATTGAAAGTACAGTATTAAGCGATAATTAAAGTTGAGTTGATTAATTGAAAGTTTGTGAATTGTATAAGATTAGAGTGAAATAAAGAACTTGCATATTAAAAATTTAATATTGTGTTTTAAATAACGAACCAAAGGCCACGCTCGCAACAATATATACAGGGTGTCCCGTACGTACCGCATTTTCTTTATACCACGGATTCCTCACTCAATTTCAAGAAATAAATTGTATGGGAGGAGAGCCGGAAAATGTACGGTGTGGGCGGTAGGGGGGGTTTTGTGATTTTGGGTGCTTTTTATCCTAATACCATATAACTTTCTTGTTATACACCCTATGAAGGTGATTTGCATCTCAGGTGATATTAAACCCTCTACCGTTTCCAACAAATGCTCAACTATTCCCTTTCCGTCGGCAGTTATAGGATGTCAAAGTCAAAAAATTGGATAACTTTGAAATTTCTTTTTCAATTTCAAAGATTTTCCCGCCAAAATGCATGATAACTATACAGTTTTATGACAAGATTTAAAGACCCCGGAATGTTACCTTTAATTTGACTATGCGCATGTACCTACCTAAATGCTACCGTTTTTGAGATATTCCCGTTTTTATGATGCATAATTTCATGAATTTTGTTAATTTGCGAGGAATTGCATAAAATTAGGCGCGATTTCTATTATTATTAGCAAAATTAATGAAATTACGCACCATAAAAACGGGAATATCTCAAAAACGGTAGCATTTATCCATTCCAATTGAGTAATTAAGGCAATCATCGATGCTTCAAAAAATTTGGCGTATTGATATAACATTCATGTTTCAAAGCCCATCTATGACAGATGCGATATCCGCTATATCGATAGTCCCAAGATATTGATTTTGAGTCAAATCGGAACATAATGGCCATAAATAATTGCCAAAATAATTTTCAACGCATACTTATCAATAAATACTGATACCTGAAGAGGTTTTTACATCAAGTATTTCTTTAGTAAATATTTCGAACGTCATTTAAATTATATTGTTACTCATCCTCAATGTCAATTCCTACTTTTAATTTTTACGTCGAACCTGTCTTGGTGATCTTCGAAACTCTTCGCTGGAGACTTTTGGATTTGGCGTAAATTATCTTCCGGGTCTTAGTATGTATCACGTTTTGTTTGAAAAATTTCAGTTTTGATGTAATTGAAATTAAGTGCATTTTTTGCACATCTTCTTAAGCATATCCAGCGAAAAGGGCTGAAAAAGCTCATTTCCAAAGGTTAATTGCCATTCGTTGCCATTATATGTATTTGCAATTTTTCGACTGCCTGTTTTGACAGCGGATATCCGTCAGCCGTAGAGCGCTCTGTTCGTCGCAATTGTATTTAAGCCTTAAGGCTTAACTTTTGACAACCGCAATGTGTTTCGGCCATTAGTTTCATGGGTTGCTCTGCTCAGAAACAAACGCGTTTTCAAATGGAATGAAGTAACTTTCTTTCGATACAAATAGATATTTTTGTTTCAATACCAAATAAGTGTTGGGTGAAAGGAATCGATGCTAAAAGTACTTGGTATCGAATCAAAATTATCGCGACTTTCCATTGAAATGTATGCAACAAAAGAACAAAATTCCGAAATTCAAAATCCTACCTTATGAAAGTATAAGAAAATCAACATTAAATGAAATTATACAAACAAAGAACTAAGAAGGAAACGCTTTATTCTGCGGGTTCCATGTGAGTCTCCTGATGCGTCGGATTCCTCTAGGATTCTTATCCAGTGAATTCTCCTTTTGATTTCTTCATCGTTTCTGTTCTGATCTAAGTGTACTCCATAATATCTCATTTGGCATTCGTTCTGTCCTGCGATATTTTTAGGATGCCACATATACAGCTATTTGAAGTTTGTAAATGTCGCATTATGGTTTAGTTGATATATCACGCAAACATAGTGAAACTATGTACCTTGATTAAGAGAATATATATATATATATATATATATATATATATATATATATCTTCTTCCAATCGAGTAGAAAGACTTATCGAAATCCACAAAAGCTAGGTAGGGGAAACTGGTATTCTTTATGTTGCATAATTCTGAAGGTGTTAGTGTTATCTAAGAGCGATCTATTTTATTCCCAGCTTGCTGCCTTCTTATCATGCGATCGACTGTACCTTTAATTCTTTCCAGAAACGTATAATAATATCTTCTGTACTAGATAGAGCGCGGGAGTTTTTCCACAAAGGTACATTTTTGAAGTTTGTTTTTTCTGCTGGAGGGTTTAAAAAGATCATGCAAATAGTTTAACCTTTGAAAAAGTGATTTTGCTACCTCTGCAACTATTCCTCATAGCTTTTTAGCAGCCTTCCATTCTCATTCTTTATTATATTATTTTAGGTACTTTTGCCGGAGCGCTTTTCCGAGAGCTATCTACCTGCAAATATGTTTTCCTTCATCATACTATCTGTTTGCATTTAGTCTCATAACCTTGATATTGGAATACATTCATTTTATCGCGCGCCCGCAAAATTCAGCATTCTAAAATTAAATTCTTGTGCGTCATCGAAAAGCTAGTTCTAATTTGAGCCTTGGCTTGGCGCTTCTTAGGTAGGTTAGTTTAAGAGTAGGAGTGACTAGACCACTAGCGCCATGCCGACACCGCAACCAGAGTTGATCTATTGTGTTCTCCTCTAAAGTGGTTAGGCAAAATCTACTCTTTTAACGTGCTCGATTATTGCCCTTGTGGTTAGATTGTAAACCTTATTTGTAGAGATAAGTATTTATGCAGTGACTTGAAACCTTAGTGTTGTAAGCGTGGAACATTCACATATACATAATATGCTTCGAGGTTTTATCTTCCTCTTTGCACAGAGTTCGCTTGCTTTGCTTTGCTCAAATTGGGTATACTATTCCAGAGGAGATCCAGTTGCCTGTTTCTCCATTTTTTGCAGTTCCCCCTAAAGTAACTTTTTGGTAGGCCAGACTAGTTTCGACTCAAAGTTTTAAGAAGATATAGCCATAAACGCAGCTTTGCTGTCTGAACAAATGTAGCTGTTGCAGTTTTTGGAACCCTTGTTTTGCTGCTTCGAGGTGTTACATTCAGACATACTTCCATGTACATATGTATGTATTTACGAGTATGAAACCACCATCAGTCTATCAGAAGAGAATATAAATAAGGCGTCGATAGTGTAATGACATTGACTAATAATTCTAAGAGCTTATGGTATTATAGGGTATGTACCCTCTGAGCTTTGGCATCATCATAAAAAAAAATAATAATAAAAATAACAATAAAATGATAAAGGAACCGCATACATTTTAAATCATTTTCCATTAACCCCACAAGTTACCCGATTCGTCCCATTTTCGGACTTAAATTTACTTTTTTTTTTAAAGCCCATGTGTTAAATTTCAGCTTTCTAAGTAAACGCGTTCGGGAGTTATCGTGATGACGGAGGACAGACGGACATGCCAGAATAAAAATAATTGAAAGTTATTATTAAATGTTATTAAATGAGAGTCATGTTGACAGCAGATGGCTCAACAACTGATACCGTTGGGGCCCGAATACAGCCTTGGCAGGAAAGGAAAAAGTACGGAATTGGGGATTATTGAGTTGAGTCAAGGAGGGGACGGTGTACATTACGCTTGATTGTTTGCGGCCCATAGCTAAGGAGGAAAACAGATAATGGTAAACTGTTCCACATTCGTACTATTTTACGGTTTGACCAAATTTGACTTCTAGGGTGTGAGGGTGGGCTTGGGTTACATCTCGTGTGGTGCGCATAGTAAGAATAGAAAAGAAAACATCCATAGAAGTAGCGATACAAAAGAGATAGACAAGCGACATTACACCGGTGCTCTAGGGAATCAATATTTTCTATTGATATGTCATCGCCCATTAGCCGGAAGGCTTTCTTTTGGACTTTGTCTAACGCGGACAATGCAATACGTCCAGCCCCTGCCCAAATATGGGAATATATTCTAATTTAGGCCTGATATGAGACTTGTAGATTTGCGCCAAGTCTGATGGAGTAAAATATTTCTTGCATCTTTGCAAGAAGCCCAGGCATTCCATTGAGTTTTTGGCAATACCAAAAATATGATCGGATCAATTAAGATTTTTGGATATTTTAAAGCCTAAGATGTTAAGAGATGGCGAGTTCGAGATATCTTTCCCATCGACGGAAATGGGTTGAGCGGGTGTTGCAGTTGAGTGACAACAGACAATATTGAGTTTTGGAAGCATTAAACTAGATCCGATTCGCATTGCCGCAAGCGAGTATTGTTGTAAGGTCATGGTTTAGTGACAATAGCATTCCTACATAGAGCCAAACCAGTACACGAAATCAAGGGTGCTGTCGGATTTAAAGTGAGAGCTAGCAGATCATTAATAAAAATGAGGAAGAGCGTATGAGAGAACACAAAACCTTGCGGTACATCGGCATGGATTATAAAGCGGTCCGAAGTAACTCCGTCCAATATAAATTGAATTGAACGGCGGGAAAGAACACTTTCAATCCATTTTAAGAAAAGAGGGCTTAGACCTAATGCCTGAGGCTTATCTAAAAGAGCAGGATGTCAGACTCTATTGAAGGCCTTCGGGATATCTAATGCGATGATTTCAGATTCACCAAAATTATGAAGACATTGATTCCAACGCCCGGTAAGGAATGTTAGTGAATCTCCAGTAGAGCGGCCAGCACGAAAGTCTTATTGGCGATCGCAAATAAAGTGATTAATTTCTAGATATTTCATCAACTGGGTGTTGATGAATGCTTCGAAAAATCAAGATAAGGGCAATTGGTCTATAATTGGATCGCAAGTCTCTCCTTTTTTTTTTTGTATTGACTGAGCATGTGCAAATTTCCATGCGGAAGGAAAGACTTCTGTGGAATAGGAGAGGTGAATAGTTTGCGTAGAGGTTTAGCTAAAGAAGAAGTGTAGCACTTGAGTACCAGGGGCGAATTACCATCAAGCCCAGCAGCCTTAGACACATTGAAACTCCCGAGCACTTTTAAAACCTCCCTTGTGCGGAAATGCAATGGCCTTTGACTGTAGTTGCACATCGGTGGAAAAGAAGGTGGTAAGAAAGAACTCGCAGCAAACTTAGCTGCAAACAAATTGTCTTTGCCCAATGATTCCATGGACACATCCCCGTTGTGAATTAAGGACGGTACGGAAGAACTGGTGAAGTTGTTCTTGACTGTTTTAACAAGAGACCAGAAACTCTTACTATCCTTTGGACTAGAAAGATTTTCTGTCTAATGCTTTGGTCGAATTAGAGCTTAGCTCGCTAAACAATGGATTTACAGGTGATACGTGCCTCTCTATAGATCTATCTCAATTCCACTGAATAGGACAGCTTATATGCCTGAAATGCAGCTTCCTTATCTTTTATGGCTGTATAACAGTCATTGTTAAAATATTAGGTTAAGTTTAATATTTTTGAATTTGTGCGAAATGGATCTGCGCATCCCGAACCATATGTTGTGAAGAAAAGGAAGCACAAATAAAAAGTCGAGAATGAATTTAAGTTTTTAATTAGTTTAATGAAACGTTAATTTCTCCTTACTGCAGAAAAGTAAAAGCCCGCGGTCGTACACTCATGTCGAGTTGAAGTTGACTGCGCCGAGTACCTACACTTTATCGCTTAAGACTGTAATATGCAGAGGGTGTACTTAGATCTATCACAACTTGTGCACAATTAATGGGGTAAGGAATGTATGCGCGTGATAAAAGCCGAATTGCATTTATGTAAAATAATTATCACTCGTGAAAGAATAATTAAAATAAATTTCGATTGCAATTCATGAAATATGAAACGTACCTGCAGACTGAAATATGGGCGGAATGAACTAGGATTTTTAGATAAGTGATAATGAGTAGGTATGCGGCTTTACAACACATAAGATGTTGAGAATGAATTCAGAGTAGCATTCAACATCTCTCGAGGAAAACACTCAGGCCAGTCTAACTCTCTGATGAATTTATTGAATGAAGCCCAATCAGTTTAATCATAGTGCCACACCAGTCTGTTTTTACGAAGATGACTGGCTGGTTTCAGTGATGATATGGAGAATTGGACCAAAATGAAACAATGATCCGAGCTGCCAAGAGGAGATAACACTGACGTTGAGTATCTAATAGTTTAGCACTATGTTCAATTATATCAGGCAAACGTGTTGGTCTTTCAACTAACTGCTGCCAGTTAAAGGACTAGCTAAATAGTTCAACATGTCTCGCCGCTGGACTTGTGGTGGAAGAATGAGCCACTGCATGTTATAGACATTGAAATAGCCAGCAATAACCGGAAGTATTAGATTTGGTTAAAATATTATCTATATTGGAGGATAAGGAATCAAACGAGCATACAGTGTCAGCGTCAGACATATTTGCGATATAAAAAACAAATAAATGATGTGTTGATGAAGTTTAAATCTAATCCAGACGTAATTAAACTCTGAATTAGTTGACGCGAATTCAGGGGCAATGGAGAAAGGCACATCATTACGAATGTATCGATTCCCCTCTGAGGAGAAAATAGTGACACTAAGTGATAACCCGGTATGCGAAACTGATTGATATCAGCATCAGAACCTTGGTTTCATTTAGGGCCAAAACAGCCGTTTTAAAAGAAGACAGGTAGCAATACATCGAGAATAATTACTTCGTAAGCCACGAATGTTACAAAAATCTAAGCAAAATTTTTGCATTGTCCCAAATGAGCAAAACCGCTCAAAATTTCAATAAAAGGCACACAGCCAACGAACTGACCATAACAGTAGAACCCAACAGCAAGCCAAACCGCTGGCTGAGTATAAAACATATTATTATATAAACTTTGTATACATTTGAACTCCACTACTATAAAACTACTTCTTGCTGCTCTACTTCACTTTTGGTTCAATTTTAATTATACTTTATCAAAAAAGGATCGATGTTAACGATCCGGAAACCTTTAAGGAACTTTGAGAGCCTAAAATTCTAGAGCCGAGAATTCATGTGCTGCTTGCATGCCGCTATATTATGTGCATATTTGTAATAGATGTGAGATTACTTTTTTGTTGACCTTAGGCGCGAAATTTGATTTAAGCTGTTTGATCTTAAGTGTTTCGGTTGAGACGCATTATAGGCCAGTACACCACCTAATTCGGAAAGAAGCGACTGGTGTCTGTTTAAATTTATTGTTGCGAGTGTGGCCTTGGTTCGTTATTTAAAACACAGTATTAAATATTTCATTGACTAGTTCTTTATTTCACTCTAATCTTATAAAATTCACAAACCTTCAATTAATCAACTCAACTTTAATTATCTCTAATACTGTACTTTCAATTATCGCAATCCAATTAGAACACTTTCGCCTGTTTATTACTTTTGTTTGTTAACACTGCAATGTCTAAGACAAGACTCTTTTTCTGGCGGTGACAACTGTTATATTTATATCTAGAAACACTCCAGATTCTTCTAGAGTATTCTATTCCAAGATCTTCTTGACTATTCTATTCCTGAACCTTCCCGAAGATTCCATCATCGATTGTCTGTACGTCTGTCTGTCTGTGCGCACGATAACTCGAGAACGTGTAATGATTATGGCAAATATTAGTGATATTGAACTTGTAATTATTTGACTTTTAATTGAAAATTATATTTAACAATTACAACGTAGATTTTCAGTGCATCCGTTAACTTGGCTTGTGATATTCGTGATATTTCAATTGAACAGAGCAGAAGCACTTCAGAACAGCGAACAGTAAGAGATAAATTCGCTAATTATTTTACCTCACTGAATCATGAATTATAACCTGATAAACTCATAATGAACTTAAAATAAAAAAATTACCTAATCTGATTTTTCTACATTCTCACATTCCGAGAAGATTTCTTCATATATTTTTTCCCAGCCCTATCTTTTTCCTCCCTTCTCATATAGCTTTCACGTATATAAGTAATATATTTTTCTAAGTTTTTATGTCAATTCCAATGCATTCCAATTAATACAAAAATTTCATTTTCACTATGTATTTTGCCTGAGAACGCGTCAACGTAGAGAGCTGAAATTTTGTACACGGCGCTTTTATATAAATAGTAAATATAAAAATTTCAAAAATGGACTAAATCGGGCAACTCTTAGAAATATATGCGAAAAAAAAACTTCAAAAATCAAACTTTCTCAGATTGGTGACCGACCATAAGAAATTTCATACGGGCATTCATCTAGCTAGAGTATCATAGGAATTGGTTTTACCAATTCTAGCTTTTGTACTTGTTTTTATTTCGAGATGTTTAGTAGTCTATCGTTAGACGAAAAATGATCAGAAAATTATATTACACTCGACCGAGAGCAACTATCCAAATATTACTACATACCATTGGTAGTAGTTACGTTAGAAACAAGAACAATTAATATTGTGCAAGTATAGATTTGCCAAAGAACTTGAATTTTATTAGCAAATAGAACTCAAAACTCTTTGTCATGGAGAAAAAGCAACCCTTGCTGCTCGTACAGTTATCATACAGTTCATTTTGTTGCGTGAGATTCTTCATTGTTTTAAACCGTATGAGTGACATTTCATCTAATAGTTGGGAAAACACCTAAAATTATTATTAGTATTTAAGAAGAAGACATTCACTTTGGTCAACAGATTTTGTGTTCTAGATGACTTCGATATACAGGGTGTACCAGACTAATATGACTATATTTTGCCAAATGATTCCCCTCGTCCAGACAAATAAAAAATTGTAAGACAAGGGGGGCAAAGTGTCACCCTTTCGAGTTACAGAGTGATTAGAAGATAGCTCTTTTTTATTAAACACCCTATATCTTCAAAAGGACTATTTTAAGACTGCATTGTATGCAGAACCTTAAGAGCTTTCTTATAATTGGTAAACCACCACGGTACCCCTCCCATATCTAGAGTTATGATGCTTCAAATATAAAATTTCGGTTTTTAAATTTTGTTGTTTGGATATTTTTCCGTTATTTTTTAAAAATACGTCAACTAGCATACACTTTTTTTACAATTTCTAAACTCTTTAATTTAACCTATTATGCCTCATTTTCATCGTTAAGTTAATTCATTTGACTAATTGAAAAATATCTCCATCTTTTTTCAATTCTTGCAACAGTTACTATAATCTTTTCTTCCTTGCACATCTCAAATGTTGTTTACTTACACCACAAGAATACCGCACGTACAAAGCCAAATATTTGACACAGCCAAACTTTTCATTTAAAATTAACACATATCGACACGTGCGGCGAAAATATATATTTATTCTTCTTAAAGTGACTAGGATAAAGGAATTTTACAATAATTTTGCTAAAAGTCAATATTTAAAAATATTCATTTTATAACCTCTTTCATAGAAATCCAAATTAGTATTTAGAACGACAAAATTAACAGGAAAATTAGTTAAATGAATTAACTTACCGATGAAAATGAGGCATTACACTTATTTTCTAGCTGTGATGGTTATGAAATTATTAGCTCTTAACCTATTCATGTCACAGATAATTTGTTCCTTTAGTAACTGTAACACGTCATTTTAAAAAAATATCGCCTAATTTCGGTATGACTTAATAGGTTCAGAGCTAATAACTCTTCAACCGTCACAGTGTAATAGGTTAAATTAAAGAGAAGACTGGGCTTTCGAAATTTTGTAAAAAAGGTGTTGCTAGTAGAGGTATTTAAAAAAAATGGAAAATAAACAAAAAACAAAATTTAAAAACCGAAATTTTGAATTTAAAGCGTCATATTTCTGCAGTGGGGAGAAGTACGGGGCTGGTTTATCATTTATAGGAAAGAGCTTAAGGTTCTGCATACAATGGCTTAGAATGCTTAAAATAGACCGTACATGGTGTTCTTTTAAAGATATAGGGTGTTTTATAAAAAGAGCATATTTTACTAATCACCCTGTAACTCGAGAGCCTCCACCCTGCCATACAATTTTTTACTTTTCTGGACGAGAGGAATCATTTGACAATATATGATCATAATAGTCTGGGACATCCTGTATACAGGGTGTTTCCCACTAGGAGGTCAATAGAGCATGGGGTGATAGTACTCAGCTAGACGAACCAAAAAATTAAGAAAAAAAGCTAAGTATTCACAAAGTACCCTGTATTTTAAAAACGACAGGGCGCACGGTCACTGTTAAGAGCTCATTGTATGCAGAACTTCATGGCCATTCCAACGACTGCTCAACCAACCCTATATACCTCTCCCCTCAAGAATTTGGTTCTCTAAACTAAAAATATCGGATTTTCTTACCTTTTTTTTTCTAATTTAACCTCTATTATTTTTGCAAAACGGTCGTTAACATAACTTTGTTTTATAAAAACTGTAAACTGTAGACTCTCCTCTTTAAGTCGACCTATTACACCATATGCGTTAACTGTAGCCGTTAAACAGTTATTAACTTATAACCTATTCAGGTCACACCGAAATTAGACGATATTTTTTAAAATGACGTGCTAAGGGAACAAATTATCGTTGAGAATAGGTTTGAAAATAGGTTTGAGAATAGGTTTAGACCTAATAACTCTTAAAGGGCTTCAGATAGCACATTGGGTGTAATAGGTCACATTAAAGAAAACAGTCTACAGTTTTTATAAAAAAAAGTTATGTTAACGACCTTTTTGCAAAAATAATAAGATTAAATTAAAAAAAAAGGTAAGAAAATCCGAAATTTTTAGTTTAGACAACCATAATTCTTGAGAGGAGAGGGTATTGGGGCTGGTTAAGTAGTCGTTGGGAAGGTCATGAAGTTCTGCATACAATGAGCTCTTAACTGTGATCGTACGTCCTGTCGTTTTTTAGGATATAGGGTGCTTTGTGAAAAACCATCTTTTTTCTTAATCACCCTGTAACTCCTAACCATTGATATGCCGCCCCCCCCCCCCCCCCGTTACTACAATTTTTGGTTCGTCTAGGTGACTACTATCACCTCCTGCTCTATTGACCTCCTAGTGGGAAACACCTTGTATGTATGCACTGTACATGCTATATGCTTATTGTCATAGTCAACTATTGCGAGTAGGTTTTTTAAACGATTTTATTTTCCACAACTGATAAATGTGAACCAATGTTATGATCTTTCTTCCGATAATGAAGACTAGAGCTTAAAGTGTAAATAAATATAATCTTTTAACAAAATAGAAGTATACATAAAAAAGAATGAAAACATTTTTACTTCTAACAGTCCGTTCATTACGTGGGAGAACTAGGATAACTTGAGCTCCTGAACATAGTCGAAAATACTTACCTTCCCAGATAGCTACTTTCCAAACGACTACAGCTACCATAAATTTGTTCCGAACGGAAATTATAAACTACATACCTTAACTATTGAATTCTACCGCGTTCTTAGATTTTGAACTGGTTTTCATTATAGTTTTCAGTAATTACAATTACTAATTAAGGTGGGATATTATTCGACATTTACAATTTTGTGTGACATTAATTTAATATTTTTATACAAATGCAATTAAGGAAGCTATACTCCTAAATAATTTCTCAATTTTATTGATTTAAAAAATTCTTATCTGCAATGGTGATTGATTCTTGATAATTTATATTATGTCTGAAGTAGATATGCATTGCACACACGTAATCCAATAGACCAAATTTATATCCATGGGCGGGTGCAACCAATCAGTTTTCACTCCTACAACTGAAAATTTCACATACTTAGGGATGTAACATAAAGTTATTTATACTGCGAATAAAAGTAAAAAGTATTAATGTAAAATGGCTACTTTTAGAATCCACGAAAATATAAAAATAACGTGACATGGCCAAAGCGACAATAATTTGCTTGAAAATATGGTTATTCATTCCTTCAACCGATATTTTCAAGTGACCGAAGTGAAAAGATCGAGCAATATATAAGGATGGTTAACTTCATAGCGCCAAACATTTGGTTGCTTAATTTTCGGTATGTATAATTGGTTATAATTGGCAGTCGAACCAGGATACAAATACCTTGCAAATACCATGAAAAGTTCAAATCGCCATGATGTTTTCTAGCTCCGGGTCTATCAGGACGTAAGGTATCGTTCTGAAAAAATCATCGTTTATCAAAATTAAGTATGATTGTGATAATGTTGTATAATTATTGGAATGGGCTATCGTTTTCATTTCTATAACATATAATAATCATTCTTCAGTAGCTATAGCTTGGCTTGTTTGTAAAGTGGTAAGGGACCTACATATTTTTGTAAAAAATTTCATTCAGTCTATGTCTGTAATAGATTAAAATGTGTTTCTATCCAATTTTAAAATGATCTAATTTATACATGCACACATTAAGGGTATTTATAATTATATTAGATATAATTTGAATGTTTTAATTTATTCACATAAAAGCAATAGGTGAAAGATATTTTTTTTGTATTAAGTAATAATTTTATGTTGTAGTGCTTGTGTTGTTTCTTGGTATTGTTTGCTTCTATTTAGTAATTAAGATTTAAGACAAATAGCTATGTTAAATTTCAAGCACTATTTTTTTGATTTACAGTTATATTTTGCGAGAATTGGATGAGACGGATAGATTGCAAGATGTTGGTGAACTGATATTATGTATCCAGAATTGCAATTATTAAAATCATTTAACTTTTAGTTACCTAAGAACACAGCTCTTCAAGATCTTTGCGGAGCTATGATTAAAGGTTGGAATCTGGCAGAAAATACTAATGGTGTTATTTTATTTATAATTGAAGAAATATCCTACAATATATGTGATCAGGTTAGCATAGGTTCAGTTTGAAATTTTTATGATTTGACATTGAATTTTTACAGAGATTTCATGAGTTTGAAATTAGGGTGCAAAATCCGAAAATTAAAGTAATTCGAAAGACTTTAACACAAGTTTTTATAGAAGGGAAGCTTGGAGACAAAAACGAGCTAATTGTGTAAATAATATTAAGCATAATTTTGTGCAACATAAGTTTTACAAGTCTCTTTATTTTAGAGATGGCTATTCAGTTAATGTTGTTTATTTTCGAGCTGGCTATGAGCCTGCACATTATCCGTCTAAAAACGAATGGGAAGCAAGGCGCCTTATTGAGTTGTCTAAAGCCATAAAATGTCCTTCTGTACAATATCATTTGGCGGGAACAAAAAAGGTGCAACAAGCCCTTGCTACTCCTGGAATTTTGAAACGCTTTTTACGAGATGATGAAAAGGTAATGAAAAATGATTAGTAAAATTACTTTTAAATAATAATTACAATAAGTATTAATTTTAGATCGAAGCTGTTAAGGAAATTTTTACTGGTCTTTACACACTTGATAACAATGAAGCTGGAAATGCTGCATATAAAATGGCATTGGCTAATCCAGAGAAGTATATAATATATAGTTCTAAAATCATATAAAAATTATTGATAAAAACTCGAATGGCCTTTACCCTGCAGCCATTTATTGGCTTATTTTGTGCCGTTATATAGTTTCTCCACTAGTTCTGCTATATCCATGCATATATCCTGCAATAGCCTACGTAAGGTGTTGTGCAAACAACAGTTTCAAGAAAAGGAAAAATTTATGTTTTTTTCCTAATTTTAATTAACTTGTAACAAAAATATTATGAAGAATAGAAGAACTTTTAAGAACTTTTATTTTTAACGATTCTAAATCAAATCATAAATACAACAGGAAAAAACAATCGCTTCGTCCGGGGTTTGGAAACCGGGACCTTCCGCTTGCCAGGCGACTGCTCTTACCGGAAGGTCCCGGTTTCAAACCCGGACGAGGCGGTTGTTTTTTACTCTTGTATTTATGATTTGATTTAGAATCGTTAAAAGTAAAAGTTCTTAAAAATTCTTCTATTCTTCATCTTTGACCGATTCTAACAAGTGTAGGTTCGATTTCCGTCGGCGGGAAAAATAAAATAAAATTGAATTTATAATTTATTTGTGTGTTTTCATCGTTATTGGTTAATGCCAGTTGAAAGCAAAACGTGTCCTAGTAGGCTACTTACAAATTATGAAATGCAAGAGGAAAAATCATCTGTCTCGTTAGCTCAGTGGTAAGAGCAGTTATCGTGTCCCAAAACCAATCAATCGACGAAAACGCAATAATTAACCGTGAAAACAATAAAAATTCATGAATCACTTTGTAATTACAAATCTTTATTCACTTTGAATAACTGACCTATCTTAATATTTATAACAATATTTTTACATATATCGATCGTCTAGTTCAATACTGGAACAAGTCCGAAAATACATTTTGAAGTTAAGTCTTGCAATAACTAGAGTACAATATTCACTATTCGAATCTATATTTGACAATGCTGGCATAGTAATGAAAACAGGATACAAATCATATTCCAGTACAGAACTGAACTTGTTTTGAAAAAAAAAAAACGCTTATATGTACAACTTATATGTCAATTATCTCGAAAGAATTAATTTTTATTTGTTCCAGTATTGAACTAGACGATCGATATGCCGATATGTATGACACCGCACTAAGAACTTGTAATTCTACTTTACGGTAACTTAACACCTAACTTGGAAAGCACGCGAATCTGAACTGAACACTTGACGGCTAAAAAATACTCCAGGCACTCGACAGACTTAACTGAGGCTGTCCTGACTGACGAAGAACTGCCGGAAGTATTATCATGGATACTTCGAAGGCGAATTGATTCAACCACAGCATCTGCCGTTGCGAGTTTGTCTGCTAATGTTGCTGTTTTCATTGCTACGACGGCTGTCTGCGCCGTTTCGGGCTGTTTTGCTGCCCAAAGGTTGAGTAAAGCTGAATAAATGACCATACAATTGGCTTGGTTTTTGATTACCCAGTGAGTGTCCAGCCAAAGTTTCTTGAATTCGTTTCTGTTGGCTGTCTGCAAAATGTTCGATAAGCTTCGGTTTGATAAAAGCATATTTACCTTGCTCTGGGAATCGTTGATATTCGAAGATAATTCCATTAGTCGTAGTGGATTAATATGCGCCATCACTGTGTTGTATTTTTGATTGTCGTTAGTAACACGTGAAGCATTAAAACAAAATTCGAGACTCATAAAATATATTTCGATGTGATTTGCATTCATTTATGGCAATGGGATCCGAGCAAAGGCTGAATTTTCGTTCCCACGCCGTTAGTTGGCATTTTGTAAAATTATTTGTATTTTGTTTGTCACTTTGTTTCGTTTTTAACATTCGTTCGATTGGATTTTATACTCGTTTATTTTTTAGAAAAAAATGGAAAAATTCTCGAAAAATTGTTCACTTAAAATTGAAGCAAAAGCAATTGATAATTATTCGGAAAAAATTTGATATAATTCGCGAAAATCGACTGTTTAACTTGCAATGCGGTTATTGATTCATTGATTTAATTTCCAATGACGAGCAACATATGACAAGTGTCAACTATAACAAAATATCGTGATTCTGTATTCTGTCTCAATGTCCATAAAATAGCTCACTTTATGGTTTTGTCGTAAGGTTTTAGGATGTGCTAAACTATGGGTAAACGCAAGTGATAAGGTTTTAAGCTTAGTACTATTATTCACTGTCTCTTCTTTTCACTAGAGGTCGACGTTGAATCTCAAGCGTATGCACTACTCAAAGTTTCAAGTCCAAAATGGCGATATGTATGGAGTACCGGCAATCGAATTGGCGAAAAGTTAATTTGCTTGTTTTGAGTCTTTGCTTGCACACCTTTCACTGTAGATCACGTTGGGGTCACCACTTTGGAAGTTAGCGACTTACCATTTCACACTATGTCACCATACAGCTCGAGGCGTAAAAAATAAAAAGCTTTTAATTTCGCAAAATAACACCTTAATTCTTTATTGGCTCTTTTGGCCACCTATTACACGGGTACTTTTTAACCTAAGCGTCTACTATATTGGACAGACTATCTTTTGCTCGTGTGCTCATAATTTCGCATAAGCATTATCTCATGACATTTTCTGTTTGGAATTTATTTGTAGAACGCTGTACTTGAAATTTTTACACTATCTAATGATACGCATTGGATTACATTACAGTCTGGAAATTATTTCACAGACTGCTCAGGTGCAATGTCAGCAATTTTATCGTGAGAACGAGAATTATCCTAGAATGATAATGCGAAGTACTACAGGGAACAATTATATAAATAGAGTAATTATCATTCATTATTTAGAATGGCAGTTAAGAATGTCCCCCACCAGTGGAAAGACCTCTTAATTGTAAATAATAAAGTTTAGTTTTTTGTATAAATCTAATTGCTGTATTCAACAAGCAGTAATATCTTGCTGTTTTTATAATCCACTTTCGTCGTATACGTAAGAAATCACAGTTGATCTGATGCTGTGACCTCTTGATCACTGTTACCGAGTAGATATTCAATTAGTGAGATGTTCGATCCCATCAATAGTCGTGGCGCATCGGTGTTTATAGTCTGTTTCAAAGTTAAGTCTTCATGTTGTCTCGAGAACGGCTTGTTGGTCCGTTTTACTCCAGAGGAAGCTTGCTCAAAAAGTGCTTTCAATCCTGTATAGGTATCATCAACCTTAATTGAATTAACATGGTATTTAACTAACCATCGTGCGTAGATCGGTGATGTGTATGATGCTCGGATTTATCGCTCTTTGTCGTTCCCAAGGTATTTGACTCAAGAGTTTTGCCTGTCCTTTTGTATATAGAGCTATGATGACTTTCTGTAAATATTTATTATACCCTACATGATGAAATCATAGCAAATTGGATTAGACACCCACGTATAATATTAAAAGTCATTTTGATTTGCACGGTTGTCTGTCTGTCCGTCTGCACGATAACTCGACAACGCGTGTACCTAGAGAGCTGAAATTTTGCACATAAGCTTTAAAAAAAAAAGTTAAAATAAGTTCGGAATTGGTACAAATCGGGTAACTTCTTCGTAGGGTTGCATTCAAAAATGTCGTTTTCCTCTACATTGGACACTGGCCAATATAGAGAGCTGAAATTATGTACACAGTGTTTTCATAAAAATAGTAAATGCAATTTCAAAAATGGGCTAAATCGGGCAACTCTTTCTTGGTGTTGCCATATAAAAATTAAGATTTTTACTGAAAAGTTCTTCAGAATATAAAATCCTATGAAATTGGTTATAATCATTTTTACTGTCCGACGAACCGTTCTAAAAATATCTGCGAAAATCACGAAAAACCACTTCACAGTCAAACTTGCACTAATTACTAACCATAAGAAATTACATACGGCTATTCATCTAGGATATCATAATAATTGGTCTTAGACCCTTATAGTATCACGTAAGTTATACACATTTTCGTGCGGGTTTATTGCCGCCTGCCTCCATTTTGCCGATTTAAATTCGATAAACGAGTAATTAAGATAGACGGATTTTCTTATTCTTATGTTTTTAAGAGAAACAACTTCTACTGATCCTTTTTTTTTAAATTAATGTAGGTAAGTACACACATTTGATAAGCGAAAATTGTACATAACTTTAATATAGCAATTTTGTTAATTATAATTTTATTTTTTTTCTAAACTGGGTAATACTCAACTTAAATAAGTATATAAGGCCCTTAAAAATATGTATGAAAAACGGAGTGAATCGAACCGCAAACACTTGTTGAGGTTTTACAACGGGGAAGATTTACATTTTACAGTGACGCTAATGGAATTTATGTGATTTGAATAATGTTAAAAACATTTTAAAGTGCTCCTAAATATAATATATATGTTCTTAAATATTAAATATAATGTATTGTGTAAATAGGTGATTTAACTTCCGGGTATTTCAGGTGCGAAGTGTGGTTTTTCTTTTTGTTTATGTGGTTTACATTTAATAGCTGTGCTGTGCGTATTTTTGTTTACATTTCCAAATTTGGGACATCTTTGCCCAGTTTTGGATTTGAGAATTATTAATTCATGTCTGCTGTTTAGATATTTGTTGTGGCAGGCTTTTGCCCTCTTGACCCAATTGACAGATGTCTGTCTTGTTGTAGGTCAAAGATGCGCATGATGTCGACAGCAGATTTTTTTGGCACAAATTTAAATGCTCTGTGGATTTGCCATTCAACTATTGATAGTGTAGATTCTTTACGTGTATTTTCTATAAAAGTTATAATGGGTTTGTGGTAGGAATAATAGGAAACAAATATAATTGAATTAAGTGTATCAATAAATCTCATGAATACGGCATCAATAGTTGTACCACCTCTAGTTGTAGCTTCATTAGGATCATTAAGCATAGTTAAATTAAATCTATTTTTTAAAAATTTCACTAATGGTGAGTGAATTGGTCAGGAGTGGATGAGGTAAGGACGCCGAAGGAAGGGGACGGAGAGAAACAAGCGGATAAGTGGACCAACAGCAAGGTAGTATCACTAAATTTATTTTACAGCTTTTAATCGTTCTATTAAATTAACTATTCCGTAATATATTTATATACATGCATGAATTAAAATCCTTCCTTTCCAATTATTACTTCCTGAATTGATTTATGATTTTATTTTATTTTTCTGTGGTGGCTTGTGTGATATAGTAGTTAGATATGAGCTGCTGATGCGGTTATACTCCCAGCTTATTTCAAATACCTTCATCCTTAAGTGTTTAGAGTAGTCGGGGGTATGGCTGGGCCTGGCCGCTAAACCAGGATCGGTGTAACGCTGGGACATATCCTCAATACATACAAGGCCCTTAAAAATATGTATTTAAATTTCAATCTAATACTTTTTTTTATAGTAAAGGCCATGTTGTTTTAGGCATTCAATGTACAGTACTTTGCAGTCAGGATCTGCAATGCAAAGTGTATATTTCTTCAAACCGCCTTAACCTCTGCGGGAGTTAGTTTAAATAAGAATGATAAAATGAATTTAACTGCAAAAATATCAGCGGATTGAAATCGAACACTGGAACAATTGGCTATAATGAACTACCAAATCTTTTATCGAAAGCTTGCATATTTTACAATCTATGTAAAAGGTCTTGAGAAAACGATAATTTCTTCACAAATATCTGCCGCAAAGTAAAATTATTAATCTAACAAACTGGAATTAAGAGAGCTTTTTCATTCGTATTGCAAAATTCACAATGAATACCTCACCAAGATTCGTCGTTCAAAGTACTAATATTTATTTGTACACAGTAGCGCACTCACGATTTGTCCTTGGGGGAATCATATGTGTCAAGTTTTAGTTTTATTTGCTAAAATCTTGACATGGACCATAAAGCCAAAGATAATTTCATAATCAATGAATCACATTTATTTACAATCAGGCAATTTGTACCGTTTTTACAAAGGATGATGCCAATAAATGTATGGACTCTGGTACCCGCTCCAATAAGAATAAGTGATTAATCATTGGAAAGGTATTAACATTTGGAACAAAAATTCCGATGGCGCTTGTATTCATTTCTAGTCTGATCGGAGTAATATAGCCTCGAGTAGTATGCTTTTTTTACGTTATAACGCCCCGTTATAGATTGATTTTGTTAATAGTTGATGATGATAATAAAATATAAATAAAACAGTGATAAGGTATTTCGGTTGTCATTTCATTCAAATAAAACATTTTTCAATCATCGTCTACTATAACATCGTTTAGAAATAAGACAGGGGCTGTAAATCCCGCATGCCTGGCGTACCCTAGGTATAATTATTAATTAAGAAGTAACAATGGTACTTTCTAGATCTTACATGTCGTGACTGGATGCGATCACGTAAGAGCAAAGCATCTTCATTAATGCCGTATACAGGTAAATCCTCTACTGCATTTTCTAGGTATATCTCGTATTGTATATATTCCGTTGTGTAAATGTTCGCTGCAGTAACACCTCGCTAGCTTCATTTGGTATGTTCCCAAAGCCAATAAAATAACTCGTTCATATAAAAAAAATTTCGCAGTTTTGTGAGAAATATACCTAAAGCGGTTCTTGGGTTTTTATATCTCTGGGTTAGTGAGGGAATTTGCTCCAACATGAAATCGAATTGATCGCAATTGCGTTCGGTCCAAAAATGCATCTCTACATTAGTCACAGCACCTCTCGTGTAAAATATAGCTTGGAACCTCGTTGTAAAGCGTGCCTCATCATGTCACAAATATCACTGAATTGGGCTGCATTGAAGTCATGAGTGATATTGCAGAATTGAAGTAGTTCGGCCCAGTTATTACTCTCAGGTGTTCTCGACACATTCTAGCACCTTCGTACAGCTTGTATTCACAAAATAGCTGTATCTTTATAAATTGTGGTATTCTATGACGGGTCTGATTAGGACAGTTGCTAAAAATACAATGCCTGGGAGTATTAGATGCTCTCGAATACTCGGGAACGTGAAGTTCTTCCACATTTTGGTTTTGTGGTTACTCGTGTGCTGATTGCATTTTCACCTTCACCCCTTTGCCAACACCGATGACACACACTCTACGTGTTGTCAAATACAACCTGAAAAATAAGTAGGTGCTTAGTAAAAATACTATGAGGTTCGTAATAAACATTTTTTCTTTGTATTCATGAAGCATGTAGTAACCTCTAATATTGCATTTTCTTGAATATACGTTGCAAGCTCTGTTCGCTTTCTTATGGGAGATCATGAATCAAAAAATGTCGCTTGTGTCTTCCGCGGTAGAAACCTCTAAAACACATGACACAGTCGGGATAAATTGTCCAATCGGTAAGAACTTCAATAATCCACAGTTCACAGTCACAATACAAACGAACGACTGCAGGGAGGAAGGAGTGAACTCCAGACCGGCTTCTGGGTAGTATGTGTAGTAATGATGCACAAAATGGCAGTGGGCTATGAAATAACCAAAAAAATACGTTATTTGGCTATTCCTAAAACTGACATGTATAGTACATATAACTCTGAACGGGCTGCGATTTGGAACTAGGTGCAATACTAACATCTATTCAGCTCAAAAAGAGCTATTCAACGATGTATTACACATGGCTATTGGAGCGGGGTACAAGAATTTGAATCATCCCCGACTACGATGACATAGCGGCACACGAATAACTACAAATAAACACAAAACATACAAATACATTTCAAATTATTCTATTTCTATTCTATATATATATATTCCTCGTGTCAATAGTACTCAGAGACTTGATTTACGGCACCGCAGGAATCTACGGCAGAAAGTGGACGCAATATGGACGTGCGTCATTTATGGGCCATTTCATACCAACTAGCCGACATGTGTGACATGACCGTCAGCAATTTTTTTGAAATTTTACATATTTGGAGGGTTTGTGAAATCAAAAATACAAATTTAAAATTTTCCATACTTAAATACGAATTAAAAATTTTCGCTCCCTATTTTGCAAATTATAGCATTTTAAAATTTCGAAAAAATGCTGTCCATGGGGGTGATTCTGATCTCTCTGTCGTAGCTTAGGAATATATTTTAATCAGA
Source organism: Dioctria rufipes (assembly GCA_963924295.1). Classification (NCBI taxonomy): domain Eukaryota; kingdom Metazoa; phylum Arthropoda; class Insecta; order Diptera; family Asilidae; genus Dioctria; species Dioctria rufipes. The sequence continues at coordinate 97,004,914 of OZ002742.1, read as the reverse complement.
TTTTGACATTTCGCCTAAAATTTTTCGTACTTTTATATTCACCATATTCATTTTGATTTATCCTTTTCATCAACCACAAAAATAAACTAATTGAATTTGCAATGAATTAATGTCAGCATACACGCCCAAAAATACGACAAATTAGTAAGCTGCTTCCGAGGTTGTGAAAATTTTTTATATTCTACCCCTAATTAGAGCAAAACAAGTACGTAGACTCGCGATTATATGAACTAATTAATGTTTTTTGCGTTCATATAAACGAGGTTTTCATATAAGCGGGGTTAATATATGTAAATGCAATTATTTCATAATATATATGTATTTAATTCACATAGAATTTGAGAAAATTAACAAAATTTTTGAAAACAAAATAATAATAAGCACAAAAAGAGCATTTATTATGGAAGCGAATATGGCATTATTATAAATTTATGTTAATTGACTTGTCTTTGGAAATAATTTGAAATTTTTTCCTGAATTTGATTTACGCTCAATGTTTTTAGAACTGCCTTTTCCCTCAGCTTTCGTAGAACAAGAACGTCATTAAAGTTATCTGAATTATCTGCAGCCCATTCTATTGCTTTGTTCATAGCTTGTATTGCCTCTATTGCGGATATTTTCTGTCGTTCATTGCCTTCTGTAGCATCGATATCACTGCCTTCATCTTCTTCGTCATCTTCTTGTTGATCACTATCAGCTATATCATTGTTCCACCTGCTATTGTTGCTTTCTCCAGTCGATTCCATGCACAATGTAAATTAACGACAGCATCTTTTAAGGTAAGATTTTTCAGAGTTTTTGATGGATCCGATGCTTTTGCAATGACAGATGTTAATAAACTTGTTCTGTAGTACAGTTTAGTAATTCTTATGATGTTTTGATCCATAGGTTGAATAAGACATGTGACATTTGGCGGCATGAATACCGCTGAAATAAGCCCATCCGATGATTTTAGCATGTGTGAGGATGTGAGGGCGCATTATCTAAAAGAAGAAGCGCCTTTGGCACCATATTGCTTGATTGTGAAAATTGGCGCACCTACATAAAGAAAATCATTTCTGAAAATCAGTAGCAATAATAGTTTCTTACCTGCTTTACAAATGACTTATGGAACCATTCAAGAAAAATATTCGAGGTCATCCAAGCTTTAGGAGAACTTTTGTATTCCAGAGGACAGACAAAATTTTTGAATGCTCGTGGGTTTTTCGCTTTTCCGATAACGAGCATTTTAACTTTATGACTACCACTTGTGTTAGTGCAAGCCAAAAATGTCACTCTTTGCTTCTCTGATTTTCTTCCAGGAGCCACTTTTTCTGATGCTGACACGTAAGTTTTTTCCGGCAGCAACTTCCAATAAAAGACCGCTTTCATCGGTATTGTATATTTGATCAGTAGATAAACCAAGTTCTTTGACTAGTTTCTGTAATTTGAAGGGCTCCACGAGTTCTGGTTGAGCTGAGAGTTTTTCTCCACAAATTTTAATAAATCTAATTCCAAATCGGCTTTTAAATCGCTGGAGCCATCCGTCACTTGCGTTAAAACCAGAATCATTTTCTTTAATTTTCGCGTGCAGCATCTTGGCTTTTACTTTTATGAGTTGCCCGTTCACTGGTAGGTTTTTCTCACGTTGATTTAAAAACCAGTGGTAAAGCGCCTTTTCCATTCTGGGTAGTTCCGACCGTCTAAGTACTTTTCTTTTTCCCGGGCCAACGAAAGTGGAATTTACAGCTTTTAAAATGCCGGAGCTATTTCCTCTTATATTGCAAATTGTTGATTTTGCAACATTGTATTTTTTAGCAAAACTTGTAACGCACGTACCTTTTTTTAACTGCTCAATAATGTGCATCTTCTCATTTAAACTTAAACAATTTCGCACTTTACGATACATGCTTGCATTGAAAATAACTAAACATTAAGGGAAACTAAACTACACTACACAAAATGTATCTCCAAAATGCTGTAGAATGAGCTCTGGCAGTCATTCAATGGAATCTAACGGTATTAAAATTACGGAATATATACATCAGTAAATAGAACAAAGAACACAAGGAAAGAAATACATATCGAGTTGTTCATATTAACGGGCGTATTTCTAGGAGGTTGTTCATATGACAGAGTACTCAATGTAAAATATTTGGTGTTCATATAATTCGGAGGTTCATATAATGCGGTGTTAATATAACCGCGACTCTACGTACTTCATTTCGAAATAATATTTTGGATTTGTCATGTGAAGAGTCATTTTTAGTTCATTCTACGTAATGCAAGCCTGACTGAACTGAATAAAAACACGAAAAAATAACTAGAAAAGTTCATTTCATTTAGGCGTATATTTTGACATTAAAGTACGACAAAAGATCAGAATAACCCCCTGGTCTCCTTTAAAAATTTATACATTTTGCTATTCATGCTAGAATAAAGAAATATGGCTCATTTGAAAGCTAGGATTTCAAGATATCTAAGAAAATGCCATTTGGAAAAAAAGACGTAGGTACTTTTAATTTTATTAATTTTTAGGGTTCCGTACCGAGGGAAAAACCGGAAACTGTATTACTAGTCCTGCGATGTCCGTCTATCTGTCTGTCACCGGGTAATAAGTAGACAGTTGAAACTTTCACAGAGTATGTATTTCTATTCCCGCTATAACATCAAATAATAAAAAATAAAATAAAGTTAAAAATTAAAGGGGGGCCCATACAATAGACGTGATTTTTTCATTCATTTTATTATCATAAGTAGGCATTATTTTTTTTTTTTTTCAAATGACGCCTACTCTCATTTGAAAAAAAAAAATGAAAGTGCATACTGTTAAACTTTGTACGATGGTACGGAACCCTTCGTGCGCGAGTCCGATTCGCACTTGGACTATTTTTTTTTATTTTCTACCTTATTTTATCCACTAAAACAACAAAACTTCAACTTGAGATCTTAACGGAATCAGGGAGTCAAAAATAATGAAAGCCTCACCAATCGTGCATTTGCTTATAATAAATTCTAAGTTCCTTGAAAATTTCATGACCCTGGGGGGGGGGGTCCTGGTAACCTCCTCGGTCTGTCCCTGTTTGTTATATAAAAAAAATAAGATTTCTAATAAAGGGTCTTTCAAATTGAGTTTTCAAAAGTACACGCCTGTGTAACACACTCCAAACATCGAACGCATCCATATTATATGTCATTTTGACAGCTGAAGGTTTCCCATTTATAAAAATGGAGTCGTATACATTACAACAACGTATTGAGATTATTGAATTATTTTATGAAAATGGTCGTCCTGTGAGAAACATATTTCGCAAATTACGCGATGTTTATGGTCGACGCAATCGTCCAACTGAGTAACTAATTGGTAATATATATTGTGCGTAAATTTCAAGAAACTGGTGCAGTACAAGATCGAGAAAGACGTCAGTATGCTCGCACCGGTTGTTCAGAAGAAAATATTGGTGCTATGAGTGATAGTGTTGCAGCTGACCCCAACACGTTAAATTCCCGACGTTCACAACAATTGGGACTTTCTCAGTCAATTGTATCGCATATTATGCACAAAGATTTAGCGTTGAGGGCCCACAAAGTTCAATTGACACAAGAATTGCTGCCACAAGATCATTCCATGCGTTGGGACTTTGCCAATTGGATACTGGAACATAACGACGATTTAAAAAAAAAATCATCTTTTTGGACGAAGCACATTTCGAGATCGATGGCTACCGTTAATAAACAAAACTGCCGCATTTGGGGAGAGGAAAACCCTTGCGTGATCCAAGAGAGACGAACGCATCCACAAAAAGTTACTGTCTGGTGTGCATTGTGGTCTAGTGGTGTGATTGGTCCGTACATTTTCGAAAATGATGCTGGAAGAGCCATAATCGTTAACGATACCAGATATCGCGACGTGATCACAACTTTTTTATGGCCAAAACTGGAAAGTATTGATACTGAAGACATGTGGTTTCAACAAGATGGGGCTACCTGTCATACAGCCAGAGAAACTTTGCAATTACTGCATACAAAGTTTCCAGACCGTATTATTTCCAGATTCGGTGACGTGAATTGGCCTTCAAGATCCTGTGATTTGACACCGTTAGACTTCTTTCTCTGAGGCCATGTAAAAGTACAGGTCTACACGGATAATCGTCGAAACGTAGAAGCATTGAAAGCAGAAATTATTCGAGTTATTGGTGAGATACAGCCACAACTATGCCAGAATGTGATTGAAAATTTTGATAAAAGAATCAGGTACTGTAGAGACGCAAGAGGTGGTCACATGGGAGATATAATTTTTAGAGTATAAATGGCAAACATTGTACTTCAAAAATAAATAAAAACCTTTTCAGCTTCAATTCAAATTCTATGTCTTTTAATTATTTACTTTTGAAAACTCAATTTGAAAGACCCGTTACAATATAAATGTATTTCTTAAGAAAGTTAAGTTGTTAATAATTTAAGTGCACATAAGATTTTCGGCTACGAATAAAAAATTATCAGATGAAAAATATCTTATAAAATTCTCTTAGATATTCAGAAGTCTTGTTGCTGTGAAAGCGCTCCGCTTGTCTTAGTATATATAACGTTATCATTATTGACGAGGATTTTGTATTCGTTACTTAGTTAAAATTGAGTTGCTGGTAGCATATTCCATAACTTGGTTTTTAAATCGTTCAGATAATTTTAGACGGTCATCCACCCGGAATGTGGTGTTGATATTGGTAAGAGAACGTGGTGAAGAAACTATTCTCGCTTCGAATGATAAAGTGTAGACCGTAAGCTAATCTAAGTAAATATTACATGTATATGCGAATCTTCGAAAAAGAACAAAACGTACGTACGTGTTGTACGGCACAATACAAATCAAGTGCAAGAGAAATGAAATTATAATAAAAAAGGGCTTAATTAACCAACCGCGCTTACTCATTCACTGCATGAATGAAATTGCAACAAAAAAAAAACGAACATGGAAAAAGAAATAAACAAACGTTTACAATTAGAGCATAGCAAAAATGTCTTATGTCGTTGCCCCATAGTTGTTCGATGATGTAATACATCACAGAGTGTAGCAATGAGAAAGCGTACGCCGCATTTAATTAAAATTGAACTTCGATTATTGTTCAATAATTGTAGAAGTGATGAAAATGAGAAAAGTACGTAATATTTTTGTATATAAACCATTTTCAGACTAAGAGCTGCTTACCTTTAAAAGGTAATTGCGGTTTTTAGCTCTTACTTCAGTTTATGTTTAATATTGAGCTTCTCAGTTCTAAGCTAACATAAGCAGTACAAATTGAGCTCTTTAGCTCATGTACACATATTAAGACCAGACACTGAGCTAATCAGCTCGACTTGCTTGAGATATAATTTCATAGAAGCTCTAATAATATATATTGTTTTCTTTTACCTCGTTAAAGAATTGCCACGAGCAAGCGCAACCGAGAAAGAACATTTAAAAAAGGATCAAAACCGAGTCCGGTTATGGCAGTCATCCAATCTTAATCAAATCACACTCCAACGGTGAATATAAACAATTTGTGTTCCGGGCTTTGTAACGTTTATTTCTGCTTTACATGACTGGCTACAAAAAATGCCTCCATGTGGTGCAAAAGTTTTAAGATATACATATGTATACTGTCATCTAAATTAATAATTTTATTTTAAAAAAATCTTTAAGTCAAGTCTTTCCCTTGCATCGAGAATATAGAAACAACAAACAATAATAATAATCGTTTTTCATTATTAGAAAAACAGCTTGGATTAGGTAATAACATTTTTCTAAAAAATTGCGATCCAATCAGTTCCAGCTTTAAGTGCAGAATCCGTATTAGAATAAAATAAAATAAAATTTATTACTGAATATTTTACATAAGATGTTACAATGTTGTATAGTAGATACATTATCAGTTAGCAAAAGAGGAAGGAATATTCTATAGCAACAATAAAAAAAAAATACTATCTAAATAATAAAGAAATAAAAAAAACTAATGTAAAGCAACAGAAAAGATGATATTTGTTAATTCATCTGCAAGCTCAATGGTGCTCATCCTTATATAGATTTTAGAAACTGGTATATTCATTTTTATTTTTATCTATATCAAGGCTACTGTTATATTCAACATACACTATACAAGAAACTGTTATTTTTAGTGCTTCCTTAAATCGTCCTTCAATTCTAACCGCTACCTGATTCGATAAATCTGTTGTTAAATCAAAGGAACGCAGAAGACAACCATGAGCAAAAATTTATTTTTAAATTTGATGTCCTCTGTCGAAATAATGTGGACCAGTTCCTTTAAACAGAGTAAGATATCCTCGTGATGTTAGCAGGGTTTTCTTTTGAATAATCAAATTCTAGAGATTGTTTTGGAACCTGTATTCCACTTAAATAAGTTAAGTTAAGATAAGTTAAACCTAGTGATGTTAAATAAGATGCGTTTCGAAACGTAAAAAAAATATTATTGATCAATACAAAGGAATAAAAAATTATTCAATCAAGAGGTTTCGTACCAGAACTTTATCAAGGAACAGTTGATCAACCGAATTTAAGTGTACTTAAATCCAATCCAAATTTGCTTATGATAACTGAATAACACTCAAACAGGCGGACGCAAGAGGTATAAAATTACTGTATTATATGTTAAAACAAAAAATATTTTGTTTCAGCACCTATGAGACATGCGAAGAAAGTTGCAGTTTTCCTGTTATCTATGACTCAATGCATACTAGCCCTGATAATATCAAAATTTTAGCTTTAGAAACCTAGAAGCTCTCGTGGGAGAACCGTATTATTTCGCACCTTTTGGGCTATATCTTAATAATCAATTCACCATTGATTTTTTTTAACCTTGAAAGTAGCCCTAACATTTTGCCAAATTTTAAATTCCTACGTCACGTCGCACATAGGAGTATTTATTATAAAAGCCAAAAGTCAATTTTTAAAAGTAGCACTAATATAATTCTTGTTCTTCACTGAAGCGGAATATATGTCGAACATTACACCATACCTGTTATCTGTACTGGAGGGGGGAGTCGCGAGACAAAAGCCATCAAAGGGCGACACGCTTACGAATAACACGTAGCTCAGTTATTCTTCTACCTTATTATTGTTCGAAATTAACAGTGTGTTTTAAGTTCTTGTAGTGAATGTTGTTGAATTGTTCGTTATGGAGCATTCAAAAGGAGGTATGTATTTTTTCAATCAATATACTTTAGATGTAAAGCTATGTCATTTATACATACATCAATTGCATACTAAAACAAACAAAATTATTAATTTTCAGACTCGACCCCCTCCGACTTCGATCAAACTTTCAGAACTAGTTAGGTATTAAAAAATATTGAACTCGTATTTTTTTGTTTAGCATGCCGACCTCAGGTTTTGGTCAATTTGACTCCAATTTTAATGTTTTCGCTGTGGGCGTGTATTGCATCCTGTAAAAATATGCGTTATTATACTCTAATAAAAAATATAAACGCTTTCTTAGTTTTTAATTTTTTACTCCTGAATTTAATACATTTTTTTTAGTAAAACTCAAACAATATTAATGTTCAGTTGATGGTAAAATTAATGCCGCAACTGGTACAACATCAACCATAAAATTCTTTATTTGTGGTACCACTTAGATTTTAACGATTTGTTAAAACCGAATGAAGTAAAGTAAAGGCAACTTTCACATCAAACACAAGAATCGAAAAAATGTAAACCGAAATACTCAATTTATTCCACTTTGAAACAAGATTTTTGCTCCAATGATTAATAAAATCATGAGAAATAGGATAGGCTAATAGTTTTATTAATAAAATAGTATATATATTTCAGATTTTTAAAATAAACACAACTTTTATCTTTTAGTTTATCCTATTTCCTTGGTTTTTATTAATCATTGGAACAAAAACCTTGTTTTAAAGTGGAATAAATTGAATTTTTCGGTTTATATTTTTCTGTTCTTGTTTTTGATGTGAAAGTGCCTTAAGTACTCGATTCTTTGAGGACATACTTCAATTAGCATATACATAAACTCCATGTGAAAAAGTGGCTACTTAGAACGCAGACTGATAAAGACATGGTCACAGAAAGGAAGGCATTGAGGGGGGAGATAGGTGTAGGACGGCGTTTTGACAGTAATTTTCATGAATTTTTTAACAGATAAAGAGTTTATATAATTTATTAACAGCGTAAGGTCATTTTACACATATATTTGAGAATAACTTCTGAAATTTTCAAAGATTTTCCTCGAAAAGTAACGGAGATACCAGCACCCGCGCATTGAAGGTACCCATCCGACTGAGCAGTTTGTGATATTTTGGAGGCCGCAATTTTTATCTGAAATAAATTACACAAAGAATTTACTTTTTTTTTTATATAAACATAAAGCATGATTTTTTGCCATCTTTTCGTACCTTTTTTACAATAAAAAAGTACTTGGCAAAGATATTATTGAGGATTCAGGTTCAAATAGAGCTTATTTATATAAAGAAACGATATACATACCAAATTTCAAAAAGATCGGTTGAAAACTTTTAAAGCTAGAGTGTACACAAATTCAAAAAACGCACGCTACGAAGTTCGGTTCTAAAATAATTTTAAAACTGATACTTTGTTACAAGGACACTAATGCTTCTAGCAAGTTCCATCCAAAGTTTCTATTGTGAATGGAAATAAAAGAACATCTGCCAATATGCTCCCTTCTTCATCTTGCCTTCTCCCTCTCAACTCCATTCCAGGTAGTACATGAAAAACTGCCTGCTGGACCGCTCCGCATTAAATGCCACGCGGCCCGACACTTGAACGAGCGACGGTCACTTATCCGCTTATAACTTTTGAATGAATTGGAATTTTGACTCAAAATTTTTGAGTAGTTTTAAAAGTGATTTATGAAAAACAAAATTGAATTTTTTGAAGCGTCTACATCTATTTCCTTCAAAAGGAATTCAAAGATAAGATGAGTCTCTTTCCTAAAGCTGGCTATGGAAATACCAATGAGGGCAATGGTCGTAGATTTTTGAATGATTCAAGCTTGCTGCTGAAATAACAGGCATAGATATTCGGATCATTACCAAACTAAAAATAATTTTAGAAGTTATATCGAGTGGTTTCCAAAACTTCGCGACATATATTTACTATAGACACTGCAAGACTGCATATATACAATTTTAATCCATGGGACTGTCGTTGTCAAACATGCCTTATTGACATAGGGCAGTTATCGGTAGAGGCAGTGGAATCAAGAAACAAGCATTTTCGTTTATATAGACTGAATTATGCTAAAAATTTCTCAAGAGAAAATTCCAATATGGATGTACTTAATAGTGTCTTATTATGAGACCAAAAAAAAAAATCAAAACCTTAATAGAGAGTCCCTAGATATGCTTATCACGGAATCGACTCTTAAGTGAAAATGATTTTGAATGCTTATATGAAGAAATGAACGAAGAGTCAGATGCAGAATATTTAGTAGACGAAGAGTGGACAGCATTGCCATAATAACTTAAAATATTATTTAAAAACTATTCTATGTTTTTTAATTTGTAAGTATTCTTCATTTTTGATAAATAATTCATATTATTTTGAAGTAAATACCTAGTGTTTTTTAATCATAGTTTGCGCACGAAATATTATTTAAAGTTGCATAATTTGCAGGCCATTAAGATAGTAAAATAATTTTGGCCAAGTAATGGTAAATACTCCTATGTGCGTCGTCAAAAGAAAAACATCTGTGACAGACAGATGGAAGGATATTTTTTAATATATTTTTATATTTATTATTAAATTCTAATCCTTCCATTGGTCTTATTTGTCTTTAAACTTCATATATATGTATGTATATAGCTTCATTTGGGGTAACTTCGATGATTTTTGTTCAATTTCCCTTGACAGAAGCGTGCTAGAAGGGACACCCATATTTTAAGTAGGAATAGCATTCGGTCCTTCTTTTTCTAGGAGATTGTCGTGTCCCAATGGAATGAAATAGCGGAAAATCGAATAATTAATCACGATCACTAAAAGTCTTTAATTAAAACACGCTCAGATTACTTTAACATATGTACTTCTTTATTTTACTCAAAATTGACCTATCCTAATATATTAAACAAACCTAATCCGAACCGAACTGAATGGAACTTGACACCTTAAAACCAAAAAGATAAAACGCGACTGAATACTGAACGGCACTCGCCAGACCAGTCATTGGTCTTTTATGCCCCGATATTCGGAAGTACTTTCTTTGCTCACAACGCGGATGTAAACAAACGACAAAAACCTTGTCGTTTGTTCTACCGGTTGCAGCACCTGAGTCGCTCAGTAGTAAACAATCGCTTTACATAATAATTACCATGCGAGGTTAATTGTTATCGTAATCGTCGATTGCTCCACTAAGCGCTCATCGTAGCGAGCTGTTGAGCTAATCAGCGAAATAACCGGCAGTTGCAGAACAGTACCATGCGAGGTTACTGTTTAGCAATTGCTAATCATTTCTCTAAAATGCGCCCTTGGCTGCATGAAGAATCTTCCTCATATTGGGCCATAACAAGATGTTTTGTGGGTATTTTAGTGACTGCTATCGAGATCAAGGGGATACCTTTTATCTTTTGTGAGCTTCAAGGAGTAGGGTATTAGATTGCGTGCTTTTGGGACTATGCACAAAATGAATTCAGCGACTAAAGTTATGGCTATTCCTGTGTTGGCGTGAGTTTAAATTTGATGCCGTATTCCTTCCTACTTCACTTCAGTGAATTTATTTCTTTGGGCATGTGTTGCAATTGGACAATTGTGATTATAGTTATGGATGCCCAAACATTTTTTATTTTGCAATGAAACTGTTCTTGTGTATATCACTGAGAAAGAAAAAAATTATTTGTTACTTTTTAGTGCATTTTATTTACAAAAGTTATTTATTTTAAAAGTTTTTTTGGTATATTTTATTTTATTTCATTTTGTATCTTTTCCCTGATGATTTTTCCGATACATGCAACAAATTCGTCACATGTAGGTAGTTTTGGAAATATGTATAAGATACATTTCCTCTTCCATCGTTGCCTTTAACTCCATATGATTTTTCAAAATAGGATAAAACCGGGCAATCAATTAACTCCAACGTGGCTGAATAATTTCCTGATCGTTCTTCACCCAAACGTCCAATCCTTCGTCTGAATGCCAGTCCTTGCTGAGATACAAATTTCACTGCTGCTACAATTCTCCTTAAAATAATCTTTCAACAATCTTCTTCAATCAAGCATTGTCTTTCTAGAGTAGTGCTTAGTGTGGCTTAGTGTGTCAAGTCGAAAATTGTGTTGTTTTTGGCTTTTTTTGTCTTTCAAGAAAACTGTTTCAACATTTTCTATCATAACTTTTTAATTTGGAAATATTTTGTCTTGATAATTTAAGGGAACTTAATTATGAACTTATTGCAGTAAAAGTCGTTGTAGAAAATTAAATTCTTCTATTTTTTATAAATTTTTCAAAACGACAATTCGGAAAAGTGTCATGCGGGTATACTTTTTCTACTATAACGTTAACTACAAACGACAGTCTTTCTAGTGACTATAACTTACAGGAGTCACGTAGCGTATGAACTGTTCTCAAAATGCTATTTTCAAAGGTTAAGCATTTTTACAAATTAAAAAGAATATGTGCCGGTCCATAAAAGTATAGACTTTTTCACTATAATAAAATGATTTATACAAAAAAACAATAGAACAAGTTACAATTGGCCTTAAGACCAACATAAAAGTTAGGAAAAATGAAAACCAAAATTTCTGTATGGTAACACAAAGAAGGGGCTGCCCGATTTATTTCATTTTTAAAATTTTATTTGCTATTTTTATGAAAACGCTGTCTACAAAATTTCAGCTCTCCAGGTGAAAGCATTCTCAGGCAGTGTCCAAATATATAGTGAAAACCCAGTTTTGTATGGCAACACCAAGAAAGAGTTGCCTGATTTAGTCCATTATTGAATTTGTATTTATGATTCTTATGAAAACGCCGTGTACAAAATCTTAGGTCTGCACGTCGATGCATTCTCAGACAGTGTCCAAATATATAGTGAAACACCAAAGTTTTATATGGCAAAACGCAAAGGAGGTTGCCCGATTTAATACATTTTTGAAAGTTTCTTTACTATTATTATGAAAACACTATGTACCAGATTTCAGCTCTCTACGTCAACGCGTTCTCAGGTAGCGCCCAAATATACCGTTAAAAACGAAAGTTTTGTATGGCAACCCTACGAAGTAGTTGCCCCATTTGACCCATTTTCGAAATTAAATTTACTTTTTTTTAAGCTCGTGTACAAAATTTCAGCGTGTTCGAGTTATCGTGCGTACGGACGGAAGGACAGACAATAATTGGAAAAGAAGATGTCATTAGTACCCATAATTGTACTAATGACATCTTCTTTTCGGCACATCTTTGTAATTTGCAAAAATGCTTCACCTTCGAAAATCGTATTTTTAGAACAGTTCATGCACTACATAACCCCCTTAAGTTGTAGTTGTTTGGAAGATAACTGGTTGTAGATTACATTATAGTAAAAAATATATACCCACGTGCCACTTTTCCTTGCAAAAAAATTTACGCGAAGTTCGAATTATCGTTTTGAAAAATTTATAAAAAGATAGAAGAATTTAATTTTTTAAAACGAATTTCAATTTCAATTTCAAGTTCATAACTAAGTTCCCTTTAAGTTAAAAAAAGAATCAAGGAAAAAATTTGTCAAATTAAAAAGTTATGACAGAAAATGTTGAAACAGTTTTCCTGAAAGTCCAAAACAGCCAAAAAGACACTATTTTCGATTTGAGCGACCTCTAAACATTAATTACTTTCACTGAAATTTTGTATAGAAGTTAAAATTATATTAGCTAACAAATTCCAAATGAGCATTTAAACATTTTAACACTTGTTTTATGGGCCACCCTTCTGTCTTGACTCTTAGAATGTATGTAGTGATATTATTTTTGTGGTCAAGCGATTGTTCATGATCAATTATTCTCTCCAATCATTGAAATTATAACAAATGCATTCACATTCTGGGTATTCCGACTGTTAAAGTAAGCTGTTAAGGTAAGTACCTTACCTTACCGTGTTGGTAGATGAAGAATAAAAGAGCCAATCACAGCGAACAGTTTCGCCATTGACGAGCTTAATATAAAACATTTTTCTTTTTGCTTTTTCTTTTTTTGAAAAACAAAATTTTTGTATGGCAACCCTACGACGGAGTTGCGTCCCATTTTCGAAATTAATTTAATTTTTTACTAAAAGCACATGTGCAAAATTTCAGTACTCTAAGTGAAGGCGTTCTCGAGTTAAGGCCATATTACACTATGAGTGTTGCTCACGTGAGTTCTCACATGAGTTCCCTAAAATGACAGATATCAAAATGTAAAGACGAAAAATAAACTCATGTGTGCGTCATTTTCTGAACTCACATGAGTTTCAGTAAAATAGAAACGGTTCTAATTTGCTGTGAGTTAACCTAAAATTGTATTGTCAAAAGTAGGACATTTTTTGAAAATGAGTATCGGAAACAAGGTATTTTTATAATTTAATAAGAACATAGACCAAAGACGCTTTTTTTAATTCGGTTCTTAAATATCCGACGAATAATACCCATTATTCCCAAAATGCTGGTGTAAATTAAAACTTTTGTCGAGTTTTTCATTGTTATTTTCATGACAGTCGACGTTCACTCATATGATTATTGCTACTCAAGGTGTGAAGAAGTACACAAAGTACACATGTCAGTTTGACGTCATATGACTTTTCATAGGTATATTTCATAAGAGAACTCACGTGAGCAACACTCATAGTGTAATATGGCCTTTATCGTTGTTTGACGTAAGTAATACACATTTTTCCGCGTCTTTGTGCCGTTTGTCAATACTGTCCTACCAACCAAATTGTCTGCCAGTTTTTCCATTGATCATGAAGAATTATTCTCTGCTGCCACACGAAAAATCAGCCTTTATGAAATCACGTAACTTAACCGATTTTTTTAAAAAAAATTTCAGTGTCATGGGCTCTCATAAAATCAAAATCAGTAAAAATGTGTAATGCACTTATACTTCCTTTGTATTATGGGAATTATTGAAATATTTTTATTAAATATATTTAAATATTAGAAATTTATGGTTTTCTTAAATAACAAAAAGAAAATTATTTTCAGATTTGTTTTGAAGCCCCAACGGGAAGGCGGTGGAAATAATGTTTACGGGCTGGACATTCCAAAAGCTCTAAAGGTTGGTAATATTTTTTTAAACTTAACTCGGAGGCTAATTTTGTAGAGAAAAATAAATTGGAAATACGTATGTAGGTATGTATTACAACCATTCTACACGAAACCTGACCATCTCTTATATAGATGCAACTTTCAGAGTTTATATGGAATACGAAAATAGCCCACCCATATCTTTCACTCACCATCCCTCCGCTAGAAAGGTTAGAAATTTCCTGACTACGAAAAAAGTTATATTTTGAGAATGGTCTCAATGGACCAATCAATTTTTTGATCTGTATGTTAAATAAAGCAAAATATTTTATATTTTATAAAAAATTCATCAACAACGAACAGCAAGTTTTTTTGTAAATAATAGTATTTATTTTCTATTGAGGACCTCTAGCAGTTTTCTTATATTCTTGTTTTGAAGCTCTAAGCCTTATTTATCTGTGTGCCGAAAATTGTGGAGATGATTAGCCTCGCCTTGGAGATATGAATTTTTACAGTCACCATACTTGGGGAAATGTAGATTTTTTCGACTTTGAACTAGCACTTTTTTCATATTTTTATTTTATGGCGACTTTAATATCAAATAAAATTGCTGACCGCATTCGAGCCTCAACAGAAAATTACTGACTTTTATATGAATTATAAAGTGACTAATATTTTTTTTTACGATTCCAAGATATTGTAACATGTGTCTGCGATTGAAGTTGGTAAAAGCATTGACAGGTGTATTTGTTCTATAAGAAAAAATTTTGTTGAGTGGTCTGATCAAAACGAAACCATCTTCAAACTCAGTGCCAGGATTATCTTTTATGACGGTAATTCGCCAACATAAGAGACCAAACATTGACATATGACAACCGAATATTCCTCCAGCATTTGACGGTTGACCAGCAGCGGGTGGGCAAACAAATTTTAGGCTATCGTGCTGTTGTCGTATACAAGGTGTTTAAGCCTGTGTCGTGTTCCCTGAAAACTTAATCACTCGGCAGATTTCAATAATAACACTCGTGTGATTGTTTACGAAAGAAGCAACAAATAGCAAGCATGTTATATCGCACAATAACCTGCTTGAGTGTTGTCGGTTTGTTTACTATAGCCCAGCTGCTGAATAGAATGACAGTGACCAACAGTTTCGTCAACGGCCGGAGAACATTACAGCGTCTCAGGTATGTGAGGGTCATGTTCTAGTTCCGAGTTCTGCATCTAAGTTACCGAGGTGCGCGACTGCCTGGAGGTAAGCAGTTGCATTTTTAAGTGATCGATGGGCGGTAATATCGGGTGTCAAGTTACTATGTGATAACACATGACTGTTCACGGTGTTTTTAAGTAATGAGTAGTAAAGGAAATTACTTAAAAACACCGTGAACAGTCATGTGTTATCACATAGTAACTTGACACCCGATATACTAATACTAATTCCTTTATACTCATTACTTAAAAACACCGTGAACAGTCATGTGTTATCACATAGTAACTAGACACCCGATATTACCGCCCATCGATGCCAGTTACTTGTCCATTCAGTTCCGCTTCCGCATACAAGTTCGTGCCACGACATCTAGGTTGTCAATAGAGCATGAGGTGATAGTACTCACCTAGTCAAACAAAAAATTGTATGGCAAGGGGGGTGGGGGCATATCAAACGCAAAGTTTACCTAATAATAAGTTAAGAAGCTGGTGAGATATCCGAGTGTTTTACATTTAAAATGCACACGGCAAGAAAAGGAAGGAAGAAAGAAAAAAAATCAAACTCTCTTTAATAAATGAGAAGGGGCGGAGTTTTCACGTTTACTCTCATAAAATGCTCCCACGCTTTTGTGAAAACCGGTTTTCATGAAATATTGATAATATTAGGACACATGTTCTTGTTGTAAAAGGACTAGAAGGACACATGTTGTTGTTGTAATCCTATGATATTTGAACAGCATGTGTTTCTGTTTACATTCGTTTTGCTATGAAGAGATTAAGTGGGAGAACTCATGCTGGATTCTCTGATATTTTCGGGAAAAATGAGAATTTCATTTGAGAGGAATTTTACATCTCCTTTCAGCATCTGGTTCAAAGCGAAATTTATCTTTTTCTTAAAAATGGGAGGTAGTGTGGCCCGAAGTACATTATTATGAATAGGTTGAAAGGATTTTGAGGGATTTAATAAGATTTTGTCGTTCGGGTAATCCTACGTTCTCTCGATTTTTGTTTTTAACTCGTTGTCTCAGTTGCACTACAGTAGTGCATAGACAAGTTCTTTTCCCCCATTCATGCAAAAGACGAAAGTATATGAAATTAGTTGTTTCATTCTAAAAAAACACCAGAAATTTGCCCATTTTGCTCTACAGCTTCTTAACTTATTATTAGGTAAACTTTGATCAACCGTTTCGGATTTATAGGATGATTAAGAAAAAAAGGTAGTTTTTCACAAAACACCCTGTATCTTAAAAAGTTCAGTGCGTACGGTCACCATCAAGTGCTCATTGTATGCAGAACTTAATGAACTTTCTTAACTTTTTTTTACTTTGACTTCTATTTTAAGGGTACGTGAAATAAATTAAAATATAATTCAAAGAGGTCAAATTCATCCTTTTATTTTAATTCTCTTAAATACACCGGGGTTCTTAAATTCCAGCTCTATTGAAAATCATTGGTGACGAAACTCGGGATATATTCCCAACGATAAATTCTTATGTGAACGTGATCTGTGATGAATTAAATTTGCTATAATTTCTTGATTATGTTGTTTATCAGTGTGTTCGCCTCAACATTGTCTGATAAAAAAAAATCTGAATATTTTAACCACTTGGTGATTTCAAATGAAATTTAACATTAATAATTAAATGCTGCTTTATCGAAGAACAACATGACATGCTGAGTGCCGCTTTAGTGCATGAGCTTCTTACATGGCTATTGTGCCGCTTTATTAAAGAATTGATCAAGCTAGTACCATTTTATTAATCATTTAGGCTTAAAAGCCTCTTTATTGAGATTGACTTAATAAAATGAATGCAGGAAACAATCTGATTTATTAATAAAAAGGTCGCACTTTTATACAGTCTTAAATACATGGTAGAGGAAAATTATGAAATTAATTGCTAAGTTAGCAATTTCATTGTCTTCGCGATCTATCTAGATAGTAGAATGACGTTTTTCAATTCTCGATACAATTTTTTTATTCAACAAAATTAATCATTGTGCTTTTGTACATAATGATCTTATTTGTTTAATTTTTTTTCTTTGTTTTGCTCTGTATACAAATAGCAATTGGTGTCTTAAAATAACATGTAGATTTAATCTAACTAGCAATATCATAACCCCGTAACAGCAACGGTTAATTATAACGTAGCTCAGAAACTATAACTTGTTTTGTCAATTTTTCATGTCTAAAGTCAGATTACGTGCTAGTGACATTAGTAGCCTCTCGGTTCTGCAGTATAACCGACGATATTTCTTGTTATCTACTCTCCCAAAAATACAGTTAACACGTTTTAACGGAGATCTAAAGGAGCGACCCTCATTTCGTGTTATCGATTCCAACGCGGCATTAACTGGATCACGAAAATTATATTAATTAAAAACCTGTTTGTATGGTCCAGTAGAACAACTTTTGCGAAACTTCGCGATAACTGATGCAAATTATGTTCCTGTTGGAAGCGTTGAGCGTTATCAAAATGAATAATTGCTGGTAACATCCTATAGTTGCTTACTAGTCTGTCTCCTATGAAAAGCAAATCCAACGATGAGATAAAGAAATCCTACGATAACACCACTGAAGACCATAGATCCCCAAAGCGTCCCGTTGCAAAATAGGACGATTAGCTTGTTTTCCTAACTACCAAAAAGCTCGATTGTTCAAATCGAAAAGGCTTACAAAACTATCTTGCCTCAACCGACTTGTGGTAGTTTTCGAAACTATTTCTCCCTTTCAATATCGGATAAACACCCTTGAAGCAGTTGGGTTAAGTCCATCAAAGGAAAGGGAACCCTACCGTAATTTATCTCCCACAATTACTCTTACCAGCGGAAGGTGTTTTAAGTGCTCAAGCAAACATCTACTTTTATTCTGCCCACCATTGCGCCAATTAACTATAGGATAACAACGCGAATGTATGTATATATCGAAACGACAGCTATATTTTAACTTCTTCCGATCTAATCATATAGTATCAAACTTCCCATCTTCGCATCTATCTAAATATTCTCAAAAATTATATCATTCACGTCTTCAATGTTCAAAAAGAGACTGTGATATCTTCATTTGTTTCGTCTATTCATAAGGAAAAAACTAAACTTATCTTTACTTGAACCCCACATCTACGT
Source organism: Dioctria rufipes (assembly GCA_963924295.1). Classification (NCBI taxonomy): domain Eukaryota; kingdom Metazoa; phylum Arthropoda; class Insecta; order Diptera; family Asilidae; genus Dioctria; species Dioctria rufipes. Next base: position 96,986,399 of record OZ002742.1, on the reverse strand, counting down.
CCCTAAGAATAGGGAAATATTTTAAGCCCTCTTGCTGTTGGGGCATCAGATCGTTGCAATACCGTCCATCTGGCTATAGACCGGGAGATTATGACAGAAAAATCCAAGTCATTTGTTTAGGTGATTTAAAAAACTAAAATCATAATTTTAGGGCTAGCCGGCATGGCGTGATTACAGGCTAATTAATTATGGTCCGCCATACTAATTAAAACGCATTAATAATTTTTTTATTTTTAAACATATATTACAGGATAATTTGTTTTTAAATGACAATATACAAGTAAACAGTCACGAGAATCACAATGACATACCATTACAACGGTTCCAAATAGTCGGTATGGCTGCAAAGATGTAGATTTTTTTAATTATGCGAAACGATTTGCATAATTTTTGCATAATTAAAAAAATCTAATTCTTTGCAGCGGTATGGCAGCTACATATTTGGAACCGTCCTAATGGTATGGCATTGTGATTCTCGTGAATGTTTACTTGAATATCAAATTATCCTGAAACAAATGTTTCAAAACAAAAAAAAATTATTAATGCATTTTACTTAGTATGGCAGGCCATAGTCCCCGCCAAAAAAATGATGGCATTGCGCTTCCGCCATTTTTATTTTCATGGACTACAAAAACATGTAACAGTTTTTGTCTAACAAATCGTTTGAATACCGTCATTTTTCCGACAAGTTTAATTAATTAGCCTGTAATTACGCCGCACCGGCCAGCCCAAAAATTATGATTTTCGTTTCTTGAATGACCTAATTCGACCCTTTAGGGTTGCCATACTTGTAACAAATGACTTGGATTTTTCTGTCATCATCTCCCGGTCTACTACTGCTAGGGTAACCGTACGAGGGCTTGATAATATATGTATATGTCAACGTGCGAGCTCTTCTAGATCAAGGGTCAAAGTTACTTTCGTGTCCTTAAGGATTGCATATCGGTTACAGTTCCAAAATTTAAGGTAAACATCCTCATTAAAGGCATAGGATGATCGAATGCTGTCAAATATGAAATATGAAATATGGTTTTACTTCAAATCCAGTCAATAATAAATCTTGAATTCAGACCTAAGTTAACCTATCTAATAAATTCTTGTAAATTATATTTAGCAGATCTGCCCCATCTTAAAGAATTACAACTGGCTTATCCACCATTTTTGGAAACTAGCTATAGCTATATATAGATAGGTCACATTTTGCGAACCAACAATATAAAATTAATAATTCGTTGAACTTTAACTGACTGTAGTGAAAAAAAAATGCACTACGCCAGTCTGGCAAGTAACTTTAAAAGTTGACGCATTTAATAAGGATTCTAAAATGGTACAACAGTTGCTACATTATTTCTTAGATTACGGAAAAAAAAATTTTTTTCTTCAAGAACTGTTACGATTTGGTCTATCACCCGGTTCCGGCTTGACGTCGACTTACGGGACACCCTGTATATGAGCCGTTTATTTTAAAAGTGAGGCAAGTTCATTTGGGTATGTATTTTTTTTCTTCAGAATTCTTCTATAAACATAATTTGTTAATAAATTTACATTTTAACTTCAAAACACACAAAAGTTCACTGTTAAATCCTATAAATATTTTTAAATATCGATCGTCTAGTTCAATACTGGAACAAATAAAAATTAATTCTTTCGAGATAAGTGACATATAAGGGTTTCTTTTTCAAAACAAGTTCAGTTCTGTACTGGAATATGATTTGTATCCAGTTTTCATTGGTATGTCAGCATTTGTCAAATATAGATTCGAATAGTGAATATTGTACTCTAGTTATCGCAATACTTAACTTCAAAATGTATTTTCGGACATGTTCCAGTATTGAACTAGACGATCGATATGTTTTTCAAATTTATTTAAATTAAAATATTCAAATATTTCATCGTAACAAAAAATAGACTTGCTCACTTTCAAAATAAACGGCTCATAAACGTACGTGAGAAAATCTGTTTTTATAACACACCCACACACACACGCACACACACACACACACACATGCGTTTCAATAACAATCCACAAGGGGTTTTCTGATTCAATCCAATTTTAAAATTCCATCTGAAATTTTAATTGCATCACAAATTTGATATCAAACGTGGAAATCGAAATTATGAGAAATTTACGACGAGGTTACCCCATATTGCATATTTTCAATATAGATCTACAATTTTTTTTACGAAACAAGGAAAAAGCTAGAAATGGTCTAAACTTAATTCTTATGATACCCTAGTAGATGAATGCTCATCCTTATGTAATTTCGTATGGGCAAAAACTCTCAGGTTATTGCGCCGACACGACGAACAAATCTATGGACGGGCACACTCAAGTTTAGTATTAAAATGTAGGGTTAATAATTTTGCATAATTTTGTCAACCAGTTGGATTCTTCTTCTCATAATTTACAAAACATAAGAAAAATTTTTGTACGTGCACACAAGCGGTTGACTTGTGTTTGAAACCTTCATTCACCTTTTTTTACCGCGCATCAGGTAACCCGAACTGTACGCGTCGGCCTTATACATGCAGTGAATTTGTATTACTATAAACAAGTAAGTCCCTCAATCAATATTGATAGGAATTAAGAATTGATCGGCGCACAGTCAGCAATTTGCATATCAAAAACAATGATATCAACAGTCGATAGTAAATTATTATGAAAAATTATGAAAAATTATTACTTACCTTTTCCAATAAACACCTCAGTATTTTGGGTAAATCTTGCTCTTAATTGATTATTTTTTGGTTATTTCTAATTTCTTTTATTGTAATTAAGTAATAAGGAATTCTTTTTTATTTGTATTTTTAGAAAATGAGCAGTGTTGAACGTTCGTCTTGGATACTAATGGATAGGATACATCCACCTATTACAAAAGGTTACATTGTTCGGCCTGGTGGTGTAATGCCGCCACCTCTTGTTGATCTTGTTTCCGAGTTGGGAATGTTTGGAGTTATAATTGGAGATCCTACAAACATTTATGAAAATTACCAAGCAGGGCATATGCTTCGCACAAAACTCTCAACAGCTAATGAAGGCGGTGTTGCAGCTGGTCTGGGAGCTCTAGATAGTCCATTCTTAGTTGATTAAAAATTTTTTAATGTTGTAAATGCATATTGAAATTTATATTTGTTTATAATAATCACGAATAAAAAGCATAATCAAAAACTTGGTTCTAAATTTTTTGTAATTATTCAGGAAATACATAAATGAGATGACCCAAAAAGTTGCCGAAAATAATCTCCATTCAAGTATATGACCTCTTTTTTTAGGGTTATCTGACTAAAATTCATTTAGGTCTATATGATTCCGCTTTTTGTTGGAGCTTATAGAAATTATAAGCAAATTTTGTGTACTTGATTAAGTTGCAAACTGATAAATTAATGAATGAATTCCAAAAATTTAATTTCAATTCAAAAGGTATATATATGAAATTATCATTTGTTTTATGTATGTAATGATTAAATAAATTAAATATTTTTTATATTGTATTAGTGAGTTTTGACCAAGTAGAGTTCATTCCTGAGGTCGAATGTGGCCATTCACTTGTTTCTTGTTAAACATCTGTTTTGAAGTGTGGCAAGTATTTTCTCACTTACGAAATGTCTAAGCAATCTTTTTAAATCGATATATTCGATGTCAATTTTATTCATTTTGTACAGAATGCTTTGTCTGCACATATGTGGATGCCTAAATGAGAGAGCTTCCTTTAAGTAATGGATTTATGGAGTGTGTTGATATAACGCTAACATGCTTCAATGCTTTACTGCACGCAAACGACAAGAAATTGGATCGCCGATAAAGTCATATTTGTAGATGTTTCGCATTGGACGACTGCTAGATTAATTAGAATTGGATTCATCTTGCTCAACACTAGAAAAAAGACTTATTATCTCCACGAATATTTTTACTCTTTGGAATTTATATATAGGTTCATTTCCTGAACTTTTAAATCATTTGCTGTTTGAATTGAGAAATGGAAGATTTTGTTCGCTTACGGTTTCGAGTGCAAGTGTCTTTATCAAACAATTTTAAGGCTTGAATTTCAAGACATTTCCCCATCAAAGGACTTTTGCCATTACATTTTCTAGATACGAATTATTCATCTAATTTTCAATATAATAACGGTAGAAGTTTTTAGTGCTGCTCTATTGAAACTGAAAAAATTTATTCTCGTTACCAAGTGATAAAATTGAAATCTTAAATTAGAAGATTATCACAATGAAACAGTTATTTATGAAATTGTGATGACCTTCTGGGTTGAAAGTGATGGATTCAACTGAAGTTATTTATAAGCCTCAGTTTAAGTGTGAAGTGACGTGGGATTGCAGGTTAATCGAAGTGAATTTAAGTCGCAAATACTTTGTGCAATATTTGTAAACTTTGGATATTTGTAAGTTGTGGTGTGCAATGGACTCTGTTCTGGAAATTTGAGTGCAAGAGATTTGCATTAAAAATTCCTCAGAAAATTTTAAATTTTATTTAAAAAATTAGTTAAGTGATCTTTCTTTCATGTTGTCATATCCAACGAAACTAAAGATTTTTCATGCTTTATTTTAAAATAAATTTTTAAAACAGTTTATTGGATAGCAATATAGAACAGTTTCATACATATTAAATTGTATTGTTTGTTCTCGGTACTAGCTTTCCCATACTTTTGTATAATTCTGAGATCTCCGCATTGAGAAACATGGTAGTATATACATATTCTAGTTAGGTTGTGTGCTCTATTTTTCCTTATTTAGGCCCATTCTACAAATATTACTATGTGCAAGTTTGTCATTATAATTAAATATATCGTCCCCCTCTGAGTCAAAAGTTTTGTTCATCTATAATGAAGTTCACAATATGGACAGCCGTATATGCAACAATTCCTGCATAAAAACACAGCGATTCAGAATACTTACTTAGTTATTTTTCATGAAAACGAAGAGGTTGCGCAACTGTGTCTGTAATCCGAAAGGAGACTAACTACTGTTAGAACAGAAAACTAATGGAGGTAATATAGGTTTTACAATTACTGTATGTGAGGAAGGGATCACTGGTCAACAGGCAAAAACGTATGTATTTTAATATTGTCAATTTATAAATAGAAGATAGGTAATCTGGGCGAAATCATAAGGACTATAAACCTTCCTCTGTTTCATACCACATTAAGTATCCACCATCGAAAGAAACATGTAGTTTGAATATCAAAAGAATGCTTATTGAATACACGTTTCGAAATCGATAAATATAATATGTATAATCAAGATTTTATTTTACGAAGGCTCCAGTTATCTCGTTTTCGTTCGGAATTTTTGTATGGCAATAGGAAATTGCCCAATTTTACCTATTATGCCAACACGAAGAAGTGCCCATATAACACAATTTTTTTATAGGAACCCATACACATTCATGCATACAGGAAAATAGTTAGAATTGGCCTAATACTAATTCTGGCGATACCCTAGTAGATGAGTGCCCGTAAGTAATTTCTTATAGTCACCCCTCTAACAATGATGATGATTGTTAAAGTGGTTTTTTGCATCTAATCCTAGAACGGTTCGTCAGACAGTAAACATGATTCTAACAATTTCATACGATTTCATTTTCTGAATAGCTTTTTAGTACAATAAATACGTCTAGGACTGATCGTTTTCACAGTACACCATTCTTGTATGGTAACAAGAAAGGATTGCGCGTTTTATTCCATTTTTGAAAATGTATTTACTATTTTTATCTATTTAATCCATTTTGCTTTACCAGCATTATTTCTAAGCGTTACAAACGGAAAGACCAACTTAATATACCGAATAGATTTCATCTAGGGTATAAAAAGTAGGATGTAAAATAAGTTTTAACAAAATTATTGGCTTTTCTGAAAAAAAATAATAACATCACAGAATGTACTATTTGCCCTAATTCACTGCTAATATTTTGATATAAATTTCGTACAAACTTAATAGTTGCAATAAATTTGATTTGCTCGATATTGTTTTCAAACATAACTGAAAAAACGTTATGGAGTGCAATTTTTTAGAACTTCAGTTCTCTGTGGGAATGATAATTTTGGGCTTTAGGACCTGTTTAAAATGAAGTTCCAATTCCAGATCAACTTTTTGTAGCGTTTTTGAAGTAGAACGTAACACGTTATCAGGAGCCATTGTATGGTACAGAGAATACAATATATTCTCATTAAGAGAGTGGGCCTACCTGCAAACTTTAAAAAAAAAAAAAAATTTTTTTTTTGCATAATCTGAAAGTACAACTATTCAAGATTATTTTGTAAAAAGATAAAAAAAGAAGTTATGAGACTTGGAAGAGTACCACCTCGATCAAATTTCGGAGCACTATATCACGAAGTCTACGCGGCAGTCAAAGGCTTCTGAAATGCGAGGTATACAAGGTCTTGAAATGGAGCATGGTGGGTAGTGGTTGGTATTCTCTACTGCGTGCAAATCGTGCGAATGCTTACAGAGCCCTTCATAATCTCGAAAAGCTTACTGCTCGCTCGTGAGGCGGAATTCTAAACTTTAAACGTGATAATCTCGATACAAGGCCTTCGGTGACAATGATAACTCGAGAACGAAAGGTCCGATTTAAGGCTGAAACAGATTACACTTTAGTGCGCGGCGCGACAACGTGGCAAAATATTAGAGAGCATGTGTTTCCTATTGTGCATTACTCACACTTTCAGTGGTACCAAAAAAAAATTATATTTGGTGTAGGCAACTCCTCATGAAAATATGTAGTACCAATGTAAGAGCGCTATATCTACACTGCTGCGCTCTTATTGCAACCACAGCGCGGCAGAACAAATTTCACCCTTCATTTTGCCGCGATGCGCGCCGCGCACTAAAGTGTAATCTGTTTCAGCCTTTAGCTGCAGTTTATTTTATTATATTCTAAACTATTTTCTTCAGTTTTTCATCATAACTTTTTCATTTTTGATGTTAATTCGATTTTTCATAGCCGATTAAACACCGTTTGTGTGGTGAAAAATGAGCACTTGAGGTTTGCAAGTTCATTTAAAAATGGCTTCGAGGCGTAAAGTAATGCGTATATTGGAAAATTATAGCAATAAAGGAAGTAGCAGAATGTTAAATACCAAAGAAAAAGTTAAGAGAAAGGTGTTGGTAAAATGATGTAATGCAAATGATCCTAGAAAATCTCATTTTTCCATAATAAATTTATCAAATTCTCTCAAGCATTTCTTTTCCGCCATCTTGAAAACTGCATAATGTTAATAAATTACTATCACCTCAGCTGCCATGGTTTTTCATCATGCAAGTTCGCTGAAAGCTGTACTGCCAGCATGGCAGTAAAGCATACACGTGCAAGAAGTATTGGCCGGATTACATTAACAACGCCGACGCCGGCGTGGTCGTCGTTTTATGTCAAAAATATTTAGAGACAGTACTGCATGTATGAAATGCATTACATTAACCGAAAAACTCAATTTATTCCACTTTAAAGCAAAATTTTTGCTCCAATGATTAATAAAATCATTGGAAATAGGATAAACTAATAATTTTACTATTAAAATAGAATATTTATCTCAGATTTTTAAGAAAAACACAACTTTTATCTGTTTTCGGCCGAAAAGGGAAATTTCGGTTGCATCTGTCAATTTCTTTTCGGTTTCCACATATGGAACGTTTCGGGACGAAAAATTTTTTCGGTCGTACTAAACCTCACTTTTGTGTTTACATTGAAAATTATGTTATTTTAGTTTATTATTTATTATATTATTATAATATGAATAGGGATTTCGAAGTAAAATTAAAATACGTTTTTTGTATGAGCTCTAATCATACAACTTTTATGATAATTAAATGTTACTTCTATTTAACCGAAAAAAGTTTTCGGTTTTTGATGTGAAAGCAAAAGCAAATTTTCGGTGTAGAACTTATCGGTTTTCGTTTTTCGGTTTCGCTGCCAATATGCAAGATCTAAATATATTATGAAAAAACAGGAAAAATTGTAATGATATTTGAATTTTTGAAAATAAATGATTTTATATTAAAAAATGTGGATTTGAAAGAAAATTTTATTGCAAACCGGCAGAGACTACAAGAAAATAACTCCCCCGGGTTAGAGTCAGGAGTGTAAGCAACAAAAACCTGTAACGAGATTCAGCTAATTTGTGAGTTATTCACTTCAGTCATATCTTTCACTCACTTCATTCACTCACTCTTGAAAATAAAATGATTCCTTTAAAAAAGTGAAGTGAGTATTTTCGAATATTAACTTCGAATGTCATTTTCACAGCTTTTTGACTTTTTTATGTGTGAAAATGAACACGGCTGCGAAATATTGTCCTCTAAACATTTTATGCAGATAATAAGGAGGAATATAATATAACATATTCTAAGAATTTAATTTTTCAGCTCTTTTCTCCCGTGCATTGGGGTCCCTGTGCACTAACAAGCATCCCCTCTAATACATTATAACTTTATTGTAGTCCATTAATTAGAACTTTCTAGTATGCAAATGGCGAGTTACAATTTATTAGTGATAATTAATTACTATACGTACTTACCATTTCTAAAATAAAATCGCTGCTCGATGATTTCACTCCCAACTCACCGCCAAATTGAAGGTGAGTGAAGTGAGTGAGTGAATTTCTTAGCAGAATCAAATTTGCAGAAAAGTGACTCACTTCACTCATTTTTTGCCAATTTCGACGTAGCTGAATCTCGGTACTGCTTAGCAGCTATCTTAAAATCTTGGACAGAACAAATGTCAAAAACCATGCAAGAAAAAGCAGCTTTCGAATTTCTTTGAACAACCAAAAGTATACGAAAGCTTTTAAAAGCAGCTATAGCTGTAATGTTGAACACAGATCAGATGACTTTTCCGTCGTCAGGAATTGTCACCGGAAGTCACTTTGCTACAACATCGTTTTCAAAGAGTTGGTATCATGGGTATAAAGTCGATATATATGTATAAAAACTAGATTTTTGAACTCCATCTAACAGTAAATAAATCCCGTAAAAAAGTTCTGTAAAATATTATTCATTTCATGAAAAACAAAAATCGTGAAAATGCTCATTTTTTTAGCCTTGTAGGTAAACTTACCCCCTTACAATTTTGAGACATGTGATGTGACGTATTTTCGTTCACTAATACACCTATGTATGTATGTATATACATAGCTTTCTATAGAAAAGACGAAGAGGGATTCTCTGCGCCGTGCTTTTCTATACATTTCAAGGCATTTAGTACAAAAATGGAGGAACGTGGTTCGTACAGAGAATGCATTGTATTCTCTGTACCGTAATCAGGAGCAACGTTGTTTTTCCTCTGCCAGTCGTAGGAAGAAAGGAAGATTGACTAAAATTCCAGGACTAGAAAAGATCTTCAAATTTGTAGTTCTTAGCGGATCCTTCGTTTGTCTTGCCTCTAGTTAACTAAAAATGAAATTGGTGTAAATTAATTTAAGATCCAATGTAATTTAAAAGTAATTTATTTATACAGAACAAGGTGTTGCGTAAATCAGAAATAATGGGGAATGTTATATATCGGAAATGCAAACGCAACCAGAATTTTTCCTGGCTATTGCCACTGACACGTATATAAATCGACTGACATGACATAAATGACTGACATTGTTGTGCATTATATATTTTAATGCCTCGTTACCACTGACTTATAACAATGGATTGAGCGTATTGTCATTTTCCTATAGGAAAGCAAGGCACAAGTTTTACAGTTCTCTCTTTCGCCCTATGGCAGAGTTGGAGCTACCAACAGAAAATATTGCATTCTGGAACATTTGCTTATGCCATTTGATGTTTTTATGTTGGCTACAGATGCAACACCTCAGAAGGAATAAGGTAAAGATAGTGTTTACCATGCTCCGTCTCTCTTGCCCATAAGCATAATTCAGTTAAAAATAACTTTTGAAAATTAAAGTCGGAATGAGTTTAATTCCTTATAAGCGATTAAAATATTACTTGGACACAAAAAAATACATTTTTTTAATTTAATTCGATTTTCGGGTGTAAAATTTCATCTGATTGGTTGAGTTTTACATGTTTTTTATGTAATCGTTTTAAAGGGTGCTCAATGGTGATATACAGAAACACAATATTTTTTGTGCCACATGAAATAGCAAATCGCTCAGTCCATTGTTATAAGTCAATGCTCGTTACTTATCCTATCAAAAATATCTCTACGTCGCTCATATGACGCAGGCTAAAATTAACGAATAGCCCTTGTTGTCTGTAGACTATGCAAGGTGAACTTATGCCGTGCGTTCAGGTGCACGCAGAATGTCACATAATGTCACATTTTTGCAAACCATGTCGTTCAGGCGACCGAAGCGTTATCATTTCCCACACTACGGTCTGGTAGCGTCGTGTCTCGGTGCGCTTAGTAGGTTTGACGTTCAGCGTAGTTTTATTCTTAAAGAACTTTCAAAAATGACATTTCGAATCGAAACACCAACCGTTCAGGTGCTATCCCTACTTTTTCAATGATGTGATGTGCGCACCGATGTGCTTTTCAGCACATCGGTGTATACACCTGAACGCACGGATGGTATAATATAATATATTCAATTTGACATTTTTAGTGTGACGTTACAGCATTCTATAAAGATTCGTGTAAATGACGTTATTTTAAATGAAAGCCAAATAACTTTAGATTCCATTGATCTTTTAGGCAATTTTTATAACACAATAAAACTCAAAACAAATTCATATGTAAAAAATGTCCACCAAGTGATGAGCAACAAAGAAATTGTGTTAATTACTTTTGGGAAGGCCATATCTTTGTTAATGTTTATAGATACCATGGTTTTGAGGATCAAATGGAAATTTCTAGGAAGTTGTGAATTTCCCTTCGCGCTGAATGAGTTTTAACATAGGTAGTGCCTAAAAGTCGTGTCACTCAGTGATTGTGCGCGATTTACGTATTGAGCACGATTCTGGGTAAGATGAACAAGTTATTGCAATAAGATTGGCAATTTGACTCATTGGCATACTATATCACGATTCGGTTGACTGATTTAACTGTTTCATCTGGATTTAAAAAGTAAATATTAACAAATGTCACTTAAGGTCTAATCGAGTATATTTGACAGCTTATACTTCAAAAATTATTACATATCTGTTTTCTGATATCTTAGGGCCTGTCCGAATCTAAGTCTTCGCCTTCGTCTTATTATTACAGCTAGTGACGTAATACAACCAGCTCAGCTATTATAATAGTTATACGAAGACGAAGCTAACCCGTCCATTCGTGTGCTTAGCTCGATATTTGACGTCTTGTTGAAACCTTGAAAACAACCTCTCGTGCCTTTGAAATGCTAAATTAGTTAGGTTAGGGTTGTATTAATAAGGCAGTCATATATTTCTTGATGCAGTCAAATTCATCAAAAAATTATAAATTTTTTTTCTTATTACTACGATAAGCTATAAAGCAAAAAATAAAGATTAATTTTATTACTCACAAATTATGACTGCTATATGATCCGCTCATATCCATTAATAATTTTGTTTTTAAAGAAATTAAAACAGTAAAAAGCCTGCGCAATTCTTATGCTTCATTTTATCAGCATTCGCCATTTTTCCATCAAGCTCAAGACGAAGCTAACCTGTCCAAATTCGTTTGTTTAGCTTGATCTCGACAGCCAGCGAAAAATCATAACCTCAACTCGAACCTTGACTCGATGATCAAGCTAACCAGATGTCTATACTGTTATACAAAGTAGCAAAGCTCGGTGGCATATACATGGATTAGGATAGAGCTTTACTCGATGTTACGTCACTAGCTATAATAACAAGACTAAGTAAGACGAAGACGAAGAGTTGATTCGGACAGGTCCTTAATAATATCATTTTCAGTTTTGCTCCATTTTATCTATATTTCAAACAGATTTAAAAGCATGTATTCATATTATTTTTAAATATAAAACAAAAGGTAATTCAGGCAAACTAACTTTTATTTTCATAAACTTATGCAGAGATGTTCTAACAAGAAAATTATAAATTTATTGAAATCTTTGTGGCTGAAATCAACTTTGTAAGATCATATGTAGGAATCAAAGCATAAAGAATTTAAAATGAAAAGCAAAACGTTAATATTGCTAACACTAGTAACATGTGTCATTATAACAATTGCAAGTGCAGATGAAATTAATAAAACTAGAAAATCAAAAAAAAAGAAGAATCCAAAGTTGAAAAATTTCCAAAATAAGCCTCAAGCGGATACTCCTAATGGTGAAAATGCTGAAGAGCCTGATGATTTTTATGATGGAGACTACATTTATGAGGAAGAGCTAGGTAAGTCACGTTATATTTTAATTATCTTATTTGCAATTATTTTTCTAACGTTTTAATAAACCATCACTTATGGTAAAGAGAAACAAAATATAAATACAATATAATATTAATATCACCTGAGTAATTATTGGTATTTTTCAAAACTCATAGTTTCTGTATCACTGCATAAGTGTTCCAGAAGAGCAGATAAGCATAGTTCTCAGCTGGGTTGGGTGCCTTAGAATGAACGGGTAGAGGCCCTAAGGGAAAATGGATGAAATTATTATTAATTTATTAAAAAAAGCTCAATTTCAAATCCTGCAAAATAGATTTAACAGAAATATATTATTTAAAGAAAAAAAAAAATATAGTTCTTTTAAATTTAGTCTCATAACGAAAAATAGCATTTCAAATCAAAAATAATCAAATTACATCATTGCTTGTTGTAGTATATATATTATACGTTAAATAAAAAAAAAACTAAAAAACTTGTAAAATATAACGATAATCAGAAAGGTATCTATCTATATCAACATTGCGACCCAGTGGGCGTCTAGCCGGCACTTAACCTAGGGCAACTATCCTTTTTGGTACGGATAGATGCCTTCTCACATTTTAATAAAACTGTCACAAAGAGAGATTAGAAAATAATGGAATATATATCTTTGTTACATAATTCACGTAAAAAAAGGATGAAACTTTGGCTTACTTGTCATGCTTCCTCTCAAAGAGCAGCCAATTCATATAAGTAAAAAAGCTAGAATTGATCCAAGACCAATTCTTATGATACCTTAGATGAATGCCCTTATGAAATTTCGTATTGTCACCCTTCTGTCTAAGTTTGATTTTTGAAGTGGTTTTTCGCATATATTTCTAGAACGGTTTGTCGCACAGAAAAAAATGGTTATAACCAATTTTATAGGATTTCGTATTCTGAAGAAGTTTTTAGTGCAATAAAAATGTCTTGGACTGATCGTTTTCAAAGTATACGTAAAAAACCTAAATTTTTATATGGCAACAACAAGAAGGAGTTGCCCGATTTAGTCCATTTTTGAAATTTTTTTTTGCTAGTACAATGAAAACCCCATGTACCAAATTTAAGCTCTCTAAGTCGACGCGTTCTCAGGCAGTGTCCACCCCATCCCCACGAAGGAGTTGTCCGATTTGTCTCATTTTCGAACTTAATTTGACTTTTTTTTTAATTCTGCGTACAAAATTTCAGCTCTTTAAGTATACGCATTCTCGAGGTATCGTGCGCACGGACGGACGGACAGACGGACGGACATGCAAAAATCAAATAACTTTTAATGTTATGCGTGGGTGTCCAATCCATTTTGCTCTATGATCATTATTTCGAGGTGTTACAAACGGAATGACAAACTTAGGGCCTGTCCGGATCCAAGTTTTTGTCTTCGTCTTGTTATTACAGTTAGTGACGTAACACAACAAGCTCAGCTATTATAATAGTTAGACGAAGCTAACCTGTCCGAATTCGTTCGTTTGCTCAGCTTGATTTCACAGACAGCAAACAAACATAACCTCACAATACGTTGTCTATTTAAATAAGTCAACTCGAACCTTGACTCGGTGATCAAGCTAACCAAATGTCAAAACTGTTATACAAACTAGCAAAGCTCGGTGGCATAGACATGGATTCGGATAGAGCTTGTCTCGATGTAACGTCACTAGCTGTAATAACAAGACGAAGACGAAGACCCTATAGATTTCATCTAGGGCGATCACAATTCGGAGCGCTTCAACTTTCACCGTCTATCGCTTCTTAACTGAATTAGTGGAGGGTCTGAATATGTAAGCAATGGCGTCGGTTCGCCGCAGATTGTTTCGTGTAAGCATATCTATCCTTACTTTACCGTACACCAAACGTAACTTTGGTCTTCATATAAAATTGTAGTTCCAGAAGAGTTTTGGTGGATTATATTTCATCCACTTATCACACAAAATGGTGATAGTTACGCTCCTTCTCGGCTAATACCATTTATAGGAAAGCCTTTTCAGTATCTGCCACCACTGAAATTTTTTTTAGTGGAAAATTAAGTAGAATCTGGAAAACGTCTGGTAGAAGGTTGGGGCTCGTTAAAAGGAATTCACTGAGCGAAACATACTTTTTAAGGCACTTTCACATCAAAAACAAGAACAGAAAAATGTAAACCGAAAAACTAAATTTATTCCACTTTAAAACAAGATTTTTGTTCCAATGATTAATAAAATCCAAGGAAATAGGATAAACTAAGAATTTTACTGAGAAAATAGTTATATTTATTTCAGATTTTGAAGAAAAACACAACTTTTATGTTTTATCGGCCGAAAAACTTTTTCGGTGCAAAGATTCGGCCGATAAAACATAAAAGTTGTGTTTATCTTAAAAATCTGAAATATATATACTATTTTATTAGTAAAACTATTAGCTTATCCTATTTCCCATGATTTTATTAATCATTGGAGCAAAAATCTTGTTGCAAAGTGGAATAAATTGAGTTTTTCGGTTTACATTTTTTCGATTCTTGTGTTTGATGTGAAAGTGCCTTTAACATGGGCTGGTGCATCAAAAGTAATACCATTTCGTTGTATCATTTAAGTGAAATGTTTGTAATTTACCGGTGGCTTCAAATATGTACTTTCTCAGCAAATCCAGCACAGATAAAGTTGCACATTTCTCTGTCATATTCAAAAAGTCTTCTGGAATCTCTTAAAAGTCATTTTGTAAGCGTTCGTCATTGTAACGCCCCAGAATAATTATTATCAATAAAGCATACACTATACACAAATTTAGAATTTAGCGGTAAATACCGCTTCCTCCATGTCATAGTTTCTTAAGGCATCAAAACCAAGAACCGAAATATGTAAACCGAAAAACTCAATTTATTCCACTTTGAAACAAGATTTTTGCTGCAATGATAAATTAAATCATGGGAAATAGGATAATTTTACTAATAAAATAGTAGGTATATTTATCTCAAATTTTTAAGAAAACTCAACTTTTTTGTTTTATCGGCCGAAAAATTCATTTTTAGTTTATCCTATTTCCCATGATTAATAATTGCAACATAAATCTTGTTGTAAAGTGGAATAAATTGAGTTTTTTGGTTTACATTTTTTCGGAAAATTTTTAAAAAAACCGGCATTTTGAATTTGAGCGTCATAACTCTGGAATGGCAGGGGTACGGGGGTGGTTGAGCAGTCGTTGGAAAGGCCATGAATTTCTGCATACAATGTCGTCTTAAAATAGATCATACAGGGTGTAATTTTGAAGTTATAGGATGCTTAATGAAAAAAGGACATATTTTAGCTCGTCAGGGTGACATTTTGCCCCCTCCCTGCCGTACAATTTTTTACTCGTCTGGATGAGAGGAATCATTTGGTAAAATATAGTCATGTTAGGCTGGGACACCCTGTATATATATGCATGCCTCCAGAAATGAAATAACTCATTTCTCACGGTAAAAGTTCTAAATTCTGTTATCTTATTTTGAGTCTGGGAGCATAATTTTCATGCGCAAGTAAACCAAATATCACTTGCCTGTGCCTGGGAAGTGCAAGCTTGCAAATTTTTACGTGAAGCTGCCGCCTGCAGTTCTTATGAGAAAATTATTTACCCAGAACCTTAATTTTAAATTTTATATAAATTGACGAGTGTTTTTAAATCCAACCCAGGAGTCTTTCTAAATATTATGCATGACTCGTCGCAAAAGCCAGTCCCTTAAAAGTCTTGCTATGTTCGAATAATTTTTAATAAAACGCCTATAATAACCATCTAACCCTAAAAATGATGTTATATGTTTCTTGTTGAATGGTATTGGAAAATTTACTACAGATGATATTTTAGAAGGATCGGGTTTGAATATCCCAGGAGTAATAATATGACCTAGATAAAGAATTTCACGTCGCAGCAATTGGCATTTTGCAGGGTTTATTTTTAAATTGTGACATCTCATACACACAAGTATTTCAACCAGTTTAGTATTATAAACTGAGAGATTTACTGCATAAACCACAATATCATCAAAATACACTAAACATTTGAGACCCTTCAAACCTGTATGTGATTCATATTCCTATGAAAGGTTGATGGCCAAAAAGCATTCGGTAGTCGTTTTACTAAAATCTGTTTTAGTCTTATCAAATAGATCGTTGAGAAATAGCTACTAAAGAAAATATGTCATCCACAGTGATGCTATTCGCCACCGGATATAAAGCTCCATGGGTTTTTATTCGTTTCGATAATGTCATTTTAGAGCACATCCTTTCAAGAGAGAACTAAAGGAGATGACATCCCATAGTAAAGTATATGTATGGCAGCGTAGCCAAAAATTTTGCCCATCTTGAATTTGGCAGAGTGTTTGATTGTCTCTTTTCTATAACCAAAGAGCCGCGAAGTGTGTTTGGCGCAGAGACGTAGTTACAAATGGCTAATTTACTTTTTATAGGAAATGGTTAATGACTATTGGACTAAGTGATAGTAATGTAAAAAGGAGTTATATGTACTCGAAGATTTAGATACAACAAGCCATGTTTAGGAAAATGCTTTAAAAATACTTTTGTGGTAAATTCGGTAAATTCCACTGACATGCATATATAAATAAATTCGCAAATAATTTAGATATATTGTCAGTGAGAGCATACTTTCTGAAATCAAAACTGGTGCCACATGAAACAGGAGATTAGTCAGGGTTTAATTCAAGCAAATCTAATTCTTTAAAGAAATCGTATCGACATACTGATAAATCACAGCCCGTGTCTATTAATGCTCGCACAGTTTTTCCTTCCATTTTGATCTCTTTCGTCATTCTTTTGATACCAAAATTTATCTCAGTTTTAGGTTTGAAATTCACTAATTTCGCTAACTTACCACACTCGAACGATCTGTGTCCGAATGCGTTACACTTGAAGCACTTATATCCTTTGGCTTTGTTTGGACAATCATAGGACATATGTTTCACATCACCACACCATGAACAAGTCTTGGCCTTTTCCTTTTTTATCACATTTCTTTGCCGCTCTTGAGTGTCGGGAGTTTGATGACTTCCTATCTTTTTCGTATATCTTTAACCGTTTTTTTAGTTGCATTATTGTCGTAGCTTTATATAAGACAATCTTATTAACTTTGCCATCTCGAATTCCATCTATTATGTATGAAATAATAGACTCCTCCTCAATGTCCACTTGGTTAGCAATTTGCAACATGTGATAGACATAATCTCGCAGACTTTCATCATGTTGTTTCCTGCGATTCCGTAATTGCTTATGAACTTCAGCACTACTTACTGCTGTGTCAAACTCACTGAGCGCCGCCTTTAACGCAAGCCAACCGCTAACGTTTTTTCAGAGTTAATAAACAATCTGGCTGAACCTATAATTAATTTTTTACCATATACAAACTTTTGAAGATTACTCCAACCGACTATAGCACTGATCTCTTCGAAATCCTGAATCCACTTTCTGACTGAAATCGTCTGATCACCTGAGAATGGGGAAATACTATCTTCGATATCTCGAAACGAAAAGTGTGTGTAAATGAAGCCACATGATTTTGACTTACATCTCTTTCTCTACTTTGTTCATTGTCAGTTGTTGGTGTCGAAGAATTTGTTCCTGGTTGAACATTGACAACTGTGATATCATTATCACTTCCCGTGTCTGTTACGCAATTTAATTCAAGGTATTGTATCAGTCTTTCTCGTAACTCGCTTTTCCGCCCTGTGGTCATACAACCATACGACCTAAGTTCTTTCTTTAGATCTTTTTTGTTCATACTTGAAATGGTTCGCTTATCCATTTTCAATACTTTGATATGGCTAGCTCCCTTTACAACTTTAATTATTTCAGACACACCACCTAAGTTCAATAGGTGTACTTAGCAACTTTTACTTTTCAAATGAAATACCTGTTTCCTTTCTTTACCGTGGTTATACTTTATTTTAATTATGTCTGAACTTATTATGTAATATAATATATTTTGGGTAATATATTTTAAATATGATATTTTGAAGAAAATTATTTAAATATAATATTTTGAAGAAAATTATTTAAATATAATAATTTGAAGAATATTATTTAAATATAATATTTTTAAGAAAATTATTTAAATGAAATATTTTGAGACAATGCTCTGAATGATATACTTAAGGCAGCACTGTTTATGCAACACAATCAAAACAATTAAGAAATTTATTTCCCAAATTAAACCTCTCGTAAAATATTGCCCTGCTCGTATAGCTTTTCAAATACGTAAAGGTGTTTGGTTAATCAATGCTACTGACTTATTCACAAAAAACAATGTTTCCTAACAAACATTTTCGTTTTTGAACAAATTTGTCCTTCACACTTGTTTGATTTTATGAGTTCCGCACAGCACAAGATCCTATCCGCAATCAGAATCAATGCGAATAGTTTATTATAGCAAAACTTTAAGTTATATTAAAAATGGTATGTTTGAACGTTTTATTTGTCTGTTAATGAATTTATTTATCTTTTTGTTACCTTATATATATAATAGATATATTTCCTTTGTTTTCTGTAGTTTTAATTTTAGCGCAAGACTTCTTGTTTTTTCGACTTATTTTCTTGCCTTGTCCGGCACTGCAACTTGTTCAAACCTGTTTTAATGACGGCGCCCCTGTTGCCGCCAAAACACACTGGAACTTTCCATGTAATTACTCGATCACGCCCTAACCTCAACTTTTTCCCGCTGTTTTTGTGTTTTCAAATCAGCGCTCCGCCCTTCAGCCGCAATACTCCAGGGATATTTTGGTTGAGTCCCCAAATTTGTGGGGTTTCGTTCCCACAAATTAATCCGCTTATCGCACTTCAAAATGTAGGATTATCCCAGTTCAGCAAGATACAAAAGAAAACACCGAGTATTAGTGAACAGCTTTAACTTTATTACACAGCTTTTATTTAAACTATATTTCTAGGTGAGCTAGCACACATCCCTGTTCTGACACTTTTAGAACGAAGGTTGTATGGTATGGCGTTGCCAGATCCCACAAACGTATTGTCAAAGTGTTTCCAATAAAGCGTACTTATTTTTTTGCTTAAGTGTCCATCGACACTTAATATAAAGATTTGACTTTTGCTCCCTTCAAAACTTGAATACTGAGTTCTCCGTAAAAATACCTGAAACTCTAGTTCGTTTTAGCACAGTGAAAATTCCCTATCGGATATCGGAGTATATGTAGTACTTAATCTAGTAAAATTCAAATAATTTTAATTAAATCCAATCAATCTTAGCACTAATGATAAATTGTATTCATAACACCTAAATGTATGGTTATTATAAAATCTGACGTTTAACATTTACTTAAAAAGAGGCATGATCAATCTTCATGCTATCGCCAGGCGTGGATAGTCATTCGCAACTTGTATCACATATATGCCTTCATTGATATAAAGTATAAGTAAAAATTTAAGCGAAGAAAAAAACTATAAACTATTGCTCCTGCAAATTCATATTTCAATCGGAGCTTCTGATACTGAAAAAAATATTTTGTTCAATAATAGTAAAAAGGTTTTTTAACTCACGTGATTTAATTTTTTTTTCTTTTTTCCGGGATCCCCCGCAGAGGCGCCTCTTTGGGAGTTCCGCTAGGCCATTGTTTCTGCTGAAGGTAATTTAAGTTAAAATTTATAGTTTTCTTATAATAACGCTCTATCGCTGTGAGTCCTATTATACTATTGTTCCTGCGATAATGCGCAAGCTCTATACAATGTAAGACACTCTGAAAAGCTATTCGTTTTATCCTAATTAGCACGATATATATTGAAATGATATGTGGTCTAAATTCCATGCAATCTCTAATTGACCTCCTCCTGTTATTTCTATTACATTTTTAGAACGTCTTTCTGTTAGAACAACTGAACACTACTCTAATTGATTTATTTTGTTGGGTGTATTGGATATTTGGAAAGTTTCACCTTTAAAATACTTTGACAATAATTTTACTAAATAACTGTAGGATAAGCACAAGACGTTGACTTCGTCGGCGGCCCGTCACCCGAATTTTCTCGTTGGTGCACGAATTTTCCGAACCATTTTGTTAAAATTACTTCCGCATGGACAGCAAAAATTTCGTGAAAAGTTTAAAAGTATTTTTACGCCAAATGATTTTAATTCCACAGTGATTTTCTTGGAACTGATGACGTATTTGATACCCTGGGGGGATTATTGATGCTTTAGAAACAAAATCGTAAAAGGATTTTTTTCTCCTCTTTGTGTCAGCTCCAGTAATGCCGGTTTTACCATTTTAACCTCATTCGATGGAACATTACTTGTTTCAACTTCCGACACCGAACCAGTCGCGTCTACATAGAAGAATGAGAAGAATGTTGTCTGGGTTGGGCATAAAAATAGTAACGAGGTGATCCAAATTTTATAATTTCTCGTTCCTCATTGCACAGACAATAGGATTGAAGAAAACCTTTTCTCTCCGCTTTAAAGATATTTTCCTGCCACATTTAGCGCTTCATCAAAAGGTTCCAGACCACTCAGCACTCACTCACAAAAAATATCACGAACACACAATCTCCTTTGATTTCGATTAGGAAATTATAAGAAGTCTCAACTCTTACAGTGGAAACACAATGCTACGGTAATCAGCGTTCATCAGCTCAGATTTCATTCTATTCTATTATCAGATGTAGGAATAAATAGAAATTTGAGCTGATGAGCTCTGATGACCGTAGCATTGTGTTTCCCGCTTTAGAATGACCGCGAGCAACTTTTCTGTTGCCGGAATTCCGATGATTTCTTTCCTGGTGCGGGGTAGTTGCAAAATAACTAGATTATTTGAAAATAGATCAGTATGAGAACTGAAAAATATTCTAAATTTACTTACAGGTTGTGTTTACTCGCAGATGATTGCGGAAATTTATTTTTGTTCCTTCACTGATGTAGCTGCTCGATGGATTACAAATGACAGAGAAGATTGTCTTCTTCTTCTTTTCCTTTTCTCATCAGCATGTCACACCGAGCTCGAGGAAACGCACTTCTCTCGGTCTGGGTGCATTCGAATATTCTGTTTGACAGCCGTCGGCACACACGCTGCAGTATTTATCAATGTAGCATATTGCTATATGCAATACGCTACGACCATAACAAACAAAAGGCTTAGAGCAGAGATAAAATAAACATAATACTTCATATATGAAGTATTTATTATGTCTGCTGAAAGCTTGTGGAATGGGAGCAGACTCTTAGGCTGTGTTCACCCTGGAGAGGTTGAAGCGGTGCTGGAACTTCAGTGTGTTGAAAGTGTATATTTGAATACAAAAGTGTAATAAATTACTTCCACTAAAATTAATTGAATTCTGTAGGATAGGTGCTAAGTTCAGTACTGTTTTATTAATCATTCTTAGCATGATGTGATCATTACATAAACATGACATGACAAGTACAAATTTTGGTAGAGATAACTCATTAAATTGTTAAAAAATTGAGCTGTTAAATCGCAGTTAACGACTAATGAGAAAACTGAACGAATTGTTAATTTTATTAAACTTTTTATAGACATGTAAAGTAAAACCATAGAGATTTTATTTAAAAATTTAATTTTAAACAGTTTACATACAGGCCAGTAGCTAGAACCAAATTAAAGGTAGGACATCGATATTTGAAGTAGGGCTCAAATTTTTGGTGCATTTGGGTTACATCTGTTCAGGTAAAGAAACATCTTTTTGAAAAAGTAAGCTACTAGAACTCTCATTATATTACATTTTTTATAGGTGAATTAAAATAGGTACTTACTACAATAGAAAGATATAATTGGACTAAACAAGAAAAACAACATGGTAAAAATATTCAATATAATTGCAGTCTTCAATTTACCATATTGAGGAATTATCGTAGCAATTATTAGGTGAGAGAGCATCGCAAATATCGCCGCAGTATACGGCATAAGTTCGCAATTTTTAAGTTAGGGCATCGTCATTTTAAGGTAGGGCATTGCCCCTCTATGCCCTCTCCTATCTGCGGCCCTGTTTACATATGAAATTATAAAACTGCATAACAAAAAATGATAAAATTAAAATTTTTATTATACTTATAAGTTACACGAACTTCACGTATTAGTGCTAAATTAATTAATTTTATGAAAATTGAGTGAAAAAAAACCCTTTTTATAACGAAAAATCTTTGCGAAAAGAGGGCGTTTCGTATCGGCAGGAATCAAAGTGAACGGCCAAGCTGTTCTCATATATGCACTAAAAATAATTTTTAAGTGTGCATTATATGAGGCGGAATAGGTGTTTATTTCATTTTGATGATAATTTTCCAAATTGCTATGGCTTACATACAAATTTTTCTTTACTAGAGTTTTTAATATTTCTTGATTGGTAATTAAGTAAATATGTATTGCTTGTTTTCCATAATTCTCAAAAGTGTAGCAAAAATGAGTTGGAGTGTAGTAAGCTATTCTAAGAGCTAAAGTGTAGTAAATCTACTACACATGTAGTGGAAGATCCATCACCAGCTATTGCGCTCCTAACCGCTACAAAACTCTAGAAACAGAAGGCGTGAGAACGTAGAAGTGGTAATACGCTGATTTCTGTTCAATTCGAAGTGGTTTCGATCGGTTGATATTTGAGCGTTAAACATGTCAAGGTCAATGCTGGTTTTTCTATATGAAAATTCCTATTTTAAATTCAAACAATTTTTAAAAAGGAAAAATAGAATTGCAGTGCATCCAAATAATAAAAGAAGGGAAATTTTCGGTAATTTCATCAACTATTCAGTTACCTCCAACGAGGTAACAACTCGTATTACCTCGTTGGTTAACTCAAACTGCTATAGATTTTATACAAATCTTAAAGCTCTGGAACGAGTCGTAACGCACCGCCTTTAGCCGCGCCAACGTGAAAACTCGCATTGTTTGCCATATCGGTGACTTTTTCAGGCAATTGCGCGCAAAACCACATCGCTTCAAACTTATCCAGGGTCAACACGGCCTTAGAACAGTAGAGTAAAATACGAGAGGAATAATGCAAAGTTTGCTGTAGATAGATTCTGTTCAGAGCAACACGCTACAGTGACTATAGTCACTTTTTGCGTTCAGAGCAGCCAAAAAGAACTTTTTTCCCCTCAATTTTGACAGAAAAATGTGTTCAGAGCGGACGCTATAGTCACTATTGAAGTGCCGAAGCACTCGGGACTGCTATCAAAATAGTAACTTTCGTGTTTGAATGTGTGAAATGTCAAAGAACGTTTAAAATTGGATGAAAAGAAAACTAAAATGGATGAAAAGAAAAAAATTATTTCATTGTTGTTTAGCAGAAATGAGGTATTTAAAAATCGTTTAAATATTGCCGGAGCTACTGTTTTCAATACCGTAAATAAAATCTAATTTATTTTCTTTTTATAAAGACATATTAATATTTAATAATATGACAGCTCTTTTATGAGGATTCCGATGGAGATGAAGAAATGGAAGAAAAATATTATGCTTAAAGAGTAAAATTAAGGACATTCCGATGATCAGATATAAGTAGATACTACATAGAGAGAGTGGTAAATAAACTTATGGCTTCTGAGTTTTAACAGAAAACAGAACTTTAGAATTAATATAGAGGCGTATGAAGTTTTTCTAAAATTAATCACCACGGCTTATGGGGAAATGTACCCAAATCTTGTATATTATCTATCGACCAAGTAGCTTTTGTATGTTATATGGACTTTAGCGAATCAAGAAGCATTTCGGTAAAATAAATAAATAATAATCAGAACTACGAAGGTGTATAAAGTGCTTTTACCTTATAGTTGCAGAAAAGCCAAAGGTTCTTGTACCTTGACTTGTGTTATGAGGTGTGCGCGGTACTTGAACCACTACACCAGGGGTTTGCTGAAAAATAAAGAGATTAGCAACAAGAATGGGACTAGTAAAAACACCGCCACAAGTTTGTGAAAAACTGATTGTCTATTTCTTTCAAATTCTGATTGTTATACAATAAATTACATAAAGATGTGAAAAAATACAATTAGCAAAACGCTTATTCAGTAAAAAAACAAATTTTATCATTTACATAAATTCTCACAAGCCAGTGCCAAGAAAACAAAAGTGGCATCCTGCGTATTCTTACAAGAAACCCCTGGCAGCCCAATCATCAGAGCGCACTGATGAGCTCATGATGATTGATTGGATGAATGTAATGCTGATTTTTGTTCTAGCACCGGGACTAAACTCATTTATATACTTCGCATTCATATGATGAGCAATTCAATGATTACCTTTGTGAATGAATCAAATTTTTCATCGTTGAGTGTAACCATGATTCTCATTGGTGAGTAAATCAAATACCTCATCCTTGAGCATCATCATAATTATCAGCGGTGAGTTAATCAAAAACCTCATCGTTAAGCATCATCATGATTATCAGCGGTGAGTTAATCAAAAACCTCATCGTTGTGCATCATCATGATTATCAGCGGTGAGTTAATCAAAAACCTCAACGTTAAGCATTATCATGATTATCAGCAGTGATTAAGTTTTTTAATTCAGAATATTGTTGCGAGCGTGGCTTTTAGGTTCGTTATTTAAAACACAATATTAAATACTTATTATACAAGTTCTTTATTTCACTCTAATCATACAAAATTCATAAACTTTCTATTAATCAACTCAACTCTAATTATCGCTAATACTGTACTTTCAATTATCGCAATCTAATTAAAACACTTTCGCACGTTTATTACTTTCACTTGTTAACACTGCAACGTCTAAGACAAGACTCTTCTTCTGGCTATGACAACTGTTATATTTATACCCTAGAAACTCTCCAGATTATTCTCGAGTGTTCTACCCTAGGCACACGACGCGCCACAATGATCATTGATGCAATTACGTAATTGATCGAATGATCATTGCTTGGTAAAGTAGGCACACGAGATATATTGACGGTAATTGGATTTGACAGATGACAGTTGTCAGTTTTTTAAATTAAAAAGTGTGAGTTGTGAAGAAAAATTGTGAAAAATGGAATTAAGCCTTGTATTGGATAGCATAAATATTGTAAATAAAATACAGAGTTATAAACGAAAGTCAAAACTCTTAAGACAACTTGCAATTATGAAATTAAGACGTGCACGAAAGAATTTGTACAAGTTGCAGGCATTAAAGGCCGCTGTTACATTAAAAAAAAGAGTACGCAAAATATCTGCAGTTTTGTTTAATTTCCTCTTTTTAGCACGAGAAGCTAGTGTCGACGAGGATGATGGAGTTGCAGATGATGAAGCCAACGTCGGTGAGGCCAGTGGTGGAGTCGTACACAATGGAGGAGACAACAGTGCCGAAGATAACGGCGACGACGGTAACTGCGAGGCGGAGGACGGCTGTATGGAGAGATGAGTACTTCCTGACTCAGAGGATGTGTCATGAGGTGCTGCACTAATAGATGAAATGGTAGAGTCCTAAAATGTCAAAAACAAAAAGAATTAAAGCGAATAACAATTAATACTTGTTTTATTACTTACAAATACAATGCTTTCATGCATACTGCTCACATTATTTGACATGAAGCTCCCTACAATCGAATGGACGTTGTTAAAAAATTCCCATGTCGATGGTGAGCCTCCCGACGACGGCCCAATTACTTTTTTCTCGCTTCTGAAATCGAATCACATTAAATATTTTATTTTATTGGGCATTAAGAAATTTACCTGTATTTCTGGGTTAAATTATTTATTTTAACCCTTATCTCATTTGGTGTGGCGATTACTCCCATATCCATAAGCTTGCCAGACATATCGGAATATATGTGGCTATTTCTTCGTGCCTTTCTTAGGTCTGTTATGTATATGCGCCACACCTCGCACAATTTATAAATTTCACCGCTTTTCCAAATTCGGGCTTTTCTCTTCGTCATCACATCGCATTCTTTTTTCATCTTTAACGTGAGATATTTCTTTAAATAATACGGTTGATAACAAACAAAATTAACTTTGAAATGTATTCGCAAATGGCATCTGACAGTGATGGCTGGAAAATCAGCTGATTTTTCCAATAAATTGCAGTTTCTCACCACTGAAAGCGCACTAATCGGCAGGAGGAATGACAAGCAATACATAATTGCAAACGAATGAGCTTGTGGGAACGTAATTGGTGCAATGACGAAACGAATGATCATTGCGCCAATGATGCAATGACACACGAGCTATGCAATGATCATTGCTGTGTCAATGATCATTGATATGTCCCGTGTGCCTAGGGTATTCTATTTTCCAGAAGCTTCTTGACTGTTCTATTCATTCTATTCATTCTATTCCTGAACCTTCCTGTAGATACCATAATCAATTCTCCGAACCTAAAGTCGTTTACTTCTCCATTGCCAGTAGATGTCACCAGTTGTCTCTTTCTATTGCACGTAACAATATAAACAAAGTCAAGAAAAATAAGCACATATAATATATGTATGATTTATTGTATAGAAAAAATAAATAAAAACTCTAATTCATATTAATCGAAAAAACAACAAAAAAAAATTTAAATTCATATCAATAAAAAAAACAAAAAACAAAATTCATATTAATAGAAAAACAAATAAAACAAAAATTCAACTCCATATTTGGGAAAAAAAATAAATTTGTCTTTTTTCTTATTGAAGCTCGTCCAAACTATCTGAAGTACTCGTTGCTTTTTTTCTGTAAAAATTAATCATTAGTCTCAGAAGTATGTATGCTGAACTGGACAGATAAAATAGTAATACCTTGCTGTACATGTGGCCCGATTATAGCGATTGTGTGCCAATAAA
Source organism: Dioctria rufipes (assembly GCA_963924295.1). Classification (NCBI taxonomy): domain Eukaryota; kingdom Metazoa; phylum Arthropoda; class Insecta; order Diptera; family Asilidae; genus Dioctria; species Dioctria rufipes. The sequence continues at coordinate 96,959,393 of OZ002742.1, read as the reverse complement.
ATGTCTTTCCGTAGTTCAGCCTCATATTCTTTTCTGGATAAGTTCCAGCTGTAAGATTCGAAAAAGGGAATGTTAGTTAATTAAAATAATATTTGTTTATGTAGTTAAAACGATTTTATTATACACTTTCTGTTAGAAAAAATTATGGCTCAATGATTATCAAATAATTTGTTTTAACATATGTATGTAGGTATATCTATTTGAGGCAAGAAAGATAAAGACTTCGTTTAAAGAGTTAATATTCAGAAAAGAACTTACGGTATAAAATATCATTAAATAATTGTAGCTGTAACAGTTTCCTTTTGCCACATTTCCCATCCAAGTTAAAGTTTATATATATTCCATCACTCGCAATTGTTCGAAATACATCACTAATTTTTTTTTCGCAGACATAGTTTTAAAGTGAGTGACCTAAAGCAAGAGCTCTCGTTTAATAAAATTAGTAATTTGTAAATATTTTTTTTAAACATACCATATTTGAAGCAAACATAGTTTCTCTTAGTTTACTTTCTATGTCACTAAGGTCTGCAATGGATTTAGCTGGAAGAAGTAAAGTTAATTCTTCTGCAAATGTATTTCGTTCTTCTCCACTTAATTTCTTTACATTTCTATTAATTTTTTTAATAAGCACTTGACAGTTTCTTATTACTTTATTGTCAGCTTGATGTTTTGCGTTCCTTTCTGTTTCATTTTCCTCAATCTACAAATTGTATTAATTATTATAAAGTAACATTCCTTATCTATTATAGTATATCCCATCAGTCCATGTTTATATATTATATTAGTGAATTATTATTATTGTTTTAAAAAATAATATGAGTTTTAGTAAGGAAAAATTTCAAAACTAAAATAACATGGTATTACGATCAAACGAAGTAACAATTTGTCGATTCCACTGAAAATCCGATTGGCGACACAAATAATAAAATAAGGGAATGCAGACATTTCCTTGCTCACTACTGCGCTAAAATAAATACAGAAATACGTAATGCAAGGTAATAAACTCATAAAACTCGAAAGTGCATTAGTAAGATCAAAGTATTCCTCCGCCTGTACCCTAGCTATATATAGAAATACATGTAATCACCTTTTTTCCTAGAAAACATACTGTTGTACTTTCGTGCAGGAATACGACACGCGTGATAATTGCAAACGTATAGAAATCTTTTTATTGTAATGCGGCTAATATATATGCCCATTACACATATCATAAACAAATTTGTTTATAATAGGAACATACTATCTATAAAAATATGAAAAATTACTTACCAATGATTAAAAAAACACTTAAACTTAAAAGCACTTCACTTTAAATTGCACTTGAACCTTCGTCGTTTCGGTTTTGACAAAGGAATGAAGAATGATAAAATTCAGTCCCACTTCGCAGGCGCATAGCAAAAGCCAAAGGAAATAAATATCTAGCACAAAGCCATATTTATCTCCCTTTCACTCGTACATTAGATATACTAGACCTACATATCAGTATGCATTCCAATTTATTGATGAGCTGATAGATGAGTTAGCGAAGAAATTCATCGAAGTAAGAAAGTTAGTTGTCGTTCGACCACATAATTTATACTCACACTGTCGCACTGGACATAAAAGTTGTGTTAGTTAACAAGACCCCCGACCCCCACCATCACTAAAATTTTGTAAACTGATGAGCGTTGGCTACCAGGGACCGCGGTTGAGAAAAACAAAAGTGTCAGTTTACGTCTGGCCTGAATCTTTCTGATTTTCTTATCAGCAAATTCTTCTATAACTCGTGAGAATTTATGTATTACATGAATGCATTTTTTGCACGAATTTTATTGAATGTGAATTGAATATGTTTTGTTGAATATAAATTAAATATGTTTTGGATAAACATTCTCCCCCGCATTGAATGCCTGGTTCATTAAGCCTCAAAATTGATGCTAAAGTCCGGGTCTTCGTTATTGGAAGTGCTGACATAAGATCTTGGTGCAGGTTTAGGTTTCTTCTTGACAAAAGACTGAAAAATCGTTGCACGGAATTTGCAGCCAATGTAGAGAATGACGGCTGCGGCTAGTAGTAGTCCAATATATGATACGGCAAATTGATGGACATCATTTCCGTGAATATGACTTCTTATTGGCAGTTCCTTATAGACTTGCTGAAGCTGTGCCTTGAGGTCGTCTAGGTCTTCCCAGCTCGGTTCATAACGGTAGGTCTCATTAGAAGAGAAGGGTATCTGGGTTGGCATTATAAGTTTAGTCAAGTTACCGGAAGGTGAATAAGACATCCTTGAAATTGTTGCGTAGCTGTTGTGCCCTTGAATAGTTACTAGGTCCTGTTTGATGACACAGTCACCTTGAATTTTTAGGATACCTGCCGCATTGAGTACTAGGGTTGTCACGTTGCTCCCGCACACAACATTCACTGTCGTTTCCTGCTTGAGGACATAAATCCATTCATTAAGATGGTATAGTTGTATCCAATGTGGCCCATCTCCTATTTTGATTACTCTACATGTGTGTGATTGTGGAAGCTGGTTAATCAACTCAATTTCACAAGCGCTTGTAGTTGATCTCTTAGGATATATTGGATGTTTTTGTCGGCAAAGATGTTTGTCTTCTTCTATGGATGTACAATAACTCAGCTCTTGCTCTGTAAGTGGGTAATATTGGTTGCGATGCAGGTTTATTACCAAGAATGGTGAGGATGGCTTAATTGTCAGGAAAGTGTTGTTGACCAATACTGGTACTGATATAACCTTAAAGAGCTCAAAATCTTCTAGTGATAACAGTGGTAGCTTGATTTTGAAGATTATATGCCTTGTCGCAATCTTTCCTTCAAATGACCAATTAGATTGTATAACTTAGTGTATCATCCTGTGTCGTTGGAAGCCTCAGTACAAGGGTATATGTTCCTTTATTGTAGACAGCTCTCTTCTTAGTTGCAGGGGCGATATGAGTTGTGGGTTGATTTTAGCATGATGAGTGTCGATGAGCACATTCAATATTAGTGATTGAATTCGCTGAAAGTTTAATGCGGACAAAGTAGCTTGAATCGTTAAGGATGTGAAGATTTCAGATATCCTTTGTTGATGAAGCTCTTCCTTTAAACCGTTGATTTGTTTGGTTAGCTCATTGATGTGGAATTCAAGGTTTTTGAATTGCTTGTCTATGATTTGCTAGTTCCTCTTGATTATATTTACTGTCACATCTATGAGGGAAGTTTGGCTTTTAATCAAGCTTGTGATGTGATCCTCATTTTGTTGATGGTGTCAATTGTTTCAGACATTTTTTCTGCATAGTTCGAGTCTAAAACTCCGAATAACACATTTGCCATGTTACCTACGAAATTCAATGCTCCTCTTCTTACTCTGGATGAGTTTTTCGGAAGTAACAGTTCATTATTTCTGGACACTTCATCACTTAGGTGTTGAAAGTGACCCACAATTCTTAGACAGATATCCCGTTCCTTCATTAGATGACAGAAGTAGTTTAAAGTATTGGTGTAGTTTGCAAATACTTCAAATTCGATCCAGTAAGGTTGCATATCATAATAGGCAATGATATTCCATTCGCTTGAGATTATGTTGGCTGTTCCCAAGTTTTTAAAATATGGCTGTGATTGAAAGGGCCTTAACTTTAGCGGAGAGCCTTGGGTTGTTGGCAGTATCAAACAAGTCATTAATAATGGAACTATTGCGCTGCGTAGTGACCGCTGAGCCCTTTTTTTTGGATTCGCATTATCCTTATTTGAGGTGTTTTCGTCTTTACCGATAGTACTTGAGTTATCATTAATATTGTTCTTCGTTTTCGAGATGTTTTGTCCATCATTGCTGCTACATTTGATAGGTTTTAGTGAGTGCGGTACGCCGTCGACAGGCTTCATTGACGATTGCTCTTCTTCGACAGGAAGAGGTGCTAGCTTGTGTATTGCTCGTCGGAGAATACCACTTGACATTCGAACATCTGCCACTCGCACTAGACCATCATTGCCCCTGATGACATTAATTATATGTCCAAGTGGCCACTTCAAGGCGGGCGTATTGTCTTCTTTAATTATGACCATGTGGCCTGGTTCGATGTTCTGACACCGCTGTTTCCACTTATATCGGTGTTGAAGTTGACTTAAATACTCCTTGGACCAGCGGCGCCAAAATTCATTTTTGATGTGCAAGACGAGTTTCCAGCGAGTGATGAGGCTTGTATGCTGGGATTGAGCGCTAGGATCGATGGAACTTGTCAAAGGCTCCCCAATGAGAAAATGCCCAGGTGTCAACGCCATTAAGTCATTGGGGTCTGAGGACATTGGGGTTATTGGCCTGGAGTTAAGTAAGTCAGTGAGGCTGAGGCAATTGTTCTTTGCATCATGAAATTTGCCGACTTAACTGCCGCCTCCCAGAGTCCCCCAAAGTGCGGTGCGCGCGGCGGTATGAAGTGGAATTCAATTCCTTTCGAACTGCAAGTTGCTGCTATGGTATCTCTCGTCTTGTTATCTGTCATCATGTCCTTTATTTCTTCTAGCTGGTTTTTGGCTCCTACGAAATTGGTGGCATTGTCATAGTAAATATTCCTGGGAGTACCTCGGCGTCCTCTAAAGCGCTTGAGAGCTCCCAAAAAGCCTGCTGAAGATAAATCACTCACTACTTCCAGATGCGTGGCCTTGGGAGAAAAGCAACAGAAAACAGCTATATACGACTTTTGTGGTCTTTTCCCTCTGATTTTGAAGTGAGTGTATGTAGGGCCACAGAAGTCAATTCCCACATTCACGAATGGCTGCGCTGGCTGTACCCTATCTGCGGGCAGATCTCCCATTAGCTGAGATAAAAACTTAGGCTTGGCATTGGCGCATTGTACACATCGTTGTACTACCGATCGGACAAGAGTTTTCCCTTTGATTGGCCAATATTTCTGTCTAAGTATGGCTAGCAATGCTTGCGGCCCAACGTGGCATCTCTCAATGTGCGTGTCATTTATCAACAGCTTAGTGAATTGATGAGAATAGGGTAAAAGTTGCGGGTGTTTAGCGTCGTATGATAAGCTAGATGCCTCTAATCGTGCACCTACCCTGATGATTCCTCTCTCATCCAAGAACGGGGTAAGGCTAGACAGTGCGCTGGTCTTGGCCACTTCTCCGGATTGCCTTAAATGACAGATATCTTCATTAAACTCTTGATCCTGCATTTGTCTTATTATTCCGCTTCGTGAAGTTCCTGCAGGCTGAGATGGGGTTTCCTCATAGTTTGACAGGACTGGCATCTGACCCTTGAAATGAAGCGGAGAACATATGCCATAATTCTTTTGAGTCGAGCGAAGGAATTTCGATGATCCACTGAGTATAGAAAGTGAATATCATCATCTGCTGTGGTGGCGGCTGCGATTGTGTGTTGATTCTCAGTACTGAATTTCGGCAGTCCCTTGATGTATGGGACTGGCCATGCTGCCTCACTTCCGTGCAGAAAAATGGGTCCGTAAAACCAATGATTACAAGAGCTTAGCTTTTCTGGTGCGATTCCTCTTGATAAGACATCAGCTGGGTTATCCGTGGACCCTACATGTCGCCATTGCTGGGGCACAGACAGTTGTTGTATCGTGGACACTCGGTTCGCAACGAAAGTGTGAAACGACGAGGAGGGACAGTTTATCCAATTGAGGACAATTTCGGAATCCGGTTTCATTTTTTAAAGTCAAGTCTCTTTTAATCCGTTCTGAAAGCTCGACTGCCATTTTGGCTGCACAGAGTTGTAGTCTTGGCAATGTAGTTTGCTTTATTGGAGCCACCTTTGACTTTGCACATAGTAATCGCACTATTACAACATCATCCTTATCAACAGCCCTTAGGTATGCTGCGGTGCCATAAGCCTTTTCCGATGCGTCCGCAAAAATATGAATTTGAACAGCCTTTGGCACTCTGTGAGCTAGCGCATGTGTCTTGGAATTTTTATGCTGCTTAATGTTTTCAACCCTTCTCGGTATTTATTCCATGATGAGTGCAGTTTCTGTGGTAGAGCTGCATCCCAGTCTAGCTTGAGCGTCCATAGCTTCTGTATATGTATATTTTTGCTATTACTGCAACTGGAGCTATTATGCCTAGAGGGTCAAAGAGGTGTGCGATTTCGGAGAGTGCTATGCGCTTTGTGACCTTGTCATCGGTTTTAGGTAGCCAAGTCAAACCAATTGTCTTGATGTCTTCTTAAGATTTATTGGTGAAATCTAACTGTAACTCGAGATCTTCTTTCGGTATATTCTCCAGTAGTCTTGGGTGATTTGAGCACCACTTCCTCAATTTGAACCCTGGTGAGTGTAGGATGAACTTCAATTGGTCTTGCATGGCTATGGTGTTTGTCAGACTATCTGAACCGGTAAGCACGTCATCAACATAAAAATCGTGAGCTAATAATTTGGCGCCAAGAGGGTATTCTACAGCTGCTTCTTCTGACAACCTTTGAAGGCATTTTGTTGCCAGATAAGGAGTACATATTGTGCCGTGGGTAACCGTTTACAGTTTGAAACATTTAAGCCGTTCATTTTCATTCTTTCGCCACCATATTAGTTACAATTTCTGATCAATCTCCTCAACTTGTATCTGCCGATACATTTTTTCTATATCGGCGGTAAAGACGAATCTTGGTATCCGGAATCTCAAGAGAATTGAAAATACATCATCTTGAATAGTGCGCCCCGTGTATCGAATATTATTGAGAGAGACATTGGACGACGTCTTCGCAGATGCGTCAAACACAGCCCTGAGTTTTGTGGTGGTGCTGTCAGGTTTGATCACACAGTGGTGAGGTAGGAAGCAGTAGGGACGTTCGACCTTATCCAGTTTAACTTCCCTCATATGACCAAGGTTTATGTATTCACTCATAAATTGAGAATACTGATCTTTCAGCTCGGTACTTTTTGCGAGTCGTCGCTCTAGGGCCCAAAAGCGTTGGGAGGCGACATCCTTGGATTCACCTAATTGTTTAGCTTCTGAAATGGCAATCGTACAATGAAGTGACCGTTGGAGTTTCTAATTGTAGTTTGGTTAAAATGGTTTTCGCAGCGTGTTTCTGCAGCTGTGAAGCTGTTGGGGTTAGTTGTTGTCTCCTCCAATCTCCAGAATTTCTCTAATTGTTGCTCCAATTCTTGCTCCTCGAAGATTGCGCATGTTACCTGAGTTTGAGTTTCGTTTGTGATCTTGCCACCTGCTGTCCACCTGAAGGCGGTATGCTGAAGTGTTGGTAGTGTCTCGCTTAATTTGATTTGTCCGATGTATAGTATCGTGTAGTATAGCTCCGCGCTGATCAAAAGATCTATTGACTTTGGTGTATTGAAGTCAGGATCGGCGAGTTGAATATTGCTTGGAATGGGCCATTTCGATATGTCGATCATCTGTGTCGGCTGAGGAGATACTATGCGTGGTAAGACGTATGCTTCCAATCTTGTGTTAAATCCATTGATTCTTGATTGCAATGCTAGACTTACTCTGCGTTGGGCTTGTTTCTTTCTTCGCCCAATTCCTTCTATGCACATTGATTCGGGAATTTTCGTTAGTCTCAATTTTTTGGCCATTTTTTCAGTGATGAGGTTAACTTGCGATCCTGAATCCAAGACCGCTCTACACTCAATAGCTGGTCCGTTTCCACCACTCACCTTAACCAAGACTGTGCTTAAGAGTATATATCCCCTTGTTGTTGCTGCCGTTTTGGTTGTTAGTGATATTGACGTGTCTATTTCTGGTGGACTTGTCACAGGTTCTTTCGCAGAGCGGTTGGTGGATGCTGGTTGTCGGATTGATGCCAGCACCTTACCTGAATTTTCGTTGACCTTCTCTGCTCTGTGAGTTTTGTCTGGAAGATGCAACAGTGTATTGTGCTTACGAGAGCATCGTGTACAATTGCCGGAGGGACAGGCAGTTAAATTGTGTCCCGTGCTTAAGCAATTGAAGCAGAGTTTGGCGACCTTCACGAGGCTGATTCTCCTTTCTGGTGATAATTGCAAAAACCTTCTACAAGCAAAAAGCTTATGGTCACCTTTACAAGCTGGACAAGTTACCCCTGTGTTGGTTATCGAAGCTAAAGACTTCAATGTATGGAGTCTCCTTTCCTCTGTTCCTCTGTCCTTGCACCCCAGCGCTTCCAATGATTGAAAACGAGTCTCCAAGAAGTCTAAAAAAGTGTTGAGGGGTCGCAAGTTTCTTGGTTGTGCCAATGACTGTTCCCGCAATGCATGAGTGGTTTTGTCCAGCTTCTTGACCAAGATGTGAAGGACAATAGGGTCCTATTGATCTGTGGGTACTCCTAAGTTTTGCAAGGCCAGCAAGCACTCCTGTGTTGAGTCGCGCATGGACTTGATTGCTATTGGGCCTTCGACGAATATGATTTGTTGGGAGAGCAACTTGTTTATTAAGGCGGTGACGAGCAGTCTGGTGTTTTCATACATGTCGTTGATTAGTTTCCATGCTGTTGCATAATTTGTTTCTGAAGTAGTAAGATGGCGAATGAGCTTTCTGCTTCTCCCGAGAGACTTGTCTTGAGATACCACAACCTTTGACATTCTGCAATGGGCTGATTATGGACCAACTCTACGAAGAGGAATTGCCGCCACTTCAGATAATCCTCGTCGAACGTTGGCAAGGAGATCTTGGGTAGTTTCACTCTGATGGCATTGGCTGTGGTAGCCTCTTCGTTATTTGCCCTGCTGCCATTGGCACTTTGGACTGTCTGGCTCAACTGTTTGTATAGATGAGCAAGTGTATTCTGAACCTGTACTTCCAGATTAAAGTAGCTTTCAATGTCATAACCGAACGTGTCGGAAGCATCTGCTAAACTCCAAATTTTATGGTGAAGCTCTTGCAATACTGAGAAGTGCCGCTCAACTGTTTTTATTCTCATACGGAGTGTTTGAGATTCACTTGACTCTTCTGGGTTGCCAAGAGTACGTTGAATGGCATGCATAAGTGACTGCTGTTCACTGACAAGAACACGAAGTTGATTTGTGCTCACAGTTGAACCAGAAGTTTCTTTATTAGACCCCACTGCCTTGGCAGCTGGTTCTTCTTGTATAGGCTCCGTCAACAGATTGGTATCTGTTGTCTTTTCTTTTCCCTTACGATCCTTCTGAGCCGTATCTTGTTCCTTGATACTGGGCGCATCGAGTAATTTGTCTTCGATGCCATGAGTCTCTTTGCGTAATGACAATTTAGACATGATCTGTCCTCTAAATTTCTCATAGCCAGTCTGTATACCATCATAGTAGCTCTTTGTGAAGTAGCTATGTTCCAATCATTGTCCGTATAGAGTTCGAATTTTAGTATCTGTTTCCTCAAAGTCGGCCCATAGATTATCAATCATTTGTAGCCTCTGTTGAAGATATGCTATGGTCTCGCGGTCACCTCCATCCTTCGAATAATTGGTCGCCAGTCGCTGGATTTCATCATCTGTATCCTTCTGGCGTTGAGTAAGCTGGTCTAAGCTCATGTTGATACAGCACTGTGGTATGCGTTCGATACGTGAACGAGATGTGTGACGTGAACCAATAATCACGTCGGGGTCACCAAATGTATAAAGTGCTTTTACCTTATAGTTGCAGAAAAGCCAAAGGTTCTTGTACCTTTACTTGTGTTATGAGGTGTGCGTGGTACTTGAACCACCACACCAGGAGTTTGCTGAAAAGTAAAGAGATTAGCAACAAGATTGAGACTAGTAAAAACACCGTCCAATGTTTGTGAAAAACTGACTGTTTATTTCTTTCAAATTCTGATTTTTATACAATAAATTACATAAATATGTGAAAAAATACAAAACGCTTATTCAGTAAAAAAACAAATTTTATCATTTACATAAATTCTCACGAGCCAGTGCCAAGAAAACAAAAGTGCTATCTTGCGTATTCTTACAATACACCGCGGTTGAGAAAAACAAAAGGGTCAGTTTACGTCTGGCCTGAATCTTTCTGATTTTCTTATCAGCAAATTCTTCTATGACTCGTGAGAATTTAAGTATTACATGAACGCAGTTTTTGCATGAATTTTATTGAATGTGAATTGAATATGTTTTGTTTTGTTGAATATAAATAAAATATGTTTTGGATAAATAGAGGGAACTGCATAAGGTCATAGAGTACGCGATGAAATGAGCTTTGGGACATGACGCGTGGAAGATTTGATTAGAATTTAATTAATAAATTTAATTGTTAATAACTCTTTAAATTCAAAGTAAAATTTTATTATCAAACAACGATTTCAGTATTTTATTTTTAAATTACAGATGAATTGCACAGCTTATAATTGCTTTTTTACCGCCTTTCCAGCAACTTCTCCATCATCTCTTTGTGGATGTCGTTTCCACGTTCGACAGCTTCCTCTATTTCCTCTATTACCTCTCCAACAATTTGGACTCTTCCTATAAAATATTTTACATAAAAATACTGAAAAGAATTTATTTATTATATAGATTAATTACCTGATGACATTCCACTAAACAAATATATTTGCCCATCATTTCCGACAGCTAAACTATTTTCTTTCTTCATTTTAGGTAACGTATTTTCACTTAAATGTCAAACACATTAGAAATTAGAAATAAATAAATAAAACTATTGCTGTTTATAGTTTTAATTTATTGAAGTCCCAATTTACCAATTTCAGGGAGAAAAAAAAACTGAGTTTGTTTTCTGACCGTATATATATGCCCTGGCAGCCCAATCATCATGAGCGCACTGATGAGCTCATGATGATTGATTGGATGAATGTAATGCTGATTTTTGTTCTAGCACCGGGACTAAACTCATTTATATACTTCGCATTCATATGATGAGCAATTCAATGATTACCTTTGTGAATGAATCAAATTTTTCATCGTTGAGTGTAACCATGATTCTCATTGGTGAGTAAATCAAATACCTCATCCTTGAGCATCATCATGATTATCAGCGGTGAGTTAATCAAAAACCTCATCGTTGAGCATCATCATGACTATCAGCGGTGAGTTAATCAAAAACCTCATCGTTGTGCATCATCATGATTATCAGCGGTGAGTTAATCAAAAACCTCAACGTTGAGCATCATCATGATTATCAGCGGTGATTAAGTTTTTTAATTCAGAATATAAACAAAGTCAAGAAAAATAAGCACATATAATATATGTATGATTTATTGTATAGAAAAAATAAATAAAAACTCTAATTCATATTAATCGAAAAAACAAAAAAAAAAAATTTAAATTCATATCAATAAAAAAAAACAAAAAACAAAATTCATATTAATAGAAAAACAAATAAAACAAAAATTCAACTCCATATTTGGGAAAAAAAATAAATTTGTCTTTTTTCTTATTGAAGCTCGTCCAAACTATCTGAAGTACTCGTTGCTTTTTTTCTGTAAAAATTAATCATTAGTCTCAGAAGTATGTATGCTGAACTTTACAGATAAAATAGTAATACCTTGCTGTACATGTGGCCCGATTATAACGATTGTGTGCCAATAAACTGTCTTTCCATAGTTCAGCCTCATATTCTTTTCTGGATAAGTTCCCGCTGTAAGATTCTAAAAAGGGAATGTTAAAATGAACGTTAGTTAATTAAAATAATATTTGTTTATGTAGTTAAAACGATTTTATTATACACTTTCTGTTAGAAAAAATTATGGCTCCATGATTATCAAATAATTTGTTTTAACATATGTATGTAGGTATAACTATTTGAGGCAAGAAAGATAAAGACTTCGTTTAAAGAGTTAATATTCAGAAAAGAACTTACGGTATAAAATATCATTAAATAATTGTAGCTGTAACAGTTTCCTTTTGCCACATTTCCCATCCAAGTTAAAGTGTATATATATTCCATCACTCGCAATTGTTCGAAATACATCACTAATTTTTTTTTCGCAGACATAGTTTTAAAGTGAGTGACCTAAAGCAAGAGCTCTCGTTTAATAAAATTAGTAATTTGTAAATATTTTTTTTAAACATACCATATTTGAAGCAAACATAGTTTCTCTTAGTTTACTTTCTATGTCACTAAGGTCTGCAATAGATTTAGCTGGAAGAAGTAAAGTTAATTCTTCTGCAAATGTATTTCGTTCTTCTCCACTTAATTTCTTTACATTTCTATTAATTTTTTTAATAAGCACTTGACAGTTTCTTATTACTTTATTGTCAGCTTGATGTTTTGCGTTCCTTTCTGTTTCATTTTCCTCAATCTACAAATAGTATTAATTATTATAAAGTATAACATTCCTTATCTATTATAGTATATCCCCTCAGTCCATGTTTATATATTATATTAGTGAATGACCCCATTATTGTTTTAAAAAATAATATGAGTTTTAGTAAGGAAAAATTTCAAAACTAAAATAACATGGTATTACGATCAAACGAAGTAACAATTTGTCGATTCCACTGAAAATCCGATTGGCGACACAAATAATAAAATAAGGGAATGCAGACATTTCCTTGCTCACTACTGCGCTAAAATAAATACAGAAATACGTAGTGCAAGGTAATAAACTCATAAAACTCGAAAGTGCATTAGTAAGATCAAAGTATTCCTCCGCCTGTACCCTAGCTATATATAGAAATACATGTAATCACCTTTTTTCCTAGAAAACATACTGTTGTACTTTCGTGCAGGAATACGACACGCGTGATAATTGCAAACGTAAAGAAATCTTTTTATTGCAATGCGGCTAATATATATGCCCATTACACATATCATAAACAAATTTGTTTATAATAGGAACATACTATCTATAAAAATATGAAAAATTACTTACCAATGATTAAAAAAACACTTAAACTTAAAAGCACTTCACTTTAAATTGCACTTGAACCTTCGTCGTTTCGGTTTTGACAAAGGAATGAAGAATGATAAAATTCAGTCCCACTTCGCAGGCGCATAGCAAAAGCCAAAGGAAATAAATATCTAGCACAAAGCCATATTTATCTCCCTTTCACTCGTACATTAGATACACTAGACCTACATATCAGTATGCATTCCAATTTATTGATGAGCTGATAGATGAGTTAGCGAAGAAACTCATCGTAGCGCTCAGTAAGAAAGTTAGTTGTCGTTCGACCACACAATTTATACTCACACACATACATCACTAAAATTTTGTAAACTGATGAGCGTTGGCTACCAGGGTGTACACATTACATATGAATATTTTCTTTCAAGACGCTTTTTTCGCTATTTCTCGTTCAGAGCAACCAAGTTGCTTTTTACGCTATTGTCAAATTCACAGAGTCACTTCAAAACGCTTTCGAAGTCACTATAACGTGTTGCTCTGAACAGACTCATAGTTTCAAATGTTTGTGCAGTCATCAGCGTCACAGTATATATCATACAATCGCCCAGCTCTGTCAAAACTGTCAAGCGAGTAGGATGCTCTATAAAGAGATTATACTTTCTCTTTCAACAGTTTTAACTTACGCAATAGTCAATTTCTAATGCTAAGGTTCCTATGTAAATCTAAAGTGGTAGAAACAGAACTTACAGCATGCACAAACTTGTATTAGAGGAAGAGAGACAAAATGACAATCAAAACTATATCTGCAAGAAAAAAAAAGCTAAAAACAATTTGTTCCACTTTCCATGTCATTCGGTTTGGTCGTTCGTAGCCCCCGCACACTGACATGTATAATATGGACTGACTACGTTAATGGAAATGCACTGCAAAAAGTGGGCTCACTTTTATATTGCTGATCCTTCGGTCTAAGCACCAAGTACCAACTGAGGAGAACTGTAAACAACAAATAAATAAATGGGTCCGTCGAAATAAATGTTTTTATATTAATTATTTAGGGTTATTACTGAAAAAATTGTTTTACCAAAGACAATATATTCATAAGATATGAAGCAGAAGTTCGAAACGTTTTATTATAATCACTTTTTGAGCTGCGCGCTTATTTTTTCAACTTCCCGCCAATGATTTTTTCAATGTTGGCAGCGTCGTAAGAACTTTTATTGACATATGCAATTGAGCCCACATGAAATAGAAAGTTAATCAGTCCATATTATATATGTCAGTGCGGGCATGACGAGTATACAAAAAGCAGTGAGAGTGAGAAGTTACTGCATGCTGTACCCGGCACGTTAAGGCCTTTTAATGTGTCGGTGCTTGTATGGCTTGTATTATATTCCGGGGGTTACGGTTTCGTAGAAATATCAAACTGTCACAAACATTAGTAGTACGTAATTAATTCTTTTCAAAACTATTTATCTTTGAAGTTTATTTAGTGCAAAGCCTTATAGTACCACTAGTGCCTATTAAAATTTTCATATCAATTAGAAAAACAGAAATGAAGTGCTCGGTCAGTGCTTACAAATATAAATTGGATTATAAACTAGGGAATCCTTTTTGAGGCAACTGCACTATCTAAATTATCTTTTTTGTTAATAGAAGCAAAGATTTATATAAATTAATTATGTGAATTGTTTCAAAATAAAACCTTTGTTTACTTTTTGCAAATTGACAAGTTGCTTGAAATAGGGATGGCGTGTAAATACATGTAAAAATGGACTATCAACCCAACCAGAAATTCATTACGCAAAATCTGGCTTATCACCATTCCTAATTTGGGTTGGCTGCAGATGTCCTGGGTTTAGTTGCAGAAGTGATGCCAATCCCAATACCTACATCTGACACCGACTGCCATGTTCTTTCTGTTCTAGACCACCAACGCAACGTCTAGAAGTCACAGAACAGCTTTTTCCCTCTTTCGTCTCTTTAAGCTTGGGAAAAACGTCCTTTGTCACTAATAAGATCGAGACGAATAACGCAACTCCGATAAAATAAAGGTTTTATCCGATTTCACCGGGAGTGTAGAGTTTGATGGATGCTGAGCTGAGACGCATGCTGTCGCTGGGTGGAGGAGAGCTAGAGTTCTTGGAGCTCTCCAGTTATACTAGTAAGGAAGCCTGGAAAGGTCCGGCTTTGTTTTGATGCCAGGAAAGTCAACTAAGTTACTAAGAAAGACGCCTATCCGCTGCCGCAGATAGACGCACTTCTGAATCGACTTCCTCCGGCAAACGAGATTTCAAGCCTGGACCTAAAAGACGCTTTCTGGTAGATCCCACTAGACACTGATTCCAGAGAGAAGACCACTTTTACTGTACCTGGTCACCATCTCTATCAGTACACAGTGATGCCATTCGCCTTATGCAACGCTCCACAAACTATGTGCCGCCTTATGGACAAAATCATTCCGTTCGATCTTCGTGAAAGTGTCCTCGTTTATTTAGACGATTTGCTAATACTGTCATCAGACTTTGACTCTCATCTCAGTCCACTATCCCGTATAGCGGATTGTTTGACGAAAGCTGGCCTCACTATCAACGTTGGGAAGAGTAAGTTCGCTATCAAAGAGACTAAATACTTGAGTTTTATTGTCGGAAAAGGAGGAATACGCACTAACCCCGACAAGATTTCAGCCATAGTTGACTATTCGGCACCTAAAACTGTTCGGATGGCCCGACGCCTACTAGGTATGGCGGGATTGTATCGTCGATTCATTCCGAACTAAGCTAATCTAACTGCCTTCATTACATACACCCTGAAAATTCCAGTCAGTTCCAATAGACACCTGAAGCCCAGACGTCTCTAGAATTGTTGAAACAGAAACTTACCTCTGCTCCGTTGCTAATGAGCCCGGATTCCACCAAACCATTCGTTATCCAGTGTGATGCGGCTCAGCAAGGTATTGGTGGAGTGCTGTTACAACTAGATGACGATGGCCATGAGAAGCCGATAGCCTACGTCTCGAAAAAGTTGAACTCACCACAGCGAAATTACACAGTCACAGAGCAAGAATGCTTAGCAGCAATGCTGAGCATACAAAAGTTCCGACCCTTCATCGAACTCATGCTTTTCAAGATAGTGACTGATCAGGCTTGAAATGGCTGATGACCCAAAAGGACCTCATCAGTAGACTTGTCCGGTGGAGTTTGAAGCTTCAAGGTTTCGAGTTCACCATTGAACATCGAAAAGTAAGCCTAAACGTCGTTCCTGATGCCCTGTCACGTATTCACTGTGACAGCATCTCACCCATCTCACCATTCGAAGATCTTGGTCGGGAAGTAGAAATTAGTTCTCCATATTTCAACTCGCTGAGGCAGAAGATTAAATCAGCTTCTGATAAATTACCAGATCTTTGCGTCAGGGATGGCTCCGTCTATATTCGAACTGTTCCGAGAAGAGGCGATCCGATTCAGGAGGAAGAAGCTTGGAAGCTTTGGATTCCGCGAGGGGTTGTCTCTACTACTACTAAATTATATTCAAACCCGAACAGGTTAATAATGCTCTATATGATAGAGAGGCTTTTACATGGTGTGTGTGTGGGTGTGCGTGTACGTGTGAATGCTTAGTAAGAAAAAACAAAAGATGTCATTAAGTGTAATTTAGAAATTTTCAAATATTCTATAGCTCATAAGCAAAAAACCACTGGCTAGATCGTATATATTTTTTTTTAAATTAAAGGAATGATTATAACGTAATTATGGATTAATGAATACTTTTCATTTTTCCTTCCACTCTCGTGGAGCCCTCTTGATGTAGGGGTTGAAAAGGTCCGCTCCTCTGCTCTCTTTTCAGGTCAGTAAAAGGGACACTGAACAAAATAACTGCTGCCCTCAGTGTCATTGGGTGGATATGGGGCAATGCAGCTGAAGGCCTATCATCTGCGCCTTCACGAAGGTAATGATAAGTGGTATAATGGTCCCTTCAGGACCGGGTGTATGCTTCCTTTTTGTATGAAGGCACGAATTATTTTTTTTTGTGTATGGATGGTGACCGAGTGATCTGTCAGCTCATGCAGGTAGTCTGGACTTCACGTCCAAGCCAATCACTAAACATACAACTATAACACAGCCTCTGTAAAAATGAACCCAGATCATACGCTGTTGGCTTGCTTGCTCTAACGTATGTCTTTTTTCTTGAGTCAAGCCCCTTTGACCTCAACAGCGGTCGTAATTCCGGATCTATATGATCTCAACATATGTTCGTAGAGTGCTTAGCTCAAGATTTCTGGAAGAGAGGGTATTATAAATATTAATCGCCACTTCAATAGTACGCAGATGAAAAAAAAATAAACTATTGGAATCATAGTTTGTGATTACTGGAGGATGTATGATGCTTATCTTACCTGATGTCAAAACTTCGATTCTACAAATGAAACAATACCTAACGAACTTGCAGTTTTTAGCTATAATTCATTAAAAATAGTCAACCTTATCACTTTTTTTGCGGGATCTTTCAGTGTCAAGTGAAGTCATTATCTTAAGAATATATAAATTGTTTGCCATCTAAATTTTTATTTTTATAGATGGTCAACAGGCAGACTAAGCGTCCCGTTTTTTTGCAAGATTTGCTTTATGGAAAATATACTAGGCTGTTTGCACACACGACTGCAGAACCGCTGCCACGCCACTAAAGTTACTATATTTTTAGATTGCCTTGTCGGTGGCGTTGCAATGAACTACTTTATTTCTACATATTATTTTATACGCACGCTCAACGGCATCGCAACATCCAGCGAGAGCAGCATCGCTGTCGTGTGTGTAAGTAGCCTTATTCTAAGGCGCGGCGCGGTGCGAACAGATGACAAATTTTCTAAAAAGATAGCAGCCCTCGCGAAACGAGGACAGTTGGCAGCTTTAGTTGTCATATAAAAAACACTAGTTTTTCACTATCACTATATTTAGAATTCAGTGGTTCTTATCCGGTGCTCCGCAATCTTGTTCCAGGTGCTCCACCAAACGAAAGTGAAATAGCGTTTGAGGAATTTTTGTTGTTTTTTAAATTCCCAAAAAATGTAATCAAGCGGGCTGCTAAAAAAAAAGTGCTAATCAAGTAGGCTGTCCAAAAAAATTCTAATCAAGTAAATTGACATTTTTTGTTCTCGTATTGGACGTCGTTATATAATATAGTCTAATATAAATATGCTTTTAATTAATAATTGATTAGATTTTATAAGAAGTGACAAACAATTTAGTTGAGCAAGTATCTTAGGTAATAAATTATATTTGGTGATGATACAAAAAATGAAATTATGAAGATTCCCCTCTCTAATGATACAATAAAAAAAAAACGAATAAAAGACATTTCACATGATATTGAGCAAACTGTTAATATTTAATAAACTATCGAACGTGTATTTTGCTCTGGAAATCGACGAATCTGTCATTGATGCAAACTAAATCGATTTCTTTACTGCTGACAGTTTACCGAACATACAACAGGAAAATATATTTTTAATTGTATTGACACATATTTACAAAAATCCAAAATATAATGGCATCTCTGCGTAGGAATTTGTACAAATAAAACATCTAACAATATTGGATGAAAAAAGCACGTGTTACTTTCCATCTCTAAAATAAGAATCATATGAATAAATGGTTACGAAATCCATTTGGCACATTTGAACTTTCAAATACAGAATTATCTTTGCAAGAAGAAGAAAAAACTATTTCATTGTCAACAGATCGCTTTCTAAAAATGGAGTTCACAAAAATGTCAAATGAAATTTTTTGGATTTTCGTCAAAAAAGAATACCCATCTCTAACTAAGAAGGCACTCATGATTTTATTACAACTTGCTACCTCATATCTTTGTGAATTGGGGCACTGAGCATTAACCAATATAAAAACTAAAAAAACGAGATAGACTTACAGATCTAGAAGAGGAAATTAGGGTAGCAATATCTGATATGTAAAACTCGCCTGGAATTAATTAATTAATATTAATTAGTCTGATGCTCCAAGAAATTTTCTTGTAATTAAATGTGCTCCGCGAGCTCGAAAAGCTTAAGAGGAGTCAGTACCAAGATTTGCAAGTTTCATACATTTTTCAATGCGAATTTCTGGCAAACTATTTGTGTCAGAATAATGATTTATATCTTAAATTAAAGGTAATGAAGAAGTCTAATAAATAACGTCGAGAAAAATAAAAAAAAGTCTATTGGAATGGAGATATTAGCTCGGAAACTTGTAAAAAATGGTAAATATTGATGTTTTTCAAATCAAATTCCTGTTAGTAGGTATTCTAATTTATTTAGATTGTGACTATTTTAGAAAGATAAAGCCTAAATCTAGCAAATAACGTCGAGTTTTTTTATTTTTAGCGGCGCTTTTTTTAATTATTTGACTCTAATAGTACTTGTTTTTCTCTCGATATTTCACAGACAAGAAATTGCAATATTTCGTTGAAAGTTGTAGAAATATAAAGCAAAATAGTATATTTAACAATTATGTGCAAAATAAAATTTAGGAGAGTTCATTCTCGTTAAAAAATTTCAATTTCTTTGAACTGGAAATTTTCATTTCCGTCTTAAATTGTCGCATGTTTGGTTTCTGCCTTTCACGCTAGATGTCTCTAATGTGACTTGTGGTCTAGGTCTACGCTAATTTTATATGAATTTTCATACTTTCAGGACACAAACCTACGTATAGTAAGTTTTATTGCCTACAGGCTCGCTGGTATCTAAATTGAAATTTTTGCTGAGTACTGACTCCTCTTAAGCACCACTGATTTAGATACTGGTTAAGAACGCGTTGATATTTTGAGTATAGTAAAATTATATCAGAATTTTAACTTAAATTTCAAAACTTCAGATTTTCACGTACAGTATACGGTATACGTTTTCAATGTACCTACTGAAGGTTTTCTTTTATTGTTCGACAAACTGTTCTAGAAAGAAGTAAAAAAACAACTTCTAATGATCTAAAGAGCACATTTTCAAAACAAAGGGGATCGTAATTCGACAAAATTTGCCTTAGACTAATTATAACTTTTTCCTTTTTTACAATAATCTTAAAATGAAAATAACGATTTTAATTTTTTTGTGCTATCTTTTTCCGAGTTTTCATTTGACGTATTAGAAAGATGCAGTTTGCAGGGTGAATGGTTTCCTTTAATACTTTGAAACCTCCCGTAAAATGCATCTGGATATTTTCTTTGCTTCTTTAGATATTTAGACGAAAACTTTCAAGTAAACGCCAAGTTATGATAAATACTTTTAGCATTAGAGGGCAATTTGCTTCTATTTGGACACATTACGCAAACACGTTGCCCTAGAAAAACAAAATCTTTATTGATAGAAGAGATAGATTCTTTCAACTTGTAAGTTTAACACGTTCGCGACATCGTGTACCATCGGTGGTACATTGAGAGTTCGGCTTTCAGACACAAGGCAGCGTTAAGTGCTTTTCTTCCTGGACGTTAATTGTTTTCGTGGTTGTTTGTGAATTACTTATTATTTTAAGTAACACAGATATGTTTTTTTAAATTAGTATGAATATTTTACATACTTTTAACAACATTTAAAGAGTGTACCACGGGTGGCGCACGACGTCGTATAGAAAACGATCTGCAGAATGGTCGTCGTGTACTACGAGTGGTACATGGATTTCAAATACATAATTTATTTACATTTTTTACAATTCTTTAGTTCTAATTGTGTTTGGTAACCAAAAGCAAAAGTCTAACTCAGCATGCTATGCTTACAATCTTGTTACCTATAAATCACCAACAGTCAAGACTTTTTCAATCTATTTGTTTTTCTGTTAGAAATTGTGTGTAAATACACCACAATTAATTAGTTTTGCTATAAATAAATTGAAATGGAAAATGAAGAAATTGAAGACTCTTTATTACAAGAGGAATCAATTTCGGACTTTTCTGGCTCGGAATCTTCTAACATACCCTCACAATGTGATGATACAGACAGTAATAGTGATATCGCAACTGACCTTGAGAGCAGTGAAGCTGAGGAATTGGACGATATTTGTCAGGAGCATGCAGCTATTACTGTTCCTTCTCTATCAGATGAATGGGAAGAAGCTAGAAGTCTAGTGCGAGAATTCAACTTTGCCGAAGAAAACGCTGGCTTGCGATGTAACTTAGGTTCTACTGATCCTTTCAGTATTTATAAATTATTTTTAAGTGATGCAGTGCTGAAACTTATTGTGACAGAAACAAACAGATATGCGGCGCAATTCATTCAATCGCACATCATCAGTCGTCGTTCAATTATGGCAAAATGGAAGGACACGAATGAAGAGGAAATCAAAAAACTACTTGCTGTTGTTTTAATAATGGGTATTTGCCCTGTTCCCAGTATGAGATTATATTGGTCGAAAAACCCTACTTACAGAAATCCTGTTATTGTAAAAGCAATGTCACGTATTCGATTTGAAGTATTATTAAAATGTGTGCATTTCGCTGACAATGAAACTCCCGTGGGAGAAACAAGATTAGCGAAAATAAATCCACTGCTTGACATTATCACACAAAACTTCAAATCATCTCTAACTCCCGGGGAAGCAGTCATCATAGATGAGTCGATGATCCCGTGGAGAGGCAGACTTTTTTTCAAGCAATATATTCCAGGTAAGTCCCATAAATACGGAGTGAAATTGTATAAGCTATGCAACACCGACGGCTACACGTACCACGTGAAAATTTATGCTGGAAGAGCCAGCAGTACTTCCGGTTATGGGCATTCATATGATGTAACAATGGAATTGCTTCAAGGACTTTTGGACCAAGGCAGAACATTATACGCCGACAGCTTTTACACTAGTGTACAACTGAGCGAAGAATTATTGAAAAGGAAGACATATATTTGCGGTACTCTCCGGATAAATCGACGTGGCAATCCCAAAGAAATTTGCATGAAAAAAGTTAAAAAAGGAGAAGTATTTGGTAAAGAAAATAGAAACGGAATACGTGTTTTAAAATGGACTGACAAAAGATCGGTACTTATGATTTCTAGCAACCCAGATCACACTATTAACTTAGTACCAACTGGAAAAAAGAGTAGATTCGGAGAAGATATAATGAAGCCTCCAGCAATTATAGCTTATAATAAAGAAAAGAAAGGTGTAGACTATTCGGACCAAATGACAAATTATTATTCGCCATTACGCAAGACTATTAAGTGGTATAAAAAAGTTGGATTTGAGCTTCTCCTTGGTGTTAGTATCGTCAATTCGTGGGTTATTTTTAACAAGTACATCCAATCAACAAACAAAGTATCAATGATAAATTTTCGAGAAAAAATTATCGAAGGCCTCTTGAAGAATGTCGAGGAAACGACAGTCTCAAATAACACTGGTCCCCTAAGCCAAAGGAAGCCTTCTGCACACCAACTTTTCAAACGAAAAGGCAGCGCAAGAACAGCAAGGAAAAGATGCTTACCGTGCTACGAGCAAATCTCTCAAGAACATGGAGCAAAAGAAGCACGCGGTAAAACAAAAAGAGTACAGACTTTCTGCAACAATTGTGATGATCAACCAACAATGTGTCTGGAGTGTTTTAATGAAAAGCACAAGTAATTTTATGTCACACGAGTATTATTTTTACGTAACATAATATAATATATCTGAATAGTCTTTTTTTGTTTTTACGTTTTTTTTGTTAAATAAATTGAGTTATTTTTAAGTTTTAATACATTTAAACCGAGTAAAACATGCCTTTTTCTAAACATGAGTGCGCCATCGGTGGTACACTGATAGCATAGTATCTTTGTGTATATCTCCAACAGTCGCAAGCTTAAAACTCTCAATTACATTAAAGTTGTGAAAGTTTTTATGCAGTATGCATTATAGGCGCCCATGTACCACCTGTGGCGCACTACGGCTAATGGTCTAAATGACAAATGTACCACCAGTGGTACACGACGTCAAAATATGAATTAAGTTTATAAAGCCAATGTCGCGAACGTGTTAATGAATTTTCGTGTATCATTCATTCAAATTCAATAAATTTGTTAAAGCATGCTGCCATTCTCACATTTCTCTTGTGTTTTAACGAATTAATTATTATTACTTACGTACATACATATTCGCTCGGTGTAAACTCGGAAAAAAAAGAAAGTGATCACCCCGATCTGATCGTTATACAAACAAAATGATTTGAATTGAAAGGTTTAAAAAATTAAAAGACACTCAGTTCGATACTAATTTAATTTATTGATTATAGCAAATTCACATTAAGCAGAGTAGCTTGATTTGTATATTCGCGGCGAGCTACTAAATTGAACTGAACTGGTTAGTTTGACTGCAGGCACAATTTTTGGAAGAACAATGCAATAATTAACGGTGCGTCTGGTCTTGCTTATCTCGATGCAGATAACAAATTTATTTGTTACTTGTGTTTTTGTGTGTGCTCTAAACATCACCGCCCGCCTCGTTCGGTAGACAAAAGGATGTACAAGATTGATGAATCGCCCTGAGGGAACCTGCTTAGTGACGTTATTTCGTTTATCTGAGATTGGCAGTAGGCAAATCATTGTTATTGGTCGTTGTAGGATACGATCTTTTGTTTCAAATGAAACAACTAGCACTAGTCCATCTGGTCCAGGATGGAGTTTCACTATACGTCCAAATGCCCAGAATGAAGGTGAAATACGATCATATGTTCTAGTTGAAGATTAAGTGAAGGTTGGTTCCATTTCGTTCTTTCTTGTAGGCTGCTTAAGTAATCCTTTGACCAGTGATTTCATAATTGTTCGTATGTTTGCTGTACAAGTTTCCATCTGGAAAGACGATTTTGAGGTTCATATTGAAGCGTAAGCTTCGGAGTTGTCAGAAGACTGGATCCTATAAAAAAGTGACCGGTAGTCAAACGTTCGAAGTCATTGGGATATGGGCTTAAGTGGTAGAGAGGCCGAGAGTTGACGAATGCTTCTATCTATGTCAGCAAGGTATAAAGCTCCTCAAACGTAAGGGTAGAAGTTCCAATGCATCGCTTTAGATATTGCTTAATGTTTTTGACGCCAGCTTCCCAAAGCCCTCCAAAGCATTTGGTGGAATAAAATGCCATTCTGTGCGATGAAGAGATAACAGTGAAACCATTTCGGCTGGAAGTTCCCTGCGAAGTGCAGAGATGTAGTTCCGTAGATTTTTTGCAGCACTTACGAAGGTAGTAGCGTTGTCACTGAAGATCTTGGCGCAGAGATCTCGTCTAGCTGTAAATCTTTTGTATGCTACAATAAACGCTTCAGTTGTCAAATCAGACACCAACTCTAAATGTATGGCTTTAGTCGCCATGCAGACAAATAAGGCTATGTACGCTTTATGCGCGGCTCTACCTCGGCCTGGACCATACCGTACTAGAATGGGACCTGCATAATCTAATCCTGATATAGAAAATGGTCGACTTAGTTGAACTCGTCCTGATGGAAGGATGTCCATAAGAGTTTTCGCGATACTAAAATCCAATACTGTTATAGAACAAAACTTTGTGGTTAGCTGAACACCGCCATGTAGAGGTTGCATATGAGTATCTAAAGACTAGTTTTCGCTATGAGAAATTGATGTTTCGATTCATTTGTTAATTCTGAATTTTGAACTCGACCACCTACACGAATAGTTTTTATAAAATTAAAGAATGGAGTCAAGCGAAGAACTGAGCTATGATTAGATATTTGCCGATGTGATGACAGGCGGCGATACTCATCAGGAAATAAAGCTATATGAACCCCCGATGTTATCACAAAGCTGAGTTTGCTATCAGGCGTTGCAAGACTTTATGATGCATTGGGATTCTTATCGCCGACAATTATACTAGCGAAATATATCTTTCAAGGATTATGGTTACTTAAAATTGATTGGGATGAACCACTCCCTAACTGTATCAGACAAGAATGGCTGTCATATCGCAAGGACCTACCAAATTTGAGTAAAATATCTATTCCAAGATGGATTGGACATCATCAAACAAGTCTCTCGTATGAGCTACACGGATTCTCCGACGCCTCTGAAATAGCTTACTCAGCAGTAATTTATTTTAGAGCCCTTTACGATTTTAATAATGTGCAGGCAACTTTATTGTGTGCTAAAACCAAACTCGCTCCAATTAAGAAGCTGTCAATTCCTCGATTGGAACTTATGGGCGCTCATCTTCTCATCAAGCTCATGCACAGCACTCAAATATCAATGGAAAGGCAAGGCATTCTTGTGTATTAATGGACTCTTTAACGGTTCTAGCGTGGATAACTGGCCTTCCATCTAAGTGAGAAACTTTTGTGGCGAATCGGGTTAGCGGGATTTTGCAGCTTATGCCATCAGTTAAGTGGCGGTATGTACCTTCAGCCTATAATCCTGCTGACTGTGCATCTAGAGGTGCCTTAATATTAAAACTCGAAGATCTTTCACTCTGGTGGGAAGGTCCTACATACTACTATAAAGTTAGTTTGACTGCAGGAACAATTTTTGGGAGAACAATGCAATAATAACCGGGGCATCTGGTCTTGTTTATCTCGCTGCAACAAAATTTTTTTATTACTTGTATTTTTTTGTAATGGAATGCGTGCAGTAGTGTTTGGCTTATCTGTGTTAGCTCTAAACACTCGGTATTGCCTTAGTTTTCGATTTTAATTTGGCCAGCTATTCTACTTAAATAATTTGATTCACTCGAAACAAAATGTTTATAGATGAAATAGAAGAAATTTTGAAAGCTTTTATTTTTAATGATTCTAAATGAAATTATAAATACAAGAGAAAAAACAACCACCTCGTCCAGCTTTTGAAGTCCCGGTTTCCACATTCAGCTATAGAGAAAAAAAAAAGCTTTGAAAAATTCTTCGATTCCATCTATATTACCGATTGGTGAGCTCGAGTTCCGTATGGTACAAAATAAAAATAAATAAAAATGCCCAAGTATGTTAGAGAATTAGGGAATTTTAAATGGAGAAAACCACTGACTTATAACAATGGACTGAGCGATTTGCTATTTCATGTGGCACAAAAAATATTGTGTTTCTGTATATCACCGTTAGGGCACTCTTTAAAACGATTACATAAAAAACATGTAAAACTCAACCAATCAGATGAAATTTTACACCCGTAAATCGAATTTAATTAAAAAAATATATTTTTTTGTGCTCAAGTGATATTTTAATCGCTTATAAGGAATTAAATTCATTCCGACTTTAATTTTCAAAAGTTATTCTTAACTGAATCCTGCTTATGCAAGAGAGACGGAGCATGGTAAACACTATCTTTACCTTATTCCTTCTGCGGTGATTGCATCTGTAGCCAACATAAAAACATCAAATGACATAAGCAAATGTTCCAGAATGAAATATTTTGCGTTGGTAGCTCTAACTCTGCCATAGGGCGAAAGAGAGAACTATAAAACTTGTGCCATGCTTTCTTATAGGGAAATTACAATATGCTCAGTCCATTGTTATATGTCAGTGAGAAAAAACGAAAATTCGCATCTCCCAAATTCCCATATTCTCTGAATTACATAATCCGGTCCTGCTTCCAGGTGGTGTGTATCATAGAGCCTGTCCGCACTAGGGTGAAAGCGCGGAGCATTGCAGCACAAGTGTACTCAACCCCATTTGGGCTTTCACCAAGAAAATACAGTTATACCTTTCTAGTTAATATACCTGTAATTACATGTAGAGCGTTAGTGCAGAAAACGAAACACTCACGTGACTTAAATTTACCAATGAAACATATGGGGAAGCACCCTGCACAAAGTTTCATAATGAAAAACGAAATTGTTATATGGTAATCCCACGAAGGAGTTACCCGATCTATTTAAAGTTATTTGTTTTTAAAGGCCATCTGAAAGCGTTCTCGACTTATCGTGAGGACGGATGCAAATGCAAAAATCAAAATAACTTTTAATGTTATTTTTTATGTTGCTCTACCAGCATTATTATGCGTTATAAACGGAATGACACACACACACACACTTATCATACCAAGAGATTTTCAACAAGGCGATATTCAGTATTGCACAACAACTAATGTAGGTAGATATGTTGACTTAGATAAGTAATGGAAATTATTAAAAATTTTTGCTCTTCAGGTGGTGTAAGCTAAAGTAGACAAATTGAGCGATTTTTGATATTGTGTAAATGAAAGATTTCCAATTCCTTTAGCTGAAAACAAAAACAGCAACAACAACTGATATTAATCTGTAGAATATGCTGTCTTAGATGAGTAGTGGAAGTTGTAATTGAAAATTTCTTTTGCTGAAAAAACAACAATAACTAACTGTAACGTAAGTTGTGGATTAAAAAACTTTTATACACAAGAGTGATCATGTTATGATATTCGATATTCAAAAATAGATCACGCCTGTTGGAATGGTACGAAACATGAAGTAATGGAAACTAAAGTCTTATCAGAAAATTTTCGATGTAATGGGGTGTGTATTGAAAACTCTTACGTTTTATGAAAAAAGTTGTTTTTTATGTTGAATAAAATTTCTTTTTACAAAAGTTTATTTTTATTTTTAATCAAATTTCTTATTACAAAAACATTTCTTATAGCACATTGGCCGATATGAACTAGGCAAGATGGTTCTTTTGTGTTAGCCTCTGTTAGTTTTCCACAATTGTATTCATCCTCAATGTTGATAATGATTTCATCCTCTTCAATTATCTTCTGCATCCATTGTACTTTTCCAGCTCCTTTTACATATGGTCTTATTTCGTAGCAGTGGTTCAAATATAGTGTATAGCTTGTGATAAGGTATGTAACCATCATCCCAGTGGAATCCATGAAAATATGACTGAAGCCATTTCATTTGTATCTTTTTTGCATAGGTCAAATCTTTGAAATATAAAGTGTTGCATCTGGTATTCATTAGTTAAAATCATATCATATCCTACATTTTTAGCTGTTTACAAACTGACTGCACTCATTAACTAATTAGAAATTAATCCCGTAAATTATATTAACAGAAATAACGCTGAACTGATTATGACCAAATTCTTTGATCAGAGAATTTATTTTTCGCGTTGTTTACTCAGAACCTCCAACTATGGCGGGCATATATAGGTATATTTATGGTTGCAACGTACAAATTCTACGTATTTTGGTTGTGCCAACCTGCAATTTAGTTACAGTAACTACGTTTAGTTACTTCAATATTTGTTCGACTCTCTTACAGTGTAAATCTTTCAACCCTGCTTAGAGCAGTGTATATGTATTATGTGGCCATGGAAAAGTAAATTTCTCTAAAATGGGATTTTAGCTTACGCACATTTTTTTTCATATAATTTTATTTTATTTTTCATATCTGGCGGATATGCAATGTGTCGAAGGTTATGGTCGGCTCCTCTAGAATGTATGATTCTGAAGAAGTTTTTTTACGTTTAGTTACTTTTTATTTAGAAGACAAATTCAAATTGATATATGTATACTGTAGCCAAATTATATTAGAGGTATGATTTCTGAAACTATTTTTCTAGAAGCTACGTTTTTCTATACCACTACATATGGAGAATAAAACTAATTTGTTAGGACAGAAGAACCAAATGAATTTAGCTACGGACAAAGCTACGATTACTAGATAATATAATAGATATTAAAATTAGCTTTAAAATTACCTATTACATACATGTGACCCTTTCCATATTGTTTGCACTTTTTCTTAAGCAACCTAGAGAAAAAGTTCAATAAGTGACAGAAAGTTTGGCAATTATCTTTTGGTGATGAACTTTTTAAGCCGTTTCCACTGAATATTTCTACAAAATTGCGAAATAATAACAAAATTAATTGCTTAGTGCATCAATATTGATCAACAAAATACTAGCAATATTGGCGACTTACTTTTGGAGAAGGCCCCATGCTGTTCATGAATCTCTAGCCAGCTATCACCCGCAGCAACATTGAGCCTAAAATAAAATTAATTTAAGTTATAAGATTTTAATAAAAATAAACCTTCAAAAAATTGTTAAATTAGAATTAATATTAGATTGTGCAGATCTGCAATATAAAATGCTGGAATTAACGGTGTGTTAATTCCGGATTAGCAATTATTACCGATCTGCTTACTGGATTGTGGAAGAGTTTCAGGTTTCAGTAAAATTAAACACTACTTTCTTACTCTGAACAACTTTATTAATTTAGTTCCTATATATATGTATATACATATATGCTGTCAGCAATCGCATTTCTTCAGAGTGCATTACCTCATAAGAAACGTAAAATTTGTTCGTCAGCAAATTTGATGACTTGGTTTATTAGTGACAATTTACGAATGCTGTTTTGTGTCATGAGTCAATGCACTGAACACTAATGCGTACAATTAGAATTGACCTCATATGCCGAGCAGAAATTATTAAAAGAAAATATTGCTGATAAGATACAAAAAAAAACTCTTAATTATTGTGAACTGGCTTAAAAATGTTTGTTCAGGCCTGAACATGTTGGCAGGCGGCGGATGCCAAAACTCGGTTGAAATCCCCCTCGATGCCTGGAGTGGATCGCCGTGCAGGTGTAGGTTTTGCAGGAGTCTTCTGACAACCCTTGCAACAGGCCTTGATTTTGGTCCAACATCTTCTGGCAGCAATATATAATATCACGATAATCATGGTGGCAGTAGAGGTCGCCATTGAGCCTATCGTTATCTTGTGAGCTATGCCTACTGGCGGGAGAACCGCATCGTGCCGTAGTCATAGAGATCCTCATCCGGAGGAATTAAAACTCTTGGGTGTAAGATCGCCAAAGGTTTAGCGTCGCTGATGTGAGGCACTATTGGAGTAGCTTCTTTTATGTGGCTGAAAATGACCTCGATAGTTCCATCAATGCTGGTCTTTAAGGTAGTTTCTTTGCTCTTGATGACGCAATCATCGTCAAGGCGGATGATACGTGTGGTATTGAGTCGAATTTCCGTTCCCTCCCCTTTGCAAATGATTGCTATAACCTTCGGTTTTGTTGTTACGTAAAGCCATGTATTTTTCATCATAAGTGCCTTCCAGATGATGGCATTCAGTTGCATATGCTGCATGTTGCAGTTGGTTTTTGGAAGGCGCTCATATATTTCGTCGATAACGCAGGATGGAGCTGCCTCAATGTTATGAACTATTGTTGGCATGCATATATAGTTTAGTTCCCCGTTAGGATGCAAGATTCTAGTTCTCCTTGTTCCAGATTAAAGTAGTTTTGCTCGTTGAAGTTAACAGCAAGTGTAAGGAACTTTAATTCTGCTATTGCCAAGGAGCTATTTCCAACTAGATGGGGAGTCGGAGTAACGTGAATCAGTGCGTAGGTGCTTCTTTCCACTATGTTCAAGTAGCCATATAACGTTAAGCTGTCATGTTCTACCCTGAGGTCGAGACGTCGCTGTGGTGTCCTGATTATGAACATGTTGGAGTCCATCCTGCCGGATACCCTTTCGATTGCCGTCTTGATATCGTTTATTGTTATAAAGTCAAGAATGTGCCCATGTTCATGAATTGCGTTGCGCCATTTATCATATTTATGCTCTAATTCCTCGAAATAATCTTCGGCGCTAAGATAGGTGGCAAGCACCTCTATGCTGATTCTGTTATGATCAGCCTGAGAGTACCAGTTTGCCATTTCATTAATTGACTGAACTACCTGAGATAGGCTTGCGTCGAATTGGTTTAGTTTGCTTTCAGTCGCGAAGTTGGTTTGGTTTATTTTGGTATTCAGGTAGAGGGCTTGTTGATTGGCCAATTTGGCTATGGTTTGCTGATTGCTTTGCAATGCTTCTATATCCTTATAAATCTCATCGTTTACACCAAAGAGCTTTGTGAGAAGGGTTCCGCGTTTACTTCTGTTGTGGTGTTTAGATAAGTGCTGGATTTCGTCTGTAGCTTCTAGAAGATAGTGCCGTTTGATGCATACATGCTTAAGAAATGCATCGTAATGGGTGGTAATTTGCGTGAGCTTTCTGGCTTGTTCACACATTTGATCAACCTGCGTCCAAGTATTATTGATAAGCTTTTGGTCAGTGTTCATTTCATTTATGGAAAGCGAAAGCTGAAGCTTGAGATTTCCTCTTTTAATTTTGGCATACCCCTGATTTTCTATGTAAAATCCAGCCTTTGGGTGGATGATTTCATAACCTTGGCCAAACACTACTGTCATCCAGTACAGCATAAGTAGAGCTGCGCGCAATATGTTTTTGTACAAAATGCAGGGAGTTGTTCTGATTCTTCTACTTTTGGTTGATGGATCTTGAAATGTGTCCCTTGTATTGGAGTGCTGTTGTTCAGTGCATTGCATGCTTTCGTGGCCTTCATCGCCTTGTGAGAATGACCTTTTGCGGACGGCTGAGCTGGCATTT